>JBCNJP010000010.1:86766850-86900441 GCA_039602395.1 Deinandra increscens subsp. villosa | reverse complement strand
CGAGACGTGTGACCCCGTAGGCTTAAATACTTTCCGGACATACGCTTACTATTACATGATCATATCCCTACACATGGAATCATCAAGAACATACCTAAATATTTCCTAAGAAATGTACAAAGATTGTTGCTAGGAACTTTCTAGACTAGCTAGCTCTAGAAACAACCTTGAGAAGGTCACAAGTGCCTACCTGATATTTTACTAGAAAACTCTAGATCAATTTAGATACTTTGTTAGAATAATCTAGACGTGAAAAGATGAATCTAGAACTAATAGAAACTAGTATAAATAGGGGTTGAGCCTCTCATTTGTAATGACCCAAAATCTTATCCAAGTCTAAGAGAAATATATGTAAATCTCAATTGAAATTAAGGATGGCAATGGGTCGGTTTACGCCAGATTTAGGTAATTCCAACCCCATACCCGATTATAAAAGTGTGTTCTATACTGGGACCAAAATTCGTCGGGCATATATTGGGTATTTATCCATCAGGTATTAGGCATACCTGTGGGTTTCAGGTCATCTGGTATCTATCAGGTAACTAGTAATTAATTACATTTAACGTAATCACCATATAAATTTTAATACATATATATATATATATATGTATATATATATATATATATATATAGTCATAATATATAAATAAAAAATGCTTTATTGACTAATTAAGTATTATAGAGAAAAAAAAAATTTGAAGTCATATGATAGATACTAAAAAAAAGCTGGAAATGAGATAATTAGGAGTTAAAATGACGTGAGACAATGACAATGAAAACTGTAAGAAAACAATTACATAATGCCTCAAATAAATAAATAAATAAGATATATAGGATTTGAAAATGAGGTGAGTCGATGAAAACTATTGGGAAATAATAACATACATATGATATATACTTCAAATATATAAATAAATAAATAAAAAAGAAAATAATATCGGGTTTATGATCGGGTAAACAGGTATATGTTATCAGTGATTGGGTTGGGTAAATGGGTATAACACCAAATCCTTACCCGTCCCAAACCCGTGAAAAAAAATCAAAAGTAATCTCACACCAGATCCTGATTATTCAACCTCATACCCGTCCCATTAGCCTTGGGTTTCGAGTATCCCCGCTGTGTTCGAGTTTCATTGTCATCCTTAATTGTGATCTTTTCGCCATAGCAATAAAGTCATATTAGTTACCAAAGATTTCAGTTTGCTGTTATAGTCACTTTAAATTGTTACTGGTTTGGGCCAAAGACTTATCTTAATCTGATTCTAAAATAACGAAAAGTTAACTTATGAGTTATGACATAAGCTATATGTGGGTTTAGTTGCAAAAGACTTCAAAACGGACAACAATTTGACATGTTCATTTAAAGTATTCTTAAGGTCAGTATTCTTAAGGTCTTGATTCTAGTCATGTTCGAATGAAAGAAGAGGCCAAAGATGTGTTGTTTCTTGTACCAATGTTAATGTATCAAGCTAAAAACTAGAGATGAAAGAAAATGTTAATTCATTAGCGGATGATCGTTTGAACAAAAAAAACGGTCACAGTAAAAACATAAAACTAACGTGTTCGATGCAAATCATGGTCTTACTATTTACTAAAACAGACAGGATGTTACTACTCTTTACTCTTGTCTTTCCCTTTCGAGGCGGTGTTGGTCGATGTTTCCATACCCGTAATAACCCGAGCAACAATCACCACTGTTTTCCAATCGACAACACTTAATGTTAGAGCATGTTTTGATGTCTAATGCTAGGTCTAGGTGAGATGTCTTTGTAATAGAATGTTTTGTGTATTCTGGTCCGGCGGACCAGGGGCGGACCAGATGGTACCACTCTCATCTCTCTTCTTTTCTCTCTCCATTCTCCTCTATAGTTGGTACACCCCTTCACTTTTCTTTCCACTCTCCTCTTAGCCCATATTTTTTTTTACTTTTACTTTTCTAAACTTTATTAAAATCCCAACACACAGTACACGTATTTTTTTTCAGATTTTAAAGTTACATAGGTAACTTATCTGGGTTTGGTGTTATTAAGAAATTGACAAATATATTTCATTAATTTATAAGAATACATTACAATCAACACTAAATGTAACAAAATGTTTCATACGGACTAAAATATTTAAAAAATCATCAAAAAATAACAAGCTGACGAAAAATATAACATGCTAACAAAAACATATAAGATCTATTTATGCTTCCATTTTTTATAACCATCTTCATATTTGACATGAAAGATCCATTCACCTACGAAGAAAAACAAATTAATTAGTTTGAACTTTGATAATAATTATAATATCATCTTAGTTTATAACATAAAACACATATAAAAGTATAAAATCTTTAATAAATAGGTTAAACGGGTCAACCCGCCAACCCGACATGTTCGACCTGAACACGACCCGTTTAGCTAAACGGGTTCGTGGGTTCAACCCGAAGCTAACCAGAACCTGTTTATACTAAACCCAAACTTGTGAATTTCGGGTTCGGTTCGTGTCGCTTAAAAAATTCACGACCCTACTGCTACCACTGGCGCAACTTATAAGGGGCGGGAGGGGGCGTCCGATCCCCCGATTTTTTTTTTTTTGCGATGTAGGGGGTATATAATTTTCGTGTAGAAAATTTCGATATACTCCGGTTTCGACCCCACATTTACTCAAAAATTGGCGTTATGAAAAAAAAAATTAGATCCCGATCTCCCACTTGATATTTTCAAGCTTCGTCACTGACTGCTACATGGGAAGATGCCACTAACTTCTGTGCTCGCTTCATTGATTTCATGGTTTGAATCTTAGGGACAAGACTTTTCTTAGGCAGGGAATATTGATACAATATAGTTAGTCGTTAGAAAGTAAAGGGACTATTCTGTGTTTTTTTTTTTTGCTAGTTCATACTGTTTTGTAAAATTCCAGCTAACCTCCAAAGTTAGTTGATCGGCTATATTAAGGCTGTGTTTGGCGCGCCATAAGCTAGCTTATAAGCTAGCTTATCAGCTAGCTTATAAGCTAGCTTTTTGACGTTACCAAACGGAGCTTTTTTAATAAGCTAGCTTTTTTTAAAAGCCCCGTTTGGTAACGTCAAAAAGCTAGCTTATAAGCTTATAAGCTAGCTTTTTGAAAAGCTAGCTTATGACATGTACTTTTATGTCATTTTATATTTTTAAGCTAGTTTATCAGCTAGTTTTTACCAAACGTTATTTTTTATCAGCTAGCTTATAATTTATCAGCTAGCAGCTAGCTTATCAGCTAGCAGCTAGTTTGTCAGCTAGCTTATCAGCTAACAGCTAGCAGCTAGCTTTTCAGCTAGTGCGCCAAACACAGCCTAAGTTGTTCGAATAATAAAATATATGTCAAACCACAAAACATCACCTAATCGCTCAAGTTCGCAAATCATAGATCGTTTGAAGAACTACTTTCATTTTTTCATTTTTTTACAATGTTAGAGAAATATTTTAAGATCCGGTGTAATACTGGACGGACTAGAGCAGAATGAAAGCTCATTCTTATCAAAATCACGTTTCGAGTCAGTTGGGAGCAATAGTATGAGTCAATTTTGAAGAACACACACTTATGTTTATCTCGAGAAAAGAAAAAAGGCTGCTAGATTTGTTCTTATTATTGTCGTTTGATCCGATTTTGTACATAGAAGTAGAGGATAGCTTGTTTTTGGTTAAACGTTGACGTTTGCTTGATTTGAAAATTGGACTTCAAAGACACCATTGATGAACACGCAAATCACCAGTAATTTGTTTTTGATGACTTGCTTTTTTATGTTTGCTTGTTTTCATACATCATCACGGGATGTGATCAGAGGTGGAGTTGATTTTGGGTTAGCCGACACCATTGGTTGTCGTCTCTGTTAGGGTCACGGACAACATAAATGGAGAGGGATGATAAGCAAGTAAATTCAAATATTATGCCCAAAAACATGATACCAAAGTCGCCCAAAAAAATACTAGAATGGAAGGATTTATCCATCTTCATAATCAGATAATAAGCATTGTGTAGTCAAACATAACAAAAAGTCTAAATTTTTCATCAAAACAAGCTACAAGATTCATGCTGCTATGCATCAATCACCTTACTTCTCTGATGAATTGGGCCCCCTCTTCTTACCAAAACCAACAACTGCAAAAAGAAAAGAACAAAGCAAAATGTAAGTGAAAACCAGACGTGAAATTTCAACAAATGCTTATTATTCATCATGGAGTCATGCTATTAAAATCACATACCGAAACTAATTTAATCTAATCAATGGAATTGCAGTTTTTAATCATGATAATGGATCAGGTTTTTGTAATCTGTAACTATCTTAAACTAATCCCCAAGAAACAAAAAACATACCCAGTATACGGCGAATCATGGCAGAGCTATTGATATGGTTTGGGGATATAGAGGCACATCAAACTTACCCTCAGAAACCAACTTGTGAAATATCAATACCAGCTACACTGCTAACAATTCTATATTTTAACTGTTTCGAGTTCCCAACAACCTTATAACACTATTTATATTTTCTAAAATTACTTGATATAAAACAATATCTTTAGTTTTGAAGAGCATGAACAAGTTTAGAACTAGTTTCACGTAATCATCATTCATCCGGTTCACACCAAATATAATACAGAGTCCTATAATACAGTGTCACACCTGTTTTCCACAAGGTAGGGTTTTTCTGTCATCTCTAGTAGTTTGGAGTTTGAAAAAATTCCAAACATAAAAAAGTACAAAAACCAAAATGTACCTGTAGCGGAAAAACCTAACCGAATCATAAATTCAGGTTTCAGTTTAGTTCCTAACCATATCCGGATTGTGATTTTGGTTTTCAGTTAGGTCAAACGTTCACAGATGTACAATTTCTAATTCAATTTGTAGGTTTTTTTAATTTGGTATGCAATTTCAACATTTTTCTATATCCGGTTTGTTCATATAATCCAGTTCAGTTAGACAAATTCTCAATCCAGATCGGTTCGGTGAAGTCGAATAAACCAAACGAAGCCAAAAACCAAACCTTTGAAAAACTAACCACCACAAATGATATTAGAATGACTAAAAAGTGGTACAAAAAATGAAAAGTTTTCATGTTTCCCAAGATATGCAATCAAAATTATCAGCACTATTGGAAAACAATAGGTACAAGCCACAGATAAACTGACTGATTCAACTCGAGATTGATCACAAATCTTAATTTCTAATTATGTAAAACTCAACAATCAAATTTTCAGAAAAAATTGTGAAATGAGCATTGATTATTTCGATAAAGCATCAAACCGTTCTACCAAATATAAACAAGTTTAAAAAGAGCAATCGGTAAAATTACCGGCGGTGACGAAGCGGCGGTTGTACTGAATGCGCTTGTGAGCACGGCCACGTGGCTGCTTCTTCTTATCTTGCTTGGCGACCTTAGGCGTTTGACCTCTGACCTTACCGGCACGAGCCAATGATCCGTGAACCTTTCCTGCAAACAGATTCAAAGCAAATAACATCGTTCATTTCTCGATTCGAGATCCAAAAATTTTAGCAAAACCAGAAGAAATAAAACGTAGAATGCTTGATAAATTTGAAGAAATTGCAGGTATTTCGGATTTACCCATGTTGAATAGATCGGGTGCCTCTGTTCTTCGGTTCGGCTGGCTCTAGGGCAACGGGATCAGATGAGAACGGTAAATCTAGGGTTTTGAATTTGGGCGAAATCGATGGTATATAATCGATGTGGGCTGATAACAGGCCGTTTGGGCCCTGTTTATTTATTTTCATATTGGGCTTAATTATGGGCTTATCCAGCTGTATTCTTAGAATATGATTTGATCCTACAATAAAACTAGACGTACAAAGTTGGTTTTACGAAGAGCCGGTTTGGGTTGGAAACCAAAATAGTTCTAGCTGTGTTTGGCTAAAACTGGTTCGGGTTGAAACTGAACTTTTGGTTGAGAAAAAACCCAAACATATTGGAATCAGTCACGGTCGGATTATAAATTATTTTTGATAGATAACTAGCCGTTCAAAAAAAAAAATAGATATGTCCAACGGCTCGTTACGCCTGCCACTCATTTCATTCTACTTCAGCATTACATTACTATTTTTTCATATATAAGTAGCTTTTTTGTTTCCGAACCTTCACAAATTCATAGAACAATACATACATGTTATGACAGTAAGTGCCTTTATAAAAAACCGTATAGTAACCAAACCTACAAGATTTACATATACACACGATAGTGGATAGGAGGTGCACATGTTGGTTAACCGACTAGTTAATCACTTTTTTATAAACCAATCGGTTTTTGGTAAAAAAAAAAGGAGGGGGGAGGGGGGAGGGGAGGGGGTTCTTTGACCAAATCGGTTCGGGTAGTAAACGGTTTTTCAAACTGAAAATCCCTAACCTACCAAACCGGATAATAAAAAAAACTGGTCAAAAAATTGGTTTATTTAATACTATTTTCTAATTTATTTTATAAATTATATAAAACTAGATTTTGTTAGAAAATGTGTGTGAATGAGATATTTATCTCAAAAGACTTTTTGTTCAAGTTTGAAAAATTTGATGTATGCTATCCCACATTGGTGTAGGAACAAAGGGTGAATGGGTTTATAAGAATGAACCTCAAAGTCTTAGATACCTCTTATGGCATTTTTACTCTGGCTTATACCCTCACACAGTGAGGGGTGCAAAAAATGGCTAGTCGGGTCGAAATTCTGAACTCGTGCCCCCGCGACCTGCGAACACGAATGCAGCTCCGAAACTTGTGTCCGTAGACAACAAGTTTTTGCTATTTTTCAAATTGTTAGCAGATTCTAGAAGTGGCCTTTGGCGTTCCAAACCTGATCATTTAATAGACACAAATCAAACATTCATTCTGGATTAACTTGTAGTTAATGAATGACCTTTTCGTGTATAAGTACACGAGTTGTGGACAGAAAGAGCACACAGAAAATCGCATTCCAACACCGCTCTATTGCTGCAAACACAAGCCCGGTTCCTCTCGTTTTCTTTTCTGCGTTCTTCTGTTTTGCAGGAACTACTTCTGCTACTGTTCGTGATCGGATTTCTATCGAGTTTACTTTTGGTGTTTCTTTCAATTGTATTTTTATTCATTACTATTTTCTGTACTGTAATTGTGATGACGATTATTCAGAATCGTTACTGAATTTCTAACAAACTTAAACAGATTGGTGTACACTCTGTGTACAAATTTTCTAACTGTTCTCCTCTTATTTCGTTTCAGAATGAGTTCCTCTCAGCCACTGTCGACCTTCGGTGTCTCTGCTGTGTTCACCTCTTCCGTTGATGTTACCGTTGTGATGGTTGAACCACTGCCTGGGGCGGTTGCAAGCCACACTCAAAAACCTGAAAAGTTCAACTGTCTGAACTTCAAACGTTGGCAGCAGAAGATGTTGTTTTATCTGACAACGTTGAACCTTGTGAGGTTCTTGACTGAAACCGCTCCCCAAGTTTCTGAAGGGGAAATGGATGTTCAATCTTTGAGCGCGGTTCAAGCTTGGAAGCATTCTGAGTTCTTGTGCAAGAACTATGTGCTAAATGGTTTGGCGGATTCACTTTACAATGTGTATTGTAAAGTAAACACGGCCAAAGAACTATGAGAATCTATTGAATGAAAATACAAAACCGAAGATGCAAGCATAAAGAAATTTCTGGTGGCCAAATTCTTGGATTTTAAAATAATTGACTAAAAAACTGTTATGAGTCAAATCCAAGAGTTACAAATCATTCTTCATGATATTCGTGCGGAGGGAATGTCACTCAGCAAGACATTCCAAGTTGTTGCCATGATCGAGCAATTGCCACCAAGCTGGGTTGATTTCAAGAACTACCTCAAACAGAAAATAAACGAAATAACCGTTAAAGATCTTGTGGTTCGTCTTCGTATTGAAGAAGACAACAAGATTGCTCAAAAAAAAAAGTGATGTCCCTGAGCAAGCAAATGCCAATATTGTTGAATATGGTCAATCCTCAAAGGATAACAAAAATAGAAGACGGGCTGAGAAGAAGAACAAGGGGAAAGGGTGTAATCTTAAACCCAAAGGTAGGGTTGTGAAGAAGAAATTTGAAGGCAAATGTTACAACTATGACAAGCCAAGTCATCGGGCAAATGAATGTAGGCAACCCAAGAAAGTTTCCTCTCGTCAAGCCAACATGGTTGATGATCATGAAAATCATGTTGCTGTGATTTTTGACCTCACAATGATGATCTCTGAGGTTAACTTGGTTGGTTCGAATACCAAGGAATGGTGGGTTGACACCGGTGCCACCTGCCATGTTTGTGCTGACAAGAACTTGTTCAACACTTTCAAAGAAGTCACCAATGGAGAGAAGCTCTTCATGGTAAATTCTGCTACCGTTGATGTCAAAGGAAAGGGTAATGTGATCTTGGAAATGACATCAGGAAAGGAACTCACATTGACCAATGTGTTGTACGTTCCTGAGATTCGAAAGAATCTTGTATCTGGGTGGCTGTTGAATAAGTTTGGTTTCAAAATGGTGTTTGAGTCGGATAAGGTCATGTTGACCAAGAATACTGTGTATGTTGGAAAGGGCTATGCCCTCATTAGTATGTTCAAACAAAATGTAATGGTTGTTAATAATGCTATGAATAAGACTGGTACCAGTACTGCTTATTTGCTTGAGTCTTCTAATGTGTGGCATGGTAGACTTGGTCATGTTAACCATAATTTCATTCATCGTTTGATTAAATTAAATTGCATACCAACTTTTGATATTGACTCAAACTATAAATGTGAAACGTGTGTTGAAGCAAAATTAACTAGATCATCATTCAAACTGGTTGAACGAAATACTGAACAATCGGGCATGATCCACACAGACGTGTGTAATTTAAAATCTATTCCAACAAGAAATAGATTTTAGTACTTCATCACATTTATCGGTGATTGCACGAAGTATTGTTATGTTTACTTTCTCAAAAGTAAAGACGAGGCAATTGAAGATTTCATTTCATATAAAACTGAAGTTGAGAATCAACTTGAAAGGAAGATCAAGGTTGTACGAAGTGATAGAGGTGGTGAGTATGTCTCACCATTTGCGGAATTCTGTTTACAAAACGGAATTCAACTTTCTATAATCAATGCAGATTCATCACTCGGTTACTGGTCGGGTGGGTATTTCCTCACCTTTCTCGTTCCTAACTATTGGAATTCCCGCTTTCTTAGGAACGGTTTGAGTTGGACTTACCCATGTACTATCGGAGATAGGATAGATAATACCTGCATCGAGCCATTTCAGTACATCCTTCTTGACTACCTCTCGCATGTTTGGGTTAAGCCTCCTTTGTGCATCTCTTGCGGGCTTCGCTCCTTCCTCAGTTATGATCTTGTGCATGACTATGGATGGACTAATTCCCTTCGAATCTGCAATGGTCCATCCAATAGCCGCCCGATGCTTCACCAACACCTTCATCAACTCCTCCTCTCAGACTCCTTAGTCAAACCTGTAGAAATAATCACAGGAAGAGTGTTATTTTCTCCAACAAAATTATATTTCAAATGTTTAGGAAGTTCTCTAAGTTCTAAAGAGGGTGGTGATTCAAGTGAAGGCTTTAATTATGAATCGATATGCTCCGATAAGCTCTCCACTTGAATGGACCATGGTGGGATCTGATCTCTCACTTCCATCAACTCCTGGCTCTCATCTTCTGCTTCCATTTCCTTGACCATATCCGCGTGCCCCCTGCCAAACAAAGCACACTCCTCGGGGGTCCCATCCTCCTCATTAAAAGGAATAAACAGATGTATAAGACCATCGATAATTTCAGCCTGAAAGCATTCATCGTCGTCCTGAGGGTTAGTCACATTCCCAAAAACACTCAACCGCATTTTACGGTTCCCAAAATTCATATCAACGGTACCCGACCTACAATCAAATTGTGAATGACTCATAGCTAGAAAAGGTCGGCCCAAAATTACCGTTGGTTGAGCGGTTTTTTTCAACTGAAACATAATCAAGAACCAAAAAATTGACCGGATAGAAAAGTTCATTTACTTTAACAATCACATCCGATAAAATTCCCCAGGGAAGCTTAGGGGTCAAATCAGCCAAAATGACCGTAGTGTCGGCTTTTTTCAATGGTCCAAAGTCGTACTGGTCGTACAAGCTCCCCGGTAATATACTCACACTCGCTCCAAGATGCAAAAGGGCACGGGTCATTTGAAAATCACCAACTTGAATTGAAATCATTGGTGCCCCTAGATCTTGAAATTTTTTAGGCAAAATCCCTGAAATTATGGCACTCACATCTGCAGTTGCATCAAGTTGTTTTGAAATTTTGTAATTTCGCTTTTAAATGCACATATCTTTCAGGTACTTTGCGTAAGCCGAAATTTGCTTAATGGCATCTAAAAGGGGGATGTTGATTTTAACTTGTTTAAAAATATCCCACATCTTATCTTGTTGTGGGCCCCACTTAGATGTCACTTTCTGATTAGGTTCAATTAAAGCTTTTGGGAAAGGTACCGACTTTTCTTTTTGTCCAACCAAATCATTATCTATCACCCTATTATCAGATTCATTAAAAGTCACCCTTTTTAGTTTCCTAGGGCTACTAGACTCGGTTGCAACTGAACTTGGAGTTGTTTGGTCGTTTTCCGGCTCACTCTCACTATCACTTACCCAATCCTCCACCACCTCATCAACTTGCGGTGGAGGTGTCCCCACCTTGTTATCTACGGACTTACCTGAACGTAAAGTGGTAATCTTGTTGATCGGCACATGTCGCGTTTTCTTTGAGCTGGAAGGTTGATGTTGCTGATGCTGTGGGTTGATGGTGGTGTCACTTGGCAACTTTCCGGGATCTCTCTTTGCTGACTAGGCCGCCAATTGGCCCAACTGTTTCTGCATAGCTCCTATTGTCTTGTCTTGGAGCTCGAACTTCCTATCAAACCCTTGAACTTTATCGGTTAACGAATTCATCTTCTCTAGCAATGTGGCCATCTGAGTTTGCCTTCCTTGCATGGCATCCTCCTTCTTTGGCTGGCTTGGTTGGTAACTCCTTTAGGGCGGATTTCCACCTTAAGTATATGTGTTCCATTGGTAGCCCCCTTGATTGTACCCGGATTGCCGGCCTTGATGTTGCGTCGGAGCTCCACCCTGCACATAAGAACCTTGAAAGTCTGGATTTAATTGATTACTAGCATTACCATACCTGAATACTGGATGATTTCGAAGGCTAGGATGGTAAGTGTTGGAGTTCATGGTCCCTTGCACGTAATTGACATCTTCACTTTGTTGTACTACGGTGGGACATGAATCAACAAAATGACCTAACTCGCCACAATTAGTGCACACCGGAATTTGTGCACTTGCTTTCGCCTCTTCGGGTGCTCCCCCCAACTTCATTTGAGCTACCTGTTTCTCCAAGAGGAGTGTCTGCTGGTGGAGCTTCTCTATTCTTTCTTCTGCCTCTTAGTCAATGGATTTGATCAATGCAGATCTCGATCGTCTTCCATTTTGAGCAAGCCTCTTGGAAGTTGCACTCATTCGTTCCATGTGTCCCCAATCCACCGCTTCCGAGTTAGTCAAGAAAGTACCGTTACTGATGGAGTCAAGTCTCGGATGTCTTCTGGGAGGAGGCCATCATTAAAAGATTTGATTAGATCCCAAGTTTGTATCCCATGATGTGGACACTTTCGCAACAAGTCTTTGAATCGGTTAAACGCTTCATGGAATAGTTCTCCAGTGTGTTGCTGAAATGATCGGATCTCTTCTTTGACCTCGCTCGTCTTGCTCATTGGATAGTACTCTTCGAGGAAAACTTCCTGCATTTGTTCCTAAGTGTAGATACTACCGGCGGGCAAACTTTCGAACCATCTTCTTGCCCGGTCCTTGAGGGTATACTGAAATAACATCAATTTTACATCTTCCGTTGTAAACCCTGTTGCTCCAATAGTAATGTAGATCGACTCAAAGGTATGTATATGATGGTATGGATCTTCGGTTCTCTTCCCGTAGAATTCTGGCAAATGACCCTAATATTGAGGTTGGACCTCGAATGCACGTCTATTAGCTCCAATTGGGGTGACTACCGCGGATGAGCTCAGGACAACTACCGGTTTAAAATGACTGGCCACACCCTGAACCGGTGCGTTTACTACAACTCTAGGAACTCCTTCCTCCACTTGAATGTAAGCTCCCCCATTGTCTTGTTGGTTAAATTGTGGAACTCCTCTTGGGGGGGGGGGGGGGATCTCATGGAACATTCGGTGCAGCATGTGGATGTGGAGATCGTGCTTGATTTCTTGGAGCATTGCCGCTCGATACCCATACCCATCATCATCTTCATTTGGGTCATACCAATCTTGACTCCACTGCTCTTCTTGTCTCTGAAAATCTTGCTCCTCATACACCGGGTTTTGTCTGAATTGGGGTTGGTTGGCATGGCGGAATTGTTGTGGTGGAGGTAGTGGGGCTTGGCGGAACATGGGTTGTTGTTGTTGTTGTGGTGGAAATGGTTGCCAACCCTGGTAGCGGTAGTCTCCCTCATCGTGTTGAGAGGATTTAGGAGACAATGAAGGAAGGGAATGTCTGTGCACACAGAATGGTGGTGTTTGTATCGGAGGTATGTTTTGGGGGTTATTTGGGGGGATGTTTTGCGGGATGTTGGGGTTTTGAGCTGGTGGAATGTTTGGGTTCACCGACTCATTGTGGGGTTGGTTTTGTGGGTTGTTATGGTCTTGGTTGAGGTTTTGGTTTGGATTCGGGGGTTGGTTGGGGTTTGGGTTTTGGTTGATGTTGGGATTTTGATTGAGGTTTGGATTTTGCCCCTCCATTGCTCTACGGCTTCTCTGCTCCGCTCGGTTCTGCCAAGCTGTTCTCTCAATCTCCGGATTGTAAATCAACGACGATGTCTTGCGGGAATGCCGCGTATGCATGCAAATTCACCTAAAACCTGCAAAATTATTCACAAACAAGCAAACCAATCACGTAGCACTGTTCCAGGGGGTGTAAACAATGCACTAGAACAGAAAAAATGAAAACTTGGAAGGTCAAAAATCTCAAAACTTTCTGTGAAAATTGCCCCAAGGCGTACCGCCCAAAAAGTAATTTCGACAAAAAATTAAATTTTTGTTTTTTAGTTACATAAATTAATAACTGGAATAAAAACACTATTTTTGGGGTTTTTTGGAATTTTTGAAAGATTAAATAAAAATTGCAAATTAACAAAAATCAACTAATCAACAGGCGCACTAATTCCCCGGCAACGACGCCAATTTTATAACGGTTTTTCAGACCGTCACAAATATCCAACTAAATTTAATTTGTAGAAGTGGTAAGTTAGGGTTATCGAACCTAGGGAATATGTGGAAATTGACTAATTGATCATACTAATTAATAAACTACTGATTAACCTAAAATTCACCTAAATTGCCTCTTCGCTGTTTTGAATGAACTGGGGTAAATTACTTAAACCTAACTAACTTAAAACTAAAGAAGTTGATTAACTAAGGATTAGATTACTAAATTATGAAACTTGTTCACGAATGGGAAAAGCTAACTACTTTTGGATCCTGGTTGGCTACCGATCTGGGCAAAACCTAATCAATTGCTAATTGTTAATTGGTATAATTGCCTATCTTTCATTAATCACCAAAGAATATAATTTATACAAAGATTACAACTTGTTTTCCAAGTTAACCAATATTTCTAATATACTACCTCTAGATACCATAATTTACATATTGTGCTAATACACCCCCGCAGTCGAAACGGTAGGATCCCGAATGTTGAGACTGGATCTGAAATCATCGAACAATAATCGAGGTAGTCATTTGGTGAATATGTCTGCAATCTAATATCTCGACGGGACATGCATGACCCGGATTTGCCCACGAGCTACTTTCTCTCTCACAAAGTGAATATCGACCTCGAAAGCGTGGCAATGGATCCGGAATAACTCCGCCCAAGATGTATATTGCCCGCTATCCATCTCGAGAGTTACCGGAACGAAGTTTTTAATATTCGTTACGGTGACTGCGGGGTGAAGGGGGTAGAAGGAGATGGTGGGGTAGCGGTTTTATCTGCCATTGAAGAAAGAAAGGAAGAAAAACGGGGATGGATGGTAGAATGGGAGGGGTTGTCGGCGACTAGAAGAGGTGGCCGGAAGTTTGTTTACGGCAGAGAGAGGGAGGGGTGGGTATTAGGGTTTGACCTATACTCGTGATACCATGTTAATTGGTATAATTGCCCATCTTTCATTAATCACCAAAGAATATAATTTATACAAAGATTACAACTTGTTTTCCAAGTTAACCAATATTTCTAATATACTACCTTTAGATACCATAATTTACATATTGTGCTAATAACAATAACACATAGACATGATCCCCAATTGCTTAGTTGACCTCATATCTTAAGTTTCTAATGGGCTGCTTAGTTCCTGCCGCAAGAAAAGGCTAGATCATGACAATGGACCACTAAAACCCTAATTTACTAGTTGGTTAAACAAGTTCAGCATGTGGGTGCTCAACGGTTGCAAGGAAAACCGGAACAATTAGCAATTAACGGTCAGGAACAGAACGAATCCACCAACCAATCACCAAAAGTAGTTAAAGGGTGATTAGCCGGACATGGCTAATGAAACAAAGATAATGTCAAATAAAAATTGCATTAAGAACTTTACCGAATGATTGCAAAACTCCAAAGATCTCTAAACAATGTTGGAAATTCGTAACCCTGGTGCTCTGGACGTCCAAGAATGAGAGAGAGATAGTCTTAAAACTTAGCAAACAAGTTTAAATATCATAACCCTATAATTCTTCTGCCGACTGATTTGGGGCGTACCGTCCCAAAATATGGTATCTTGGGCGTACCGCCCGAGTTTCTGTTTTCGGCTGGTTTTCCTCCAATTCAGGGCGTGCCGCCCTACTCTCTGAAATACTGGGCGTACCGCCCAGGTCTTAATCTCAGGAACTTTCTTCAATTTCTTCTAACTCTTCATCGTTTCTCGATCATTTCTCAACCTTGTACCGATCAGCTTCATTATTCTTCATAAAAGCTCAGGTTTCAACATGTTTAGTTCCTGGTACCTTAAAACACAAACCCGTGGAAATGTAAGGTAATCCAACCGTTAATGATAATAAGAATAGAAAATTAATAGCAATAACGTACGACACTTTGGACTAACATCAGTCGCTAGCAAACAACACAATAAACCGAGCATCTCCCAAGAAAAATTAATATCCGGTGAACCTAAGTTATGAAAACCAAAATCATAAGGTCTTTTTATTCAAACTTGGATTTGGTTACAAATAAAAAAGAACAGAAAATCACCTATCTTTTTGGATTCAAATATGGATTTGGTTACTTTCACCGCCTTTTTCACGAATCACGAACATACTTTCAATTTCCATTTGAGAAAGCAAGAAGAGGCAATGACAGATGTGGAGAAGATGAAGATGGCTCTTGAGTTAAAAAGGTTGTCAAAGAACAACTGTACATATATGATTACGATGGGTAAATGAAATCTTGTTGGGGTGCGTGTGAGTGAAAAGGCTGTCAAAGGACAACTGTAAATAATATAAAGCATACGCCTGTGACTAAAGAAGCAAGTAAATGACAAGTGTCATTATCCTTCAAATGTGTAAGTCGACTTAAGATAAAAGAGAGACACGTTGTTCAGCTAATAGCCCAATAGAAAGCCTCCACATTTAACCACCACAGATAAAGCCAATGATTTTTTTTGAACGACGATTATATTAAAACGGGCAAGACCCCTAACAATACATTAGAGGCTTCCAAAACAACACATTACATAGAGAAGGAAAACCAAGCCAGCCAACTTACCGACTTGTCCGAAAAACGATTACAATACCACAAAAAACTCCAACTCTTAATAGCACACAATACCCTTTGAACGGACGCGGGGTGGTGATTGTAGATGGCCATGTTCTATTCACTCCAAATGCACCAACATCCGGCCATAAAGATGATAGAAAACGCCTTGTTTTTCCAAGCAGGGGAAGGAAAACCTTTGTGAAAATTTATCCAATCAAATATGAAAAAAGCATAAACCGAAGGTATTAGGCACCACTGAGACACGAGCTGCCAAACCGAGTCCGAGAATTGACATCCCGTGAGCAAGTGACAAGATGATTCTGCCACATTGCCACAAAGAGGACAGAGAGGTGAGCCCACATGAATGTTTCTACGCAAAAGCGAGTCCTTCATTGGAAGCCCGTCGAGGGACGCGCACCATAATAAAATATTCACCTTACTCGGAATGAATTTATTCTACTGAAACCGAGCCTCCTCCTCACTGTAACGAAGCTCCATGATGGACCTTTTGAGAGACATCACTGAGAATACACCATCATCGGAATCCCGCCATCGCCACATACCGTTCACAATAGACATCATTTCCTGAATCCGTATACCCCACTGATCAAGAGTATGGCAAGTTTTAGCAATGGCACGCCACACCCACGAGGCCGCGGGTCGAAGAGGAACGAAAGGGATCGAAGCAGGCCTATGATGAATGTTGTGAACGGCCTGTCGCCACAGTTTGTAGGGTTCCGAGTGATACCGCCAAATCCACTTCGAGAGCATACATACATTGGCCATTTCCAGTGGGATGAGACCCAGACCCTCGGCTTTCTTTGGCCTAAGAATTTTGTCCCTAGCAACCTAATGGATTTTAACTTGATCCGAATTACCGCGCCAAAGAAAATTAAATGAATCTTTTCTAAGGTTTCCAAAACATTCTTGGGAGCACGATAAAAAGAAAAGAAATAAGTTGGAAGGCATTCCAACACCGCCTTAATGAGGATAGACGGCCCCCCCATAGAAAGGTGTCTCGATTTCCATACCGAAAACAGATTATGGAAGGTATCAATAACCTTCTTCCAATGCTTTTTCATATTAGATTGTTGAAGAAAGCTGGCACACAACCAACTAATACACGTAGAAAAAAAAGAAAATGTGGCAAAATTTAAGTGGTTAAGACAACATGTAAATTGTTGATTGGCTTTCAACGTAATAGTAAACTTCCTCAAATAAAACTTTACATTTTGTAAATATATATAATTTGGAAAAAGCAATGAAATTTAGTTTAACAACTTGCAGTTATTTTGATTCCAACTTTGATATATAAACCGTAATTTTTACATTAATTTAATTCGGTACAAAAATGAAAATATAGAAAACTAGACTCAGTGGTAAATGGTCATCGAATATTCAAATGTTAAAACGAATAAATCTGAGTCTGCTAATGCTTACACATTTGTTAAAACTTTAAGAAAATCGAGAAGAAGCAAATCTTGTTTTCAAAAAAACAATTTGAACTCAGCATTGTCTTGTGCACCTCAGTGAACATAACAATCTTGTTTTTATTATTTTTAAGAGAGTATTCAGAGAAGCAAAGATATGCTTCTCCGTAATTCTTTCGAAGAATTCGTAAGCCTTATCAGATTATATTTTGTCCTTCCAACATTAAATGAATCTTCGATGGCTATCTACCATCACCTTCTTCTAAACCTCTTCATTTCCTTGAACTCCAAACTGGTTCATGTATTTGAACATGACGATGCAAACTGGTTTTGAATAAAGCGTCACACTTTTTGCATCGTGCTCCTTCGATACCATCTGACATCCCACACAAATCGTAGTTAACCCAAACCTCGTGGCTCATCCTTATGGGTATGACTCTCACCGGTGACGGATATTGAACATTTAAATAGGGGGGGGGGGGGGTTGAAAGAATTAGGGGGGGGGGGGTTCTAACTTTGTATATAAAATAATTCAGAGTGAACTGGATAAAACTTAACACTACTAAGCAAAATAATAATAATAATAATAAACATGGGCCGGGGCCACCCCCGGCCCTATAGAAGATGCGTCCCTGACACTCACAGCCCGTGGTGGGATAAAAAAAAAACACCACTGTTGTCGGCCATTTTGATATATATATATATATATATAGGGTTAGGTTCAAATGAGAACTTTTTCTTTTGAGAACTTTTGAGAACCAATTTGGGCCACTAATTTTCAAGGGGGGAGCATTCAAATTCATGGGGGGGTTTTCCATATATATAAACTAGTGGCTAAGATTAGTTCTTTTTAGTTCTCAAACCCAATTAGTTCTCAAATGATCCTCTCCCTATATATATATATATAGGGTTAGGTTCAAATGAGAACTTTTTCTTTTGAGAACTTTTGAGAACCAATTTGGGCGACTAATTTTCAAGGGGGGAGCATTCAAATTCATGGGGGGGGGGGGGTTTCCATATATATAAACTAGTGGATAAGGTTAGTTCTTTTTAGTTCTCAAACTCAATTAGTTCTCAAATGATCATCTCCCTATATATATATATATATATATATATATATATATATATATATATTACTATATATAATACATATTTTGCTCAAAAGGGTAATTTGGTCATGAAATTTCCTTAATCTTAAGACGCGTACAAAAGTTTATGCATCATATACAAGTTGGTAAAACACCCCAATTAATTCTCATATTTTCAGCAGCATAAAGTATAAAGTACAAGAGGGATATATATGTAATTTACTCAAAAGCAGCCTCGAACACTGAGATGTCGATCTTCTTCTTCAATTAACTCCTTTCCAGCCGCAGTAATCACCTTGGATATCTCGATCCTTTTTCTTCCAGCCGCCATCATACACTGCGCTTAAGCCTCTCTCCCTCTTCTTCAGACGCGTAAACCTAGAATATCGAATGTCTCCTTCTCGATACCACACAATCTCCGACCGTCTCTCTCCCTCGATTGGGCATCTCCATCTTCAGCCGCATCTCCCCTCGATTACTACGTTTGAGAAACGTATCACGCAATCTCCAAATCGATTACCAATTTGCATACTCAATTTAAATTGTTCACCGCCCAATTCAAATGTTCATGAATTGCTATAAATTTGCATCTCCCTCGATTTCTTTCACCATCTCCACTGCGAACAATTTAAATACGTGATCGACACAATATGTTTTCTTGAGGTAATTTTGATTTTCGTTTTTGATGATGATTCTGATATCCCAGCTTCTCTCTCTCATGTTATTTTTTCTGAATCTTCAATTTTTGTAACGTGGCTTTACTTTTCATTCGTGATTTGTAGGTTTCTTTACATCGATCTGCTGGGATATCCTATCTCGGTTTTAACCGCCTAGGTATGCTTATCGATTTAAAAACTTAATCGTAATTTGGGTTTAGGGTTCCTCATATATCGCCATGGATCTTTAGTTTTAAACGGTTTCTAAATTAGATGGGTTTGTATTTAACAGGTAAAGCTATTAAACTTTCTCAGCGACATTTGAAGGGTTAAAGGTTCATACACACTCCTCTTTTCAAGGTCATCTCTTTACTCTAATTTATAGATTTAGAAACCTCTGCACTTAGTTCCATATTAATCATCAAATTGTTGGATCAGTATTTTGTGAAACAACAGAGAGAGATTGTCATTCTTTGATTGTAATTTCAAGTTGATTTGCATTCTATGTCATAGATACTATTCTATAGATACTGCAAAATTCAGCAAATGTGTGCGAAGGTCATGCTGGATTAGATACTTTCATTTAAACAGGTATCGAACAAATACCTTCAGTTCTATACACATTTGCATATCAAATTTCTGGGATTGCAAACCTGTCTTAATTTTTGTCTCTGTCGGTGTTGATTGGTTGAGTTGCTGTTTACAGAATCCAACATGGCTGAAAGTTGAAGATGCCATGTATCTGTAGCTCATGATGTGTTGCATCTGAATCTTCTTGTTATGCAACTGATGAAGAAGACACCCATATACAATTGGGTCCCAAGGTTAGTATCAAAGAACACCATGAGAAAGAAAAAGTTCTTACTTTCTTATTACATTTGCACTTATTAGCTGGAACATATCCAAGTGTGTCATTTGAATTCATTAACGTGTAGATTATTCTGAAAGTCATGACCAACTCAGTTGGTTAAAATCTTGGTTTTTTCTTTCCATATCCTTTTTTAACAATGTATGAGGGGGTAAAACTTTAGCTACACTTTTTTCTGCTACTTTTCTAGGCTATAGGTCATAGTGATGGGCTAACCCATCTACTTATGAATGGTTGAGTTTAGATTATGTTTTACCTTTATGGCTCCTTGTCATTTATGGCTCCAAGAATCCTAGGTCATGTGAATTTTTAAGGCTTTTTACTATTTAGTGATTGGTTTTATGGCATCAACTGTTTTGGGATAAAAGGCTTGTTGTTGATGCTCTGGATCGTGTGTTATTGGTTCAGGGTGATGAGAACTTGAGGAGGTGGAAATAGCAGTTGCTTGGAAGTGTTGATGTTACGCAGGTTGAAGGTATTTTTTTTCTTTTTTTATTGATTTATTTTATCGTGTAAAACATTAATTCTTGAAAATAAAGTGTTTGACAAATTTTGACTTAGCAGAAGGCATTTTCCTGGTCGACTCAAGTGCCTAACGCCTCATGTGTTATTTTTAAGACCAATGATACGTGAGTATGCTGATGACGTTAGATTATGTAGAAGTTATTTATTTTGGACGTAATTGGGTTTGTTCAAATAAAACCGAACGGGTCACTGGTTAAAGTTTTAAAATCGGTGTAGTATTTTAATTGGATATGTTAATTGTTTAGTTGGGTTCATTGTAATGGTGTGCTTCACATTGATAGCAATAAAAGAATTGTGAAAAGGTTTCTCACAAGACTGATTCTCTTTGGCTATTCTCTTTGGCTATTCTTAATCAGATTCTAGGCCAACAATTTAAACATCAATAGTTTGTAGTTACACTGACAAAAGGCTTTAACTTTTGAATTGGAAGGCATCACAGTACAAAGTTGTATTAATAAATGTTTGTTAATTACTGAGAACTGCGGCTTCATTGTAATGGTTTTGATATCTTAAATGTTTGTTAATTATTATGCATTATTGTTTAGGATGGTATTTAGTCATTTTGCTAATTGTTTATACTTTGACAACTTGCATATTTTGGTAAATTTAGCAAGTCTTCTTCCGTGTAATTTCTTTCTTGATTAAATAGACTTATTGATAGCCTTTCTTTTCGTATTATATTGGCTTGGTTTTTTACCGACTGGTTTTTGACTTAATAAAGTCAGAATTGAGTTTTAAATTTCAATTTCTTGATTACATTCATTAAGACGCCTCATTTGTATCATACTTATTTGGATTCATTATGATGTCTCATTTCTATGTAATCTGAAAAATTATTCAACACGAGTTTCATCATATTTTAGAAATAAAGTTGAAAACATACTGAATTATAAATTGTTGTTGCATCGCATTGCGTTAATAGAAACAAATATTGTGTTGTAAATTATTGTCGTTGCTAAACGGGTGAACAAAAGTCAAATAACGCACTATAAACTGCCGCTCGCCGCAACGCGCGGGTATCCCACTAGTATATATATATATATATTGTGTGTGTTTTTTGAAGTGTTTAGAGAAGATAGAGAAGTGGTGTGATAAACCTAGCACATCCACCATCTATTTATACTTGTTTGTGGAGTAAAAAAAAAGGGGGGGGGGGGGGGGGACCGATTCTAATAGCTATAAGCCATTCACCAACGACTAGTTTTTTGAAGTTAACGTTGACAGCCGGTTAACCGGCACGGAAAAAAAACCGGTTCGGTTAAGTGGTTCATAACCGGGAAGTTTCAAAATACTCAAAACCGGTTAGAAACCGCCCCATTTATATTGGTTAGGAACGAGTTTCTCAAATACCGATTAAAAACCGGTGAGGTTTTAAGTTTATTAACCGGTCCGGTTAACTTGTTTTTCCTTTTTCACAACCGAGATCCTAACTCGCTTTATCTTTTACTAATTATATAGTTTTTATCTAAAAATATTATATATCTATACTATATAATAAACAAAAAGTTTAGTCATACTTTAACTAATAAAAAATGACGTTTGTTATCATCACAAAATTTTGGATTAAGTCAAAATTTTAATAAATAATTATCCAAATGCTAAATTTCCATATTAGGGTTTATTTAGTTAAACTTTTAATAAGTAATTATTCAAATACAAATTTTTATATTAAAGTTAGTAATTATCCAATACTAAATTTTATTGTTAAGGTTAATATTTTAGTTAAGATAATATTTTTATTGCATATATAAAATATTTTATTTTATTTAATTTTATATATATATTTTTGACTTTAGTTGAGTTTAAATTCAAATTTACCAAGTATTTCATTTCAATATAATAAACAAAATCTTTATTTTCCGTGACTAATTTTTTTTTTAACTGCAAAAATCTGGTTACTCGAGGGTCTCATCATAGAAAACGATGTTACCGTTACGACCACAGTCCGTACGAGTAACCAAGACCCACTGTGTTGCACATCCATTTCAGAGGAAACCCACCGGCTAAATGTCTGTTGTCGTAAAACCTCTATCCCACCTATAACTAGTGAGATTTTTTTATATAGATATAAAAGTATATAATTATCGTAGATTATGTTATATTTATAGTTTTTTTTTTAAATTCATCCGTATAAAATTTAATAAAAATATAAAACTGAAGTATAAATCAGAAAAGATATTCATATTCCGAAACTCGGAGTTTCTGACTTTCTACCCGTAAGCATGAACTTCTTGAGAAATTTTGTTAAGAATCTAAACATGAATTCCATTGTCGTCCAGCGGTTAGGATATCTGGCTTTCACCCAGGAGACCCGGGTTCGATTCCCGGCAATGGAACCTTTTTTGAACTAAATTATTTTGCCATCAAGTTCTACATAAATCATTAATATATTATCCAACAATGAACAAACAGAAGTTGCTTGCAATTATCGAAAACTCCACAGACCCCACTTCAGCGATCCTTTAAGCAACCACATTACATTGTTGACGTATTGGTAATGTTGTTACTCGTCACACTTGCTTAATCAAATGCATTATTCATTCAGCTTTTATGCCACATTGTTCCTTAATGTGTATGGATAGTACTTATGATGGAGAAACCAGTTTAATTGTTTAAATCCAATTCGAGCTATATTCATGTATGGAAATTATAATGGAAAAAATAAATTACCAGAATTTGATCTTTTATCTTGGTGTAAATCTTTGGCAGGGTATTAATTTCCAACCACGAATTGAAAAAAGAAGAAAAGGTTTTGGGTTGGCATGTCCAATTAATATGTTTAAAACACGGGTCATGTTTTGGTTGGCATGTTTAACCCGTTAATTAATATGGTCAATCCGTCAACCTGTTTAAAAGAAAAACAGGTCAACTCACTAACCTGTTTGTAATCCGTTTAACCTATATTTTTACAACCAATTTAACATGATTAACATATTTACAACTTGATTATTACTCATTAACCCGTTAGACACATTAGATAAACGGGTTATATGGGAGGTGTTCAAGTTACATGATTTTAGGTATGTGCCAGTTAGGGTTAATGTTTTATAGACGAATAAAAATGCAGGCCTTGTTAGGGTAGAACAATTTTACCCGCCAACCCGCAACACAACATATTTGGCAGCCCTAATATTTTCAAACTTAAAAACTCAACTGATGTCATCACTATAGAAATCATTAGTGTTAGCTTTAGAAATAAATAGTTCAAACTAGTGTTTGTCTTGTGAATGTAGGATTTGGTATTCCCTTCTTATCAGGGCTAGAGTTGATGGACCAATTTACACTTAGATTTCGAGTTCGTTAGTATTGTTCCGAATATCGGATATAATAACGGGTCGGGTCGATATCCAGGTGATGTTTATGGGATTCGTTATTTCGTTACACACGTCTTTGGAGTTCAATTGGAATGTTTTTGACCCGAGTGAGTTCGGTAGAGACGGGTTATGTTTTTTGGTTACATTTGCTAATAGCTTATGCATTTTAACTTGTAGCATATGATACATAGTAAAGTTAGAAAGTGGTACAGGGAGCGAGTAAATTGATCACTCTCGGGTAAACTAATAAGAACACGCAGATTATCGACGAGATTACAGGCAGATAATCAAGGCCACATCACAGGGGAATTTGGTCAAAAGGGTCGTTCGTTCTTCGGATCCGTTAACCTTTTTTTTTTCTTCATAAAAAAACTTCATTAGGTGATGTTGCATTAGACCTGGAGGCGACCTAGGGTTTACGACCCTATCGTCGAGGAAGATGATGGTTGGATTCCTGCTCGTTTCAAGAAACCAAACTGGACGCAAGCTAGGGCCGAATTCGATCGACGCGGCTCTCACTATCAGATCCCTAATCAGAAGGTGGCTCTTGAGGAGGTTTCTTTGTTACCAATTTTCCTCCTACGGCTACTGCAAAAGATCTCTGGATTCGATGTGGAGATTTGGGTAGGGTTTCGGACGTGTTCATCCCTAATCGTCTATCAAAATTGGGCAAGAGGTATGTGTTTGTTCGTTCTCTTAAAGTGGATGATAGTAAAAAACTTGTGGCTACTTTTCGTTCCATTTGGATGGGCACTTATATATTGTTTGCCGATGAGGTTCGTTTCAAACGGGATGGTAATAAGGTTGTGCATAAAAATGATCAATCTATGAAGTTTGTTGCAAAACGGGTAGATGCTCATTCTAAAGGATCTTTTGCCAATATCCTTAAGGGTCAATCTAGTGCTGATATTCTGGCTCATCCTAAAGTGGTAATTCACAAGGAGGACGTGGTGAATATGGAGAATATGTTGGATATCAAGCCTTAAATTAGATTGTTTGTTGTCTTTCAAAAGCTCTCTAAAAATAAAGAAATATGGTGTACGTATATATGTAAAGAACTTGCAGAGAAATATGATGAAAGAAGCTACACACTTTATTATTCAATAGAAAAGGCTATTAAATAGCCATACACTTGCATACCTAGACTCCTATTCAACCAATCAAAAGACTCCTTCATCCTAAAGATATGGTATACATCTTGACCCACTCTCTCCACTCAACCAACTTACTCCACCAACTTCGGTCAAACATGTGACCATTCTTCTTTATTTAAAACCATGCATAAAATAACTAAAATAAATAATAAAACTAAATTAACTAAGTCAAGATTAACCTCACATTCACCTCCTTAATCTTGACCTATCTTCATGCTCAAAGCAATGTCGGTTCATCCTCTTCAATTAAATTTGCTTCTTGCTCTTTGTCTTTCCACTTGGTACACTCATGAGCAAAGTGTCCAAAGGCTCCACACTCATAGCACCTAAACTTACTTTTATCACCTCGACCCGTGCCTCTACCATGACCTCCTCTTCCACCTCTTTCTTTCTTCCAACGGTCTCTTCCATGTCCGCTACTTTCACCGCGCTTTTGTTCAACCGCCATTAAAAGTTGGTCTTTCTCTTCCTCTTTCTCTTCACCTTGAATCCTATCTTCATACGTTTTCAGCCTTCCCACCGCCTCTTCCAACGTCATAACTTCAAGGTCGGAGTATTGCTCAATGGGAGCTACAATAGGCAAATACCTTTTGGAAACCGAGTTAAGAAATTTCCTTACCACCTCTTCTTCGTTAAGAGTCGAGCCAAGACTCTTAAACTTCTCAACAATTGCACTTATCTTACCGGAATAGTCATTGATCGTCTCGGACTCCTTCATCTTCAATCTCTCCAACTCACCCCTTAACGTTTGCAACCGCGCCTTTTGTACCCGTTCGGTACCTAGATAGCGAACCCGAATGGATTCCCAAACTTCTTTCGCACTCTTGTGTTTGGAAACTTGCAAAAGAACATCTTGTGGGAGAGTGTTATAGATGATAGCTTTTGTGGTGTAGTTTTTCGTTTCGTCCTTGTCTTCTCCGGTTACCGTCTTCCAAAGCCTATTTGCTCTCAACACCGTTTCAACCAAAATCGCCCACGAAGCGTAGTTTGTTTCGGTTAATTTTGGACATTGAAGTGAGATGTTGTTACCTTGCTGATCACGGACCGCCAACGTTCCATCGTTTGTCGACATTCTTCTCTTGCTTACTTGCTTGCTGTTTGCGTGCTTTGAATTCTTGCTACTTGCTTGCTGCTTTCTTTCTTTCTTGATCTATATTAATAGATCTGCCTTCTTCTTGCTACTAACCACAAAACGATCAGCCTTTCTACTTTCTTTCTTGCTTCTTGCTACCTTGCTGCTTGCTTCCTTCTTACGATCTTGCTAATCCCAGGTATGAGCCATAGGGCTCTGATACCAAATGTTGGATATCAAGCCTTAAATTAGATTGTTTGTTGTCTTTCAAAAGCTCTCTAAAAATAAAGAAATATGGTGTACGTATATATGTAAAGAACTTGCAGAGAAATATGATGAAAGAAGCTACACACATTATTATTCAATAGAAAAGGCTATTAAATAGCCATACACTTGCATACCTAGACTCCTATTCAACCAATCAAAAGACTCCTTCATCCTAAAGATATGGTATACATCTTGACCCACTCTCTCCACTCAACCAACTTACTCCACCAACTTCGGTCAAACATGTGACCATTCTTCTTTATTTAAAACCATGCATAAAATAACTAAAATAAATAATAAAACTAAATTAACTAAGTCAAGATTAACCTCACAGAATATTTCATATTCATTGTTGGTCAAGGTGAGGAATGTCTCTCTTATGGCCACCGTGTTTTCTTTTGTGAATAAAAAAGGGTTCGAAATCGTTGATTTCCGGTTCATTGGTGGTTTATGGTTACGGGTAGACTTCCTTAATAGTGATGATAAAGACAAGTTTAAGTTGTGTGAAGTGTTGAAGGTTTATTTCCAGGAAATAAAAGAAGTTAGTGATCGGTTGGTCGTAGATGAATGTATTGTTTGGGTCGAGATCAGGGGTCTTCCACTTATCGTGTGGACCGGAAAAACTTTTAGGAGACTTGCTGGTAGATGGGGTGAGTGCCTTTTTGTGGACGAGGTCAAAGAGGAACCTATGTCGCAAGGACGAGTTTGTATTCTTACTAAGGAAAAAACCAAGATCTTTGAGTCACTAGCGGTCTCGATCCTTGATAAGGACTATGATATTGTTGTGGTTGAAGCTATGCCTTGGTCTCCTACTTTTGAAAAACGTTGGGATGATGGCGAGTCGTCCTTATATAGTGACGATCAAGTTGAAAATCTTATTGATGATGTTGCTAGCGAAATAAAACAAAATGTGGAACCTCTTGTTGATGATGTCAATGAATTAAAGAAGAATTTAGAAAGTCTAGTAAAGAATGACGAATTGCATCATGAATCACAAAATAAAGGTTTCAAACCTTCTGGTGGGGAAACAAAATGGACTCAGATCCTTTTAATGTGAAGGACTTAGGTGCTGTTTGTTTTTTAAGAGGTAAAATGTCTGCAGTCTGCGGACCACATTTGTAGACATCTGTAGCAGAAAAGGTGGACTAAACCTCTGCAGTCTGTAAGAAGAAGAGTGTTTGTTTTTTAACTTATGCAAACTGCTAAAATAAACTGAAATTTAAATAAATCATTTTTTAAACTTATACATAATTCAATCATTTTATTTCCCTCCGTATATTTTGGCAAACAATTGTTTTTTAAACAATTTTCTTTTAAATAAAATATCAAAAATATTTTATAAAAAACTGTTCAAAAAAATGTTTTTTAAACAATTTAAAAACGTTTTTAAATAAATGTTTAAAAAGTTTTGTTTAATAATTGTTTAAAATATTTTTTCTTAAAATAATTGTTTAAAAACGTTTTATAAAAACAAAACTTTTTAAAAAACAATTTAAAAAAAACTAATTTAAAAAAAAAACACTTTAAAATTTATTTTTTAAAATTAATTGTTTAAAATGTTTTTTTTTTACTTTTTTAAAAGACGATTTAAAAAAGTGGTCAAAAAAGTTTCTTAAAAGTTTTTTAATATATTAAAAACTTTTTAAAAAGTTTTTTTAGAAAAAGTTTTTTAAAAAGGACTTAATAAAATGTTTTTTTATAAAGAATTAAAAAAAACTGTTTAAAAATGTTTTTTTAATGTAAAAACAGTTTAAAGAGAAGGTTAGAAGATGTCAGAAGTGACTGGGTCACATCTGCACCAAGAAGAGCCTGCGCAGACATTTTTTTAATGAAATGTCTTCGAGAAAACTAACAGTCTGCAGACCTAAATGTCTGCGCGTGGTCTGCGCGACGCAGACAGAAGAGGACAGGAAGAGCTTTTGCAGAAAAACAAACATCACCTTAATATATCAAGAAGGCTTAGAGGCTAAGCAACTCAAAATGGAGAATAAAGAGATGACTAAATCAATTTCCTTATCAAAACCTCCGGGTTTCTCCAAGGGGCCGAATGATATTGTTTTGGAAAAAAGTGATGGTTTTTCGGTTAATAATATCCTAGAGAAAGAGGTTACATGTTCTTCAAAACCGGGTTCAAAAAAGATTGATGGTGTTTCCCTTCTTGAGGAATTCTCAAAGCATAATGAATTAGGAACGTCTTTAGGCGTTGATATGAGCGGTTGCAAAAAGGATTTGGTTAAACTTATTGATAGGATGAGTGGTAACTAGGTCTATCAATGAATATTATCTCTATCAATATGTGTGGTATTGGGGCGGGCGATAAAAGAAAAAAGTGGCTCACTTGTGTAACCACTTCAAAATAAATTTCTTGGCTATTCAGGAAACGCATGTTCCAAATGTTGAGCTAGGCCTTGTGAAATCGCTTTGGGGGAATTATTGTTTTGAGTTTGCTTTTTCTAGTTCAATCGGCAGGTCGAGTGGTTTACTGGCGATTTGGGATCCTTCTTCTTTTGATCGCTATAATTCGTACGCTTTTGATAACTTGTTAATTGTTGATGGGTGTTGGAAATCGCTTGGTTTGAGGTGCTTCATGGTCATCGTTTATGCTCCGCAAAGTATTATTGTTAAACGACGTCTTTGGCATTTCAATTCTATATTTATGAATGCTCACACAGGAGAATATATTGTTTTTGGAGACTTTAATGCCACTAGAAAAGAATCGGAGAGGATGGGCATGACTTTTAACCCGAGTGAAGCTGAAGACTTCAATGACTTTATCGATGATTCTCGTTTATTTGAGATTCAAATGGGTGGTTTTGATTTTACTCGTTTGAGCAAAGATGGCACAAAACAAAGTAAACTTGATCGATTTTTGGTCTCCGGGGGTGTTCTTGATAAACTGCCCATGTTGGAATCGTTGGCGCTTAACAAGAAGATTGTGGACCATCGACCTATTCTTTTACGTCTAAATTGTGGAAACTTCGTTCCAATTCCTTTTAAAATTTTCAACTTTTGGATGGATTTCGATGGTTATACCTCCATTGTGGAAAACTCTTGGGGAGATATTGTTAGGAATCGTCATAACAATCCATTTATACGTTTTAAAGAAAAACTTAAAAATACGAAAATGGCTCTCAAAACTTGGAATCAAAATCGAAAATGTTGGAGCTTGGTAGAGAAAAAGAGCTTATTGCAAAGATCGATGTGATTGACGGTTTGCTTGAGAGACAAATCGACGTTGACAATAACAAGATCCTACATTGTGAACTTTCGTCTAAATTGAGTGAATTTGAAAAACGTATAGATCTGGAGCTTAGACAAAAGGTGAAAACGAAATGGATTCTTGAAAGGGATGATAATTCTAAATTCTTCCATCTTTTGATAAAAAAGAGACGTAAACAACAATCGACTTTGGGGATTAAACATAACGGGGAGTTGATTGAGGACCCAGATAGAATTAAAGCCGCGTTTTTTGATTTTCATGAGCTTCGCTTCAAGAAGTTTGAGGGTTGCATTTTCGATGCTTTGCGTCCTAAATTTAAACGTCTTGATGATTCTTTGGCTTTGATGTTAGAAGATCCTCCCTCTTTAGGGGAAGTCCGTAATGCGATTTGGGAGTGTGGTAGTGATAAGGCCCCGGGACCTGATGGTTTCACCTTTGCTTTTGTGAAATATCATTGGGGTATTAACCGTATTATCCAATCGGATGTTATGGCGTTTTTTGACAGATTTCTTTGCCAACCACAAAATCCCAAGAGATTGCATTACCTCTTTTATTTCTCTTATTCCTAAGGTTGACAATCCGTCGTTGATTGCCGACTATCGTCCCATCAACTTGATTAATGTTCAATACAAAATCATTGCTAAGCTTCTCGCTAAGCGCCTATCAAAGGTGATTGATATCTTAGTTGGCCCAGAACAATCCGCTTTTATCTCTAATCGCCAAATTTTAGATGATCCTCTTATTCTAAATGAGGTGATTGATTGGATAAAGAAAAAAAAGCGGAAAATAATGCTCTTTAAAGTTGACTTTGCAAAAGCTTTTGACACAGTTGCTTGGAACTATCTTTTAAAATGCCTTGAATTCATGGGGTTTGGTAGAAAGTGGATCACAATGATTAAAGCTTGTTTGGAGTCGGCTTCTACTTCTATCTTGATCAATGGAAGTCCCACAAAAGAATTTGTGTTAGAACGTGAACTTCGTTAAGGTGATCCTTTATCGCCTTTTCTTTTATTCTTGCAATGGAAGGTCTTAACGTCATGATTAATGAAACGGTGAATATGGGTAGTTTCAAGTCGGTCAAAGTGGGGGCAGAAAATTATCACCTCTCTCACCTGTTTTATGCGGATGATGTGATTGTCATGGGTGAGTGGACAAAGGATAATCTTGATAATGTCCTTCGGGCTCTTAATTGCTTCTATCTTATCTCGGGCTTACAATTAAATGTGGAGAAATCTCAACTTTTTGGAGTAGGTATTTCTAGAGATGAGGTGATTCATATGGCGAGAAACAAAGGGTGTCGTTCGAGTGGCTTTCCTTTCAGATACTTGGGTGTGCCGGTTGGCGACAAAATGAACACGACGTGTGCTTGGTTACCGATCATTAACAAGTTTAAAGACAAGCTCTCTTCTTGGAAAGCTAAGCTTCTTTCCATTGGCGATAGATCTACCTTGGTTTCAGCGGTTTTAGGTTCGCTTCCAACTTATTTTTTATCTTTATTCCGTTTACCTAATAAAGTTAAGAGTATTTAGGAAGGAATTCGTGTTAAGTTCTTTTGGGGAGGGGATGATAGCTCTAATAAGATACATTGGGTCAAATGGAGTAATGTGATTATGGACAAAAAGAAAGGGGGCATAGGTATTGGGAGTATTTGGGCTCTTAATCAAGATTTACTTCTAAAGTGAATATGGCGTTTTTATTTTAATAAAAATGCTATTTGGAGGGATATCATTCATGCCATTCATGGTTCTAGCGGAGATGTTTTGATAATAATTTGAATGGAAAAGGCAATGGTGTTTGGAATTGCATTGTAAAGGCAATTTCTAACCTTAATGATGCTAATGTTGTCCCGATTAATGTTCTGAAAAAAGTGGTTGGGAACGAGGATTCCACTCGGCTTTGGACTGAGACTTGGTGTGGCGATACTACCCTTGAGTCGAGATTTCCAAGATTGTTCACCCTTGAAACAAATAAAAATGCTCTTATTTGTCATCGGAAATTAATTAATGGTTGGGTCTGGAATTAGCGAAGACCCCTTAGATCCGGCGTCGAAGAGAAACAATTTAATGATCTTTGCATTTTGTTGAACAATCACTTATGGCACTCGGGTGATGATAAATGGGAATGGGATATAGAAGGTGAAAAAGTTTTTGAAGTGAAACATGTTAGAAAAGTAATTGAAAGGAAGTATTTTCCGGATTTGGAGAGACCAACTACATGGAATTCAAGTATTCCAAAGAAGGTTAACATCTTTGTTTGGAGACTTCTTCTTAATAGACTTCCAACCCGCGTTAATTTATGTAACAAAGGTATTGATATTCCGTTCATTTTATGCTCTTTTTGTGATAAAGAGATCGAATCGGTGGATCATTTATTCGGTACTTGTGACTTGGCGGTTAAAGTTTGGAGATCTTTAATGTCGTGGTTAGAGCTTCATTCGCCTCTTGATTTGGCTCCCTCCTCCTGTAATCTCAACATGACGAAGGTTAAGAAAAAAGTGGTGGAATGCATCCTTCATGTTACTTGGTGGGTTATGTGGAAGACTAGAAATGATGCTATTTACAACTGAAATGATTTGAAGACGGCTCAAATTTACGACACTATTGTTTATTATTCGTTTCATTGGGTTGTAACTAGGAACAAAAAAGTCAATATGTCGTGGGTCGATTGGCTTCGTAATCCTCTTTTATCTTTGTAATCCTTTCAGGATGGGTTAGCTTTTTCTAACCCTTTTCATTTTTTATAAATGTTTCCTTTGCCGTAAAAAAAACAACATTTTAAACCTAATACAACCTTTTTATGATGCAACTCTTTAAAAAAGAAGATGCATTAGGTAATTAAAAAGTTGGATTGGGTATAATGCAACTTCAACTAATGTAACATTTTTGTCTATATAGTTGCCTTATGTGCCCGCTAATCCCTCAGCATTCTCGCCTCTCGTGCCTCGGGATCCCTTTGCATTGTTGCTAGTTATTCTATAAATGTATTAATCTACAAACGTTATGATGCAACAATTTGTACCTTCTTGATGATAATACATATATTATACATATATAAAATTAAAACACACATCTAAACAATGACTAAGACAGTAAGATTAAAGATCTCCCATTGCTATAATGACTAGGATCACCAACAACAATCGACTCCTAGCTGTAAGATTATGGAATGCTGAATAACTGAATGCCTATTATTGATAATTAGGTTACAATATATAGAAATCACATGGAACCCTAAAACCTAACCAGGCCCGTGGGCTCAACCCTAATAATAATAATAATACCTAATAATAATATATTCCAATACTCCCCCGCAGTCGGAGCGGAAAAATAAAGGAAGCTCAGACTGAAAAACAAAAACATAATTAAAGATAATGAAAAAAAAACTAAAAAACTAGCTTCGATCTCGGTCTTTGACTCGTAACTCCAAAACTAGGGCAAACATTCATATTGTGCTATCCATAGTCTTCAGAATACCTCAATGCGATAAACCGTAGTCCTCGTCTTCAAGCACGGGTGCTTGTGGGGCAGAATTTGACACGACCGACTTGTAAAGCCATTAATCTTCACCAATGTTGTTGGGATTATGAGGTTGTAGTTAATTGGTTCTTGGTTCCTGAAATGATAAAAATAAACAATGGGCTAGTATTAAGTTGACGCCTGACAACCGTAGTCGTGTGATGGTGTGTCGAGATTAGCAATCGACGGTCTTTCGGATCCGTAGATCAAGAGATGAAAACTATATATCTAAAAAGAAAAAGAAAAAAAATGACTGACGACCGTGGTCGTGTGGTTGTCTCGTAGACCCGTAGGTCAAGAGATGTATGAGAACATAATCTAAAAAAAAGAAAAAAAACTGATGCCCGTCGTCATGTGGCAGCCTCTTGGATCCGTAGATCTAAAAAATAATCTAATCAAACCGTAGTTTGAGATTTGTGGCTCATGTGGATCGTTGTTCGAGGGATTTCGAAGCCGTAATTCAGAAACGAACCAAAAGATTATGATGAATGAGAAAAATATAACCCAACCTATGTGAAAATAATCGCCGGTCAAAAACATAGATAAATGGTTACCCCAAGATAACACCTTAGAACCATAACAAACCCAATCTAAAAACGTTGACTAAATCAAAACCATCCATATGAAAAAGCTAATCTAACACACCAACCAATCAATTTTGATTCATGGGTATTACTGAATGATTACGGTAAGCAAAATTAAAAAAAAAATTGGATGTGGTTGGTGGCGGCTAGAAGAAATACAACAATTTTCAAAACATATGATGGATTATTGATATGAGGACGAGAGAATATACTGAAGCCTCCAACTTGCTCATGAACTAACATGACAATAGAGTAATTACTTGGAGGAAAATTAAAAATATTACGAACTAGAAGCCCAAAATCTCGAGACAAGAACACGTGAACGAAACTTTATTGAAACGAGAAACGGATAAATTAAAGAAAGTAAATAGAAAAAAAAAACGAAGTTGGGACAGGGCGGCGGCGGCGGCACACCGCCCTGTCTAGGGTTTGAACTCGGTGGCGATGGCTAGTGTTTGGATCGTTTTGGCTGTGATACCATGTAAATTATGGAATGCTGAATAACTGAATGCCTATTATTGATAATTAGGTTACAATATATAGAAATCACATGGAACCCTAAAACCTAACCAGGCCCGTGGGCTCAACCCTAATAATAATAATAATACCTAATAATAATATATTCCAATACTAGCTAGTTCATGATGATGTGAAAACCATTTTGGGATACTCACGAAGTCACCCGTCATAATAATAAATCATGTGTTCACACGATACGACAGAGAACACAACACACTCACATATATTTATAGAAAGTTTAGATATCATATATATTTAAATCTTTAATAAAGGTTCATAAAATAAAGTAAATTAAAATCATATAAAATAAAACGATTATGAGAATTTAGTTAAAGAGGAATTTATATGTTTATATAATTAGATATTTATTATGAATAATTATTAGGTGACTATCCATATCCCATAACCCCTTCCATCATCAAGTATCATTATGTATGTATTCATAATATATCCCTATAAATAGTGGCTTTTGTTTATGATGTGAAAATGAATAAAAATGAAATGATTCTCCTCTCTCTATCTCTATGTTCATACCTTCTTATATCTATTATATATTATATGTTGTTTGCTAATGGGCATAGTTTATTCAACACGTTATCAGCACGAGTCACGACCAATTTATACCGCAGAAGGATGGGAACACAAATGACCTCCATACACAAATACCATTGTTAAAGTGTTTTGTATGCTTCTCCTTACAAAATGAAGATGGACATCGTTGTTGCTGATAAACTTAAAATAGTCATCAAAGATAAGTATCTCAAAGTTGTGCAATTAAATTCTAAATATTTTTTTTCGATTCTTGGATCCTGATTACATTTAGATGTTCAAGCATTAATTTGGTTTTCTAATCTATAGGAGTTATTTCATATCATGACATCAAGGCGTGGATACAAAGACAAAGATTGTGATTAAAACAAATTATACCCACACCGTGTGTTTCAGAACATGAAAATTTATAATATTTAGTAAAGTACTAACAACTATTACCCAAGCACGAGTTCGACACAGGTCATCTCGCTCCTCTCTCTTTTATCTACTGTTTTACTTCTTATTTTCTTAATGAGTTGCATTTGTGTCAACAATGCTAAACTATGTAAGCTAACAGCAACCCAAATACATAGTCCATAGTCCATATATTAAGAGTTTTTTTTAGAATTCTGATATAGATAAATTTATAGATTTGTAAAGCGAAAAGCATTATGTTTACATATATAAAACGAATACATATTTGTTAGAAGAAAATAATTGTCATGTCAAAGTTCATATCCTAACTATTTTCTCTAAATTCATGATGTACAACAGTTACAAAAGTAATGAATGAAAGAAAAGGAGGGACACAATTTTTTTTATATCGTAGAATAGTGACAAGTCTCCATTAATAGAATTAAATCATTTATATTTCACATTCAGTTATAACCTTTTTTTAAAAAAAGACCTATTCATTAGATATTTAAATCGTCATAAGTTCCATTTGATTCGATTGTCCTTGCAAGAGAAGTATATGAAATATGGTTATTGATTAATTTTTTCCTAAACAACATGATATTGCTAGACAATGTAGTCTAATAATAATGATACTAAAATAGAACCCGTATGTTATACGGGTCTAATCATTGAAAAATTTATATAAATGATAAATTCATGCATACTCTTCTTATTACCGAAATAACGTATTACAATAAAAAGCTAAAATTATAATTAATAATATAGTATTGGTGACTTTACCCTCTTTATAAAAAAACAATATTTAGATCATGTCTCTGCTTGTATAGTTGTATATTTGAAAAATGCAACATAAATGTTTATTGGTAAATAAGTGTTTATTGGTATTTAAAATTTGTTTAAATATTTATTAAAATAAAAACAATAATAGTTTAAAAAAATAATTTTAAATAGAAATAAGATGCAAATTTATGTGTGAGTGTCATGATTCCATAAATATAAATAAATAAAAATATAACATGATTATAGAATACGATATAATTTCCAATAAAAAAGAATTTATTTATGAAGTAGATTTGGGAGGGAAAACTTATGTGAGAATTAATCTAGTTTTGACATGTGTCAATAGTTGTAATTGTTTATTAGAGTAGGAAGATGATTACTGGTATCTAGTTTAAGGGTGTTATTATTCGTATCCCCCTTATAATTGATTTTTACTTGTTGCACCCCCTCCCCCAACTTATAGATAATTACCACTCAAACCTTTTGATTTTAATTTGGTATATTTTAACCAATAATTTTTTTTAAACAATTTTATTTTACAAAAAATTATAAAAAATAAAACTCTTTAAAAAACTTTTTTTTTTAAATTGAGCGTTCTTTAAAAAAAACTAAAAGAAAACTGTTTAAAAAACTTTTTAAATAGTTTTTTACAAAACTGTTTAGAAAAATTTTAAAAACTATTAAAAACGTTTTTAAAAATAACAGTATTAAAAAATGTTTTTAGACAGTTTTGAAAAATGATTATCGTTTTTAATTAAAAAATAAAACTGGTAAAAAAATATTTTTTTAATTGTTTAAAAAACGTTTTTTTAAGTTGTTTAAAAAACGTTTTTTTTAAGTTGTTTAAAAAACATTTTTTTTAATGTTAAAAAAAACGTTTTTATAAAAAATCTGTTTAAAACGTTTTTTTTTTAAATGAAAAAAATCTTTAAAAATGTTTAAAAAATTGTTGAAAAAAACTTAAAACGTTTTTTAAACAGTTTTAAAAAAAATGATTATCTTTTTTGTTATTTTATTTTAAAAAACTGTTTAAAATAAACTATTTTTATAAAAATAATTTTATAAGGGTGGAATATGATAATTTTTAAAATAAAATCTCAGGGGGGGAGTGCAACAAGTAATTAGGGGGGGTACAAATAGCCTATCCCCTAGTTTAAATAGCCTCATGGTAAATGAATTGACTACGAGTCATAAGTAAAAAACATAAGACTTATCTCATTAGTACAATCTTATTCCTAGAAGTGAATGTTGTGGCAAAAGAACCATTTGTTTGTTTATGATGATATGACACCGAAGTCTTGTTCTCCATGTATGGAAGGTTATAAGATTCAAGACCGACAAATCTTGCATGACTCGTAAGATTTATAAAAATGATAAGTCTTGCATGACTTAGAAATATTATTACTTCTCAATGGATGTTATGAGAAAAGTGTAAGTCATTTATGAGAAAAAAAAATTGGAGAAAAATTTGTCACACCTCAAATATGCTCGTGAAGTAGCAATATTATTTTGAAAATGCATGATCAACGGATTCTATATTCGTATGAGAAGATTATTTATAAGAAAAATTGAATGAGACAACTTCCATTTATCACACCTCATATATGCTCATGGAGTAGCAATATTATCATTATTACCACAAAAGTTATCTGGTTAATAATTCATTCCTTGAAGTGAATGCGATGTGATATAATGATTGGTGTAAAGTCTGTGATCATGTTAAGTGAAGAAATGTTATGCTGCTCATGTTAATAATGAAATCAACCATATGAAGTGGCACGCGAAGGGGTGATTATCATAATAAATCTGGACAAATGTTTGAAATAATCACATTATTCTCTCGAATATTATGTCGTGTATTAAACAAAGACAAGTAAAAGATATATGATCATAAACTAGAAGTTTATGAATCAGGATTATTTAATTGGCATGACCGGTTAGACCATCCCGAGTCAATGATGATGTGAAATGTATTCAAGAATCAGGGATTCTTCAAATTGATAAATTATACATGTTATGTTTGCTCTCAAGGAAAGTTATTTATTTACCAACTAAAGAAGGGTGTGAATCCTTGAATATTCTGGAAATGATAAATGACATATCATATTGAGTATACCATTTAGTATTTTAAATCGATGCATCGTCTAAATGGTTATCAACTTCACAACTTTAAGTTTGCGTGATATGTGGCTTAGCTGATAAGCTAGCAAGCACATTATTCCGGAATATCATATTTGTTTTGGTAATAACAATGAAAGTAATCCAAATTTATTAATGATATGATTATTGGAATAAGTGGTGAATATCATATGTTCATACACAAATTGCTTTTGTTGAGACAAGTATTAAACGTCCAATTGATTGCAAAGCCAATAATTAGGAGAGCAATAAATCATGTTTGTGTGTTGGGACCATATTATGTACATGTTATAATGGTCATTCACATCAAGCCTACAAGTTATTGTGTTTTCTCCCCATTATAAATGGTTTTTGGTCAGGACCAAGTATTTCACATCTAGGTTTTTTTTCTTCTTATTATGCAAGATATGGTGTATTGCTCCACCACGATACACAAAGATGGTACCTCAAGTGAGGTTGTGAATACATATTGGGAATGAATAACTATCTATAACTAAGTAATTAGAGCCATTAACGAGAGACTTGCTTACGGGCCAAAATTTTAAATTAACATTCCCAACATGAGGGGGAGATAAAAGCAGTTGGAAAGTTAAATAAGTTTGACTGAATTATCTATTTATCATCTTGATCCTCAAACTAATGCTTTGAGTTCATAAGATAATTTGTGTATAAAGATTAGCGAATAAATTACCAGACGTATTCACTGACCTTAAAAGAGTGACTAAGTCACATTTACCAACTGCTAGTGCTCCAATTAAGATTGATGTCCTAGAAGGACAACCACATATTGGTGATAAGTCTAAGGCACGTCTGAAACGTGGTAGACCATTCGATTCCAAAATAAAAAAAGTTAAATAAATAAAATTTCCTTGAAATTTGGAGCACGTAATCAAGATGGTCAAGTCGAGGTAGAGTAAAAGGTCCCTTGAAGAGATATTTGACATGATGGTTCCAGAAGAACATCAGGTACCTGAAAATTAAGAGCTCTTAAGAAAATGCATCATGTCTAAATACGTATGGAATCGAAATAAAATCGACGTCGTTATACTTTTGTATACAATGAAGTGCTTGAAACTATGAAATGATGAAGATCAAGAATTAACATACACCTATAAATGAGAAGAATAAATTTTTGGCCAAAATGAAAAGACGCTGATGAGACATAGTTAAATTCTCTAAAGAAATGGAAATTAGTTATTGGACTTGTGGTCCATATACTTGAAGTTGTAAAATATGTTGAATATGCAAGGTCTTTTATGTGAAGAATTATGTAACAATATGAAATTAATATATAAGGAAAATTGACGGCACAAAGATTTTCGCAAAGATCTATAGGTGATTATGAGGATGCATATTCTCCAGTGGTGGATGCAACGATTTTCCAACATCTCATTAGTCTGGTAATACAAAAATAATATTGATATGCGTCTTATGAATGTTGTGATTCATATGATAAGTAAATCAACATGAAATTCCTTGGAGGATTTATATCTATAAATTCATGTAATTTAAGTTCTTGAGAACTCTATGATTGTTGTATACATATCATATATGAGTAGATTATAATTATTTTTATATATTAATGACCTAAATATAATCGGAATTCCCGATAAACTTTCTAAGGTTGTTGAATATTTAAAGGTATTTGAAACATCTTAAAGACGTCATCTTTGTACATCAATGAATATGAAGGAAAGAAACTAAACTTGGTGATTACGATATCCCAAATTTATAAGAATGGTATAATATGGAATAAAATATGAATTGGATATTATGGATTTTGCAATTAATTTGCTAAGTGATAAATAATGTACCAAAACTCATAAAAAGAGTGAATGTGCATGCATAATTTGTCAAGATGGAAAGAAGTTCCTAATGGAGTGAAAATGTCTGAAACATTGATATAAATACATTGATAACGTACTCTATGAAGTTATGCTTATTACATATAGACTACAATAGTTTGGTTCAGCATGGTACAAATCAAAAAATGTTTTGATAAAGAGGGATATAATGTGCCGTATTTTTATCAAAAAAAAAATAAAAATATATCCCTCTAAAAGCTCAGTAGTTTCTCTCGATGATACTCGGATCCAAGCACGTTATGTTTGTCGTATACATTAAGAAATTATGTGTAGCTAGAACTTTTAATGAGCTTCCTAAAGAATTTAAGTGCTTAAAAGGTAATTTGAAACATCTTAAGGATGTGATTATTGTGTACTAGTGAATATAGATAGAAGAAATTGTACCCGGTGAGTAGAAATGAAAGACTTTTTGATGTATTCTTTTCACATGGTATAGAATTGATGTGCCGAATGAGGAAATTTATGTGCAAAAATGTTGTAGAACGTATGCACATAAATAATTAGTCAAATAGAAAGAAGTTGGTGAATGATTGTAAATGCCTGAGCGTTGATATCAAAACTTCAAGAAAATAATGTATAAAGTTAATAATTTCTACATATGGAATAAAATAATCATGTTGAACATGTATAATCGACTAAGTGATTATCTTGGAAACGGGATAACTAAATATGACATAGTTGGCCCATTATCAAAAGAACAAAATGAAGCTTACATGTGTTATATGTTGGTGGTACAACTGTATCTCCTGAAGAGATCGAAAAAGTTCATCGGGAACGAATAATGAAAGATGGTATTACAAATTCATGTCTTGTTTGGCATGTCGTGCATTTGTAAAAAAATAACTTTATCCATATTTCAAAATACATCTAGAAGATGTTAGAATATTAATGTGGATACATCTTATCATCTAAGCACATTAAAGATTGGATAATCATTGTCTTGTACCATCTCTTATAAACGAATGAGAAAATCGTGTTCAGAAGTACCATAATTAATATTTAGTTTTATGCTAGCTCATGTATAGCAATGAGACATTAGAATGAGTAAGACAAATATATGGACACCCTTAAGGTACAAAAGGTATGATGTTATATTTTATTGACCAATCGAAACAAGTTTTGTTAGTTATTAATATGCAGGTACTGTTATACGACACCATTTTGGATCTTGTGGTATTTATCTATGACGCATGAGCCAGTGAACGTTTTCACAAATTGTTGGAACTCTATTGAGAAGAACGACAATCAGAGCTAAGAAATGAGGTCCTCTACCATTGGAAATGTCGCTTTCTACCACAATCGATTATTGAGTTAGCTTTTGAAACACACTTCGCTAAAGTTTGGAAGTTTTACATAAAGATCATATACCATTGGTCGCAGAAGCAGTTACGCATCAAGGGATTAAGAAGCAAATCAATCACTACAAAAGTACTGAGCAAAGAGCTTAAGGAGTTGCATCTAAAGGAATCAAGAAGATCAATCGGCAAATCATTAACTACAAAGTTTTTAGCAACTTTGACAAGAAATCGAAATGTGCGACTTAAATGATGTATAAAACAGGGGGAGTGATACGCGCTGCACTCTTTTTCCCTTAGCTATGGTTTTGTCCCACTGGGTTTTCCTAGCAAGGTTTTTAACGAGGCGGTATCACCAAGCATATCACATGGATAGTCAAGGGGGAGTATTATGAATAATTATTAGGTGACTATCCATATCCCATAACCCCTTCCATCATCAAGTATCATTATGTATGTATTCATGATATATCCCTATAAATAGTGGCTTTTGTTTATGATGTGAAAATGAATAAAAATGAAATGATTCTCCTCTCTCTATCTCTATGTTCATACCTTCTTATATCTATTATATATTATATGTTGTTTGCTAATGAGCATAGTTTATTCAACAATATTACTTTATTTAGATATTTTTTATTTAATAACATAATTAATAAAGAGAATTTTGTCCTCCTAAAATCTTAAAACTATGTCTATATAAAGCTTATGTACAAACCTTATTAGAATGTGATTTTTATTTGCCGTGTGTATTTTCTGTTGCAGCACACATCCTACTTAAGCATATGACACGTCTATACTTCATCTCACATTTATTTTTGGTCCTTGATTTCTCCATTACTTTTCTATATAAAAAATCAACATGAAGAATAGTAATTTGCAATTGGTTGAAACAATATTGTATAAGTTTTTAATGCAGGTAGTATATATATTTTTTATTTATTATACACTTAAACCCTTAATCACTTGAAGAGTAATATATCATGCTGTATACAAAATACAATTTCAAAATACAATTTTTACGCTATTTCTTATTGGTTTTTTTTTAATTTAATAACCGTTTTTGTTAAAATTAATTGATTCACAAATATAAACTTAAACCCTTAATCACTTAAAAGAGTAATATCCCATGCTATATACAGAATACAATTTTTATGCTATTTCTTACTGGTTGTTTTTTAATTTAATAACCAATTTTTTGTTTAAATTAATTGATTCCAAAAACTAGATAGTGACCCGCCCGCGCGTTGTAGCGGGTCACCAATTCGTTTACATAATGGCAGCATGTTAGATGATTACTATATGGAACTAAAGAAAACAACGGTTGGTTCACATGGATAAGTTTCTACTACATGCTAACCAAACACATTTACTGCAAAATACATTTACCATATGTTTCCATACCAAACACATTTACCATATGTTTCCATACCAAACACATTTACCATGTGTTCCCAACACATTCAAAATGATTTTTTTGCACTTGATCTTCACTGCACCATTTCAAAAAGCACCTAATGAAGAAAATGCATACATGTATTTGCCACATAAACTTCAAAAGTCTTTAATCCAGTGCCATATTTTGCACTTAATCTTCAGTGCACCATTTCAAAAGGGACCTGATGAAGAAAATGCATACATGCATTTTCCACATAAACTCCAAGATATATTTAAGCTACTGCCATATGTCGAGTTATATATGCTAAACTGCTACAAAAGGTAAGTGGCATATGTGGCAAAGAGCATGTATGTTTACTTAGTCTTCCTTCTTTCTGGTTCTTTTTTTGGATGTGGCTGCTTTTCATTTTCATCTGCAATATTTAAGTTATTATGGGTTAGTTTGTATATAGTGGATGTTGTAGGACTTTAGGTGTGTGTTACCTGGATTGGAGACTAAGTGCTTGCGGGAAAGCTTTAGAGCAGGTGTTTGTGGCTCTTGGGCAAGTGGCAGTTGTAAGGCTTGGTCTGATGGAGTGGCATCTGAACAAAATGGTTTCTTTGAAGTTGTCAATTTTTTTTTATTAAAGCCAAAGTGATTACATAAGAATAAATAGGAAATAGCCTTAAGTCATACGAGGAAATAAATCAAAGGAATTAAAGACATTCCTAATATGAATTGGTAATCATGGAAAGAAATAAAAGATAAAAGGAATGGAATAATCCTTTACTCCCCCTCAAGCTGGAGTATAAAGATCTCGAATGCCCAGCTTGACAAGCAATGTACGTAGTTGTTGTGAGCCGAGAGCCTTTGTAAATAAGTCGCCGATCTGTGATTTGGTGTCAACAAGCATGGGAATAACCTCTTTTGACTCAACTCTTTCTCGGACGAAGTAGCAGTCCATTTCAACGTGCTTTGTCCTTTCATGAAAAACTGAGTTGTTTGCAATCTGTCTGGCAGCTTGGTTGTCACAAAATAATGGTGTGGGTCCTGTAGGTTTAGCACCGAGTTCATGTAGCAGCCAACGAACCCATAGAATTTCACTAACTGTTGTAGCCATAGCCCGATATTCTGCTTCCGCGGAAGAACGTGATACAACTGATTGTTTCTTGGACTTCCAAGATATCGGTGCTCCCCCAAGAAGGAGCAGATAACCAGTTCTGGATCGTCGCGTGTATGGGCAACCAAGCCAATCGGAGTCGCAGTAAGTGACTAAAGTTAAGTCACCATTCTTGGGAAGAAGAATGCATTGACCGGGTGTTGTCTTTAGGTATCGTAGGATTCTGGTGGCGGCTTCCATGTGGACTTTTCGAGGGTCAGCGACAAATTGACTTAACACATTGACCGAATAAACAATATCCGGTCTCGTTGCTTGGAGGTAAAGCAAACGACCAACAAGACGTCGATATTGGTTGGCATCAACTTTATCTTCTTCATCACCTTTGTCAAGTTTCAAGTTTTGTTCCATGGGGAACATGCTTGGTCTACATCCTTGAAGTCCACAATCATCAAGGATGTCTAAGGTATACTTCCTTTGGCTAAGGACTAACCCCTCGGATGTTCGTGCCACTTCTATCCCGAGGAAGTATTTTAGAGTTCCTAAATCTTTGATGCTAAATCTGCTCTCAAGACCTCTTTTTGTAAGAGTAAATTACGGCTATAGTCCCTGTGGTTTGCACGTTTTACGTCTATGGTCCTTAGGCTTCATTTTTTACGGCTTTAGTCCCCAAACTTTATTGACTCGTTATGGCTTTGGTCCCTGGCGCTAACAAACGTTAAAAAAATCTGTTAAGTGTGCGTAAAAAGACCATTATACCCTCCTTTAAAAAACTAATATAAATATATATTTAAAAAAAAGAATAAAGGTTACTCATCGCCATCCATCATCTCCATCATGAAATCTCTGTCACGAAGAACACCCAAATCTCCGGTGATTGAAGACTAAACTCCGGCATATGAATCAGTCACGAAGAACCCCCAAACACACAAAACAACAAACATGGATTTTCTTCTGCATATGAATCAGTCACGAAGAACACCCAAATCTCCGGCAATTCACTCCGGCTCCGGGCACGTTTGGAATAAGAGTTCTAGCTCCGTTTCCGTTTCTGTTTCCGTTTTCCGACTTCTCCACGCCAGTTGTTTCTAGGTTTTCGTTCGATCCGTTCACCGATTGGTTGTCGCGGTCGGAATCCTCGTCGCTGGAGAGCACCGGCTCCGATTCGTTATTCGCTTGTTCCTGTTTCTCTAATTCAATCTCGTCGTTTCCGTGCCCTAATCTGGCATTTTCGTCTCTCCGCCGTTTTTTTCAGTCTCCTCCGTCAATTTCTTCACCTTCAATTGCAGTGACCTAGCACCAGACAAAGCAAATCGGAAATCATCAAATCTGAAATCTTTATCGTGTAGTTTAACGAAACGAAATGAAACGAAATCGAGATTTTATTATTACGAGATGTATAGATCGTAATTCTGAAGCTCTAGCTTTTTTTGGAGCCTTTTGGTCTTCCTCTCTTTTTAGGCTACTACGACAGTGGGAACGAGGCTTCTTTCATTGAATATTTGGTTTCTGTGGAGGTAGGGGCCTGACGGAATGGTGGTTGTGGTGGAGACGGTGGTGAGCACTGGTGATAGTTGATAGAGAAGAAGTGGAGAGGAGGAGGACATGGGAATAGGAAGAAGATGAAATAGGGGTAGAATAGTAATTTTATATGTTCTTTTGTTTTTCTTATTTTTTATACAGGGGTATTATTGTCATTTCAAAAAAGTTAACAGATTTTTTTAACGTCTGTTAGTCTCAGGGACCAAAACCGTAACGAGGCGATAAACTTTGGGGACTAAAGCTGTAAAAAATGAAGCCTAAGGACCATAGGCGTAAAACGTGCAAACCACAGGGACAAAAGCCGTAATTTACTCCTTTTTGTTACTTCCATTATGTGCTTATTGTTCCCAACCATGATGATATCATCAACATAGATTAGAATTGCCAAAAATGTTTCGCCTTCTTTATATGTAAAAAGTGAATGGTCCGCTCGTGATTGTTTGTATCCAAGATCAAGAAGGGCCGTGGTAAACTTTTGGTACCAATTTCGAGACGCTTGCTTCAAACCGTAAAGAGACTTTCTAAGTTTGCAAACACGTGTCTCCTCTTTCCTTGAAAACCCCTGTGGTATTTTCATGTACACATCTTCTTCGAGGTCTCCATGCAGAAATGCATTGTTGACATCCAATTGGTGTATGTGCCAATCCCTCTTCACGGCAATTGCTAGAAGTGTTCAAACCGTCACGAGTTTTACAACGGGTGCAAACGTATCATGGAAGTCTATTCCTTCCATTTGAGTATAACCCTTGGCCACGAGCCTTGCTTTTTACCTTTCAATCTCACCGTTTGGTTTGTATTTTATCTTGTAGATCCACTTCGAGTCTATAGCCTTTTTTCCTTTTGGGAGTTCTTCAAGTGTCCACGTCCCATTTTGTTCGAGAGCTTGTATCTCTTTCTTCATAGCTTCCTTCCAATTGTTATCCTGTGAAGCTTGGGTAAAACTTTTCGGCTCAACATTATAATCGATGGCCATCAAAAAAGCTTTGTGAGCATTAGAAAATTTATCATAGGAAACATAGTGAGTTAAAGTATGTACCGTCGAGGCATCTTGATTGGTGGCAGGTTGCGAGTGGTCAACGGATGGGGGGAGTTGGACGACGTAATCATCTAAATGGCGTGGTCGAACTCTGGTTCGTTTTTCTCTAACGTCATCAGTTGGAACACTGTGGTCTAAATTCTCCTCTTGTACATGAACTGTGGTGGTAGGATCAATTTCGTTATATGGGCTAGGATCATCCACTGATGGGGGATTTTCAAAGTTGTCTTGGCTCATTTCAATATGTGTAGGAATTTCAATAGGATCCACGTTTGAAACAGTGGACCCTCCCCCCAAATCCATTTCATCATAAATCCCATGAGGATATTTGAGAACTTTCTCTTCTGTATCATTATCACTTGAATTTGTTTGAGACAAGGGGTAAATGTTCTCAACAAATCTAACGTCCCTCGATATGACAATTTTTTGCTCTTCTAAATCATATATTTTGTATCCCTTTGTTCCTGGAGGATAGCCTAGAAAAATTCCAGGTTTTCCTCTTGGTTCAAATTTGTCACCCTTTGTGTCGGTATTTCGATAATACGCCAAACACCCGAATACTCTCATGTGATCATACTCCGGTTTTCGGCTATAAATTAACTCATATGGTGTCTTATTTTTTATTACCTCTGACGGTAGTCGATTAATGATGTAGGCTGCTGTTAGAACACACTCGCCCCAATACTTTGTTGGGAGTTTCGCTTCAAAACGTAGGGCCCTGGCTGTTTCGAGGAGATGGCGATGCTTTCGTTCCACCACCCCGTTTTGTTGAGGGGTATGTGGACACGTGGTCTCCAACAAGATTCCTTCATCTGCATAAAAGTTAGTCATGCGAGTAGACGTGAACTCACCTCCGTTATCGCATCTAACCCTTTTTATACTCTTTCCAAATTGGGTCTTAATCATTTTGTGAAAATAGATTAGGCAAGTGCTTGCCTCATACTTGTGTTTAATCAAGAAAACCCATACCGCCCTACTATGATCATCAACAATGGTTAAAAAATAACTAGCACGTGTAAGCGAAGGTGTTCCATATTTTCCCCAAATATCACAATGTATTAATTCAAAACATTCTCCCGTCTTAATAGTACCAACCGGAAAGAAAAGCCTAGTTTGTTTGGCTTTAACACAAGAATCACAAGCGTTGTTATTGTAATCAGAAGACATACGCTTTGAAAACCCGGCATGAAAAAGTTTCTTATTTGAAGGGTGGCCTAATCTTTTATGCCAAAGGGTGGTGGAAGCCATCATAACTTTCCTGTCTTGCTTCATCTCCCCCATTCGGTAAAGACCCCCGTCGCACCTACCCGTTCCAATCACGTTCCTCGAGGTCAAATCCTGCATTACGAAGAAATCAATAAAAAATGTTACCGAACAATTAAGGTCTTTTGTAATACGTCGAACAAATAACAAGTTGCAATAAAAATCGGGAACGTGTAAAACTCCGCCGACTTTGGTCCCTCCTGGCAAAGTAACATCACCACTCCCCAAAACAGGAATGGAGCTTCCATTCGGTATAGTGACTGAAGCCTGCCTTGTATGCTTTTTCAAGTTTTCTAGGAATTTGGTATGATAGGTGACATGTTCGGTGGCTCCCGAGTCAACTATCCAATCTGAATCATAAGTGGATTTACCAGCCAAGTTAGTGACTAGTGGAGCTTCATTGCTAATGCCATCATCGGCTCTTCCCAAATATTTTAGGAGGGTGGAATATTGTTCCTCCGATAGCCCCGATATGCGGCTCGTAGCGGTGTCAACGGCTTGCCTCTTCTCATCGTCGATCATGACTATCGATTAGGTTTATGTGTTAGATGAAACCTGCTCTGGTACCATGAACAAAATGGTTTCTTTGAAGTTGTCAATTTTTTTTTATTAAAACCAAAGTGATTACATAAGAATAAATAGGAAATAGCCTTAAGTCATACGAGGAAATAAATCAAAGGAATTAAAGACATTCCTAATATGAATTGGTAATCATGGAAAGAAATAAAAGATAAAAGGAATGAAATAATCCTTTAGCATCTGATGTCGATGAGATGTATTCAATAATTACAGTTGTGTTGCTTCTCATCTTGATCGTGTAATTCTTGTACTCGCCAATAAGTGCAAACAGTGGTTTTGGGATGTTTGTAGGATCATCATAGCCAAGCTTCAAAATCATATCATTGCATGATTAAAGTTCACTGAAACATTTTTATGAACCAAAAAGAGCAATGAACATTGATTACGTACTAATCCAAGTGTTATTGGGTCTTTATACTAAAATACACATTAGTTTTAGTATGAATGATCTAGTATATCGTCGTTTGATGTACTTTATTGGTGTTCAATGAAGATTAAACAGTGTTACAATGTAAATGAAGAATCATAGTCTTTAGTTCAATGGCTTTTGGATATGTATTTTATTACATTGTCTTGTCTGTTACTATTATTATGTGGTTACACATTTTTTTTGGATAGTTTTATTTAGGTTGAGTGTTCATGTTTTTAGGTGTTGATATAATTCTTAGTTCTGTTTGTATGTGATAATTATGTATCTTTAGTGGCTATAGTCTTCTTTTGTGAGTCATTGTAATTGTGTGTGTTTATACGTTGTAATTTGGGTGTTTTATGTCTCGTAATGTATATTTCTAATTAAATTGCGTAATGTTTTTTCGTTTTGTATTTTTTAAAAGTTGTGATCTGTTATGTGTACTGTCCAAATTTGCCATTTTTTTCTTTCTTAAAGGTTTAAGGGCTTCATGAACCAAAAAGAGCAATGAATTCCAATGTTATGGATTTTTATACTAATATATATATTGGTTTTAACATGTATGATCTAGTATATCATTAATTCATGTACTCTGTTAGTGTTCAATAAAAATTAAACAGTATTTGGTAAGGATGGATTTATTGGAAAAGATAATCATGTATTAGATATGCCTTATTCAAGTGATCAAATAAGATATTTATAGTAGCTCATCCAAAGAATACTTGTAAAAGATAAAGTAAATAGTAAACGGTAGTAAACATAAAAAGACTAACCTTCAATAAGTTGTTTCCACACGCCTTTGGAAAGTAAAGGAACTGCAAAAAGGAAGGCAATAAAAACAATTACATTTAAACATTTAAAGCTTTATGTAACTAAGTACTTGAAAATTTATATATGTAGTAATAGTAGAGGTAGGTTTTCATCATCAATGTGAGCATACATATATAAAGTTTCTGGTGTGTAACTATTTGTATTCCTAGAATACCATAGAAATCGGGTATTTGAGCATAAGAAAATGAAGTAAGTGGTGCACATTGAGATCTAAGCATTTAAAAATGAATGGATTTCGTTAACTTTACTTATAGTTACACATAAAAAGATTTAAACATAGAGATACTTGTGTAAGGGGAGACTTTAAAAATTCATGTATATGTACTAATAGGCAAGTGACAGTTTATAAACTCTGTTTTGCTTCGTTTATCAGAATGAAGGTTGTCGTAGCGTATTTGTTGATTCTTTTGGGAGGTAACACATCTCCATCCGCTGAAGATCTGAAGAACATTCTCGGTTCAGGTGCGAAGCTTTTGTGCATTCCGTCAGTTGTATTTTTATATATGATAACTACATCTATTAATGATCTGATTTGCTGCTCTCGTTAGTATGATTATTGTTATTAAGGTGCTATTTTGCTAATCATTTTATGAATTAGGATTGTGTTTGAATTTAATCATTTACAGCTGCCAATTTAAAGAAAATACTAATTCCATAGAAGCTACTTGGTGGTTTTATGAATCTCCAAATTGAATAGAAAATATTTTCTTTTTTTGTTTTTGGGCTTAGAATCCGAGCAAACATGAAACATTAATCAACAAATTGAATAAAAAATATTTTACATTCTTTGTAATGTAACAGTTGGTTGCTTATTTGTAACAGATGAGCCTATTTACTTTTCATGGAATGGTACCTTTCTCAACGAACAACTTATGTTGTGCATACGAATGACTAACAACTCCTACTAGTGTTGAAATGCTAATTTTCTGTGCACCTGGCAGAATGATGAGAAGCATACTCATAAAAAGGGAAGAACCTGTAGCTAGCACAAAGCAACAACCAAAAGCAACCAAATATCTACAGGAAGTCCTCATTAAAACACGCAAACTCATATTAATACCATGCAAAGGTAACAACACGTATCAACCAATTAGCAATGACTAAATCTAGGCGGCATTTCATCACACACTTCTTATAAAAATGCAAAAGGAGTGTAACTATCAATTTCTAATCTGCTAATGTATCAGCCAATTAGCAATGACTACATCTAGGCGGCATTTCATCACACTCTTCTTATCATTAAAGTATTTCTAAAATGCAAATAAAACATTTATATATAGCAAACACAAAGGTGAAAAATTCACAGAACTCGATTTAAGTGTACCTGTACAGTTCTCGGTTAACCTATAGATCTAAAACAACAATTATTTTCATTTTGTCCCTCCAAAACAGTTATAAAGACAATGGGAATAAACTAACCTACGAAAATCCTTTCCTTAAAAGCCACAACAGTAATAGCAATTGCAAGAAAATATAAGAAATTACATTATGAAATGAGGAGAAGAAATTAGACAACGAAATCAGGTTTAACAACAAAGATATCAAAGCTTGTAATAGGACTACAACGCAATCAGAAACAAAAGAAGAAAACAAACATGCATGAGAACAATTAAAAAAATAAACAACAGAAAGTCAGAAACATAAAAATAAGCAAAATTACATGATGAAAAGAGGTTCATAAATCTTAATATGAGAATAGCTTGAGATATTTACAATCACCGCAATAACATAAAGCAGTCAATCAGATAGTAACCAAGGAAATGAGAAAAAGGACTATGTTCAGTCGAATTTCAAGCAATGGTCGTTCGAAGCAGCCACGTGAATGATAGTGTTGATCGACAGTTCCAACAAACTAAAAATGAAGCGGATACGGAATCAATCTACTTACAAACAACATGCATCATCATCTAATCATTCTTAAATCGTAAAATAAAAAAGATGAATCCGAATTGAAGAACCCCCAAATTAAACGAAAACTTACAGCAAACAACCATTGAAAGACATGGAAGCATAATTCAATTTTTTGTGTGCATACCGAAGAATAGATAACTCCTTCGCCAAATTTATCATCGAAGAGTTCATGTGAAATAAAAACATTTTTCCATTCATCGCCATTGAGGCTCAAATGAAATAAAAACATCGTCGCCATTGAGGCTCAAAACGATTACAGTGACAAAAAAAAACCGCAACACAAATAACCACCACTAACAACCCGACTGTTAGATGTAGTCATCTGAGAAATAAAATACTAACATAATCACCGGAATCAAGTAACTAAAAATCAATCCAAGCATGTTTAAATGATACCGATGTCGGCATAGCGGACCAAAAACACAAATATGAAGACGGCGGCTTCAGATCTGGGGTTATTGTAAACCCAAAATCGATCCAAGACAACAACTGTCTAAATCACACAATGGCAGCTCAGATTCCGGCGACGGTTGCGCTATGCGCCGTCTCGTCACCGAATCCATCATCGCAACCCTAGCCACAAATAAATACGGTGGCGGCAACCGAACAAAATCCAGAGCCGCCACAACGGTAGCTACTTTAACGCTGGCGAACAACACCGCTGGATCTGACGAAGCAACTAACCTTTCAAGAAAATCGGTCACAGGAAAAGGCTCATAATCCAGCGACAGCTGCGCTAGACGCCACGCCGCAGCCGGTAACATCATTGCCTGACCACGACTGCCATAAACGTCGGGCCGGCACCGAAATCATCATCGCAAGTCGCCGACGTCGGTTAGCATAGAGAGAGAAAGGGCATCAATGGTTCAGCAGAGAGATATGTGAGAGTGTCGGTGAGAAAGAGATAGAAGATGTAATATTAATACCGCCCACAGAATGGCAGTCATTTACACCACCAAAAAAAAGAATAAATACTTTTCAAAACATGTCAAGACTATAAATGTTAATACAAACAAAAATATGTGGTCAATTTCAAAGAAACCAAAACTTTACTATTAATCAACAAATTTGCATTGTATATTATATAAATATGTGCCAAACTTTTTTGTTTATCTTTCTTCTTTATTTGAGTTTCTGTTTGGTTTTCCTTTAGTGAATTACATAAGAATTCGGAGTGGTAGTTGTTGTGTAATTTCTTTGTGTTTGCGTTTTCATTACGTTTTACTTTAGCTATGTACCCGTCGTATCTCCACCGCAACACGCAAGTTCCTCCTAGAGTAACTTGCATGACAATGATGGTTGGGAGCTTGGGAACCTTGAGGTCTCAAGTTCAAAAATGACTCAAGGGTTTTCTCAAGTGGTGGGTTTTCACTTTGATGGTGTTTCTATGTGAATGAAATCTGAAATGTCAAATCCAGTATGAACGTTTGCAATTCGGTCTCAAAAAGACTCACTATTAAAGATCTGGAATAGTTTCAAACACTGTTAAAAAATCTCCGCCTCAACTCACGGGAGATAAAATCTAGTTTAACATAAAAAGACAATCACATCGTCTTAAGGCTATTTTAATATAGGGTTATTGGCTTCAAATAATCCTAACTATCACTTTTTGGCCAATAACACTCACAACTAGCGAATTTCCTTCTGGCACTCCCAACTATCAACATATTTTCCTCCACCACTCCCTCCGTTAATTTTCTTTAACTCCGTTAGTCATAAAATGATTATTGACATAAAATGATTATGTGATTGTCTACGTGGCTTATGGTCACGTAGGCAGATGACTAACGGAGTTAAAGAAAATTAACGGATGGAGTGGTAGAAAAAAATAAATTGATAGTTGGGAGTGCCAGAGGGAAATTCGTTAGTTAAGAGTGTTATTGACCAAAAAGTGATAGTTAATATTATTTAAAGCCAATAACCCTTTAATATATTATAGAAATATATAAATGATTATTTCTAACATGTCAAAGAAGGCTGACATCTAGAAAATCTTATAAAAAAACAAAAATGACAAATCATAATTTAAAAACACATGGCATGTTTGGAGGTGGAAAAAAACTTAAAGATAAAAAAAATAAAATAAAAAGAAACTCGATAAGGACAAGTCCACAGTCTCACATTCTGACTTTGCCACGCCCGTTATTTTCACCATTCAACCTTTTATGACTTCTAAGTTGGCAGTTAAGACCAACATAGAAGACTAAGAATTATACTTTTAATTACCTAACGGTTCTTTCGCCGAACAGTATCGATAAAAAAGGAAATATTCAGAACTAAAACTCATAAGTTCAATTTCTGAACTTAACAAGTTTTTCACTCTAGCTACTTGTTGGTGTTTGTGAAAAGAGAGGAACGAAGCGATTTTTAGAAATAAACGGTCTTCCATCTCCCATATTCTTAATGAGATCAAAAGTCTTAGCTTCATGTGGACAAAATATAGGAGTAGGAGTGAGTCGATTGCTTGGACCGTTTGGTGTAACTTTTATTTTTGATGTTCCTTTTGTGTGTCTTCTAGCTTCTTGCTAGTTTGGCCCCGTTTTTAATGATAGTTGCCGTTACAAAAAAAAAACAAGTTTTTCACTCGACCGCATGTGAAAATGGGTTTCCTTGAAAATTGACTCAGCTGGTGTGAATAGTCTTAGTTAAACATTCTATAAAAAATTATACGTCAAGTGGTTACATGATCGAGTAAACCTCTAACGAAAATAGAATACTAATAACAAGACTACAAGTTACCCACCAACCCATTTATTACATCTAATCAAACGGTTTACTTTTCTCACAACTAGAATATTACTACTCGTTAACACATGAATTGTAGTTGTTTGGCTAAGATAAACATGTTAAACGAGACATTTTAGGTTATACAAATTTAAAAATTCCTATCGGTACTTCTAGTGAATCTCCTCCCTCATATATTCTCATATATTCTGAAGATCAACCTTCGCCAAATCAGGCGAAGTAAACCGATTGAAATAATCTTTAAGGTAATATTATTAAAATCAGAACCACACGAGAGTTAAAAGACGACATAAGTTTCTTCGATGAAAGGTTTTGATGGTAGGAGTATAGCTCAAGGTTGTTCATGGTGTAATTTGAGTGTGATGGAGATAAGATTTATATGTTTTTTCTAAATAAATATACGAGTGAATATAAGTAAATATACGAGTCGTGTTTGTATTTAAGATTTAACACATTCTTACCTTTCTTTTTTTACATGAAAAAAAAAAAGATTTGAATTTTTAATGTTTACATTTGAAGGAAAAAAAAGAAAAGAACAACATTGACCATAAGAAAATGCACTTGTCTTCCTTCGTCATTTCATTTACTTGTTTTCCTTTTGTCCTTTGCAAATTTGATAATTCATTCATAACTCATTTACCTGTCTCCCTTTTGTCTTTTTCCAATTTCATTCTAAAAAACCAAACCAATGATAACTATTACATTTTTAATTATAGATTACAAAACATAAAGTTACTTCCTTTTTAATTGTCCGTACAAATTTCTTTATTCAGTGAATTCAAGCTTAAGGACGACCGAGCTGACGTCCTTTGTGTTCGAATAGACGGGAGGAAATACGTGTGTGTGAACCTTACAGGAGTGTCAACTCTTTGTAGGCTTAGGGACAATGAGTTCGTTGTTGGCCAAACTATGTTGAAGGTGGAATCAGGCAAAGTCGCTAAACACGAGAAAACTTGTTTAGAAAATCAACATGTGTTTATCCCGTTTGCGTTGGATACATTTGGGTCTTTGGCCCCTCAAGACAGTCGGTTTCTTAATAGAGTTCAGTGGGTCGTGCACAGTTATTCCTCGGCCCCTAAAATCATAACTTTGTTTTTAGTAGGATCGGTTTTGCTATTCAAAAAGAGATTACGGCGAAGCTTGTTGCCCGTTTACCTATCACGTTATTATAATTTGATCATGATATATAATTTAAAGTAAATTCTTAAAAAAAAATTACTATAAAATTAATTTAGCTGTAAAATCAAATTCAATTAGTTAAAAGAAATTAATTTTTATAATCGGCATAGTCAAATAAAGTTATGTCTACAAGGAATTGTGGGAGTAGTACTATTAACACCGTTTACGTCTGTTCCTTCACAACTACGGGCATGTTGGAGTGCTTATTAAAATGACTTTTGGCTTTTGAGGAGGCAAAAGTCAAAATGCCCCTCCAAAAGCACCCAAAAGCCACAATGTTGTGACTTATTAGCTTTTAGAGGGGTATTTTTTGTCTTTTTGCCTCCTCGAAAAGCCAAAAGTCATTTTAATAAGCACTCCTAAACATGCCCTACGTGTTTTTGGTGAGGTACAATTGTACAGCGCATATCTTTTTCTGCCCAAAATCTCTCTCTGAGCGCGTGACTTATTATTATTATTTTTTTTGAACGGCAAATTTATTCAACACCAAAACATCAAGCCCGACACTAGCAAGACGCTAGGACGAAACAAAAATTAAAACATACACATATTGTTCCAATCAATTCTCTTCTTACTTCTATTGTTACACCAAAGATTACACCAATTTTTAATGTTGCAAATCACTCTCGAGATCGCCGGCTCTTTCCCATTGAACATGACCTCGTTTCTCTCATTCCAAATACCCCAACACGTAACAAGAACCACCCCGTGAATGAGCTCCTTTCTAGCCCCGGATATCCCTTCCGCCTCATGCAACTTAAGAACATCATCGGTCGAGAAAGCAAAAAACTCCGGCATTTTAAGCCACCTCGTAACCCCTTGCCAAACGACATTGGTGAAACCACAACCAGTGAACAAATGAGACACTGATTCGTCCCCCTCTCTGCAAAGTCTGCACGCCATTGACCCGAACTGGACCCCCCTTTTACCCAAAGCGTCTAGCGTGGCAATCCGATCCATCCGAGCCCTCCAAGCTAATAAATTTACTTTCATAGGAACTAAATTGTTCCAAAGAAAGCCATGCTCCCCATGCACCTGATCATTATTAGCAATAAGGTTCCTAACCCCTTTAGCCGAATAACCATTTCCAGAATTATCATCCCACCTCCACTGGCCATCCACCTCATGTATCAAGATATCCAAATCCACGTTTCTATTTTTCAGCTCCTTATATGCCCCTATTATGTTCTTCCAAACCCCCGTAATAGAAAGCTTGCAAGGGAACAACTCACTTCTACCCGAAACACAGTGAATAGCCCGTATAACCCTTACCCAAAGGCTACCCTCATCTTTTTTAAATCTCCATAGCCACTTGCTTAGAAGACTCAAGTTGAAATCCTCCAACTTTACTAGCCCCAATCCCCCATCTTTATGCGATCTACAAAGCACCTCTCGTTTCACCTAATGAATTTTCTTGACCCCGCTAGCCCCCCCCCCCCCCCATAGAAACCGGAACCTAATTTTATCTAACACCTCTAACACATTTTTGAGGGGCCCTATATAGAGAAAAGAAGAAAGTAGGAAGATTATCAATCACGCTTTTAATCAACGTGATACGCCCCGCAAAGGAAAGCACCTTAGCCTTCCACCTAGATAATCTCCGCTCAAACGTCTCAATCACGCTACCCCAAAAAAGTTTTCTATTCATATTAGCCCCCACTACCATACCCAGATACCCAAAAGGAAGAACCCCATCCGAACATCTAAAAATGTCGGCCACCCGTCTTACTTCCACCGTCTCCAGATTTATCCCATACAGCTCACATTTAGAGAAATTTACCTTTAACCCGGAAACAAAATGAAAACACCGAAGTATCCGGACCATATTCAACGCATTAAGGCCACACCAGTCTCCCATCAACAGAGCATCGTCCGCATAGAAAAAATGGGTCAACTCCGGCCCATTATTAGGCAATCGGATCCCTTTAATTATGCCCAACGACTTCGCCTTGCATAGCATCCAGTCGAGGGCCTCCATGGCCACCAAGAAAAGATATGGCGATAACGGATCACCCTGTCTAACGCCCCTAAAACGATTAAATTCCTTCGTTGGCGAACCATTAACCAAAACCGAAGTTCGGGCCGACGCAAGAATCCCATGCACCCAACGACACCATTTCAGAGGAAAAGACATTTGACCCAACACCGATTCAATAAAACCCCACTCGAGCGAATCGTAAGCTTTCCGAAAATCAATCTTGAAAAGCATTCCTTTTCTTTTAACCTTCTTCAACCAAGAAACCACTTCATTAATCATTAGCGGCCCATCAACAATGTTCCGACCCGCCACAAACCCCAATTGGGTCTCGGAAATAATGCAGCCCAAGACATTTTTCATCCGATTAGCGAGAACCTTAGAGATCACCTTTGAGACACAACCAAGCAGACTAATAGGTCTAAACTCACCGAGGGATTGAGCATTGATAGACTTCGGGATGAGATGCAAAAAAGAAGACCCGCAACCTTTAGAAATAACCCCTGTCTCGTGAAAACGACACAAAATCCAGAAAAAAATCCTCCTCAAACTCCGACCAAATTTTTTTAATAAAGTCAAAGTTAAAACCGTCCGGACCCGGCGCCTTATCGCCACCGCATTCCCACACCGCCACCTTTGATTCCTCCTTGGAAAACGGACAAATTAAACCCTCCCCTGTTCCACCGATAGGGAATTAATCCCCTCACACACCAAAGAAGGCCGATCAATCTTGGGAGAAGAAAACAAATCCTTAAAGTATCTCCACGCCTCTTCCTTAACCAACATAGGTTCCTCCACCCAACAATTCCTAATCCGCAGCCCATTGATTCTACCAAAAGCCGAATTCGAATTAACAACCCCATGAAAGAAAGCCGTGTTACCATCCCCGTCCACCGCCCACTTTACTCTAGATTTCTGTCTCATATCAGCAATCTTAGCCTCCTCCAAATTCACCAACATCTTTTTCTTATCGATCCACTCCTCAAGCTCCCTATCACTCACCACCCGGGTTTCACTGATCTCATCCATCACATTACAGAAGTCAACCAACTCCTCACGTTCCTTCCCCTCTTTCTCTTTGACCCCAATCCTCCATTTCTTTATCAACTCTTTAATTCTTCTTAGCTTATGAATCAAAACCAAGTCAGGAGGACCCCCACAATCAATATCCACCGACAATTCTTTTCTAATTGCACCCACGAGGTACTCATTCGACAACCACGACGAGTAAAACCTGAACGGAATGGGACCATAATCCACTGCCGACACTTTAAAAATCAGAGGACTATGGTCCGACCAAAGTCTCGGTTTGGCCGATAAAACCGCCGCCGGCCATCGGCGAAAGAACTCCTGACAAACCAACACACGGTCGAGTTTGCTGAAATTCTTACCTTTCCCGTATGAAAAGGTGAACTTAGAGCCCCCCATACGATATTCCTGGAGCCCTCCTTCCCGAATGAACTCATTGAAGATCTCCGCACCCCTCGGATTAAAAACGGAAAACCTCCTTTCGTCCGCCGAACGCACCTCGTTAAAATCCCCAATGAACATCCACAAACCATTCCCATTCTCCATCAGATCCAGAAATTTCCTCCACAATATTGACTTCTGATTCTGATTTTAAGGAGCATACACATTAACTATATTAAACTCCCCCTGATCCCCCACCAACTGACCCGAAGTAAGAAGAAAATTTAGATCTTTTACCACCTTCGTAACTTTGAACTTCGATGGATTCCAAATCGTAGCAATGCCTCCAGATCTACCCTGCACATCCACACCTTCAATCTGGAACGCCGAATTGCCCCACAATTGACGAACAGGAATAAGCGACACCTTAGAACATTTGGTCTCTTGAATGCACACCATACTAACCTTATTATCTTTTTTAAGATCAGCAAGCCACCCCACCTTCTTCCTGTCGCGGATTCCCCAAGAATTACAAGAAAGTAAATCCATTACTGAACCACAACCCTCCCCGCATCCCCAACCTCCTCCATCACCCGCGCAACAAAATTAGACAACTCAACACCCACACAAGCCCCGACCTTGACAGTATTCTCCACCTCCTCCATCACGTTCATGTTCTCCATCAAAATGTCGCCCGGAGATTGAGTCTCCGGAACCTCCTGGGCAGACAAAGCCCCCCCCCCCCCCTTAAATCTCGAATCGCCCACCGGAACCTTCGCAACCTCCCTAGATCTCACCTTCAATGGCCTCCACCCCATCTCCCGATTTCCAAGAGGAAGCGTTAAGACCAGAGGGACCACGTTATCCCCCAAATCAGTTGCCAAACTTGGGCTCAAAGATTTGGGCCTACTCCTTTTGACCGACCTCTCCCCAAGAATGAATTGGGCCTCCATACCTCTTTGATTCAAGCCCACACTCTCTTCAAAGTCCCCACGCGCCTCACTCCCCAATTCATCTGCGTGACCCAAATCAGAAGGCAAACCCAACTCCTCATCATTATCCCCCGCATGCGCCGACATCCTAGAACATTTCCCCTCCTCGTACATCGAAACGTCATTCTGCCTGCCACCTTCCTTTCGAATCCCCTTCTGACTCTCCGACTTCTCCGGCGACCGCTGCAACCCATCCTCGGCATCCACCGAGGCCAAAAAATCCGGTTTCCAATCGGAATGAGATTCCGACACCGCACACCTAAACCGTTTGCCCATCCACGACACCGTTCTAGCAACACAAATCGGAATAGCATCATTAACCACCACCCCTACGATGTCACCCGATAGATCCCGATCCTCCAACGAAGCTTCCGATGGATGACATATTGTCCCAACCGACGAAGCAACAGAATTGAAAACCTCCGGCTCCCAAAGCTCCGGAGGAACCCCAGAAATCCTCAACCAAACGATACGTTCAAACAGAAACGACAGACCCTGCCATATAGCAAGCTTAGAGAACCATGGCTCCCATAAATTCTTGACAGCCAATATATCTTCAGCATCATCCGTACAATCAAAAGTAATCAACACAGACAAACCCCCCAGATAACGGATTTTCCATCCCACCATTGGAACTTCCGACAGCCATTCGAAAAGAGAACATAACCTTTTAACATCTTTGGCTCTCCCCAAAAGCGCCTTCCCATTCCAAGCATCCAGAGAACGGGACTGAGTCAGCCTGGCCGGGATAACCACTTCCTTCACAGCACCCTCCATACACCTTCCAAGCACCGACGCATATGATTGTCCACCCCCAACCGAATCGTGACTACCTATGCCGACACCCCCCGCCGCCACCCTAGTTCCTTTATCCCCAACACCTGAGAAGAAGAAGCGTATGAAATCTAACAAACAACATAAGTACTTAGGTTGTGTTTGACGCGCCATAAGCTAGCTTATAAGCTAGCCTTTTGACGTTATCAAACGAAGCTTTTTTTAATAAGCTAGCTTTTTTTAAAAGCCCCGTTTGGTAACGTCAAAAGCTAGTTGGAGTAGCGTTTCAACTAGCTTTTCAACTAGCTTTTATAATATTTCTAGTTTTACCCTTCCCTAACTTATAAATAAATATCTTTATTTACATTTATGACATGTACTGTTTATGTCATTTTATATTTTTCAGCTAGTTTTTACCAAATGTTATTTTTTATCAGCTAGCTTATAATTTATCAGCTAACAGCTAGCAGCTAGCTTTTCAGCTAGTGCGCCAAACACAGCCTTACATAAACGCCGTTCAAAAAAAAAAAAACTTACATAAACAAAATAAAAATTCCCCATTTACATCTAGCTTAATCTAACTGTTTTAAAAAAGAAAACACTATTATTCTATTAAAATGTTCATAAATAAACACCTTATGCCAAATCTTAATTAATTGTCTCAAAGCCTATTCAGTGTCATTAGTGACGGATGATCTTTATCTTCACGGTTTAACTATATTACTTACCAAGTTAATAACTCGTGTACTGCACAAGTTGAATAATTGTTCATAATATAAGATAATTATTAAAAAATGATATGAGATTTAAAAATTATGAATGATATAAATGTAAGAACATACAAAATAATTATTTTATAGTAGTTAAGTAAATATAGGAAATTGGAGTATTTCATATATCACACCTGGAAAATAAATTGCTTAATGATTTATTTTAAAGAGTGTTGGCAATTACAATAATATAAGTTATTATTATTTAGGACTACTTGAATTTTCAAAGAATATTAAAGGATAATTAGAACATGTTTAATATAATAATTGAACCCATAAAAGTTATTTTTTAGAATATAAAATAGTGGTTGATATTTTAATATTTAATTGAATAAATCAACCACACTAATATATAATAATTTTAGTTTGATAAATATTTGTAACTATTATTAAAGATTCAAAAATTAACTGTTACATCTCTTAAAATTAAAAAATTTAAAATAATTTATGGTAAGTTAGTTAATAAATAATTTGTTAATAAATATTAATAACTATTTATAATTAATTTAAGTAAATGCAATGTTGAATTTAAATTTAGAAAGTTGAAATATTAAATTTGGAAAATTTGAATTCTTAATTAAAAAAATTTAAAACTAAGTGTGGTATTGACAAGTAGACAAAGCTTAGATAAAAACTTTAGAAAAATAATATGTAACACCCAAATTAGTGCCTTATTAAAATGAAAGATTTGCATCACTTTTTTGCCTTCGTGAACTTAATTGTTGGAACTTAGTTGTGTAGTGACACTGAAGTAGGGCTGTTCACGAACCGAACCGAATCGAACGAAGGTTCGCTCGTACTCGGTTCGGTTACAAACCGAGCCGCTCGGTTCGGTTCGGATTTGTAAAACCGAGCAAGGTTTTAAGGTTTGAACTCAGATCGATTTCTAACCGAGCCGCTCGGTTCGGATCGGTTTCGCTCGGTTTTGAATATAACTTTAAAAAAATACAAATTAAGTTGATAAAAACACAAATGAAAGTATGGAACTCAACAGAGGAAGTAACATAAATGAAGAGCTAATTTGGAATGAAACCCTAATCTACCTAATTTCTTACATAAATAAATTAAAATTAATAAAATAAATAGTTAAATGTGTATATTATATATATATAATAATAATAAATATATATCTTACATAATTCGAGCGAGCATCGAGCGAGCGCACCTATGCTCATACTTGGTTCGTTTTACAAATTGAACCGAGCCGCTCGGTTCGTTTTTAAACCGAGTGACAATCGAACGAGCATTTTCCAAACATTTTTCGAGCGAGTTCGAGCGAGTTTTGAGTTTTGAACTTTTTGAACAGCCCTACACTGAAGTGTGATAAGTAGACAATGTTTAGTTATCTATAGTTATGAACTTGTCGATGCTAGTTGGTGCTTGGTAAGTAGTAGACTTTTTCATCAAGCTATAACAATTTAAAAGTGTAGAGTTTTGTTATATCAACTTGATTTGCTACTCATCCGTTTTTATGGGATAACGTTGCCATATAAAACCGCCGTATTGTATAACGGTATGTAAAGAAAATGAAAAAAACGTGTAACGACCAAAACGTTTTAAATCAAAAACTATGTTACATGACTGTACTTAAGGAAATCTATGTGTACCTATTACACCACAAAAAAAAGACCAACTTAGCAACTCGTGTGCCAAGCTAAAGTGACTCAATCGCAAATAGATAAAAGACTACGCTACAACATTAAAATTAGAAATTGAACGCTCAAAGTGTTGAACCTATGACCTAAAAGTTATGTTAAACGACTGTGCCCGTTACACTACGAACTTATGTGCTAAACTCGTCGCGTTCGGATAAAAAACAATGGCAAAGTGGTAAGATGTCTCAATGGAAAAATGGTAAAAATAAGCAAATGGACGTTAAAATTTGTTAGAGCATATTCCTATGCTACGATGTGTCTCGTGTATTGTATCTAGACTAGAGCGTTTGTGTGAGTCTTAGTGGCAACTTACCAAGGTGGTTGTACCACTTGGTCCGTCGTACCATTGGTACGGGCGTACTGATGGTACGCTGGGTGATCCGCCAGTGTGTATTCTACTTTCAAAATCGGAGACGTAGCCATTTAATTGATATATTTTTGAACTGTTTTTGACTTTTTCACTTATATGATGTATTTTTTGAACTATCTCGCTGATGACGTATATCCGGTCAGGGTGACGTCACGGTCACTCCTTGGCAATAAACAATAACAACTCACCACACCCGACCGACCGACTCTAGTACCAGCCGGTCGGCATAACATCAGTCCGACAAGGACACACAGACCCAATGCTCGACATACATACCTTTGCCCATCATCTCGCAACCGGGTGGCGTTATCGCCCTCAACTCATCAATAGTCTTGTTAGTGCAAGCAAACACGGCATCCAGATACTTGAAGGTGGTATTGGCAAGCTTGAACGCACCCTCCTCCATCTTATCCTTGGCATCAGGATCATAGTACGAGTGGTTCTCCATAGGTTTTCCAGCAAGATCCCGCTTGTAGCCGGCCTGGAACCCAACTGATACACCATAGTTCATAACAAGCGTCTGAAACGCACCCATGGGCTGATGGTATCCTAAACTCTGGAACAAATAACCCACAACTTGCTTGAACCCCTCCTCTATAAGCCATTGACGATCATCACCATACTTCTGGGTCCGCAAGTCCGCCCCTTGGTACAAATTCTGCAACATTTCCTTTTCAACCTTCAACTTGGCAACTTCTGCTTCAACTTCCTGAACCCTGGCAGCATTCACCCGAGCTTCCTCCAACTCCCGGTTGACATGAGCCAGCGAACGTTTCAAATCAACATAAGCTTCTCGGCCAACTCCTGGTCTTCTTCTAACTTCGCCAAACGGCCCTCCATCGACATCATCTTCTCCATATCAACTGTATAAAATTTATGGGTCAAGGTCTCAAGTTCCTTCTAGGTTTTCAAGAACTCCACCCGCCTTTTCTCACTCTTGGCCATTACCACCAACAACTCCTCCTCCAAAACCTCGTTCTTCCAGATCATATCCACAGCGGCCCCAAAGCCCTGGGTCACTTTGTAATAGGCCTTGTCGCGAGCCAGGTTATGACTCTCTTTCTCCATATCAGCCTTCTCACAAGCCGGGAGGAATAGCAAAGCAAATATCTTACAAGCTTCCATGGTCTGAAACCGAGTCCCATTCTTCAAAGTCCAGTCGAGCTTATAAACATCATCGTCAGCCAACTCAGCCAGTTGCTTTCCAGAGCCACTAACCACCTCTGCTGACACACTCGTCAAATCTACCTTCTCAGAAGCCACCTCTTTCATTTTATCCCGCACACCTTGCGCACCCTCGGGAAAAGTAATATAACCAAAGTCCCCGGCCGGCTGTTCCTGCAACTTACGAAGAAATTCGTCAAAATCAGCCGGAGGACTGGCAATAGTTAAAGCAAAAGGGTCATCAATGTCAATAATGCTCAGGGTCATTACCAGAGCAACCATTTCAGCAATCACCTGGTCACCCTTGGCAGGGCTGTCCATAATCTCAACCTCAGTATCATGGTCTTCTCCATCACTATATCCTCAACACTGATAGTCTCAACATCGCCATTCGACCGTTTGGACCGGCTGGTAGAACCTTTTTCCCTTCTAGCCATCGTTTTCACATGAGTAGATTTGTCAGTCGACTCGGCAGCCTTGCGTTTCCTCTCTTTCTTCCTCTTTTTCGACTTATTCTCCTCAGCATCAGCCAATACCATAGTTGGGTCGCCCATGGCCGAATATGCAACTGTCCTGTTCCCATCCTCTATAGTAAAGTCCTCATGACGATGCTCGATGGTGGCTGACACAGGGTCTAATTCATTCGGACCCAAGGGCTTGCTCCCGAGAACAACTTCTTCGGGTTCCTTCAAGCTTATAAAAGACAAAAAATCCATATCTGTAAGGAAATAACAGGTCAGCAAAATTAAACAAACCAAAGGGAAGCAACAACAGAATAAAGGGGCATACACTGCCCTTCACTAATAAAATCCGGCTTTCGGTTCGCCAACAGCCAGTTACGGCTAATCCCCGTCAACACCAACACCTTCTCTGGGAATGGCTTTAACTTTACTTGTAACTGAACCAACTTCTCCACAGCATCCGAGTCATACTCTTCTTTACTTGCATCCCTAGATTCAAAACAGCATTCGACTTCTTCCAAGGGATGGTCTTATCGAGAATTTTATCAGACACTCAGAAAAACTTATCCTTAAAATACTTCAGGTTACTGGGAACCCATGACAAATAATCCGGGTTAGGAGTCCCATCCTCTCCATTATGTACCAGTCCCCCTGCCTTCCCATTCGATAAAACTGTCGAAATAACCCAATCGTCGGCTCTTTTCCCATAGCACGACAACAAACTTCAAAGTGGGTAATTCGAAGGATGGCATACGGATGAAGTTGGGAGATGTGAACAGAATGGTGACTTAAAACTGATATCAAAAACTTCGACAGTGGAATCCTAAGTTGCCCATGGCTAAAAGCTTTTGTGTACAAACCAATTTTTCCCTCGGGCGCCTGCTTAATCCACGCCGAGGGCCCAGGCAATTTCGGCCCGAGCAATTTAGGGATTCCATACTTCTCGCAGTGAGAAGTTAACTAATTGGCGGTCAAAACGGAGAAGTTCCGTTGCATCTCCCCCTTAGAAACCATGATAAACAAAAGAAAACAGAAGAAAAAGACGGAAATCACGTACCGATCGACGGAAGGGACGTTGGAGAAAACAATCGCCGGTAATAGAAGAGAGAAACTAGCGCAAAAAATGGTAAGATATAAAGGGTAAAAAACCCTATTTATAGAGGGCACAGAGGAACAGTTACACTCGCGAAGCACTGGATCATAACCGCCCCTGAACCGCCAGATGCGTGACACGTCATAGACAACTGTCTCGCATGCAGTTACAGCCCGTGGATCAGTTGTCAAATCAAAAGTTATTAACCCCAATGCATTCCCACTCAGTAGGACGAACAACCGACTGGGTGACCTCAAACGAGGAAGATGACAGGCGGAGTCCAAAGTCCGAATGACGGTGGCCAGACCACCCCACTTCGGACTGGGGGCTGATGATGTATATCCGGTCAGGGTGACGTCATGGTCACCCCTTGGCAATAAACAATAACAACTCACTACACCCGACCGATCGACTCTAGTGCCGGCCGGTCGACATAACATCAGTCCGACAAGGATACACAGACCAATGCTCGACATACATACTGATCGGGCACCACTTTGCCCGATCGTGCACTCTGGTTAAGGGATTACCAGAAATAGGTACTGTAACGCCCTGACCCGACCACCAGGTCAGTCGCGCAGAGCACATGTTCGAGTAATGAAGCATTAATTACGCACCAGGACAAAGGTTGAGGGCTATAAATACGCCTCAACTACCAGGTAAGGAGACATTCATTACACCTCACTATTCCCCACATTTGATACGATAACGAGTACTGATTCTCACGCCGGAGCTTGGTCGCAGACATCCTGTCCTGCCCTCCAAGAACAAAAGTGTTTTCTCTTTTGCAGATAGTCAAGAAGCATCGAAGTATTCCACTCGGGTCCCGGCTCATCCAGAGAGTCATCCGGTAGGTCAACTGCCCGAGCGGTCCGTCCTAGGCTCTGCCTATCCGACCGGTCGGGGCAACCCGATTCTACACTGGCAGCATCTACAAATGTTGATTTACTTTGCGGAGCTTTCTTTGGTTTGTTATTGTTGTAGACTTTTTGTTTAAAGGCCCGAAGGCGCAAAAAACCCAGACCGTGAAACGAAACCGAAATCAAACCATTGCTGACGGTTTGGTTTGGTTTGGTTTGGTTTGAAATTCCAATGGTTTGGTTTTGGTTTTCAGTATTCGAAAAACCGATACTAACAGATTGGTTTCGGCTTGACCTAAAAACCGGTTAAGCCGGACCGTGAATACCTCTAATTAATATAAGTAAAATAAAAAAACTAATAAACTAGTCAAATACAAAAATTATCTTTCAAATATAGAAAGAAATACCGTATTATAAATTATGGTTTTCGTAATATCATGTGTGTTTTCTAATAGTTAAAAAAATATATAACGACTGTATTACTGAAGGAAAGCTAAGTAACGGAATACATATCAACATTTTGTAGCTTTTAACCCTATATGAAAAAAGAAAAATATTTATGAAAAATAGCTTTTACGTATGATGACCGGACTCTCCACAGTCCACATGACTACATGTGGTTTTGACCAGATTGTTTTTTAATCAGACGGTTCGGACCGATGAGACCGGCAAGCCGGTTCACAAAATGGGCTGAAAATTCTTTCCAATAACTTTCGGTTTTTTATGGATTTAGCGGGTGGAATGGACAAATCCTTTACGGTTGATTACATTTTCTCCTTTTCTTAAACGGTATGTATTATTTATCAAATTAAATTTGCACATACTCTTATAGTCTTATAGACGGGATTTGAACATTGACCTCAAACAATTAATAGTCAAGCGTAAACATTATTTAGATGCTATTTTAATATATGTTTAATTATTAAAAAAAAAAAGAATTATAAACACACTTAATTGAGCATACATGTGTTAAGTAAGTTTGAACTTATTTAGACACATTTTTAATGATGTCATAACTCATAAACGTGTTAGCTGTCTGTGATATAAAACCGGTTTAACTCAAACTCAAATATGTTTATTTTCGTATCATGTTGTGTTAACAACTCAATGTCAGAAAATGTTGTTCCTAATTTCGATTATGTTTTAAAAACATTAGTAGAAGAGTAAAATGTCATTTTTGTTCTTGTGGTTCCTCTCAAAATGTTATTCTGTTATAAAATATAAAAACTTAAAGGAAGGAGAAATTTGGTTTTTTAGATGTTAATCAAAAGATAAAAGTGTCCTTAGAATTAGTACTAAGCGGAGAATATTTTTATCACGAGCCTCAACTATGTTAAGGGAAGTAAATCAAAATAACAGTCGCTCGTTAAAATTATTTAACTCCGTTTGATTTCTAATAAAAGTTTATGGTTTCTTACTTGGACCAAAGGTAGACTGTGAAGATTTTTCATAGGAACTCATTTCAGTTCTCAATTTTATGTGTAAATCTAAGCAAATGATGAATTAGAACTTTCCAAATTTAATTTCATTTGTTCATTATTTGCTTTGATTCACACATAAATTTTAAAAAGTGAAATGAGTTCGTCTTTCATTGTCCGCCTTCTATCCAAACAAGTTAAAAATGTCAATTAAAATCCATTTTTTCTAAATTAAATTTAAACAAATCCTCAAAAATGTCAACTTTCAAGGTATCATGTATCTTTCGTCCCGGAAAATTGGACAACTTATACTATTAAAGAAGTTAAAAAAATAAAAAATTAAAAATAAAAAATTAAAAATAAAAAATAACAAAAAATATATAAATAAAAAAATTAAAAAAAATGAACACAGGTTGCCATTATCGTAGATAAAAGCCATAAAGGACAACTCCCGATTGGGTATAAATTGACCCTTTCATGTCACCAACCACTCAATGAAATATCAAGAGCTTATGTAAGCTCTCTCTATCTTTCTTAACTCTGTGTTTGTGAGACTGAGAGAGAGAGAGAGAGAGAGACAAAATATGGGAGAACAGAGCATAAAAACTTCATTGTTAAACTCTGGAGAAGATTACAAAACCAGCAAGAAAAGATGGAGAACTTTGATTTGGTTTTCCATTTCACTCACAGCCCTGATTTGTAAGTTTTTTCCCCAAATTTTCTGATATCGGTTTTGTTCGAAAACCGAAAACCAAAAACCAAAAAACCAGAGCTTTGATCGGTCCGGGGTGGAACCATGGGAGGGTCAAGATGGTCTTCCGATCACCGAGTGATCAAAATTCGTCAACTTTTTTATATATAATCTTTTTATAAAAATTATAAGTTTGATCATTTAATTGTAGTCGATAGAGAATAGAATCTTAATCAAATTATTATGGTAAATGAATTTAATCAAGGGAAAAAAATACAAGTTACTGAGTTGACTCGTTTTATGATCTGAGCTGAGCCGAGTTGACTCGCTTAAACCGCGTGATCAAAATTTGTCGAGTATAAGTTTGATCGTTTAATTGTAATCGATAGAGAATAGAATCTTATGATCAGATTCTGATCACTGAATGTAATCAAGGGAAAAAAATACAAGTTACTGAGTTGACTCGTTTTATGATCCGAGCTGAGCTGAGTTGACTCGCTTGAAACCTCTTTTCTTGTGAAATATATGCAATTAACAGTTGTAAAATCATTTCTTTTCAGTGATCTTCATTACAATAGGAGACAACTCAATTGGTATCGATGTGAAGAAGGTAAACAAGAAGGTACAAGTAGGTGATGCATGGAAGTCACATAAGGCAACCAATAAGGTACAATCAGGTGCGGTCGAGTCATGGGAAGGGGCGGTGGCAGCCGATGATGCCCGTTGTTCGGAGATCGGTGTTTCGGTTCTTCAAGCCGGTGGTCATGCGGTGGATGCCGCGGTTTCGGTTGCTTTGTGTGAAGGTGTGGTGAATCCGATGGCTAGTGGTATTGGTGGTGGCGGGTTCATGGTGGTCCGATCGGCGGATACGGCACGGACACAAGCGTTTGATTTTAGGGAAACAGCTCCCGCAGCTGCTTCACAGGTCTCAGGGATCAGAGAGTCATGGTCTTAACGCTTACCAATTTAGTGGTTAAACCCGTTTTAAAAAGTCAAACACCGGATGACATAATAAATAATTTAAAGTTTTAATAAAATATATCATTATAGTTAAAATAAAACATGAAAGTACAGCGTTTTTCGTTAAAAAATATTCAAACATGCCCAACTCGTGGAAATTTTTATTATAACTTGCTTTAGAAAACTCATTAAAATCTACATTTAGTTTTGGAAAGAAAGACAGGAGAAATAGAATATTCTTATGTCCTACATGAATGACATGATGGATTTTTTTTTGTTTTGGAACAATTATTTAATGTTTAATATGATTTTTCTTTAATAATTTCTCATATTTAAACTTTTAAAAATTTTCAAATACTTAATGTTGTTAAAAATATATTTGTTACATTTCGAGATAAATTTTAACCAAAACCGACTTGTATTCAAAGTAAAATTTCACCTTTTTTTTAACTATATGATATCCAAAATACTTTATTTTAAATACAACTCGGTTTTCAACAAAAGTCTATATAAGAGTGTAGTAGACAACAAACATACACTAAATAAAATGTGCTTTTTAATTTTAAACTTTTTAAAAATTACAAGTTACTAAAATAAAATTAATTTAAATATCGAATAAACTATGAGAATAAGTTTTTAAAGAAAAGTCAATAATTGACTTTTCTTTCTTGAATAAACTATGATTGCTTCTTAAAACTACCTAAGAATTCTAAACACGACAACCTTTTATCTTAATAAAATAATAAGAATATATTTTAACGTGTAGGATAGTTTCGGCACTTACCAAATTTATATTCACTAATATATGTGATCATACGATTTATAGTCATTTTATATACTTTTATAATTTAATAAATAAAAAATTAAGTAATTTTAACCTGTTAACCGACCAATCATATAAAGTGTTAATCTCTAAACTCTATACTTAACTAGTTGTTTATTGTTACATACAGAACATGTATCAAAACAACCTTAACGACAAATACACCGGGGCACTCGCGGTCGGTGTCCCGAGCGAGATAGCCGGTCTTTACAAAGCATGGTTACAACATGGTCGGTTGCCGTGGAAAACACTGTTCCAGCCCGCTATTCATCTAGCGAAAGACGGGTTCATAGTCTCCCCTTATCTTGCGAGTTCAATCTCGGGTAGTGCCACCGCGATCAAAAAAGACCCGGGCCTACAAAAAGTGTTTGCTCCAAGTGGGGAAGTTCTACAGGCCGGTGAGACGTGTTATAACCATCGACTCGGTTTGAGTTTAGAAGCTATAGCGGAAGGTGGTCCCGACGCTTTTTATAATGGCCCGATAGGGGAGAATTTGGTTAAAGATGTTCGTGCCGGAGGTGGGATCTTGACGATGGATGATCTAAGGAATTATGAGGTGAAAATTACAGATGCGGTTGCGGTGAACACGATGGGATTCACTATTCTCGGGATGCCACCCCCGTCAAGTGGTACACTCGGGCTAGCTTTGGTAAGCATTTATTTTCCCTAAAGTGTACATATAAGATAAAGATGTAGTAACTACATCTTATCTTATCTGTAAATATAGATGCAGTACTGAATTTAGCAATTCAATACTACGTTTATAACCTTGATCTAAAGTGTTTTTACTCATTATAGTAAAATACACAAAACACAGGTGTTGAATATTTTAAACGCGTATGAAAACACGAATGAAGCGAAAGGAAAGTTAGGCCTGCATCGATACGTTGAAGCGTTAAAGCATATGTTTGCTCTTAGGATGAACTTGGGTGACCCGGATTTTGTTGATATAACCAAGACCGCATCCGAAATGCTTTCCCCTTCGTTCGCAAAGAAGATTCAAGCCCGGATTTTCGACAACACGACTTTCCCTTCTGAATACTACCTCCCCGGGTACTTTCACATTCGTTACTGTTTTGCTACATGAGAACTCGTTACCTGAAAACTGGTCTTAAAAGCTAGAATTGTTGTTTTTTAGGTGGAGTCAGATTCAAGATCACGGCACGAGTCATTTTTGCATCGTTGATGCGGACAGAAACGCCATATCAATGACAACCACTGTGAACTACCCGTTTGGTGGCGGTATGCTATCTACAACCACCGGAATTTTGCTAAACAACGAGATGGCGGACTTTTCGGTGCCTACCGAAATTTCTCCCGACAGCCTTCCGCCTTCGCCTACGAACTTTATCGAGCCGAACAAGAGGCCATTGTCTTGCATGACTCCAATCATAGTAGTCAAGGTAGATTTCTAAAATTTGATCCTGCAGTTGACTTTTATAGTCAATCAATAAACTTCCCAAACTCAAATCTGCTTAGATTTCATATGTTATCATGAACACCCTTTTAAGCATCATAAATATGAAATATTTAGTGCTATAAAAACTCAAAATTCAATAACTTTCTTGAGTTTTAAGTACTTTAATGTTGGTTTCAAAAAGTCAAACTTTGACTGTTGTTGATTTTTTTGACAGAATGGTCAATTGGCTGGGGTTATTGGAGGGAGTGGTGGCATGTACATTATTCCAGCAGTTATAGAGGTCTTCCTAAACCATTTCATTCTAGGAAAGGAACCTTTAGATGCTGTTCAATCTCCAAGAGTTTACCACAAGGTATTTTCGATTTATTTCCATCTTCGATATCTTTCATTTGATACGGGTAAAACTCGACAGATATGTATGAGTCGATTTGGGTTCCTATGCTATTTCAAACGGGTCGAATCAAAAAAGATTTTTTTCCCAAACGGGTCACGCAGTTGGAAATCAGGTCCCAATCTCACATTTCAAACTCACGTAAACAAAGGATTTACCGCTTCAAACTCTGAGCATATTTCATTCACCAAAATACATACATTAAATAGAAAAGAAAAAAAAAACTTGCACCTAAAGAATAGGAACCCACTAACCTACTCCTTTGTACTCTAATCGACTACCATGACTTATTAAAACATTCATCTTCTTTGACCCTACTTGCATAACCCGACCCATCAAGATTAATCCTATAGTGTATCTAAAACAAGTAAGTGTGATTGTTTTTAACAACAAAAAAGTATAACATGACCCGTATTGACCTGTACTAAAAAATGACCCGTTTTAACCTGAACCCATTTTGACTCGTTATCTAACCCATCCAACATGTCCATCTTGCCACCTTTAGAACTAGTGAAAGCTTCTATTGACCACCCGTTGACTCTCGTGCGTGTTATGCAGTTGATCCCCAATGTGGTATACTACGAAAATTGGACAGTGATTGATGGTGATCATATCGAGCTCTCTGACGACGACAAGGAATTCTTGGAAGAAAGAGGTCATGTGTTGGAGGCAAAATCAGGGGGCGCAGTTAGTCAACTTATCGTTCAAACATTGAGAAACCCGATCGAAAACAGAAGATTGTCTTATAGTCATAAGCAAGTTTTGAAAGGGATGCTTACTGGTGTTAGTGACCCTAGGAAAGATGGCAAGCCTGCTGGTTATTGATTTTCCATAAATATGGATGTTGTATTTTTTGTATTTCATGATGTATTGTTGGCGGGCTGTCACACGGGCATCACATAGGTTACGGGTTCATGTCTCATAATCATAAAGTAGGCTTTATAACGTGAAAATTTAAATCATAATCAGTTCCTTTTGTATTTTCCACACTTCTAAACCTGAGAAACTAAAAAGAAAACAAAAGAGACTTGTTTTGATGTTACTGACTCAGATTTGTGCCGTTTTGTGAGAGATATGTGTTATAAAAATATGTATAGTTTGAGGTTTATCATCGAGTCGTATGCAAACATGCAAAGGTGACGGGTTGGGTTTATTAGAAAATGAAACGGTTTGGTTCGGTTTTTTTTTAATCGCGATCAAATGCGATTGACGAGTAAAAAATAATCGTGAGCTTTGGTCTCGAAATTTTGACACGGGTGATGATTAATGATAAAGTCTAGATAAAAATATTTTATTTTAATTAAAAGCGTTAAACGACACGTTAAATAACTATTTAACGAAACGGTTTAACTTTTAGACGATATAATTAATATTTTCTACGCGTTGGGTTTTCACTTAAATATTAGACGTCCGGGTTTACAAGTTTGTACGTATATATAAATATACTACAAAAGGTGACGGAAATAATTAAAAAAAATATCATTTTTATTTTATTTCTTATTATTAAAATTCCACAGATAATAACTATATTATTTCACAGTTTAAGGTGGTTTGGTTATCGTTTCATCGTGGGGTCACGTAAGACTATATAGAGGTTGGCATAATACGTTATCTAAGTTAACAAACATAGATTATATGCACAATTAACAGTTAAACATGTAATTAAACGAGGTTTTAGACTTGGGAAACTTACGGGTTGTCACACACCACCACCATCTCTGTTGTTTGTTGATCACAATGGTGAAACGCGATCCTAGATTGATTGTCGTCGCAATGAAACTGGAAACTGCCGCTGCCACCGCCCGTGCCGCCGCTGCATATGAGATAGTCGCGGCCAGCGCCGCCGCCACCGTCGAGAAACGAAGAGCCGACCACCGTGAGGTGGTCTTGGCTCTACCCGCGTCGTCGCGTCCGTTCTTTGAACCACCGACCGACCACCGCATTGAAAACGCCGGCATGGCCGGCGCTACTGTACCCCGCCGTCGCATCTCCGCCGCCTCCACGCGCCACCGTGGACTTGCTCTCCGAATCGGTCCCGGCTTTGCGCAACGCGGAGAACTCGGTTTTGGGTGTCGCGATACGCGACACCGTTTGGTTACCGCCACCACCGTCGGTTCACCTGTGAACGTGACTATGGTGCCCGAGCCGTCGTCTTCGCCAGTGGCCGAAGATTTGACTCACAGATTCGAGTCGGGCGTTATCGTGCAACCTAACGCCAGTTCGTCGAACCCCGGTGTCTTGAACGGATGTTCGGATCCCGCCAAGGTATATCTAACTCGATTTAGATATTTAATTAATTTATTTATTTTTTGTGTTTACGCGTACACGGTGATTAGATATTGTCTACGGTTTTACTTATTCGCTTTGTAAAACGATTTTCCGCTTTGTAATTAATTCTGATTAATTAACCCGTTAATATTGTCGGTAATAAATTTTAACGGGCAACCGGGATACCTGTTGATACCTGATATTTGCGTCGTGTGAAGTATCAAACAATGTACAAGATCAAGTCAAACTAGGTCTGGCCGAACTAGGTCCGAACCTGGAGTTCGGACTGGCCGAACCTGAGGTTCGGACGAAGCTCGGCCAGCTGGGTATAAATATGTGTTTGGTCTTTGTAACTGTAGATTTCTGAGCGTGCGAGATCTGTTAAGTGTGTGTTTCTGAGTGTGTATTCTCTGAGTCTATTTCTGAGTGTTTACTGGTTGTAGTTGTTCTTCATTGATCAATAAAACAATCAGTTAATTACGTGTCGATGTCCGATTAGCTAGATCGAGTAGACGATCCAATGCTCACGCATTTACAATACCCACTGTAAAACCCAACATTATCACGCATTCAAATTCACTTAAGCAGTTCCACTGTTCATGATAAACACTGAAACCAATGAAACATTCTATCCAGGCAATACCAAAACACAGGTCAAGAACATAATATGGAATTCACTGTCATATTGATCGAGTTAGATTATTAATACTATTTCATAGTACCAGTATTATACACTAATACAATGTTCTATTTTAGTGTTGGGATGTCGAACTTTAACGTTTGCACCAAATCATTCAACATGATCTAAAAGGTTTAGAAACAGTGTCTGAATTCTGCTAAACGTGTTCGAATTTTATACGTTTTATTATCCTTGAATATCCTGATATATTCTAAATGTCCGTAGTCGATCAGAATTGTGGGAACTATTCTGAAGCAAGACTATTCTGACTTTGAACTCAAATGGTTGACAATTCAGACTCACAGACCTCATTACTGAATGACGTTGTGACGTAACTCGCATCAAATTGTCTTCATGGATTTAATCATAAGACTAAATTGAGTAAATGGTACTCTAAATAGTATCCTTCGACTTGAGATACATATGCTACCTCTCGTTTGCCAAATACCGTTCTTTGATTGTAGCTTAACGTTGTCACGTAACTGCCAGTCATAACGGCTATTATTGGGAATAGTTTTGAGGCTTAGTGGGAGCTATATATAGTCAATATGGGATTCTGTACTCTTGCATTAATCATGCAATAGTTAGACGTCATGGGCCCTCTCCTGAGTTTCAAGTGTTAAGTGTAAGGCCTTACCAAAACTTACTGTGTGTTTGCTTGGATCACTTCGAACTGATAAAACGAGAAATACAATGATTGAAACTTAAAGAGAATGAATTAAATTCATGTCTCTCGTTCAGTTGATGTCTTATACATAAATGAACTTATGACTTTAAATTACCATAAGTCTAAACTATAACGCGAGCTTATAGATATACCTTGGTGATTGACTTGAAGCGTCATAACTAGTTGGGACAGTCATGTGTAGTTAGAGCACCTCTGTCTGTTTCTTCAAATGTTGTCAGCATCTGTCCAAGTGGGATTTTGTTGGATATTTTATGTCCAGACCCGACAACATCAAGAACCCGACCCGGTTAAGACCCGTAAGAGTTACACTGAGGGCAACGAGCTTAAAATCCGCTTAATATATTAACCGATAAATAATGGAAATCAATAATTAATGATTGTTTGTTCTTGATAAATAAACATTCAATTAATTATACGTTTATCTTTGCGATAAATGTGCGGAACACAACGTTACTATTTTAACGTTTACGACAAATTAAACGGATCAAATAAATGATTATTTGAGTTTGTCAGTTCTCGGGTTTTTACGACTTGTAATAAACATGGTTTATTAATTAATCGAAATTAGTGGTTCGTTTTGGTAAAAGGAAATGACGAGGGACTTGGGTGTAATTAGTCGTCTCATTAAATAAACGTCAAGATATTAGGAAACCCTAATCTCCCACTCTTTGCGCCTCTCCCCTCCCTCGCCGTTTTCTCCCTCTCGTCGGCTCTCTCTCTCACTCGCGATCGAAGTTGCCGACGATCACCGCCAACCTCCCTTCGGCGGTTTAAGGACCACCGCAGCCACGAGCCACAACCGCAATCGCGAGCCGCAGCCGACGCCGCAAGTCGCAACAGCCGCAAGCCGCCGCAGCCGCCACAACCGCCTCCACCACACCAGTCGTGACCGTTGCTGCCTCCCGCCGTGAAGCCGCCGCCGTTGATCCCAGCCACCACCGCCTCCGTTACCGTCTCCGCCCGGCGTTAGCACGTCACCGCCTGTACTCGGGTCATCGCGATACGTGACGAATCGATCAGAGATATTTCGCGATACGCGAAACGATTAGATCCGAACGGTCGAATCGGTGATTTTCGTGAAACCTTAGCGACTTGCCCGTTCCTCGGTGTCTTTAACGTCTGTTAGAACACTGCTCAGGTATATCTAAACTCGCTATTTATTTATTTTTATATTTATTTCGATCATGTTCTCGTTAATCTTGATCGCATTCCGTTTTAACGCGATCTAGGTGTTTGTGTGATCTGGTGATCGTGATCCTGTTGACACGATTATGACACTTAGGGTTTACGCGTCTTTGTTTGTATAATTTTATTCGCTGCAAAACGAATTACTCGTTAGTTCGTTAAACTCGGATTTACTAACGCTCCGTCGGTAATGATGAATAAAATGTAAGAAGAACAATTTTTTTTGTCGTCACCGAGCACTCGTATACCACTGTCATAACCCAACAAAGTGAACGGTCGTCAAGACCGTATGTGGTGACGTGGCAAACTGTGATTGGCTCTATGGACCTACGGTCGTCAAGACCTTAAATACGTTCATTGACGACCCTTCTTGAGTGGCTATTGTGAGAGAGAAAAATCAAAGGGCTATTTTGGTCTCTAAGTTGACTAACATGGCTATTTCTGTCCTTTTTCCATCTTTATATCGTGTTACCGAGGTCCTCATCTCTTTTAAAAAAAAATACGTTGCCTGGAGGCTTTACCAGGGCTAACTAATAAAAGGCCCAGAGTTGGAAGTGATCTTAGAAACCAATCACGTTTCCGGGAAAAAAATCCCAATATCGTATTCACCTAGAAGAGAAACAAAAATTGGGCTTTATTAATCTTAAAACAACGTTGTCTTCATTTAAATTCTTAAAAGTGACTGTTTTGTTCTATTGACTACATTGTATCTGTTCAAATCCATCCATGTGTTGCTGTTTGTGTAAAGAGATAAAATATAACTCCATAATTAAGATGTTAACTATTGACCAATCACTTGAATGTTTGACTCGTATATAGGCTTGTTCATGAGCTGAGCCAGAGCGAGCTAGAACTCATATTTGTTTTATAAAATTTGGATCAGTTTGGTTTGATTCGATTTTTTTACGCGGTTAGATCATAGAACTTTTAGAAGAATGAAGTTGTCTTGATGCGAATTAGACTAAATAATAATGGAGGGTTAGACTATTGAATATTTTTTACTTGAGTTACAAAATATTAATAATTATGGTTAACTAGATTTGCCACCAACGAGTTGCCGTGGGGATAACATTGGCAGTTTGGCACATAAAACCGTCGCATTGTATAACGCTACAAAATAAAAAAAACAAATGTCATGATCAAACGCTCCACACGGAAACTATGTTACACTAGTGTATCGAACAAAATCTATCTGTACCTATTACACTACCAAAAAAATAACTTAATTCCCAAGCTCAAACGACTCAATCACATATAGAAACAGACTGCGTTACAACGTTAAAATTAGAAACCGAACGCTTAAAGTGTTGAGCCTATGACCTCAAAGTTATGTTACGTGATTGTGCCCGTTACGAAGAAGAACAACAATATACATAACACTAGTTTTTGATACCCGTGCCACGCACGGGCGGATTTTTAAAAAATTAATACATATAATAACATTATAATAAATGTAATTCGATAAATGAAATATGACAAAAAACACATATGGGTCATAAATTAACCTGTAGAAAGATTCAAATAACCGTTTTGATTATATCGGATAGAATCAAATCACTGTTTATCTATGTACATTGCAATTCACAAATCAACCATTTATGTAGAATTCAATCAGATGAGATCTGCAGATTCAAATGGAAGTACACATACCTACTCAAACTCCCCTTCTTGAAGTGTCTCTAAAAATTCGAAGCAAAGAGAAAACTTAACAGGTAGGCATAGTTTTTGTGCTGCGAATATCTGTAGTGAACTGGAAATCACTTCGTGTTGGTATCATTAATTCCTTCATCTGCGGAGACATAAAAAGATGTAGAGACTTAAAAAGAAAATGATTAAACATTGAGACAAACAAAATAGAGTATTCAATAGTCTACACTACTGTAATCTATTGGTTTACAATCTGCACTTGCAATGAATGGCATGGTAAATTGAATTATTAATTAGCAGGCCAAATCAAACTAAAGAAAATCAGTAGGGATTAGGTGAAATACAACACATAACGTAACACATAAACTAACGAAATAAATATTGATCAAACCTATGAATGAGAGAACCTAATTGGCATAAATTTATCATAAACGGTAAGTTCTGCAAAAACAAAGTAAACATAAAACCAAATGAAAAAAATTAAACAAACTAAAATATCTGTGATTCCAATATAACTCGAAGTAAATGATGAAAAAGATGAGAATATTACCTCAAGTATCTACTACTCTGGGGAGTTTAGAACAGACACACCTCGTAGATTTTTTGAAAAAAAATAATCATTGCCAATAATACTTGTCAGAATACCATAATCTTTGAAAAATGAAGAATCTGATATAACCTCAAATATAGAGAATCTAAAAAACTATCAAAGTTGGCTACAGTATACAAACATGAAACATGTGTACCAGTATCTCAGCTGTAAGTGACCCATAAATCCTATTGTCAGTGACCCATCAGAGATTTTTAAAGTGTAAGTCAACAACTTTAGATGCGTATGAATAATAAGATATGCTTATCGAATGATTGACGAAATGCATAGACCCTTCGCCGAAGTTGTTCTTGAGGGATGGCAGAGTTGATTCCAACCTCACCGGGATTGATTTCTACCAAAGCATCATATGTGAATGATCTCGTTCCCAATGGCGAAGTACGATTTGTAAACAAAAAACGAAAGCCACCGATACAGATCTCACAAAAGATATCGATATAGTATATATAAATGCGTAAGGTGATCATGGAATAAGAACAACTTTACCTAAAACCTGATTGAATTCGGATGGATGCGAGAGATTGATGAGATTGAAGACGAATCGGTAAATCGCTAGCAGAGGATTTTATTTAAACAGGTAAGCTGTAGTTTTAACCAATTGCTCATATTTCAATAAAAACATGTCTTAGTTGCACATTTCTACTAACAACTGATGTGCATATCAGGTAAAAAATGAAGTTGTGTAGTGATATAGAAAAATTTTGGTTCATGTATATGTAAGTAACTTCCGTTAGAAATGTAGCCAATTGGTTTACTACATATCATTTATAAGGGTAGGTGCTCGTTTGACTTTGACTTACATAGATTATGTTGATGTCTTCTTGATATAGAGATGCAAGTGTGACCATGTTTCTGTCAGACATCTTTTCCGTGAATCGCATGCGACTTTCATTTGTTGTATCTGCTGGTTGGTTTTCCATGTCAATCTGAAAGTTGGTATGCGTTGAATATAAAGTTAGAACTTAGTTGTGATGAAATAAAAAATAATACGGATGCAGAAGTTGTTATGATGTGGGAAATATACCTTCTGGCCATTTCTATATCTTGATTGATCTCAACCCTTGTTCCTGATGTGTATTCTACTTGCATCTCAACTGTAATTGTTTGTTGTGTTAGGCCACTATTGTTGAACTAAGTTTGTTTTAATTTGTGATTGCTTACCTAGAAATTTGATAACTTTGGCAGAGCATATTGCTTCAATGACAACATGAGCTGTTGAAGCTGTAGGGATATGATCATGTAATAGTAAGCGTATGTCTGGAAATTATTTAAGCCTACGGGGTCACACGTCTCGACACCAAATGTATTAATATTAATTAATGGTTAATTAATATTTATCACGAACATTTAACGAGGTTTCGTTAAAAACTGACAGTTAATTGTTAACAGGGGTGTTAGTTGTAATTAGAGAGAATTGTAATTAGATTACAATTGAGAAAAGGCTTGGGATAAGCCCTTAAAGCCGAAATTCGGCCCATGCCTATCCAAGCCCTAACTTGCTTATCAAGTTCCTCTAAACCTATAAATAGACCATCTTGGTTTGAGGTTTAGGGGCTGGCTGCTTTTATCAGATAAAAGAAAACTCTAATTCTCTCTCTCTACTCTCTCGAATTCGGCAACAAGAAAACCCAAGGGAGGTTGCGATTTCTTGTGTGGTTCGACCAAGCCTACATCGAGAAGAGGAGTTCGTGATCGGTTGCTAGCACATAGCATTGGTGTGTCGTGTGTGCGATCGTAGAGGGATTTATATCAAATCCTCCAAGAGATCAAGTCTTGCCGAGCTAAAAAGGTACACGTTCAAAAACCGGTTAGTTAGATTAATTCATAGGTTTCTTTCCGCTGCGTACTCGTGTTTTGATAATAGTTATATAACCCAACAGTGGTATCACGAGCCACCTATGATTTTAATTAATTACCGGGAATAAAACTTGGAAGGGGGGTAGCCAAAACAAGATTCTAGCTTTTCGATTCATTCAAAAATCGTGTTTTACAATTGGAAAAGGTTTCGCAATTGGTAAAAACGAAAAAAATTCGATGGAATAGGACTTTTCGACCCGATCAAAAAGTCCCTGATCGAAAAAAAAGCTTCTCGACCCGATCGGAAACTCTTGATTTCCGATCGGAAAACCTATTCCGGTGCGGAGACCCTTGATTTCCGACCGGAAACCCTACTTTCCGATCCAAATCGTAAAGTGTTTACGAACTGATCGAAAAGTAACCGATCGAAAAGGCTTTTCGGGCCGATCGAAAAGTATCCGATCGGAAAGGTTCCGATCGGAAAGGCTTTTCGACCCGATCGAATAGTCCACGATCGAAAAGTACCCGATCGAAAACCCTGTTTCGATCGGAAACCCCTGCTTTCCGATCGTAAACTCAAATAATGAATCGAAAACCTCTTGCCGAATCGGAAACCCTAATTTTTAGCTCTAAAATTTGATTTTTGTGATCTAAAATTTTAAATCCAAGTTTTTGTTATCGTTATGAACAACATGTTGTACCTTTAGATTTTAAAGTGTTAAAAAGAAGTAAAAACCATGATGTTTCATGTAAATCGTTCGTGGTTATTACTTAAATGAAAGAGGATTAAATTAAAATTATATGTGATAATTAGAAACCCTTAGATTATGTGATTATCTGATAATTGAGACATAATAAAAGGTTTATTGCAAATTTGTTTTATGAAAATCGAAATTTGCTTAAATAATCTATTGAAATATGATTTTGTTTATAAAATAAAATTTGTGTCCTAAAAGTCAAAAGAAACACCGGCTCACCCATTTGAACACACTCTAAGAGAGGTATAAGTCGGGTCGCTCTGCTTCCCTAAAGTGGTACGTTTTTAATTGCAAAAGTTGCAAACCTCACCCCTACGCTTCTTTGTGTGTTGCAAATGGAGCTACCGAGCTCTTTTGATTTGGAAGACAAACTAAGAATTTTATAAACATATTATGTGGTGAAGGTATGCATGAACCTTCACACATAACCTTTTTGATAACACATCAAAATTGCTTTGACCCATTGAAACTTAAGTCTTTGCCATCCACCTTGTAAAGGACACTTGTGAATGTCATCTTACTCATTAGTACACAATGGTAAAATGGCATTTGCATGACAAATTACCACTCATTGGTACACAATGGTGGACAATTTGTGCGTTCTTGGCTGGACGACTTAAAACGAGCTAGGCGGTGAGACCCTTGGCCCGTGGCAAAAGATGGGACGAAACATGACTACAAACCACTTGGTGCAAGTTGTAGGTCCCATAAAATCTAGGAATTGTATTTGGAATACAATTAGTGATCGTCACTTACCCTTTTGAGTGCATCATTTCTAGCAGATCAACTGATGAAATGATGGCAGGTCAAATTGGATCCTAGCCTTAATAAGCTTAATTGTTTAAAATGTTTAAACATTGGGTAATTAAATTTATTAAGGAAAAAGATTATCGAAAATACTGATTTTTGAACTTAATCTGTTTTGTAGATGGCAACAAACCCTCCTCAAAACAATGTTGGTCATGCTTTTCGTCAAATGTTTGAAAGAGAAAAGCTGAATGGATCTAACTTCAATGACTGGTACCGTCAACTAAGGATTGTCCTTAGAGTTGAACGGAGGACCGATGTCCTTGAACATCATTGGCCGACCGAGCCAGCTGCTGATGCCTCTGAGCAAGGGAAAGCGTTCTACAACGCAGAGTACAGCAGATACGATGAGGTTGCTTGTATGATGATCTCGAGTATGACTCCTGATCTTCAGAAGCAATACGAATTTCATACACCTTGTGATATGATCAAAGAGCTAAAAAAGATGTATGAAAAGCAAGCTGGTGTCGAATTGTTCGACCTAGTTGTGGAACTCCACGACTTGAAGCTTGAAACTGGTAAATCGGTCAGTAGTCATGTGCTCAAGATGAAGAGCTACTTTGACAAATTGGAATCGCTCAATTATGGGTATAATCGTGCTGTTGCAGTTGGCATGATCCTCAAATCGCTTACGAAGGATTTTGAGGGTTTTGTGCGCAACTACAACATGCATAGTATGACTAAGACTATACCTGAGCTTCATGCTATGCTTGTCGAGTATGAAAAAACGATTCCTAAAAAGGCCACTGAAACACCCCAAGTTCTTATGATCAAGGGGGGTAAGATCCAAAAGGCTAAACGACCGCAAAAGGGGAAGGGCAAGATTGATGGCAAGGGTAAAGGCAAGGCTGTTGCCCATATCCCTAAAGCCAAGAAAACCCCTCCGGCCCCTAAAGAGCATCAGGCTAAGGACCAGATCTGTCACCATTGTGGTGAAGTCGGACACTGGAAGAGGAACTGTCCTACCTACCTAGCTGAGTTGATGAAGAAGAGAAAGAATACTAGTGGGACTAGTACTTCAGGTATTTTCACAATTGAATTATTTTCCTTTTCTAAGAGTGATTCATGGGTGTATGACACCGGTTGGGGAACTCACATCTGTAATTCGTTACAGGGTCTTAGAAAGAGGAGGAAACTGAAGCCTGGGGCTTTGCAGCTGTTCGTTGGAAATGGTTTGCCAGCAGCTGTGGAAGCTATAGGAGAATTTCATTTAATTCTGCCTTCTGGGTTATCCATTGTATTAGACAATTGTCATTATGCACCTTCTATCACTAGAGGTGTTATTTCAGTTTCTTTGTTGAAAAACCAAGGATACATTAATGTTTTTAATGATATCAGTATTTCAGTTTCTAAAAATAATGTTCATTATTTTGATGCTATTCCTTGTGATGGCATTTATGAAATTGATATGCGTGGTTGTGTTTCAAATAATTCAATGTTCACTATTAGCAAACGAGCCAAAACTGTTTTGGACTCTACCTATCTTTGGCACTGTCGTCTTGCCCATGTTGGCAAAAATCGCATTGAAAGACTTCAACGTGAAGGGATCTTACAATCAAATGATGAATCATTTGATCAATGCGTTTCCTGTATCTCAGGAAAGATGACAAGAAAACCCTTTCCGAACAAGCCGCAAACGGCAAAAGAGCTACTTGGACTCATCCATACTGATGTATGTGGCCCATTTAGACATGTGTCAAGAAAAGGTGCTAGCTACTTCGTAACTTTCACGGATGATTTCAGCCGTTATGGTTATGTTTACTTGCTTAAACATAAACATGAGGTATTTGAAACATTCAAAGAGTTCAAGAACGAAGTTGAAAATCAACTCGGTAAGACCATCAAGATCCTTTGATCGGGTCGTGGTGGAGAATACTTAAGCCAAGAGTTTAAGGATTATCTTAAAGCGTGTGGAATTGTCCAACAGCTTACTCCCCCTTATACTCCTCCGCATAATGGAGTGTCTGAGAGGAGGAATCGAACCTTACTAGAGATGGTGAGGTCGATGATGAACCTTACAACTCTCCCATTATCATTTTGGGATTTTGCTCTAGAAACCGCTGTACGCGTTCTAAATATGGTTCCAACCAAGAAGGTTGAAAAGACACCATATCAATTATGGCATGGAGAAGTCCCTGTGTTGTCTTACTTAAGAGTCTGGGGATGTGAGGCACTTGTGAAGCGTGATACGCCTGACAAACTACAACCCAGGACTACTAAGTGCATCTTCGTGGGATACCCAAAGGAAACAATGGGTTACTACTTCTATAATCCCTCCGAAAACACTGTTCGTGTTGCTCGATATGCTGAATTCTTTGAAAAGAATTTTATAGCTCAAGAGAACAGTGGGAGAATTGTAGAACTACTAGAAGATGTGTCACCTTCTGAAACTACTAGCAATCATCAACTTGGGGGGGGGGGGGGAATGTTCAAAGAGATGAACCTCAAGTCGATGATGTTGCGATTCCACTTCGTAGATCCGAAAGGGTCGTACGTGAACCGGATAGATGGATTGGTCTAGTCGAATCCGAGGATAACGTATCAGGAGATCTCAATGAGCCTCCGAACTTCAAAGCTGCATTATCAGATTCGGAATCTGACAAATGGCTTGAAGCTGCGAATGTGGAAATGAAATCCATGCAAGATAACCACGTTTGGACCCTGGTTGATCTTCCTCCCAACGCAAGAACCGTTGGGAGTAAATGGCTCTTCAAGAAGAAGACCGACATGGATGGAAATGTACACACCTATAAAGCTCGTCTCGTGGCGAAAGGTTATACTCAACGTTTTGGCGTTGACTATGATGAGACCTTTTCACCAGTAGCAGACATTAGAGCTATTAGGATTCTCTTAGCCATAGCACGTACTATGACTTTGAGATATGGCAAATGGATGTTAAGACTGCCTTCTTAAATGGTTACTTGGATGAAGAAGTCTACATGGATCAACCTGAAGGGTTCATTGATCCAAAACATCCCAACCAAGTATGCAAGCTTCAAAGGTCCATTTATGGACTAAAGCAAGCATCGAGGAGTTGGAATAAACGGTTTGTTGAAGAAATCAAAAAGTTTGGTTTCGGTCAGAATCCCGATGAGCCATGTGTATATCGCAAAGCTAGTGGGAGTAATGTTACTTTCCTTGTCTTATATGTAGATGAGATATTGATAATAGGAAAACACATTCCAATGTTGCAAGATGTAAAATCCCATCTTGGAAAGTGTTTTGCCATGAAAGACTTGGGAGAAGCAGCATTCATTCTTGGAATCAAGATCTATAGAGATAGAACTAAGCGGTTGATTGGACTAAGTCAAAGTGCTTATATTGATAAGATATTGAAGCGATTCAAGATGGAGAATTCCAAGCGTGGTATAGTACCAATGCAGGAAGGACTTGGTCTGTCGGTCAAACAAGGTGCTTCTACACCTGATGAGGTGAAGCGTATGCAAAGAGTCCCTTATGCTTCGGCTGTAGGATCTATAATGTATGCGGTGAGATGCACTAGACCCGATATAGCGTTTGCGCAAAATATCGTTAGCCGTTATCAACAGAATCCAGGTGAAAGTCACTGGACTGCTGTTAAGACCAATCTCAAGTACCTACGGGCTACTAGAGACTTGTTTTTGGTATATGGGGGAAATCCAGATCAAGAGCTCAAAGTGACCGGATACTGTGATGCTGGATTTCAGACTGATAGAGATGACACAAAGTCTCAGTCTGGGTACGTCTTCGTTATGAATGGAGGCGCTGTGGATTGGAAAAGCAAGAAACAAACCACAGTTGCTATGTCTGCAACAGAGTCTGAGTACATTGCTGCTTCGGAAGCTGCAATGGAGGCTGTCTGGATAAGGAAGTTTATTAGTAGGCTAGACATTGTCCCCACAAGTAACTTGCCTATCGACATGTACTGCGATAACTCGGGTGCATTAGTCATCGCCAAAGAACCCGGAGTTCAGAAGGGCGCTAGACACTATGCCAGGAGATATCACTATGTTCGTGAGCAGATCGAACTAGGTGAAATCAAATTACTCAAAGTTCACATAGATATTAACTTAGCTGATCCTTTCACGAAAGCTTTGTCGAGGCCGAAGCTTGAAAGGCATGCCGAGGGCATGGGACTTAAATTAGCTAGTTAAATCATGTATGTCTGATGTTCGGTATTTGGATAAAGGACATTAAGCAATTTCTGTTTATATAATGAAATAAAGTATTTGATATGTTTGATTTCATTTAATGGTTAAGTTGTGTCCTATATTTGCATGTTTAATCCTTGAGTACTTTTCAAGTATTCTAAATTGTCCATTGTCGATTAACCATATGGGAATATAGTTAAACTAAGACAAAATCTGAGTGATTGGTTAGGATGGTCCCACCAAACTCACATGGTATTCATTGGATGCATACTGGACTGACCCACTAACGAATTGTCACTTTATGGATCGTCGTCATTGAGTGAAATTCGTAAATGGTTGCTTTACTTATCCTTAGACTTGAGATACAAGCAGGTCTTGCATGTATGGATTGCACCTACTTGATATAGGTCTAACTATCCTGAATAAGGTAGTACAAAAGGGCTATTTTCAGTAAGTGTAGTGAAGTATGTGACTTGACACGTGTAGTCAAGAGGATTTGTTCCTTCAGCTTTGTGCTGAAGTAGATACCACTGGGCCCCTCATTGGACTAATTAAGATGTTTGCATGGCCGTGCCCAAATGAAATCTAGAGGTGTCTCGATTTGCAATTTGGTAATCTTAAGTTAGTTGTGAGAATGAGAAACAGAATCGTTAAAGTATGGAATGACTTTGATCCGTATCCATATTTAACACGGTATCGGTAACAAAGGGATAGTAAATGACTGTACCATTTAAATACACTTTGAGAAACTGTACTAAAATAATTCTGGGAGCATTGGCGTGTTGCTAGACGCTAACCAATGTTATTACCTTTACTATTGCAAGCTCAAGTGGGAGCTGTAGGGATATGATCATGTAATAGTAAGCGTATGTCTGGAAATTATTTAAGCCTACGGGGTCACACGTCTCGACACCATATGTATTAATATTAATTAATGGTTAATTAATATTTATCACGAACATTTAACGAGGTTTCGTTAAAAAACTGACAGTTAATTGTTAACAGGGGTGTTAGTTGTAATTAGAGATAATTGTAATTAGATTACAATTGAGAAAAGGCTTGGGATAAGCCCTTAAAGCCGAAATTCGGCCCATGCATATCCAAGCCCTAACTTGCTTATCAAGTTCCTCTAAACCTATAAATCGACCATCTTGGTTTGAGGTTTAGGGGCTGGCTGCTTTTATCAGATAAAAGAAAACTCTAATTCTCTCTCTCTACTCTCTCGAATTCGGCAACAAGAAAACCCAAGGGAGGTTGCGATTTCTTGTGTGGTTCGACCAAGCCTACATCGAGAAGAGGAGTTCGTGATCGGTTGCTAGCACATAGCATTGGTGTGTCGTGTGTGCGATCGTAGAGGGATTTATATCAAATCCTCCAAGAGATCAAGTCTTGCCGAGCTAAAAAGGTACACGTTCAAAAACCGGTTAGTTAGATTAATTCATAGGTTTCTTTCCGCTGCGTACTCGTGTTTTGATAATAGTTATATAACCCAACAGAAGCGAGAGCATTGACATCTATCAGAGCTGCTATCTCTTTCTGCTATCTCTTTCCAGAGTGCCACGACCAGCTTGATCCATTTGAGATAACACACTACGCAAATTGATCCATTTTAGATAACAGGACAAATAGCAAGTAGATAATAAAGACCAGTTAGATACCTTTGGCTAATCCATCCTCTGTCTCCTCATATTTTACTTTTGATTTTGTCATTTTTCTAGATCACTCCATTGAGTCCATTCTCTGTCATGTTTCTGTCTCCTCATATGAATTCGATTGTGAACTAAAAGTTTTCATCCCTTTAAGACAAAGGGGAAAAAGTTGTCATCCCTATTCAAACATGTACCAATTGGATTTTATTTTTAAGAGGGAATGTGTGACATACCCGGCCAGCCAATAAAGGGAGGTATTCTCTATAAAAGAAGCATCAACGGGTCTTTAGTATACTTACAACTTCAAACAAAAAAAAAAACACACCAAAAGCGTTAATACCTCTTTAGTCTTCTTGATGCTCTACCACCATGCATCAAAATTTACACAAACCTGCAAATGACCTTTTATATATTGTTTGTATTTGGTTTATTTTAATAATTCTAAGGAGATAAATTTGTTCTGTAACTGCAAAAGACATATTTGATACTAAAACCATAATCGAATCAATTCAAACTGAATAAATAAAACTAATTCATTGAATAATCAAAACACCATCAATTGAATAATCAAAACACCAACAAACAATGGTTGATGTTAAAATAAAGCATAATGCAAATCGACTGATGTTCCCATATGAGATAATAATATAAGATAAAAATGACTAAAAAATAAATAAAACTTTACAGATGATTACCTCGAGCACTTAATCATTAACATGGAAATTTTCAACTATGTTCTTGACATTGAACCATCTCTTGATTGTTCCCATATGACATGATAATATAAAATAAGTCTTATGTATAAATTTTTAATATGTTTCCTCTTTAGGCTACTTTTCTCATTTCAAGCAGATAACATGTTAAAAAGAGAAAATATAACAGTTTCATAATTGAGTCCAAATGGTTAGAACTTGACAACTGGTTACAACTCATTTAACACACTCTTAATAACTCACAATACACTCTAACTCTAGCTATAATATGAGTAGTCTATTGGATGTCGGTAAAAGTTATATAATATGATATGAGATAACAAACAGATCGTTAAGAAGGTCGATTTTATGTCTTTCAAGATGTTTTTAAAGCTAACTGTAAGGTTCATGAAACGCTTGAGGCAGACGCTCATTCATAAAAAACAGATACAAAAAAACGACCATATTTGTGAATTTACTTTGAACCTAAATATGTGAGCACTTCATTCATTAATTCCTTAAAGTTAGGAATTTAACAAAAAAAACCTTATTACAAATAAGATCATTTAGTAATGCAAACACACAGATTCAATTTCCTACCAATAAGCCAACTAAATTAATAAAACAACATTTATGTAGAGAAAGAATACCAAGGACATAATAAACATCCTAAACTTTATAATCATTTAAGATTAGCAATTTAATCAAACACATACAAACCAATAGATAAGGAAGTGCCATCAACACAGGGAAAGTTGTAGAGCAACTGAAAAAAATGGCAGCAACAAACATAGTAATTAAAATAAAGATACTAACCTTTCCAAATACTCTTGCAGGGACCAATGAAACCGATAACAAAATTTTGCAAGAACTGCATACAGAAGCAATTAAAATCCAATTAAAATGTGTGCACAACTCTAAGAAATATTGTTACATAGCATTACATGTAACAATAACCAAACTAAACTTGTGGATTTTAACATCCTTTATATAACTTTCTTCCAAGTGCTTGTTGTCACTATACTCATCTGGCATATAATAGTTAAAATTAAGCTTAACCAGCATAATGGGTTAAAGTTTATACTAATAAAATAGGAAATTACAATATGACAACCAACCTCAATCAAAGTAAATTACCACATTCTCAATTCTATTTATGACTGCAGAGCATCAATCTATTCAAGGGAAAACAAAACACTTTGAAAAATAAGAAAATCGTATTCCCTTATGAAGAAGTCTCATTTTCCCTAATTGAGCAACACAAACCCTACTCAACTACTCAATCAAATAACACAAACATACTGCCATAGAAAATCAACTAATTAGGATATATGATTGAGTAACGGCTAACCTAATTAACATACAATTGAAGTTATGGCATATAAGCAGAAAAAATGCAGAGTAATAGTTTTGATGCCATCATATTATTCGTATGTGTGTTATTAAATTAAATCAATTAATCATACCTTGTAATCTCTGATTTTTCACTTGCAGATTCATACAGCAATCAAATGTTCAGCATCTAAAAACTTTATGATAGAACCAAAATTCTAACCCTAAAAACTGCAATTAAACTATAAAAACTCCACATCTTGTGGCATAAGAGGATAATCCAAAGCACTAAGATTAATAAACCAGTTCTAGTCATTTCCTTGCTTCAACAAAAGCACAACAGCGTACAACATACAGGAAATTGGCAGTAAGAATTCTCACCTAACAGTAAGAATTCACAAAAATCGTAGCGAGATTGGAGCTATATAATATGTTCGTATCCAAATTGAATTACCTGCGTCAATTGCGAGCCGATTGTGCTTAGTGGCATCACGATGCTTTCGTTTTTTCTCTTCCTGTTTGTTCTCAAAGTACCTTCGACACTTATACTCCTGGATAACTCAAGCCTTCATCTCATCGAATATTAATCAACGATTCAAAGAATCGATTTAGAAGAAAAAAACTGATCGATTACAAATCGAAAGGGGTATATACCCACAAATCAGCAGATATAAATATCACGAAATCAAACCTTGGATTCAATCTTGAACAGATGGATTGCGAATCGAAGACGACTGCGAGATTAGGGTTTGGAATTTAGAGAAGCGACAGGGAAAGAGCGGATGGATTGCGAATCCATATCGCTGGATTGTTGATATTGCGGGTCGGGTCTAACAAAAGATCCGCGTGTGATTTATATGGATCCGCGAATTATTAAGTGGGGGTCATTTAGGCGGGAAAATGATGCTGAGAAGCGCTGTGGTGATGCCACCTCAGCATTAATCTTTTCTTTTATATAGTATATAGATAGATAGATAGATATAGATTATAAAATAAAAACCTACAATCTGACGGCGAACTAGGGTTCATGAAGCCTTCTGATGAAGATCAACATGGTGCATGGGAGACTGTTAAGTATGGGAGACTGTTAAGGAACGTCAGTCCAGGTATCGTTTTAATAAACCGAACTGGGTAGATGACGGGAGGAAGGGATCGATTAGGGTTAAGAGTTCAAACCCTAATTTTCGTGATGTTGATAAGTTATCTACAATCATTTACGTGACAAATTTCCCTTCGTCCATCACGGCGAAGGATATTTAGATGAGATGTATGGATTAGGGGCAAGTGTCGGACGTCTATATCTCTAGTCGGTTATCCACTCTTGGCAAACAATTTGGTTTTGTTAGATTTCTGAAAGTGGACGACATTCAGAACCTCCTCTGTAATCTTCGTACCATTTGGTTTGGGACGTACCTACTTTTTGTGGATATGGCTCGATGGAGGGAAGATCGGAATCTGAATGAAGACGGTAGACAAATGAATCGTGGGGCTGACGGACAGGGGAGATCCGATAGTATTTCTTCACCTCTTTTATAAAGCCGAAGGTGTCATATTTGGATGTAGTGGATGGCTCTCATTCCAGTCATGCATCTAAGTCAGTTTTGATTACTTTGAATAAGGAGGATATGGTGGATGTTAAAGGAATAGGTCCTGCTATGTTGGTTAAGGTAAGAGATGTTACTATTATGCCAAACATTTATCATTTAGTTAACTAAGAAGGTTTTAGTGAGATATGTTGGGTGTCTATGGGTTAGAGTTGACTTCACGAAAGAAGAGGATCAAAAATAATTTTTGGATTGTCAAGTGATGAAGATTTATTTCTAAGAGATTAGAAATGTCACAGCCGATATGATAATGAAGGAAAGGATCATTTGGATTGAAATATGTGGGCTACCATTACAAGCAGGGTCCGGGAAAGCCTTTCGTAAGGTGGCAAGCACTTGGGGAGAATGTCTTTTTTCGTTGATAAAGAAAAAGAAGAACCGATGGCTCAAGGTCGGGTGTGTATTTTAACCTCGAGGATGGATCGAATTATGGAAAAAGTTGATATTTTTTGCATGGGAAAAAAGTTGGAGGTCACGGTTAAGGAGCTATATGCTTGGGCTCCCTCTTTCAATAGAAACATTGATGATGAATCGAAGGCTAGCTCGAATAGTGAGGACGTTGAGGAGTTTGAAAATGTGGTGGATAATGACGTTTTAGACCCTAAAATCACAGACCAATCTGATCCTAATTTGAATAAAATGAATAGTCTTGAGATTGCTACTAGTAAAGTAGATGTTAATAGTGAGGAAGATAATCAGGAGTTTAATGTTGAGGCTGCAAAAAAATTGAAGAGTGATAGCGAAATTCTACCTCAAAAGGAAGGATTTGGAGAGTCTGACATGTTAGGGACTTGATTGAATAACAAGTTATCAAGGAAAAAAAAGCAAAACAAATGCAAGAGGTAAATTCCCAATCATCTTCTCTATCAAAGCCACCAGGTTTTTTGAAAATAATAAGAGATGATGTCGGGCCCTATATAGAAGTGGATCAAGCTCCATTGAGGCCAACTGTGATAGGGAAGAGCTCTCATTCATTCAGTGATAGAGAAGTTTTCAAAATACATTGAAATGGGTAAGGCGTTTGGGGTGGATATGAGAGGTAGTAAGAAAGATTTGACCAAATTGATTGATAGGATGAGTAACAATATGGTTCTCCAATTAATATTCTCTCTATTAATTCTTGTGGGGTCGGGTCGGTGACAAAAAGAAGGGGAATATCAAATCCATGTAAAGACTTTGCAGTGATTTTTCTTAGCTATTCAAGAAACTCATTGTACATCCATTGATTTGGCGTTGGTTAAAAGTTTGTGGGGGAATTATAATTTTTCTATGGCATATTCGAGTTCGTTGGGTCGTTCGGGTGCTATTGCGGCTATCTGGGATAGTGCTTCTTTGTTCAAAGTCAATTATTTGCATTTGCTAATCATTTGATCATAGAAGGTACGTGGACTAAATTTAATTTATTTATGATGGTGGTTTATGCCCCTCAAGGGGTTGGGGCGAAACGGAGGTTATGGGAGTTTATTGAGCATTTTATGCGGGCTCATCCTGGGGAATATATGGTGTTGGGGGATTTTAATACTACAAGAAATGATCGCGAAAGATCGGGAATGCTGTCAAATGTGGTAGAAATGAATGATTTTAATGACTTTATTCAGAATTCTTTACTCTTGGAAATACAAATGGCAGGATTTATTTTTAGAAGAATTATTTCGTGTGGGACTAAATGTAGTAAAATTGATTAGCTCTTAGTTACGGGAGGAATTTGTGATAGAATTCAAAATTTGGAGGCAATCGATTAATAAAAAGATAGCTGATCATCGTCCGATTTTGTTGAGGCTTAATCATGGTAATTTCGGACCGATTCCTTTTAAGTTCTTTAATTATTGGATTAATTTAGATGGTTATTTGGATGTGGTGGTAAAGTTGTGGGGAAATGAAAATTTTGACTATCATCATAATCCATTTAATCGATTTAAAGAGAAGCTTAAAAGCTTGAAGAATGAAATAAAAGAGTGGAGCTGTAATCGGAAAAACTTGGAAAAGTTTAAGCAATATGAGTTGCAGAAAAGGCTTACTGTTATTGATGCGGAATTAGAACGAGGGTCGAATATTATTGAAAATAGTCAAGATAGAAAAAAGGTGCTTATGGAGATCGAAGGTTTAGAAAAACTGAGTTTTTTAGTATCTCGTCAAAAACTAAAAGTGAAATGGGCAAATGATGGGGATGAAAACTCAAAGTACTTTCATATGTTGATCAAAAAAAAAGAAGACAAATGGCGATATTGGGAATTAAAAAAGATGGTGTTTGGATAGATAATCCGGACCTGATTAAAGATGCGTTTTTTGAGTTTCACTCGAGTAGATTCAAGGCGATGGGTACTCGACGTCTGGAGGAGGGCAGATCGAGATTTAAAAATCTTAATCCTCACTCTGTTTCTTTTTTGGAGCGATGTCCGACCTTGAGTGAGGTTAAAGATGCGATATGGGAATGTGGAAGTGATAAATCGCCAGGTCCGGATGGATTTACTTTTGCTTTTGTGAAAAAACATTGGATATTAATTCAAAATGATATCATGGTACTCGTTCTCAATTTTTTTCAGAAGTATAAAATTCCCAAAGGGTGTAACACGACCTTTGTGACACTCATACCAAAGATTGATAATCCGACTCTCATTTTCGATTACAGACCGATCAGTTTGATAAACTTGCAATACAAAATTATTACAAAAATTCTATCCTCTCGCCTTGCTAGTGTTTTGGATGAGGTGGTTAGCCCGGTTTAGTCAGCTTTCATTAAAAACAGACAAATTTTGGATGGCCCCTTAATCCTTAATGAAGTGGTAGATTGGACTCGAAAGAAAAAGAAAAAATGCTTGATGTTTAAGGTGGACTTTGCTAAGGTGTATGATTCCCTCTCATGGAGATTTTTATATGATGTGATGGACTTCATGGGGTTCGGTCAGAAAATGGATTTTGATGATTAAAGCCTGTCTTAAATCATCTACAACTCCGCTTGTTAATGGAAGTTCGACTAAGGATTTTTTTTATAGAGGTTTACGCCAAGGTGATCCACTGTCTCCTTTTTTGTTTGTTTTGGCTATGGAGGATTTGAATGTTATGATTAATAAATCGGTGGGGGGTTGGGTTTGATTAGACCGTTCTTGGTGGGAAAAAATATGACTGTGTTATCTCATATGTTCTATGCGGATGATATGAATGGTCGAAAGAAAATTTTCATGGTATGATGCGTCTTCTTAATTGGTTTTTTCTTATATCGGGCCTTAAGACCAATAATGCTAAATCGAATGTTTATGGGATTGGTGTCGAAGTGACGGACATATCGGGGGTCGCTTGTTCTAAAGGATGTCGTGTGGGAACTCTTCTGTTTCATTATTTGGGGGTTCCGGTGGGAGAAAACATGAAATCTATAAAAGCCTGGAAACCAATTATTGACAAGATGAAAAATAAAAGTTGGCTATTTGGAAGGCAGAATTATTATCTAACGGAGGGCGTGCTACTCTTATTTCTTCGGTTTTGGGTTCTCTCCCGACATATTATTTATCGCTTTTTATGATGCCTGAAAAAGAGGTGAATAATCTTAAAGGGATAAGGGCCAAATTATTTTGGGGAGGTGATGAGAATGGAAAAAAAATGCATTGGATCAAATGAGATTTAGCTTTGGCAAGTAAAGAAAAGGGTGGTCATAGTATTGGAATCTTAAAGGCACTCAATCAAGCTCTTATACTTAAATGGAGATGGAGATTTTATGACTGCAAAAACTCGATATGGGTTAGTGGCATTGACTCTATTTATGAATCTATTATTTTCGATAAAAGTTCGATGGGAAAAGGCAACGGGGTGTTGACTAGAATTGTGAAACTTATTCATAATCTTAATGACTTGGAGGTCATCCCTTTGAATGCGTTAAAACATGTGGTGGGTTTGGGAGATAGAATGAAGTTTTGGTTAGACATTTGGTTAGGTGAACAAACCTTAGCTTCCCAATTTCCTAGACTTTATGCGCTAGAAAATACTCCTTTTTCTTTAATAAAGGATCGAAAACTTTCTGGTGGATGGGTTTGGGATTGGAGACGTCCTTTGAGAGGGGGAATAGAAGATTATCAATTTCAGAGTCTCATGCACTTATTAATTAGTAGAAATTGGCTTGATAAGGATGGTTATTGGAGGTGGGAGTTTGATAACCAAACATAGTTTGTTGTTAAACATGTGCGACATTACATTGAGAATAATATTCTGTTGGGCGTTTCTTGGGCTACTAGATGGAATAAAGGGGTTCCAAAGAAAGTCAATATCTTCGTTTGGAGGATGCTTAGATCGTCTACCGACCCGTGCTAATCTTTGGAATAAAGGATTTGACATTCCGTTTCTTCTGTGTCCCTTTTGTAATAGAGAAGTGGAAACAAGGGATCATATTTTCAAAAGCTGCAAAGTGGGAGTAGAGGCTTGGAGTTTAATTCTTAAATGGTTGAATCTTGATGGGCCTAGAGTTTGTCATCATAAAGAAGCTATAGAGTGGCTTAAGCGATTGCAATTATCAAAGAGAAAGAAAACTGTCATAGAATGCATCCTTTTTATTACGTGGTGGACTTTATGGAAGATGAGAAATGAAGCAAATTTTAACAAAAATGATTTGAAGAAGGATCTCCTTTTTGATTTCGTGGTTCAAGTTTCGCTTCACTGGATTGTGGCTAGGAATAAAAAAAATTAGTATGTCTTGGACAAATTGGGTTCAAAGCCCTTTACTTTTCATATAATGTGTTTGGTGTTTTGGTGGTTGGTTAGTTTTTTCTAACCTTCATGTTTTTTTTATAAATCTTTTGCCGTAAAAAAAAATAAATGAAAATAAATGTTTTGTTTCAAAATTTTAGAGAAGAGTAGCATGTGGAATATTAAATCTTTGAATTTAAAGAAAAATAATTGGTCTGTTAGTCTATGGTGTTTTTTTTTAACAGCAAATTTTATTAAAACAAGCTAGCCAGCAGCTAGCAGAGAACAAGAAACAATACAAGACAAGAGCAAAAAGATTAACAAAAGTACATAGCCTTTACGCAAAAGTGATTCGAGTTCAGGTCAGTAATTTTGCCCCGGTCACGGAGCCACATGAAGGTGTCCATTTTGATCTCATCAACAAGCAAACTAGTGGGGAAATTGCGGCCTTCGAATTCTTTTTTATTTCTTGATTTCCAAATCGTCCAACAAGTAGCCATGGCAATCGTGAGTAGATAGTTCTTGTGGCGATGGGAAACGTTGGATTCGGTGATCTGGGAGAATAGTTGCTCCAAGGTTGAGTGCGAATTAAATTGGTAAGTGCACCAGGAACTAACCCTGTTCCAAATTTCGGAGGCAGAGGAGCACAGCAGGAGAGCATGGGATGCATTTTCGTCACTGGTATTACATCTTGAGCATGAAGCAGGGGTGGAGATTCCTCTTTTTATCAACTATGTTTTAACCGGAATACGATCGATAGCCGCTCGCCACGTGAAGATTTTGACCTTGTACGGTGCCCAACAATTCCAATAGTGCTTATAACTGAATTCTCCAAGATTGCCGTCCACTCGACACCTAATACTGGCTGTGGAGAATGAGAAGTCCGGGTTGAGGAGCCATTTCCACTTGTCAGGGCCTGCAGGGAAGTTTAGGGCATTTAGTCTGCAACATAACTGGGCTAAAAGACTTCTTTCTGTACTTGGAATCGAATTTGTAACCCAATCCCAATTGAAGCAGAGTCCGATGGTCGAGATTGAGATTCTGTTTACGACCCTGCAGGATTTGGAGCGATCCAGATTGTAGAGGGTTGGATATTCGTCCTTAAGACGGCAGTCACCCAATCACATATCGTGCCAGAAGCTAGTCTCTAGACCATTCCCAACCTCTGTTTTGACTCCAGCCCAAAAATCTATGTTTTCTTTGTTTAGTTCAGTAATGGATTTCACAATGTTCTTCCAGTATCCAGGAATAGAATTTTTGACCGGTAAAAGACCGTGCATACGTGGAGATGAGTGTATGGCCCAGATGACTTTGCGCCATAAAGCTTCTTGATTTGTCTTAAATTTCCAGCCCTATTTGGAGAGTAGAGCAAGGTTAGCAGCATTAAAGCTGCCGACACCAAGACCGCCATTATCTTTAGGGGCCAGAACTCGATCCCAGGCAACCCACGAGATTTTTCGGATGTTATGTGAACTGCCCCAAAAGAAACTCAACCTGATTGATTCCAATTCTTTGAGAATACAGCTCGGGGCTCGAAATAAAGACATGTAATACAACGGGATACTTCCAAGAACAGATTTTAGGAGGATGGTTTTGCCACCTTGGGATAAAACATGAGATTTCCAGTTGTTCAATCTGGATGTGATCTTTTCAATGACAGGTTTCCAGTTTCTTTTCAATTTCATGTTTGCACCAATAGGGACCCCTAAGTATGTAAATGGCAGTTTGTCAATCTTGCAACTGAGGATGTTTGCCAATGGCGTAATTGTATTTGCGTCAATCCCAATTCCATATATTTTGCACTTATCCAGGTTGATTTTGAGGCCCGAGGATAGGAAGAAACATCTGAGGAAGCGGGCCAGGTATTGAGTGTTTTCCATAGATGCCTCCCCGATAAAAATGACGTCGTCTGCGTACAGTAGATGCGACAAGCAAGGCCCGTTTCTTGGCAGCTGAATGGGTGTGAATAAACCTGTTCGGATTGCTGTTTGAGTTGCCACATGGATTACTTCCATCCCAAGGATAAAGAGTAACGGGGATAATGGGTCTCCTTGTCTGACCCCCCCGCTCAATTTGGAACTCCGGAGTTGGTGACCCATTATACCTGGCCCGCTCAATATGGTGTACCGGATGTATCGATCAGGTAAAAAAGAAAGTTATCATAATATACTAAAAAGTCCCTTTACTTAGAGAGAACAAAAAAACTGGTTAAAAAGAAAAAAAATGCGGCCTTTACATCCTTTTGCATGCGTTTAACCAATTGAGCTAATGAACTATTTGTTAATTTTTATCATAATATTAAAAAAAACACTATAAACATATATATATATGGGAAGGATCAAATAAAAACAAGATGTTATTGCGAAAACACGAAAACAAATATTAAAAATCTATAACTTCCTCATACGTTAATATTTTTTTTAATAATTTGCACCAAAAGTCTTAAAATTGTGTCACCTTTAATTCTGGGAAAAAAATTTAAACATATAAAATTTTGTGATTCTTTTTATTATTGCACATGTGCAATAATACGTATTAATTATATTACACATGTGCAATATTAACAAAAAAAAACATTAATTTTTTTTTAAATTTTTTCAAGAATTAAAGATAACAGAATTATAAGATCTATGGTATAATTTTTTATCAAAAATATTAACGTATGAAAAAGTTATAGAGGTTTTAATATTATTGCACATGTGCAATAATAATTTTTTATTGCACATGTAAAATAATAAAAAAAATTTAAAAAACATTGAATTTTTTTTTTAATTTTCTCCGAAATTAAAGATAACAGAATTATTAAGATTTATAGTGTAATTTTTTATAAAAAATTTTAACATATGAAAAAGTTATAAAGGTTTTAATATTATTGCATATGTGCAATAATAATAATAAAAAAATTATTGCACCTGTGCAATAATAATTTAAAAAAAATGAATTTTTTTAAATTTTTTCCTGAACTAAAGATAACATAATTTTAAGGATTTTGGTGTAAATTTTTTAAAAAAATATTAACGTATGAAAAAGTTATAGATGTTTTAATATTTGTTTCGTGTTTTCGCAATAAAAGTTGTTTTCACATGATCATTACCCTATATATAGATATATTGCAAACCCTTCCCACTTTGGAAAACCAAGTAAACCATTTGAAGGGTCATGAAGGTATCCACGTCGCCTGTTGACTTTTTCCAAGGAAGGGTATGAATGTCATTTACTCCATTGATTGTTTTTTACCTGTGAAAAAGAAACTGTGACATATCCAATCACTTTCTGGATTCTGACAGCTCACTTACACACTTTCTGCAATATTCTCTCTCTTACTTTTTTAATTCTCAAGACAGATTGGTTACATATGTAACTTTGTTAAATATGTAACATAATTTTTCACTGCGTATTACATATGTAAATTCATCAGGATATGTATAACAAAAAATATAACAAAATAAATTTTATTAATTAATAAATAAACAATTACAAGCAACAATAAACGTTACAAAATGTTTTATACGAATCGGCATTCTAAAAAATTATCAAAAGAATAAGCTAGCTAACAAAACAAATATAACAACCTAACAAAAATATATATCAAAACCCTAATTATGCTTCAGATCTTGAAAATAATCTTCATCTTTAACGCAAAATCTGTAGAAACGAGAAACGATCTTACTACTGCGTGTATCAATCAATCATAGTAACAACGGATGTAAATAAGAGAATTCTTATTGATCACTTGAAGATACAAAGAAGACTCTCTAGTTTCTCTCTCTAGAAACACACACAGAAAGGTGTAGAATGACAGAAGTGTTTCAACTCGTTACCTGCACATTCTAACACGAACCTATTTATAGTAAGTGACTAATCACCCAGCGTATCAAACTGATACGCCGGACCACATGATCCGCCGGATCATGTGGTACGCCACTAACCAAATAGTCACTACAATTCATTCTAAGACTCGCTCACATAGATACAATACACGAGACACTCATAGCATAGGAATATGCTCTAACAAACTCCCCCTTAACGTGTAGTGTATCTATTCTCTAACTAAACTTCAGTCATCAATCTTCAACACCGCTGCATCTGATCTTTGACTTGAAATCTTGTCAGAAATAGAGCTCGCATGGCTGGATCACTCTTGAAATATCGTTGAACTTCAAGATCCACTTGTGAACAATACTTCATACTCTCCCTCTCACCATGCTTGAGTCTTGACACACAAACCTGCAATTTCAGAAAACAGGAACGCGGTTTCCTTTTCTTTTGAAAATAAATTTAATCTTGGCGCAAAACTCCTCTTCGAGAAACCAAGATAGATTTTCAAATTTTGATTTCGTATCACATGTCGATCGGTCGAAAACAACTATGAAACAGAATCTTTTTGGCTTTTTGAAACTTTATATCAAAACACACCGAAAATCTTTTTGAACTTTTCAGATATGAAACATAAATGCAATACTGAATCAGACACTATTTTTGTCTTTTGCAAGAAAGATCACAACTTGGGATCATATTGGACATAACATGCTGAACTACATTTCAATTTCAATTACTTTAGCACATAAGTCATGTTGATTACTGGTATAATTTGTCCATCTTAAACTCAGGCACAATCATACTCATAACATCTGGATATGTTATTGATTGATTTAGTTTGCTTTGACCAGTGTACCCCACACTATCAGACATACTCAGATATGTTTTTCGCTTTTATATCACACTTTGTGATTTCATTTGTGATTTAATCACATAATGATTGTATTCATGATTTAGTCAACTGTGTTCCATGCAAAAAGAAATAAGAACGTTAAATCGTCTACCTTAAGGTCGATCTTTCGATACGCAGATAAGGCCTCGGATTTAACAAAATAAGAAAATAAAACAAGTTGAAATTGTATAACCCAACAACAATCAGGTCGGTACTCCCGTACACGCAGAGAAAGTCCGATGAGTTATACGAAACACCAAAGAAAATAAATCAGAACGTCAAACGAACAACAATCAGGTCGGTCTTTCGACACGCAGAGAAAGTCCGATCGTTTGACAAAATAAAGAAAATCAAACAAGTTTAAATCTTTGCAAAATGAACACATGTATACACAGTGACTTCTCATTTTCTTTTTCACATATCTTTTCTTGATATCATGAGATATGCATCAAGATGTTGTCCACTTGGTCAAGCATTAGTATTTAATGTGTTTATCACATCTGTATACTTTCTGATTTAATGCCGAGCCTACCAAGCACATCGAACAATGATCTTATGGCTTTTTCATCTATTTTATCCATGAGTCAGACACGTAAGCCAATGTACCATCATTTCCCAATCATGTTGGATACAATTTCTCATTTTTCAATGTTTTTGTATTGTTCTGTTTTTCTCCCCCTTAAAATGAAAACTCTATTTTTGGATTTTCATTTTAACACAAACAAAAACATAAAGACACTATTTTTGGTTTTCAATTTTCTCCCCCTAAACTACAGACGAAATGTAAAAGAAAGAAAATTGACCTTTCGACATGGATACCTTTCAAGTTTAGCTTTCAGAAAAATTTCAGTTTTGAAATTTGATATCACATGTAATTTAAGTTAAATCAGCAGAATACTCCTCCATCAGTAACTTTGCAATCACCAACGGGCCTTCTAGAAGTACCTGCACACTGGTCAAACACATCAGTTTATAAATGACCCGAAGCGAATCGCTTCTGGTCGACCAGTATCTTGATTTCCTTTTGAAACCACTTTAGGTTTCCAGTGTTGTTGTTTTGGTAAATCAGTATCTGATGAACCTGTCACAGTCGATTGTGACGAACAACCTACATATGAAACATTTTGAAAACGCGGAATAAATCTTCCTTGAGTTTTAAAAAATGTAGGTTGTGGGTATTCATCAAATACTCTGCCATTTTCATCAATGAATCGTTGTTTGGCAGCTTTACCAACAAATGGAACCTTTCCTTTCCTTGAACTAGAAGCAACAGAAACTGGACAATCTTGTGCCAGATGCCCTTTTTGTCGGCAATTGTAACACAAGCGATTGTGTACATTTCTTCGTTTTGGAACCTGCATAGCTTCACAAACATATTCATCTCCAAAATGATCATAAAAATTATCATATACCTGAAATTGAAGATCATGAACCCATTTGGATGTCGGGCTCTTTGGAGTAGAATTGGATCCTCCAGAAGAATATTTAGCACCGTGTTGCTTCTTAGTCTTTGAATCAACATTCGTCACAAACACTTCAGCAACTTTCCGAGCATCTACGCAATGTAGCGGAAATTCTTTATCAGAAAATATTTGTTCCGAACCCTTGAGTTTGTAAAACCTCTCAGGTTGAACTTTGTCAGCTTTAAAAACTTCTTTCTTCACTTGCTTCAGATTAACTTTCTTCAAATGCTGTTGCTGTTGAACCTTTGAAACTTTCACATCAACCTGTTTCTTTTGAAATCCCAAACCTGTATATTTTCCAGAAACTTTCTCTTCTGAATCAGATGATTTATGCCCGGTCTTTGCAAGACGAGAAAATTCAGCTTTAACTTTCTTGATATCTTTTGGAGCATTGATAATTGTTTCATCAATGTCAGCTTTTGAAGACGAAGACCCAGACACAACCTTTTGAGCTTCAGAAGCTTCAATACTTTTGCCTTTTTCCTTTTGCTTTTCTTCAGCAGATTTGGAACCAACAAACTCAGAATAATCACCAATCTCACCCTTGTCTTTCAAATCATGAACGCCTTCCTTGAGACTTCCTGGTGGCGAGACTGTCTTGTTAAACATCTTCTCAAAATTTTCATCTTTAGCCAGAAAACTTGTAAAAGATTGTGAGTTAGTAACATTGTTCAAAAGACGTTTTGAATCAATGACTTCAATCTTTAATTCAGAAATTCTTTGATTAGCTTCAGCCAACTCCTTTTCTGATGCAATTAGCTTCTTTGCCACTTTATTAGTTTCATACTTTTGCAATCTCAACTCATCTAGAGCGGCCAACAACTCCTTCTCAAGTTTATCTTCATTTCTTTTCTGAATATCCAAATTTGCATTTTGCAACTTGTTTACTCTTGCCAGTTCTCGCTTCTCATCTAACAACTTCTCCATATCAAGCTGATATACTTCAATTTTAGCAACCGAATCATCAGAAGCCTTGGTAAGTAAATCAAGTTTAATCTTGGACTTTTCAAACAAATTATTAAAATCATTTGCAGCATCCTCAGCTTCTGCCTTCCATTTTGCAACTTCCTTGACTAAGTCAGCCTTTTCTTCAGACAATTTTGTAAATTTCTTTTCAAATTCCTGCTCAACACCTTGAAACTGCAACTCTTTTTCAATTAACTCTGTCTGAAAAACTGAAAACTTTTCTTTTTGAGATTCTAACTCTTGGATCATACCTTCCAACTTTTCTCTATCAGCAACCAAATCTTCTTTTTCCTTAACTAAACCTTGAATCATTTTATCTTTTTGAGAACAAAACTCACAGACAGATTCATAACCACTATTTCCATAACTACTAACATCTGAATCAGAATCTGTTATCTCTTCTTCGTCATCACTGTGAACAATCTGAGCAACAAAACAAGACTCATCAGGAAAATCAGCATCCCAATCATATCCTTCATTCGATGTTTGTTCTTTTGATGCTGAAGAAATAGCAGTCAAAGCAATTTGAGGTGAAGCAGTTTTATCAGCTGTCTGAACCACCTTTTCTTTTGCAGGACACTCACGAGCAAAATGACCATATTTGGAACATTTGAAACATTTGATCTGTGACTTATTTAGACCAAGTTTGTCTCCTTGAAAAATAGATGACGTTCCATGTTTCTTGATAAATCTTCTACCTCTTTCACTTAGCATAGCAAACTGCCACTCCAAATCTAATTTGTTCAACTGATCTTCATCCATATGATCTAAATCCTCTCTATATAGACAAGAGTTACCAATTTGACTAAATATATCGCCAGAAGAAGATGATATGAATCCAGATAACAACGCAACTAAATCTTCAGCTGACTTCCCATTAATCGAACTAGCAGATGATCTATCAGGAGTAGTAAAACTGCACCTCCTTGATGAACTTTCATACTTTCCTGATCCATGATCAGCAACAAATGCTGTTTGAGGTGGATTTGATGTATCATAACCAGATGATTTAGATTTTGCATTGATACTTGCAGAATTTTGTCCATGATATAACTCAGGATTTTGTAATTGAGCAGTGGACTTGTTTGAATTCATCATTTCCATTTCTCGAGCATGAAGCTTTCCAGTCAAATCATGAAATGATAATGTGGAATAATCTTTATCATGAGTAAGCAACAACACATAATTTTCCCATTTCTCTGGTAATGCTTCCATCAATTTCTCTTTCAATTCTTCCTCGGTCTTTTCAATCTTGACTACTTTCATCTCACTAATAAGATGTGAAAATCTGGAAACAAGAGCAGAAATATTTTCTTTGTCGTATTGTTGAAAATTTTCAAATTCTTTGTTCAATACTTTCCTTCGACTCTTCTTATACTGATCATTGCCTTCACATCGAGCAGATAAAGCATCCCATAACTGTTTAGCCTTTTTGCAAGTACTGAATTGATGTAACAACTCAGTAGGTAAAGCCATGGTAAGATAACCATAAACTTTTTGTTCAAGTTCATAACTCCTTCGTTCATCCTTATCAAAATCTTGAATCTCTTTATATTCTCCATTGTCAGTTGGACGCACATACAACGTTCGAATCGGAATCCACAAATCAATATCATTTGTGCTGATGTATGCAGAAAAACGTTGCTTCCAATTTTGATAATCTTCCAATTTTAACAACTTGGGAACTTTCTGACTTGTTCCTATTTCATTATCAAAATTGAGCATAGCTTGTACCGTGCTTTGCATAGCCGCAAATGCATGAAAATCGGACATTTTTCAACGTAAAATGATACTTCAAAACTTCGAACTCAAAAACGAAGGTCTTCCAAACGGATTTTGGGGGTCAAAACTGCTCGGTACTGGCCGTAGGCGGGTACACGTCCTAGATCTCGGAAAGACGAACGTTTTGGCTGGTATTGGGTTCCGTAACTCCAAACGGTTTGCAAGTTACGTCAGTTTTAGTGAAGATATGTTTTCTGCCAGCGGATCAAATCAAAACAACGGACCAGTTCCGGACCAAAACAATCAGGCGGATCAAATTTGTACTAGCGGACCAGATTCCGGATCAGATGAACTAGCGGACCAGAATTATACTAGCGGATCAGATGCGGACCAGATATCTTCAGCGGATCAACTTTGATACGGCGGATCAGATTCTGATACGGCGGATCAGAATTTTCAGCGGATCACACTGATACGCTGTAACTGCTGCGGATCAAACTGATGAAGATTGCCTAGCGGATCAGAACAGCGGATCAGAAACCTCATCCGGCGGATCAGCTGACTTCGAGACTGATTTCACTGATTTTCGCGAATTTTTATGTTTGGAGCTGGAATTTGGTTCAGTATAGTGCGAAAACACTCCAGAAACACTCAGAAATCATTTTCCATCGTTGAAACACTCAGAATTGAAAGAATTTGATGAAAACGTGAAGAAACCCAAACTTTCTCTCTCTAAAAATCCGAAAAATTGATCAAAAACACAGCAATAGAACAACCAAATGCTCTGATACCACTTGTAGAAACGAGAAACGATCTTACTACTGCGTGTATCAATCAATCATAGTAACAACGGATGTAAATAAGAGAATTCTTATTGATCACTTGAAGATACAAAGAAGACTCTCTAGTTTCTCTCTCTAGAAACACACACAGAAAGGTGTAGAATGACAGAAGTGTTTCAACTCGTTACCTGCACATTCTAACACGAACCTATTTATAGTAAGTGACTAATCACCCAGCGTATCAAACTGATACGCCGGACCACATGATCCGCCGGATCATGTGGTACGCCACTAACCAAATAGTCACTACAATTCATTCTAAGACTCGCTCACATAGATACAATACACGAGACACTCATAGCATAGGAATATGCTCTAACAAAATCCATTCACCTATGAAAAGAAAACAAGTCCATCAGTTCCTGATGTTTATAATAGAAGTGTTACATATGAAACCCAAGACACACATATGTACACCAGTAGTTACATATGTAAACCAACACTTAAAATATGTAAACAGTGAGTTACGTATGTAAACCAAGAGTAACATATTTAACACAATTAAATTTACAATTGTGTTTTGAAACAAAGACTTCTATATGTAAACCAGTAGTTACATATGTAAACAATGAGTTACATATGTAAATCAATGGTTACATATTTAACAAAATTAAATTTACAATTGTGTTTTGAAATAAAGACTTCTATATGTAAACCAGTACTTACATATGTAAACCAACACTTAAAATATGTAAACAAACGAGTTACATATGTAAACCAATGGTTACATATTTAACACAATTAAATTTACAGTTGTGTTTTGAAACAAAAACTTATATATGTAAACCAGTAGTTACATATGTAAAACAACACTTAAAATATGTAAACAGTGAGTTACATATATAAATCAAGAGTTACATATTTAATACGATTAAATTTATAATTGTGTTTTGAAACAACTATTCGTTTATGAACTCTTATTACAATCTTTGTCACGCCGTTATGTTGTGTACTAGAAGTGTTACATATGAAACCCAAGACTTACATATGTAAACCAATAGTTACATATGTAAATCAACACTTAAAGTATGTAACCAACGAGTTACATATTTAACACAATTAAATTCACATTTTTGTTTTGAAACAACTATTTGTTTATGAACTATTTTAGAATCTTTGTTGAGCCGTTATGATGTGTACTATAAGTGTTACATGTGAAAACCCAAGACTTACATATGTAAACCAATAGTTACATATGTAAATCAACACTTAAAGTATGTAACCAACGAGTTACATATTTAACACAATTAAATTCACATTTTTGTTTTGAAACAACTATTTGTTTATGAACTATTTTAGAATCTTTGTTGAGCCGTTATGATGTGTACTATAAGTGTTACATGTGAAAACCCAAGACTTACATATGTAAACCAATAGTTACATATATAAATCAACACTTAAAATTTGTAAAACAGTGAGTTACATATGTAAACCAAGAATTACATATTTAAACCAAGGATTCAAATATGTAAAACAGTGAGCTACATATGTGAACCAATATTTACATTTGTAACCTTTGAGTTATATATGTAACTCACTACAACATAAAAGCATAAAACAGGCATACAAACATCAGAAAATACTGAAAACACATCAGAGTCAAACATATAAAGCTTACACATGTAGAAAAAATAATCCATTTTAATAGATTACTCTATAGATTAATGTAACGGTTAATTAGGTATAATAAACATTTTATTAAAAAAACATGCATAAAAACGAGAACGAGAAAAGATATAACAAAAAAGAAAAGCTATAAGAAAATTAAAAATTTTGATATTAAAAGCCAAATAAAGATAAAAGAAAACTAACCATTTGAATATTAAAAGGCTAAACAAATACCGACAAAGCAAAGTATCATCACACCTAACCTATTTTCCTTTTATTATTTTTCTTTTTTCATTTATTATTCGCATCTTCTTCTTCATCCATATCAAACTAGATGGTGAAGAGGAACAAGTACCTTTGATTTTGAGTTTCGAACTAGATGGCGAAGCAAGACGGCGCGATGGCGACGAACTTGATGTTTGAGCTTGACGAATCGGACATCTGGAACGACGCCGCGACATCGGATGAACGAGCGGATGTTGGAGAAAACTAGGGTGTCTGCGACACCTAGAAAGCCGGCGAGTATATTGATTTAACCGGTATTTATAATTAGTATGTTGTGGTGTAAATGAGCTTAATTTGTTACTCTTAAGTTAAACATGAGCCACACTGATCAAGGAGTTAAGTGTCTAATTATTTTATTGTGAACTATTAATAGATTTAAATTATTCAATAAATAAAAGAAAAAAAGAAACAATAATATTATTTGTTGTGGATCAGATCATACGTGATAAGGAATAATAAGGGAAGAGGAGAGTTTCAAGGACTTTTGTGTCGACAAAGCCAGTAAGCCACAAAGCTCAAAACAATCAAAGTAAGGAAGTATGAAGGTCATGTGCAATGTTCATGGTTCCAAATAATTATTGGAGGTGTAGTGTGAACGCATTTGTGGGAAATTCAATAAGATCGGACGTGGCACAAGCGGATCGTGCCGCGACTCCTGGAGAGCAAAATCCTCGCGTCACGCGAGGCGGTTAAGTCGGCAGACTTTTGATTTTTGCGATCGAGGGCCATATTTAAACATCTTTATTTCGTTTTTAGGTTTTTTTATCAGGGGGTTTACGGCCAGAGCCGTCCCAGGCCCTTGGAGAACGGATTTCTTTAGTTTTTTCTTGTTTCTGAACGATTCGATGATGATTGTGATGTTCGGCTAACAGCCGGTGATTACTTGGGTGAACGGTTAGTGTTTATTGTTTTTAATCTAGGGTTTTAATCATTAGATAGAATTATTGATATGTGACAATTATTAATTCTAGTGTTTGTTTGATTAATTGATTCTGATTGTTTGTCGTGTACGTACCCCCCGCTCCCGGACTACCTCTTTGAGCATAGCTCTAGGACTATACTTAGTATGTGCATGATAGATAATTGTTTGGGTTGGTTAAACAAGAACACAATCATGTCTATGTGATTTCTAGGTTAGATTCCCGAAGAGAGAAACTAGTAATTCACTAACCCGGATCCTAAGTAATTGCTTTTTAGTAATATAAGAACTCAATAAATTGTTAGTTAGTAAATTAGTGATAATTAAAAGCATTCAACTCAATCAAACAGCTAAGTGGCATTTAGGGTAAAGTAATTTAGGTTTAGTTAAGTTAATCTAGGTTAGTGACAGTAATCTAGATTTAGGTTATTTAACTTAGGTAGTTAATTTAATTAGGTAGTAAAAAGCTGAAATCACTAGTAACCACCAACTCCCCTGGATTGATACCCGACTTACCCTGTCTATAGGTAGTTAGGATTATTTGTATAGCGGTCGCGACACCCGTTATCAAATTGGCGCCGTTGCCGGGGAGTACGTGCGCTTGTTAGTGATTTTAGTTTTTTTTAGTTAATTTACTGTTTTTTTCGTTTTTCTAAAAACTAAAAAAAAAAACCCAAAAAATATTTTCTTTTTGTTTCTATTTGATCATTTCGAACAGTGCTACTTGGAAGGTTTTTTTTAGGGTTTATTGGATTTTAATAATCCCAAGTTTAACATATTGGCAAATAATAATCCCAAGTTTAACATTTACTCCCACCAGTCCCAACTTTAATCTTATTTACTGTCACCAGTCCCGCGTGTCATGCCAGATCCGTCACCAGTCCCAACCTGACGGATATGACGGATCCTGGCATGACACGCGGGACTGGTGACAGTAAATAAGATTAAAGTTGGGACTGGTGGGAGTAAATGTTAAACTTGGGATTATTATTTGCCAATATGTTAAACTTGGGATTATTAAAATCCAATAACCCTTTTTTTTTATTGTTGCAGGGAAATTTGAAGCTGATCATGGTTAAAGAAGACAAGTGTTACAACTGTGGGAGTTATTATCATCGAATCAAGTGTTGTCCAACATTGCCCAGTGGGATCAGAATCGTAGAGGATTCAGAAGACGAGGAGGAGTACGAAGACTCATGTGTATATTCTCAATATCAAAGACCGTCTTCATATAATCAGGGATATTCTCAATCCATGAATTATAATTATTTAAATCATGATACATATCAATCTAATAATAATTATAATTCTAACTTTACATCAGTTGCAGGATATGAGGATGGATTTGGGAATAATTACTCTCAACCAGCATATGAGGTTCAACAGCATTTTGAGGATTTTGACCGAGGGTATCCACAGTGCCCTCAATATCATGAGCAGCAGGATTATTATGATGGTGGATATGAAGCAGACGTGTCAAATCAGAGTTACTATCAAGATGGATATCAAAGCCATTCATATGAGTATGGTTATCAACACCAGGATCAAAGGGAAGAAGTTAGTGCTCAACTTAGTGAAATTCTGGAGGCCCTAAAGAGAATGAAGAAAAAATTTGATATCCAAGAAGAGAGGCACGAGACATTATCAAAGCAAGTGGCACAACTGGCGGAAGACATGGCCAATCAAGAAATCGAATCATGGGAACAATCGCCACTTGAAGAAGTTGAGAAAGAAGTGATGCTTTCAGAAGTTGAAGTTGTTGAGGAGATTGAATTAGAGGTTGAAACTGATATGGAGCCAGCTGGTTGTGCGAACGTGGTTGAAGATGTAGTAGATGAGCAGGAGGTTGAGATCCCGACAGGTACTTTTCACCCTTCTTCTTTATTTATTGTGCAGGTGACTGAGGAAAAGCCGGTGAAAAAGAGGAAGGTGGTGGAGAAAAATGTTGGGCAAGCAGTAACGAAAAAACTCCGCAGTGATGATCTGGATGTGCCACGTGTGAAATTGCAAGTTTTAGTGCGACATGTCAATTATCGGGCACACGTGGGCCATTCTAAAGGTAAGTGTTCGCTCCATGGTAAATTTGCATTTCATTTTCAATTTAATATCTTTCACAGGTCGAATCTAAAGAAAAAATTTAAGAGACGTGTGATCTACCGAGCGTGGATCGGTAATGTGCTTGGTATGTGTGGCCTGAAGAAACTAAAGAAGAGGATCAATTACCACGCATTTGTCGGTAACGTGGTTGGGAAGTGTGGATTGAAGCCACCGTGATGGAGGAAGGAGGGTCTGGCTGAAGACCATAAACTTAGCGCTTTCTGGGAGGCAACCCAGCGGTAAGTTGTGTTTTTTTTTTTTTTTTTTTTTTGCATTTTTGTGTTTTTGTTTTTTTGTGTTTTTCAGGATTTGGACGGGTTTTGGGTAATGTAATTGAGCAAAATGAAGATTCCAGGTATGTTTAGGTTTATATATATAGTGGAATTGTTCTGGCATGAAAATTACAGGTCTTGGTTAACAGTAGAAAAATTCTAAGTCCAATAAATCGACCAAACTTTCTGTCAAATAGCTCCCCCGCGACACGCGAGGGAGGTGGTAGTGGTTGTCGCGACACGCGACGCCTTCAGCAGTCAGAATTTTTGCTTTATTTTGTTGCTCGAATCCGGTACGTTTCCTATTCTTATTTATTTTTATTTGTTTATTTTATTTCTTATTTATTTTTGTTGTTCTTTTTAACACATTGAGGACAATGTGTCACTCAAGTGTGAGGAGGGGAATAACACTTTAGTTGTGTTTATTTTTTGTGTGTGTTTAAAAAAAACTTAAAATTAAAAAAAGAAAATCCAAAAAAATTAAAAAATTGAAAAAAATGTCTTTGGATTAACTTGCAATTACATGGAAGATGATAGTACAATTGGGAATCGGTTTTCAAGATTAAAAATAAATAAAAAAGGGAAAAGTGGTAGAAAAGAAGAGAATAGAAAACATGGCTAATATGTGATGTGTCGGTAGGCCCAACTGACTTAGGAATAGCTTAATAATCCCATTGTGTTTATTGTTGTATAAATATGTAATTAAATCAGTCTGCTAGTGGGTTTCCATTTTAGGGTGATAGGGAGATTGAAACTGATGATTAGGAGGAAAAAGACCACTTTAAATTAGAGACTTATATGTCCTTAGAATAACCTGGCACGTTATGATCTTTTTGCGAAAGCAAATCCGAGAAATAACGGCGCCCCATCATTCCATCTTTGAGCATATTAGGTAATAATTTGGTTAATATTTTTAGAGTGAAGGGACAAAATACTCATGTACAAACTAAGGATAGTATTCCGTGGTGCGTGCCTCTGATGATGTTCTGGATCTCGCGGGCAAAATACTCACGTATGATCTCGGGGGTAAGACCTTGTGAGAGAATGCCTCTGATGATGTCCGTTGGTAATAATAGTTAAAATTGACCAATTATCAAAAAAAAAAAAAAGAAAGAAAACAATGGTAGAAAAATAAATGCTCACAAATTCATTCATCCATCAGATCCACCATTCTTGGGATATATGAGTATCTGAGGGTGGGGAAATATAAATATCTTATCTGTATTACCCTTTACTTTGACTGAATTTGATTCGGGAGTAGGTTGAACTTGAACTTCCTGAATGTGGGACACATAGGCAGACTGATAACTCTATTCGGTAAATTATAAACACTTTGGGGGCGAAACAAAAGGTCGGTGGTTGGGTTTAGTCGGACCGAAATACTGGCAATTGCAGTTAGTAATGTGATTACATTAATGGGAATGTGGAATTGAGATGGTTGTGAATTTGAAGAGTTATATGATTTTGAGATTGATTTCCCAGTTATGATTCCATGGCAGTTTTCCGAGACGGAAAAAGATAAGTGTGGGGATGTGATGAGCGGTTAAAAAGTGCATTCTATTTGATATTAATCATCCCCTAAATACACCGAGTTGGTCGTAAAGTATATTGATTTAACCGGTATTTATAATTAGTATGTTGTGGTGTAAATGAGCTTAATTTGTTACTCTTAAGTTAAACATGAGCCACACTGATCAAGGAGTTAAGTGTCTAATTATTTTATTGTGAACTATTAATAGATTTAAATTATTCAATAAATAAAAGAAAAAAAGAAACAATAATATTCTTTGTTGTGGATCAGATCATACGTGAGAAGGAATAATAAGGGAAGAGGAGAGTTTCAAGGACTTTTGTGTCGACAAAGCCAGTAAGCCACAAAGCTCAAAACAATCAAAGTAAGGAAGTATGAAGGTCACGTGCAATGTTCATGGTTCCAAATAATTATTGGAGGTGTAGTGTGAACGCATTTGTGGGAAATTCAATAAGATCGGACGTGGCACAAGCGGATCGTGCCGCGACTCCTGGAGAGCAAACTCCTCGCGTCACGCGAGGCGGTTAAGTCGGCAGACTTTTGATTTTTGCGATCGAGGGCCATATTTAAACATCTTTATTTCGTTTTAGGTTTTTTTATCAGGGGGTTTACGGCCAGAGCCGTCCCAGGCCCTTGGAGAACGGATTTCTTTAGTTTTTTCTTGTTTCTGAACGATTCGATGATGATTGTGATGTTCGGCTAACAGCCGGTGATTACTTGGGTGAACGGTTAGTGTTTATTGTTTTTAATCTAGGGTTTTAATCATTAGATAGAATTATTGATATGTGACAATTATTAATTCTAGTGTTTGTTTGATTAATTGATTCTGATTGTTTGTCGTGTACGTACCCCCCGCTCCCGGACTACCTCTTTGAGCATAGCTCTAGGACTATACTTAGTATGTGCATGATAGATAATTGTTTGGGTTGGTTAAACAAGAACACAATCATGTCTATGTGATTTCTAGGTTAGATTCCCGAAGAGAGAAACTAGTAATTCACTAACCCGGATCCTAAGTAATTGCTTTTTAGTAATATAAGAACTCAATAAATTGTTAGTTAGTAAATTAGTGATAATTAAAAGCATTCAACTCAATCAAACAGCTAAGTGGCATTTAGGGTAAAGTAATTTAGGTTTAGTTAAGTTAATCTAGGTTAGTGACAGTAATCTAGATTTAGGTTATTTAACTTAGGTAGTTAATTTAATTAGGTAGTAAAAAGCTGAAATCACTAGTAACCACCAACTCCCCTGGATTGATACCCGACTTACCCTGTCTATAGGTAGTTAGGATTATTTGTATAGCGGTCGCGACACCCGTTATCAGTGGTTAGTGATGGTGGTGGGTTTCTCGGATCTTGAGTTCCATGATGAAAGCTTAGAAATTTATTATGGTGTAGCGATGACGACAACGGAAGGGGTATGTTGAAGATGAAAAGGTGGAGTTGGGTGTCGATAGTGGTGGTGTAGCATGACGAAAATGGTGAAGGTTGAGCGAGAGAGAAGAAGTGGGTGTGGATTGTGGATTATGATGAAGGTGAAAAGGTATAATGGAAAAATATCTAGGCTGTTAATTTGAATTAGGGAAAAATTGCAGAGGGAAAATGAAAAGAGAGAGAAATGGGGGAGAGAAAATGGTATGGGGTGATGTGATATTCATGGAGACTATAGATGATGTGTAGACCTGCAAAAATTATTATGTAGACTAATATACCCTTTTCATTTAAATAAAAGAAGAAGATGTGATTAAAAAGTGATAAAGGAATTAAAAAGTAATTGAATTACTTGTATCCATTGGATTGAAATGATGAAAGGTTAAGATGGGGTTTTCTAGGTTTTCCAAAGTGGAGGTGGTTTCCACTTTATCCTTCCTCTCTCTCTCTCTCTCTCTCTCTCTCTCTCTCTCTCTATATATATATATATATATATATATATATATATATATATATATAGGGATTGGATATAATGAAAACCCTCTTCAGTTGTGAAAACCTTAAAAACTCTATATGAGTCATTGATCTTGGCAATGGATGGATGAGATCATTCCACCTCTTTATTTATTTATTTTTGATTTATTTTAATTGAATAAAAGGGCAAAAGGGCAAGATAGTAATCTTACTTATTATTTCTCTCTCCATCTTTTTCAACTTCCAATATAAATATTGTATTTCTCTCTCCAACTTTTTCAACTTCCAAGATATCAAACATGACACAAATCTTTTCCTTCTGAAATTATTTCAACTTTCAAGACACTAATTATTACTATATCTCCAACTTTTTTAAATTCAAACTTTTTAGATTCCAAGATACAAATTGTACATATGTAAAACAAAGTATTAGTGTTATTAAACATTATAATCACAACATTATACATATGTAAATTATCTAGACATATTTACAAAAAAATTAACAAATATATTTTATTATCATATAAGTACAATTACAACAACATAAAAAAATCAAAGAAAATTTAACAGCCTAACAAAAATATATAAAAGCTAACAAAAGTATATAAAAGCTAATTGTTTTAGAGTTTTAATAATCATTTTCATCTTTGACACAAAATCTCGTAACCTACGAAGAAAACAAGTTCATCAGTTCATTAAACATCACAACATCACTGTATGTTACATATGTAAATTTAAGTAATCTACATATGTATATTTAAGTAATTTACATATGTAAATTGAAAAAAAAAAAACCAGTTCATATATGTAAACATCACATATGTTACATATGTAAATTCAAGTAATTTACTTATGTATTTCCAAGTAATTTACATACGTAGATTTTCGTCTAAGTTTACGTATGTAGCACAAGTCATTTACATATGTTAATTTAATAATAAATAGAGATTTAACATATGTAAAAAATATATTAGTGCTATTAAAGATTATGCTCACAACATTATACATATGTAATTTATCTAGACATTTATACAAAAAAAAATTAACAATTATATTTCATTAACATATAAGTAACCATTACAAATATATACGTATGGACATCTTCATATTTGACACAAAATTTCGTAAGCTACGAAGAAAACAAGTTTATCAGTTCATATACGTAAACATCACTGTATGTTACATATGTAAATTCAAGTAATTTACATATCCAAATCCAAGTAATTTACATATGTAATTCAAGAAAAAAGTTAATCAGTTTATATACGTAAACATCATAACATGTTGTAGAGGCTAGATTATGAGGCTTGTAATATTAAATATGTTGGGCTGGGCTTAGAGGGTTTCATTAGTTTAGTAGACTAGTTTGGTTATTGTATGTAGGCTAGTTTATGGTTGGCATATCTTTCATAATAATACATAACTTTATCCCATGACCTAAAGATGGTGTCAATCACTAGTTTTATATCATCAGCAACATGAGGGTAATAAATCTTCGATCCGTTGGGAGATATGAAACAAGAAAATGCTTTAGTTTGTTCAAACATGAAAACATTACTAGATGAAGAACCCTCATTGTTGACATTGTCTTGAATATTAGGATCTCCATTTAAAGCTTCTGAATAAAACATATGTAAGTAAATATAAACTGTTGGGGGGTGGGGGGAATTAAGAACAAAGAAAGGTTAAAAATAAAAATTTCTTAAAATACCTTCATAAGATTGTCCATTGTTGATATTAAAATAATTGGATGATTCCGTACGATGCAAATTGTCTTCCAAATTGTGAGGAAACTGATGTTGAGGAGATGACATCAAATTCGGAGGTTGCATTTTTCGGATTTTTTAAGGTTTCTTGAAGTGCATTAATGGAGTTAATGGTTGTTCTTGATATGAAGAAGAAGAAGAAGAATTAAATGATAAGTGTAAATGAAAATGAAGAAAAAAAAAGATAGGAAGGGAGTTATCTAGGAGGAAAAAGTGATGGGATGGGGCATTGGAAACACAAAATTCATAATTGATGGGAGAAAGAGTAAAATACAAACATACCCTTTTGCATAAGACAAAATAGAGTAAGGTGGATAAGCTCACAACCCTTGGATGGGTTTTCAAAGATTTCACACCTCAAGTGGGTTTTCACTCTATACTTTCCCTATATATATTTTATATATATATATATATATATATATATATATATATATATATATATATATATATATAGGAAGAGGATCATTTGATAACTAATTGGTTTAGAGAACTTTTGAGAACCATTCTGAGCCACTAGTTATATATGAGGAAATCCCCCCCATGAATTTGAGTGGTTCCCCCTGAAAATTAGTGGCTCAGAATGGTTCTCAAAAGTTCTCAAAACCAATTGGTTCTCATTTGAACCTAACCCTATATATATATATATATATATATATATATATATATATATATATATAGGGTGAGGTTCATTGTAGACACTTTCGCATGTGAAATAGCTCTTTTTCACATGTGAAAATTTCTAATTAATGAGAAAAAAGAAAAAAAGAAAAAAGAAAATTAATCACAACCATTAGATCAAGAGATCTAATGGTGAAAAAGGGTGTCTACCTGTCTACACTTATGGGGGTGTCTACAATGAACTTTTCACTATATATATATATATATATATATATATATATATATATATATATATATATAGGGAGGATAAAATGAAAACCTCCTTGAGTTTGGAAAACTTAAGAAACTCCTTCTTAGCCCTTGGATCAACTCATCTAAAGGTTGTGAATTTTTGCCTCATTTTTTTTTTAATTTACTGTAATTTTTTTGTCTTTTATGGCAAAATGGTAGATTTGGAAAATAAAAAAATATGACTTTTTCTCTTTTTGCTTTTTGTAGACAACTTGTCATCTCTCATACCATTTCACATCATTCATTCATTTTTCATTTTAATTAATATATATCTCTCTCCAACCATTTTTCTCATTTTCATTTCAACCCACAAGTTGTTCTCTCTACTATAACTTTCTACCTCCACCATTACCACCTCCGCCACTACCATTACCACCTTCGCTACCACTGTTACCACCTCCGCCACCGGTTATAGGTGTTTAAGAAACCGTTGTTGTCGCTAACCCCCACCTGAGACTTCACAGATTTGGGGTTTTTAACTCACCATGTCGTAGATCTGCTCCTTACCGCCGCTAAACACCGTCATCACGACTTTCTCAAGGTGGCACAACACTTTTAGTGTCAACAACCACCATCGTCTGTGCCGATTTGCTACATTGAGGAAATGGGGTTCTTAATTCTTTCAAAATCCACAACAAATTTTTAAGCTTCTACCATGGAACTCATGATCTGAGAAACCCACCACCATCACTAACGCCATCAGACCGTCTTGCTTCACCATCTAGTTTGAAACTCAAAATCAAAGGTATTTGTTCATCTTCACCATCTAGTTTGATATGGATGAAGAAGAAGATAAGAATAATAAATGAAAAAAGATAAATAATACAAGGAAAATGAGTTTGGTGTGATGATACTTTGCTTTGTGAGTATTTGTTTTGTCTTTTAGTATTCAAATGGTTAGTTTTCTTTTATCTTTATTTGGCTTTTAATGTCAATTTCTTTATTTTTCTTATAGTTTTTCTTCTTTGTTATATCTTTTCTCGTTCTCGTTTTTATGCAAGTTTTTTTTTAATAAAATGTTTATTATACCTAGTTAACCATTACATTAATCTATAGAGTAATATATTAAAATGGATTATTTTTTCTACATGTGTAAGCTTTATATGTTTGACTCTGATGTGTTTTCAGTATTTTCTGATGTGTTGTATGCCTATTTTATGTTTTTATGTTGTAGTGAGTTACATATATAACTCAAAGGTTACATATGTAAGTATTGCTTTACATATGTAACCACTGTTTTACATATTTTAAGCCTTGGTTTAAATATGTAACTCTTGGTTTACATATGTAACTCACTGTTTTACATATTTTAAGTGTTGGTTTATTTATTTTATATATGTAACTATTGGTCTACATATGTAAAGATAACGTAATTTTAACGTAATTCTATATATATGTATCAAATAAAAACAAGATGTTATTGCGAAAACACGAAAACAAATATTAAAACCTCTATAACTTCCTCATACGTTAATAATTTTTAAAAAAAATTGCACCAAAAGTCTTAAAATTATATCACCTTTAATTCTTGGAAAAAAAATTAAACATTTAAAATTTCATGATTTTTTTTATTATTGCACATGTGCAATAATACGTATTAATTATATTACACATGTGCAATATTAACAAAAAGAACGTTAATTTTTTTTTTATTTTTTTCGAGAATTTAAAGATAACAGAATTATAAGACTTATGGTGCAATTTTTTATCAAAAATATTAACGTATGAAAAAGTTATAAAGGTTTTAATATTATTGCACATGTGCAATAATAGTTTTTTATTCCACATTTGCAATAATAAAAAAATAAAAAAAAAATTGATTTTTTTTTTAATTTTCTCCAGAATTATAAGATTTATAGTGCAATTTTTAATAAAAAATTTTAACATATGAAAAAGTTATAAAGGTTTTAATATTATTGCATATGTGCAATAATAATAATAAAAAAAATTATTGCACCTGTGCAATAATAATTTAAAAAAAAACATAATTTTTTTTTATTTTTCTCCATAACTAAAGATAACATAATTTTAAGGTATTCGGTGCAAATTTTTTTAAAAATTATTAACGTATGGAAAAGTTATAGAGTTTTTAATATTTGTTTTCGTGTTTTCGCAATAAAAGTTATTTTCACATGAACCTTACCCTATATATATATATATATATATATATATATATATATATATATAGGGTTAGGTTCAAATGATAACTTTTTTCTTTGAGAACTTTTGAGAACCATTCTGAGCCACTAATTTTCAGGGGGGGAGCATTCAAATTCATAGGGGGGGGGATTTCCTTATATATAACTTGTGGCTCAGAATGGTTCTCAAAAGTTCTCAAACTCAATTGGTTCTCAAATGATCCTCTCCCTATATATATATATATATATATATATATATATATATATATATATATATATATATAGGGCAAGGTTAGTATGCAAACCCAATCTAGTTGGGAAAACTTTACAAACCCATCCAAGGGTCACAAATCAACCACATCATCAACATGCCTTATACCCATAAGGGCTTTATGGACTTTTCATCATACTTAAGAGCAAAAGGTGATCTCAATGTCTATCTGACACAATTTTGAACAGAAAAAAGTAAGTAGGTGGAGTGTACATTTTCCTTTCTATGTACTTTGTACTATATTACTATATTACTCTTTGCATTACTTTAATTTTTTTCAATGCACCTTTTAAAATTGCTTGAAAATTTATTTCTTTAACAAAATACGAATCATTAAATGAGACACAGGTAATTATGAAAATTCAATTAATTTAAATAAATAAAAAGGGCGGAATGAAAACATGGAACTATAATATTTTTTTAATTATGACTAGATGTGTCTACACATGCCATATATGTTCATGTAAAAAGTTTGATGTTTACATACGCAACGATTATGTGTGAAACATTGACTATAAATAAGAATATCTACTTCTGTTTGACAACACTAAACCGCATATAAACATGAAAGATACTACAACCAACATTATAAAAATTAATTGTTAATTACCAGGAACATTTAAAAACCAAAAGATTTAACGTATCATAAATATTTTTTAGGGTTACATATGAATTAATTAAAAAGAACTCCATCCCTATGATTGAATAATATTTACACATGTATGCACTAAGGCAAAAGTTCATGTGAAACTATGAATAAGACTTTCATATGTAGGGGTCCTATGTTTGAAGTAGGAAGGACTAGATCTGATACATCTAATCTAATCTAAATCCTAATAAAGCACTAAATTTTTTGCCACATGTCTCGTTTATAAAGGGTTCACATCACCACCGCCACATGTCAAGCACACAATCAATTACCACATGATTTCAACAAGTCATTATTTTCTATAATATAAAACGTTTATGTTAGGTTACATATGTAAAAAAATGTGTTATTGTTATTAATCATTCTACTCACAGCATGTTACATACGTAAATATTTCATACGTTCATATACGTAAACGTTACAAAATGTTTCATACATAGTTGAATATTTAAAAAAATTATCAAAAAATATAACAACCTAACAGAATAACTAGTCATTATTTAATATAGAACGTTTCAGCTAGGTTACATAAGTAAAAAATGTGTTATTGTTACTAAGCATTCTACTCACATCATGTTACATATGTAAATGTTTCATACGTTCGTATACATAGACGTTGCAAAATGTTTCATACAAATTGGAATATTTAAAAAAATTATATATTAACATATAAGAAACAATTACAATCAACAATAAACGTTACAAAATATTTCATACGAACTGGAATATTTAACAAATGATCAGAAAAATATAACAACCTAGCAAAAAATATATAACAACCTAACAACAAAATATAAAAGGTAATTATGCTTGATAATCATCTTTATCTTTAAGAGAACAATCCTTTCACCTACAAAGAAAATAAGTTCATCATTTCATATATGTAAACATCAATTGTGAGCTACACTTGTTACATAAATAAATGAGATGTAACATATTACATAGGTAAACTTACCTATGTTAGGTAGATAAAATACATATGTAACATCAGAAAATAAATATTTTTAACGAATTAATAATTTCTAAATATATAGTTTACTTATGTAACATCAGAAAATAAAGACCCGCAATGAATTAAAAGGAGTGTTGTGTCATTACTTAATAAACCTAGAATTTTAAAAGGAGTGGAATATAAGTAAATTTATAAGAATTTTGAGCTACATATGTTAGGTAAATTACATATGTAACATAGTTAAAATTATGACAAGATTTACCATAATTGCATATGTAAATTTACATATGTAACTTCGTTAACATGTTACTTATGTTACACGGGTAGATTTACATATGTAACATAGGTAAATTTACATATGTTTCTCAACCCTTAAACCACCATCCTCCCCTTCAAAATAAATAACATAACATCGTTGCATATGTTACATAGGTAATATACATATGTAACATCATTAAAATTATGACAAGATTTACCAAAAGTACATAGGTAAATTTGCATATGTTTCTCAACCCTTAAACCACCATATCCTCCCCTCCAAAATAAATAACATAACATCGTTACATATGTTACGTAGGTAATATACATATGTAACATCATTAAAAATTATGACAAGATTTACCAAAAGTACGTAGTTAAATTTACATATGTAGCATAGATAAATTTACATATGTTTCTCAACGCTTAAACCATGATATCCTCCTCTCAAAATAAATAACATATATGTAACTAGGATTTGGGTCCAATTAACATGTTACACGAGTTAATTTACATATGTAACATAGGTAATTTTACATATGTTTCTCAACCCTTAAACAACCATATCATCCCCTTCAAAATAAATTACATAAGTTACATATGTTACATAGGTCATATACAGATCTATCTTCGCAAGAAACCAGGTCTGCAAATTAAAATTCCAACACAAAGACTACTATTGAAGAAAAAATACATTTGTCTTTGGTTTTAATCTTCTGGACATACATCGATCAAACAACAATTACTTAGTTGGGCTTTAAAAATCTATCTTTGGACTAAAATGAGTCAACTAGAAAAAATGAGGTTTAATTTCTTTGTAAATTTGGATATTCGTAATTAAAATATAATCGTATTTAGAAGGATATCACAAAATCGAATTGTAGTTTTTACCCACTGACTATTATATGTTGATTAAAATATAATCATCATTACCAAATACCAACAAACTAATAAATTACTTTGTCCTAGATGTTATTCGTAAAAGTTATAACATCTGCACTTAGAATCGCAAGACCCAACGCTTGTGTTCGTGGGGACAATAATTAAAAACGAACTTAGAATCGTTACCTATTTTGTGTTTTCCTTTCAAATATGCGATTAAACCTTCATAAATCGAAGCAGAGAAGCAAGGCGGCGGCGGTGGTTTTCACTCCGGCCACTGAAGGTGTGCGGCGAAGATGGATTCAAAAATTCGAGTCGGAGATGGATCCTTGACATAGATGGAACAAACCAAACTCAAATCTGCTTCACAAGATGGATCCTGATAGAGATATGAGACTGTGATGTTTCATCGATCGGCGAAGGAGCATCCGACGGTGACTCCGTCTCCTCCTCTGCTGATGGATCTGTGGCGGGATTTTTTTACTCTTCAACCATTTTTTATCTATAGATGGATTTGTGGATGGAGGTGGTGGTAGGTGGCGATGGTGAGTTTATCAAGTCTGGGAAGAGGGAATTTGAAATGAGGATGAAAGTTGAAAATTAAAAATGAAGAAAAGAAGGAGAAATGAAAGATTTGAATGTCCCTGAAAATTTTGAATAAGGGTAGGGATAGGTTTGATCTTGGAAAAAAATGATGGCTTTGAGATATAGTACATGTCAGACATGTACATATATTGAAAATTGCACACAAAATTTAATACCTAAACTGCCCTTTTACCATTAAAATAAAACTTTTAATTAATTAATTTAAATAAAAAATGAGTGATTAAATCTCAACCATAGGATAGTGTAGATCAATGGTCCATATTGAGTTTGTAAAGTTTTCCCAACTCAACATGGTTTTCATTTTACCCTTCCTCTATATATATATATATATATATATATATATATATATATATATATATATAGGGAGAGGATCATTTGAGAAACAATTTGATTTGAGAACTAAAAAGAACTAATTTGAGCCACATGTTTATTACATGTATCCCCCCTCCCATGAATTGTAGTGGTCCCCCTGAAATTTGTGGTTGAGATTTAGTTCTCAAAAGTTCTCAAAATAAAAAGTTCTCATTTGAACCTAACCCTATATATATATATATATATATATATATATATATATATATATATATATAATATATGGTTAGGTTCAAATGAGAACTTTTTCTTTTGAGAACTTTTGAGAACCATTCTGAGCCACTAATTTTCAAGGGGGAAGCATATACAACGTTAAAATTGAAAACCGAACGCTCAAAGTGTTGAGTTTATAATCTAAAAGTTATGTTACGTGATTGTACCCGTTACAGAGAAGAATAACAATAGACATAACGTTACAAAATAAAAACCTACAAGTAGTCCGAAAAATAATGAAAACTAAATAGAGATCTAAAACTTAACATCCTTATTTTACGTTAGGAGCAAACCTATTCTATAAAACTCACAATGGTAACAAAAAGAGATTTCGAATTAAAAATAAAAAAAAAACGTACGATACAACAAAATAAAAATAAAATAAATACAAAAATAACCAATATTTTTTTAGAATTCCTAACTTGTGATTTGTATACTATATTTTTATTTAAATTTTGCGTAACCTTTGTCAAACTTATCTAGAGATTTCAGAGGTAATAAAATGACTTTGTGTCACTCTCATTCAAAATAAGTTGAATTTTGTGCTGTATAATAAGAAGAATACAAAATGATGGAAGTTGATGGTATGTGAGGACAAGAACAAAGAAAGATGGATCAAACATCACAATAAATAGGCAGCCAACTTTGTGGACCAGCATTTTTGTTGGTTGAAACTTGAAATGCATTGAAAATGACCATACGTGTGTATAGTTTGAGGTATATCGAGTAACTATATTTCTTTTATGTATTCTTACATTTTATTTTATTTTATTTTTGTAATAAACTATTTCACTGTATAAAACTCGTAACCTCCGGATTAGGGTGGAAGAGTGTTACGTATCAAATAGTGTAGGGATTTAGATGTTATTGTAGCAAAGTGTAGGAGTGTCTTTGTAATAGTAGTTACCGATTATATTTGAGAGTTTATCTTTTTCTTCTCTGGTTACTTCTTCTCTACAATTAATCGATCTCAACCATCAATTAGTGATATTCTTGATCATAACAAAGAGTCAGCACTTCTGTCGTTACTCATTCACACTTGCTCATCTACATATGGGTCATCAGGGCGAGCTACGTAGTGAGAATCGGGGTCAAGCGACCCCACTGAAATTTGAAACCATGTTTCACTATTCATCATATCTCATGAATTTATGAGTAGTTATGTGTATAAGAAAGATAAAGTAAATATAAAAAGAAATATTATTTATTTAAACAGGCTTAGATATAGAGAATAACAGTTTTAGAAGAGTGGTTATATAAAAACCCCTCTTTTTTTGCTAAAAACACCATTTTTATACGGTCGTTTCACCCAAAACGGCCGTTTTAGATGAAACGATCCCAAAACGATCTTAACGGGATGACGTGTCGCGACGACGAAACCTTAAAATTCAGGGGTCCCCCTTTTTTGAACGACCGTTTTGTACGAAACGATCCCAAAACGATCGTTTTGACAGAAACAATCGTGAGGATTGGGTTTTTTTAGTAAAAAGGGAGATGTCTATAGCCAAACCCTTTTTAGAATATATAAACTAAATTTAGAAAATTAATAATTTTTAATTAAATTATAAAGATGAGGACAAAAAATTACTCCGAATGCTTCGAGGAGTTTATGATTCCGTTTTAAGTAGCAAAACAGTTTAAATGGTCATGTATTTGGTTTCATGGTGTTCATTTTGCTACTTAGAAATTGGTCATAAACTACTCTGAATGCTATGTAACTTCTTGTTTACTTAAATAATTAAGTCTTTTCTTATTTAAACTCAAACTATATACATGAATAAGGTCGTTGAACAATACAATCAAGGAGTCGGTCTTATATTATTATTGTTTGAACCAAAACAGCAACCAAATCGGATAGTTGGACCGGAATAAACCCAATTCAACTCAACCTCTCTGGATCAAATCTTTAAAAGTCAGTGTTTTCACAACCGGACCAGACCGGTCGGGCCGGGAACCGAATACAACTACGGTCCGGTTGAGCACCTATGGGCCGTCTCCGATTAAACCGGCCGGTTTTTGCGGTTTGCGGCCGAACCAGCAAACCGGGGTCAAATGTTGGACCGGGTTAAGTGAGTTTTGGACCAGAAAACAATAAAAAAAAGTTGAAAGATAACATAAAATCAATACCTTGACTGACACAAAAATGGGACCTGCACATGTTAACAACGGGTTACGGCCAATACAGAGCCGAATATTTGGCTCCGTGACAACCCTCCGACGTGAAAATCAATGATTGGAAAAGGAGAGTGTGTGTAAGTTAAGGTCAGGATGAGAGCATAAATCAATACTTGTGCAACTCTAAGAATTTATACCTAGGGTTGCATGGGATTGTCTGTGCGTGGGGTGCGTGGGTCTTCTAGAAGGCTGTTGGAGATGTAAGGCCCAGATCTGCTGATGCCTCTAAACCACGCGGATGGGTGACAAGTGGCATAAGAGACTTCATGTGCCATCAATGCTTGATTATTTTGTGGTCTCCAAATGATTTGGACGCGACCACATGAGAGGTTATGGTAATTTTTTTTTGAACGGCAAACACTCGGTTACTCAGGGGTCTCATCATGGCAAATGATGCTACACACGACACGCTACGACCACAGGTCGTGCAAGTAACCAAGACCCTCTATGTTGCACATCCATCCCAGAGGAAACCCACCGCCCTAAGGCCCACTGTGGTAAAACCTCTGACCCACCTTTATAAATTTTCGTTCATGACTCATTTTTTGTGTCCGGTGGAATTTGACCCCTTGACCTCCACTTAGGCTATGTGTAGTGGTTAAGGCCCCATAAAGCCTCAAATGAGGCATTAACTGACACGTGGCAGCTAACTGGGCAAGGGGCTTTATGGGGCTTTATGGTGTAGTGGATAAAGCCCCCATAAAGCCCCACCATCATTACTTAATTATTATTTTTTTATATATTTTTTTTAAAACAAACTACTTTCATTAAAAAAAAATGTTACAAATAAAAATAAAAACACGATACAACCAAAACAAAAGACGATAAAAAAAAACTAATCATCGGATTGGACATCGTCGTAGTCTTCTTCGTTTTCTTCACCGTCACTCTCTTCTTCTTGTTGCACAACCGGTTCGGGCACGTAATCAAATGGCCTAAAGGTCCAAGTGTGTTCAACCAAATCCGCTTTTAGAGAGTTGTGTATCTCTCTAGAACGCAACATCGCGTAGTTTTGAAGTCGTTTCTCATTCGTCGTAGGTGGCATCACTTGGATATGTTCGGGGCGAAAGTCGGCACATATCGCATCACCCTTATCCTCTTTGTTCATGTTATGCATGAGGATAATTACGCGCATACAATCCTCCATCTTATCCTTCGTCCACAATCGACAAGGATTTTTAAGAAAGTGCCATTCTTTTTAAGATTTCCGAAACAACACTCGACGTCCTTCCGAACCGCCTCTTGAACCGTCTTGAAATTTCGTCGCTTCTCATCAATTGGGTCTTTGAATGTCTTCACAATCATCGAGTACTCCGGATATATCCCGTCACCCAAGACGTATCCATGTTGGTAGTAGGTTCCATTCGCGTAAAACCCGATCTTCACCATCTTATCAGATACATAATCCTCAATCACAGAAGAACCTTCCAAGACGTTGATGTCATTAAGAGACCCCGCGACACCATATTTGGCGTACCAAATCCAACGATCGTTTGAGCATACGGCCTGCAGAATAACGGATGGTACCTTTCTGGTCATCCCTCGTGTGATGTCCTCGCCATTCGGTTGGACAATTATCCCAAGTCCAATGCATGCAATCTATACTTCCAATCATGCCCGGTAAACCATGAACTTCTTCGTGGTGATCGTATAGCTTTTGCATGTCGTTCCAGGTTGGTTTTCTCAAATACCGCGTCGTGTACAAGTCGGCAAGGCCTTTGCAAAATTCCTCCACCGTGTCTCTCGTTGTCTTCTCGGCCATCTTCAAATACTCATCGTTGATATCCGTAGTGTTGCCGAACGCAAGAATTTTTATCGCCGACGTACACTTTTGAATAGAAGTGAACCCAAGCTTTCCAGTGGCGTCGAACCGTTGCCTAAAATAAGGAGAATGTTCTTCCAAATCCTTAGCTATACGCAAAAATAACCGTTTGGTTATTCGAAACTGTCTCTTGAACGTCTCCTCGTCGTAGAGTGGGTTGGGCCCAAAATAGTCTCTCATCAGATTATCATTAGCCGCATTACGATCACGTTCGAGGTGTCTCCGCTTAATAACTGGGCGTGGAACCGGCACGTCAAAAAGTTGAATTGCAGCGGAAACAACCTCGTCTTCTTCATCGTCGAAGAGACCGAGTCGAGTGGAGGAAGAGGGAGAACCCATTTTTTTTTAAAAAAAAGAAGAGAATTGAGAGAGTATGAGAGAGTATGAGAGGAATGAGTGTGTGAGTTTTATAAATTATGTGTGATATATATTGTGTAAGATTTAAAAAAAAATTGAAAAAAATATATTTCCGTTGATATAGCCGTTGAACGGCTATATCCCCACCAACATCTCCCCTTCTCGGCGTTAAAGTCCTCACGCCCCTCGCCAATTTAACCTCTATAACGCTCCATAACGCCCCACCGTAGTGGGGGTGGGCGTTATGAGGGGCGTTATAGGGCCCGGATTCGCCCAGTAACGCCCCACTACAGACAGTCTTAGAAAGGCAAAAGTATATGCAGTCCACCAAATGATGAGGGACAGAGGTTATGGTAATTACTGCGAGTCAGGAGAATCCGCGTGGGATCATAATAGTCTTAAAGCGATCTATCCTCTTCAATTATTATTATTTTATTTATATATATATTTTTATTTTTTAACTATTTAAACATTATCATTTCTATGTTGAATTTTGAAATGTCTAATTTTGGGCTTCTTCATTCTTGCAATGTTTTGAAAGTCCATTTACTAATCAAGACCACTAAGACTGTAACGATCAAAGGTGGAGTACATGCTCTACACTAACTAGTTACTGCCTTAGTGGGGAACTAGAATTTTTAAATTATGTTTTTCTTTGTATAAAAAAAACTCAATTTTTATGTATAAAAACGAGATGTTTACCACCCCGCACGTTGCTGTGGGTTGAATTTGTATGCTGAACGACAGTTAAAAAGTTAAGGGGTATAAAATGTAAAAGACTAAAAGTCTCGTGGTGAAAGTATAAAACTATAAAAGTATACTAAAAATGAAAGTAAAAAAAAGTAAGAGTTTCGTGGCCAAAGTAGAAGACAACAAAACTTAAAACGAAAAAAAAAACTTTAAAAGTTAGAGCATTAAAAAGTTAAGGAGTATAAAACGTAAAAGTTTAAAAGTCTCGTGGTGAAAGTATAAAACTATAAAAGTATACTAAAAATGGAAGTAGAAAAGTTAAAAGTTTCGTGGCCAAAGTAGAAAACAACAAAGCTTAAAATAAAAAAAAAAGTTAGAGGGTAGAAAACGTAAAAGTATGAAATATATTAATATTTCGTTAAAAAAAAGTAGTGTAAAAGTTTAAGGGGTAGAATTTGTCAAACATTCAAACTACCGAAACGTAAAAGTCTAAAGTCTCATGGTGAAAGTATAAAACTATAAAAGTATACTAAAAACGAAAGTAGAAAAGTTAAACGCTTCGTGGCGAAAGTAGAATATAACAAAACTTAAAACAAAAAAAAAACATTAAAAGTTAGAGGGTTAAAAAGTTAAGGGGTGTAAAACGTAAAAGTCTAATAGTCCCGTGGTGAAAGTATAAACTATAAAGTATACTAAAAACGAAAGTAGAAAAGTTAAAAGTTTCGTGGTCAAAGTAGAAGACAACAAAACTTAAAACAAAAAAAAACTTAAAACAAAAAAAAAACTTTAAAAGTTAAAGGGTAGAAAACGTAAAAGTATGAAACATATGTGACTAAACTCTGAAAACTAAAAGTTTACTATTTTGTTAAAGAAAAAATAGTATAAAAGTTTAATGGGTAGAAACGTTCAAACATCCAACAATAAGATAGAAAAAGTTTATTATTCATGTTCTAATTTTTATTGTATATAAACGAGATGTTTACCCACCCTGCGCGTTGCTGCGAGTTTGAATTTGTATAGTGAACGAAAGTAAAAAAGTTAAGTGGTATAAAACGTAATAAAAGTCTCGTGGTGAAAGTATAAAACTAAGAAGTATATTAAAAGCGAAAGTAGAAAAATTAAAAGTTTTGTGCCCAAAGTAGAAGACAAAAAACTTAAAACAAAAAAAAAACTTTAAAAGTTAGAGGGTTAAAAAATTAAGAAGTATAAAACGTAAAAGTCTAAAAGTCTTATGGTGAAAGTATAAAACTATAAAAATATACTGAGTTAAGTGGTATAAAACGTAAAAGTTTAAAAGTCTTGTGGTGAAAGTATAAAACTATAAAAGTATACTAAAAACGAAAGTATAAAAGTTAAAAGTATCGTGGCCAAAGTAGAAGACAACAAAAGTTAAAACAAAAAAAAAAGTTTAAAAGTTAGAGGGTAAAAAAGTTTAGGGGTGTAAAACAAAAAAAGTCTAACAGTCTTGTAGTGAAAGTATAAAACTATAAAAATATATTAAAAACGAAAATAGAAAAGTTAAAAGTTTCATGGCCAAAATAGAAGACAACAAAACTTAAAATAAAAAAAAAACTTTAAAAGTTAAACGGTACAAAACGTAAAATTATGAAACAATGTGACAAAACTATGAAAACTAAAAGTTTACTATTTCGTTAAAAAGAGAAAATCAAATCGTAAAAGTTTAAGGGTAGAAAGCGTTAAAGCACCAAAGTCACATGATTAAAATTTAAAAAATAAAAGTTAACTATTCATCATGAAAATTTTATTGTATAATATAATAATATAATTTGACAAAATCAGATGACAGACAGATCAATGGACAAAATGTTTTTCTTAATATAAAAACTCAATTTTTATGTATAAAAAATTAACAAAATCAGAAGAAAGGCATATCAATGGACGCTTTGACCAACTCCTGTTTTCATCCCTAAATGAGCTTATGTATAGTAGTAGATCACTCTTCATGGAATTTTCCCTTGAGGGAAAGTGTGCAACGTTTTTATAACACATACTATGTGGTACTTGTATCTTGTGAAATGAAACGCACTGGCGAAACTTGAAAGAAAACCCTAAAAAGATGGGGCTTAAAATTCTTATCGAGGGGCGATACTTAATACATTCGAGAGAGCGATACTCAATACATATAATTTTTTTATATAAAATCGTGAATATCAGTGCTTTTGGCCGGAAAAACCACGGTGACGGTCGCCCCTCCGGTCCCTTCAATGTTTCGCCCATGATGAAACGTAAAAGGGGTTGAACATTGTCAAAGGGCTCTTTCAAGGTGTGACATTCGTATTTTATAGACCTTTTATAATAATGATTAACAAATATTTTTCTTAATCGAACAATGGCAAAACTATATGAAACTTATTTGCATAACTATGCTACTTTTCGTAAGAATTTGTAGTTTTTTTGTTTTTTTTGTTTTGTTTTTGTTTTTAGCATTGTCATGTAGATTTGACTAATATAGAGTCATAGACGCGTGTAGGATATGGATTTTCTTCGTTATCAACATAACCATGATTCAGTTACATAGTTGTGTGGCTTGTGAGAATTTGGGTTTTTTTTTAGTATGACAAGATTCTGATTGGTAAAAAATAATTCCTACCGCTCGTTTGATCAATAATATTTTTAATTTTACTTTAATTATTAAGGGCCCCGATAGTGATAACATAATTATCATATATTTACAGTTGATATATCCACTTGTTTCTTGCGTTTTTTCTTATTTCGTTCACAATTGTGAGTTAAAAATCAAATATAAATGTATAATGATTATGTTATTGCGATTGTCCTTATAGAAAAAAAGTGAAAGCTTAACGTCATTAATCAAACTGACAGTTTGAATTATTATCGACTAATAAATCATGATCTGGATTATTAAAATATAATTTTCTAACAATAGCACACCTATATAAAACATGGCTACACAGCAGTGTCACTATTCCTAAGAATTGGGAACCTTTTAGCATTGACATGTAGATTTAAATGACATAGAAACGGGTAATAACCACTACCTTAGTCTAGTGGCAAAAGTGTATGGCTCTTTACCGTCAGGTCTTGGGTTCAAGTCCCACTTGTAACAAAATAATAAAAAATGAAGGTTACAAGTTGGGCCAGGGGTCTTCTCACCAGTGGTGAGTTTCCTCCTGATGGGGATTGGAGATGATCGGGTGGATGGTGTAATATCCCCGTCAGTGATCCAAACTTGCCGTTCAAAAAAATATAGAAACGGGTATGATTTGCGTTTTCTTTTGCATCGATACAACCATGCATATTTCAATTTCATAATTATACAGCTTGTGAGAAATCGGGTTTCTAAATTTGCCGTTAAAAAAAAAATAAAAACGGGTAGGATTTAGGTTTTCTTTTGCATTGATACAACCATGCATATTTCAATTTCATAATTGTACAACTTGTGAGAAATCGGGTTTACTTGAGCATGACTTGACTATGTAGATATCACACTAACATGAAATAGCGAACGAAAGAAAGGTTTGTGGGTCAACTGTCTATCGTTATAATTTTTTTTTACGGACAGGTTTGGGTCACTTATAAAACCAGATTAAATCTCAAATGCATAACAAAACTAAAATACTAAAGTACATAAATCATCAATAGAAGTACTATACCTCTAATTGCTCGTCTGCAGGTTTTCATTTTTTAAAATGTAACATTAATGAAAACATTTCTAAGCAACTCGTTTTTAATACCAATATAACTTACAACTATCGGTTAAATTTTCATCTCCTATTTGATACGTAAATCAGACTTCACATAGTTCATAGCAGAAAAACATCTCACAACACTTGATGTTACAATTGGTAAAACAAAAGCTAACTTCAATCAACAATACACCAATGATCAATATAAATGAAAGGTGTTCTTTCTTCAACCAACACTTATACAAGACTAGATAGACCATTCAAGTTGGGTAATTTGGGTAATAATCATTCGATTATCAATCCTTAATTTCAGTTCTTTTCTACTTAATTTTCTAGGCTATAACATGGGTTTCATTACCGGGAAAAATACAACAGTCATGGTTCAAACCCGAAGTGCCATAACCCGTCGAGTTGCTACTCAACTCACAACCATAGCAGTAAGACTTGAATCCATGCAGTCATTTAAGGAAGACATAGCAGCCCTCAAGGATCATGCAAACCAAAGAGACAAAGGTAGCAGATTTGATGATGTGGGAATTCTTGGCGACACATACAAAACCAATAACCATTCCATAAAATTGAGTTCCCGACAAAAAGTTTAGCCAATTGAATTTGGGACATGAGGATGGATCCTTAAGGTAGAAAGGCACTTTCAATTTTACAAGACCCTCAAAGAGGACAAAGTAGATGTATCGAACCCAACAATGTTAGCATATACATTCAAATTACTGATACAAAAAAGTACCTTCAACGTTATTTTACTAATTTTGT
>JBCNJP010000010.1:86702116-86766350 GCA_039602395.1 Deinandra increscens subsp. villosa | reverse complement strand
CAGTGTTGCATGGTTCCTCAAGTTGGGGGTTTGTGAATCCTCAATAAACTCTGAGGTTGGGTAGGTTTTGCTATGAACGATTGGGTGTGGGGACTGATAAACATGACGGTAACAATGTACCATATTTAAGCACTTAAAATATTTCTAACTGGATGTGAGTTTATATGATTTCAAAAGATTTTGGGCGATCATTTAGAGCGTCAAGTAACGGAAGCTGAAAAGGGTTCCTCAGTCGAAGAGTTGTCTGGTATGATCCATGAAAAATATCAGCTTCGAGGCAAGTGTGTTTTTAATTTCTGTAATTAAGTTTTATCTTTAAATGTTTAAAAATTTATTTTAAATTTTATTTTATGATCAAGATCAGATACTCGGGGCTAAGTCTGAGGGGAAGCTTCGTAAATTCTCAAATTCGTTCAAAGTTAACATCGTTTTCGTGAGAATTATACTCTTAACTAGAGGTTTGGGAGGTTGTTTTAAACGTTTTTGAAAGTTGGAGGGGCTTTAAATGAAAATTTTAAAAAGGGGTATAAAAACCCTACTCCATTTACGATCACACACACTCTCTCCTTTCTCCGTTTACGATTCATCCACAAGAAAACCCTAGCCTCCGCCGTTCTCTCACCGGAAAAACAGTTTCCGACTAACTCCCGCCTCCATTGTGAAATCCGAGCCTTCCATCACCATCGGAATCCCTTTTCGTCCAAAGAAACCCACTCTTATCAATTGCTTTCACATGGACTCGACAGTTTATTCTCGGGTTTTACGTTTTGAGCCCTAACTCGAGATCATCTTCCCTTTTCACTGAGTTCGAGTGATTTTTGCGTGATTTGAAGTCGGGACTGTGTTATAATCAGTTAAAAGGTAGTCATAACTGTTTATTTCATGTTCTTGATGGGTTTTAATGTTTTTCCGAGTTGTTGCAGGTATGATAATGGCGGATGGTGTGTTTACGATAATCTTGGTGAAGAAGACGACGATTCGGTGTTTCCGATCCATGTTTACGATCCGCGTCTATGATCGGTGTTTACGTTCGATGTTCACGATCGACGTTTCCGATATTAGTTTACGATCAGGCTTTAGATGATTACGATAGGGCTAACCGTTTACGATTGGGCTTAATGTTCTCGATTAAACCAACTCTGTCCCAATCGTAAACCCATTATTTGGATCGTAAACCCATTTTGTGAGTCGTAAACTCATAATAAGAACTCATATACTTAATATTTTTTTTATTTCATCAAACTTGTGTCAAAATTAAATGTTTGTGAAACGGGTGATTCAAAATCAAATATTTTACTTGAATGATTCAATTGAAGTTTTTAGAATTTATCAAATTAAATGAGTTAATCAATTGAATTTCAAGATTGTTTCCAAACACAATAGCTTTGATGAATATGTCTGATACATTTGTCTCGTTTTCTCAGATGGCAGAAGAGATGCTGGACGACGAGATAAAGTTTGAACAGGATCACTGCATCCCAGCGTATCTTGAAGACCCGCCGGAGAAACATATGGAACTTTTTTATTCTCTGGTGGCTGGGATGAATACTTGCAAAATAAATCATGCCCTGAGGACGAATGTGCTTATTGACGAGATGCTGGTGAGAGAGTTCTGGGGTACTGCAAGAGCGAATGCTGACAAGACAAGTATTTCTGCAACTGTTCAGAACAGACAAGTAGTGATTGAGGAAGATGATATCAGAAAGGGGCTGAACATCACTGATAAAGCCACTGATCCAATCAAGTATCCGAAGGAGGTTGTTCTAGCTGGTGCTCAATCTATGGGGTACGAGGGGAAGTTTCCGCCTATTTTCAAGAAGCTACTGCCACATTATTGGAGGTGCCTAGCACATTATATTCAGAAGTCATTTCTAGGCAAGAGAACCAGTTTTGATCAGCTGAATCAACTTCATGGAACTGCTTTCATCGCTTTGGCCTTAGATTGGGATTTCAACTTCTCAAAGATGATGCTGATGGACTGGGTAGGCAATGCTGATTTGAGTGCCAAAGAACAGTTTTTGATGACACCAAGGTTTGTGCAAATGGTGGTCATGAAGAAATACCCGATGATTGAAGAAAGGATAGAGAAGTTGGACATCAAAGTGATAGATTGTGGGGTTTTTGGTCTTCAAACCCAAGATAGAAAGGGCAAGAACAGCTTTCAAGGAAGACTTGAATGGACAAAGAGGGGTGCATTCCCAGAGGTGGCAAGGGAACAGGAGTTTGATGAAGATGAACCTGAAGCTGACGTGCCTAATGTTAATGCATCCGTAGCTGAAGAACAAGACATAACAGCAACTCCGGCTGTTAATGTACAAGAAGAAGATGTAATAATACCCTCCGATGAAGAGAATGTAATGGATGATATACTTGCTGGTCAGGATATTACTGATGATGATATCTATGGAAATCTGGGGCCCCTTAACCTTAAAAGGTCTAGGGATGACATGATCGGATCATCAGGCAGTGATACAACCCCTCCTGAGCTGAATCTGGATGTTGAAGATGTTCTTGAATAACCAATTCCTGCACGTGAACCTTCACCAAGAAAGAGGTCAGATCCAAGAAGCATCAAATTCAAGCTTTCAAAGACCAGCTCAAGCATTTTGTTAGTACATCCAGCTGGGCCCAGTTCTGAGGGTCCTAGTACTCAAGAAGAAACAGCTGCTGAAACTGTACAAGATCAACCTGCTCCTGCTCAGACTGAAACTCCTCTTCTATCCGAACGTAGCCCAGTTCGAGAAGAAGGATAATTTATAGAGGTTGATCACTCTTTCGCTGTACCAAGCCCAGTGAAAGTGAGCGCTGCTCCTGTGATCAGTCAGCCGACAGCTATTCCTAGCTTCAGGCCCTTCCAAGCTGCTGAACTTCCAATTGATTTGAGGATAAGCACTGATCCTCATATCAACTTTTTGATATCTCAGAATCGATTCAGAGAAAATGAGATAAAGGCCCTGAAGGATGAGAACAAAAGGATGAGAGAAAAGGAGGTGACAGATAAAAATAGAATGAAGTGGCTCTATGAGACTTAGATGGATCTTAAGAAGAAATTTACTGACTTGAAAAGTCTCGTGGAGTCAAAATCTTCAAGTTCCCCTGAACAAAGTTCATCACAGGGTGTGCAAGGTGCTGAAGCAAGGAATGAAGACGATGGAGATGAAAATATTGAGATGTCTGATTATGCCAGAGGAGGAAGAGTCATCTCCAAAGCTCCTGAAGGTCACGACAACTGGTTCCGAGAATTCTTTCAAGGACCAGCCCCCACTAAATATGCTCTTGATCTTGGAAAAAGCTCTATAGACAAAAAGGGGAGTTGTGAACCCATCTTATGCTGGCATTACGACACCGAGAAGAAATTATTTGTTGTGATCCGTGATGGCTATAGTCCTTTTGAATATTATAGAACTCGTGCACAATTCCATTCTTGGACTGAGCCTGAGATCAGAAATCTGCTTCGAGCCCCCTACATAAAAAGATGGAATAGCCCTAACGGAGACCTTATTAGAAACAATTTGCTGAGCCATCAAGTCGATAATTTTGCAAATTTTGATCTAAAGCAAGTAAGGTGGGTCCAGACTGAAACTGACCCAGTGACTGGAGAGCCTATTGGTGAAGCAAGGAGACCACCTACCAAACGCACAAGAGTAATCAATATGTTGGACGAGATAGAAGATGGTACCTTAGTCAAAAACTTTGACTGCTGGTGTTACGATCCAACGACACACGAGGTGGTGGTTCTCTGCAAGGGTATGAGGCAGTTTCGCTTTTACGATCCGGTGGATTTGCTAAGGTTTGGAGAAAAGGATATCAAGCTGCTCGCCTCACAGCCTATTCTCGGAGATGAAAATGACTTGGAAAACGTTGTGAGGGTGGGAATATTCCATGGGACGGCAAACCGGATTGTGGCGAACAGATGATGGTCGAACAACACTCAGAATACATTCAGATTCGACCTGCTGCTGCCGTAAAAGGTCTAATGGTTCATGCCTAGGGGAAGATTGTTGGGCTATATTTTATGGAAGGCATGAACATTAGTTATTGGACTAGTTTTAGTTTGTTTTGGGCTTATTAGTTTTTTTGGGCTTTTTAATGTTTACTATTGGGCTGATTAGATGATTACGATTTCTTTAGGGCTTGTATGAGGTACTATATAAACCTCATTTGTTTATGTTTTTGGCAAGCTTTTCTAATACAATATTGGAGTTTACGATTTTTGTATGTGCTTTCAAGTTTACGATCAGCTTCAACTTGTAGTGTTTATCATTCAAGATTCAATCTTTCTCATAGATTGAATCTATTTCTCCTACTTGTTTCTTGAATCGATCGCATTTGAGGTTTCCGCACTCATTTACGATCGAATATCGTGTTGACGGTTTGATCTCGGACCTACAGGATCTGACACAGCAGCTTTGTAATTAGTAGGTTCGTCATCTAAGTCAGCTACTAATAGGACATCGGGACCTTCTAGATGCCAGAGGTATCTATCAGGTGCCCTATGTGTCCTTTCGCTCCTGCGAACGCTTGTGTTTTGGTCTGATGGGGTGACAACCACTTGTCGGTCAAACCCAGTGACCGTCTCAGGGTTTTGTGTTTCTCGAACTTCTTCGAGATCCACTGGATCACTATTGGTTCCTCTGTTGAGAAACTCTTTCTCAAGGAACTTACCCTTCCTTTTGATAGAAACATTGTTTCCATCAGGATGGTAAAAGTAATAGCCAGTATTACTATAGTATCCGATGAAAATCACCTTTTCACCTCGAGGATCAAGCTTATTGTCAGATTCGCTAGTGACATACACTTTGCATCCCCATACCCTGAGGTAAGAAAGATTGGGAGAAGAATTATGCCATATCTCATATGGGGTCTTATCCACTTTCTTGGTCGGTGCCAGATTTATCAGGCGAGCGGCGGTCAAGAGAGCATAACCCCAAAAGGAGTGGGACAAGGTAGTCCTACACATCATCGATCAAACCATGTTCAACAATGTTCGATTCCTCCTTTCACTAACGCCATTCAACTGTGGCGTACCGGGATGAGTGGGTTGTGAAATAATTCCACAAGCCTTGATATGATCGAGGAATTCGTTGCTAAGATACTCACCACCTCTATCTGATTGAAGTATCTTGGGCTACTAGATGGAATATTTTGTTGTTAAACATGTGCGACATTACATTGAGAATAATATTCTGTCGGGCGTTTCTTGGGCTACTAGATGGAATAAAGGGGTTCCAAAGAAAGTCAATATCTTCGTTTGGAGTATGCTCTTAGATCGTCTTCCGACCCGCGCTAATCTAAGGAATAAAAGAGTTGACATCCCGTTTATCTTGTGTCCCTTTTGTAATAGAGAAGTAGAAACAAGGGATCATATTTTCAAAACCTGTAAAGTGGGAGTAAAGGGTTGGAGTTTGATTCTTAAATGATTGAATCTTGATGGGCCTAGAGTTTGTCATCCTAAAGAAGCTATAGAGTGGCTTGAGCAATTGCGATTATCAAAGAGAAAGAAAACTGTCATAGATGGCATCCTTTTTGTTACGTGGTAGGCTATATGGAAGAGGAGAAATGAAGCAATTTTTAACAAAAATGATTTGAAGACGGATCTCCTTTTTGATTCTGTGGTTCAAGTTTCGTTTCACTGGATTGTGGCTAGGAATAAAAAAATTAGTATGTCTTGGACAAATTGGGTTCAAAGCCCTTTACTTTTCATATAATTTGTGTGGTGTTTTGGTGGTTGGTTAGCTTTTTCTAACCTCCATGTTTTTTTATAAATCTTTTGCCGTTAAAAAAAACAATAAATGAAAATAAATGTTTTGTTTCAAAATTTTAGATAAGAGTAGCATGTGGAATATTAAATCTTTGAATTTAAAGAAAAATAATTGGTCTGTTAGTCTGTGGTGTACCGGATGTATCGATCAGATAAAAAGAAAGTTACCATAATATACTAAAAAGTCTCTTTACTTGGAGAGAACCAAACAAACTGGTTAAAAAGAAAAAAAATGCGGCCTTTACATCCTTTTGCATGCGTTTAACCAATTGAGCTAATGAACTATTTGTTAATTGAGTAAATTGTTGTTTTCGTCTCTGAGGTTTATGTCAAATCCTCGATTTTAGTCCAGTAGTTTAAAAATTACTATTTTAGTCCAACAGTTTGATGTTTTATCTTGGTTTTAATCCAAGTCACTAACTTCCATCTATTTTTCCTATTAAGTTTCTATTAAAAGACTAAAATACCCCTTAACAAAAATGATTATTACATTTTTACTATTAAAAATAAAAGAATTTAAAATAAATTTCTAAACCCACATCTTCCCGTCAGTCCATCGCCACTTCGTTGTCATAGGTCCACCACCGCCAATTCGCTGGCACCCTCTCCGGTTCTCTGTTCATCGGAACCCTAATCCACCACCGTCACCATCTATGGTTCAATATCTCATCAGATTATAAATCAAATTGGGAGTATGGCTGCTGGAAGGTGGGGCAGTGAATGTAGATTCTTGTTCAATTTTGAAGAAGACAAGTGAAAACTATAATAGGAATCAATCTAATCTTGGAGCTCGGATCTATTCTTCTTCTTAGTTGAAACGCCGGTGGCGGTAGAATAATAGTGGTGGTGGTGATGGATGTCTCTTGTGATTTCTAGGGTTCTTGTTCTAGAAGGGTTTAGAGAGATAGAGTTTTAAATAAACCTTATTGCTTACTTTATTTCTTATTTTCTAATATGGGTATTTTGGTAATTTCATAAAAGTTAACCCTTAAAATGGATGGGTGTTAATGGAACTGGACTAAAACCGAGACTATATGCCAAACTATTGGACCGAACTTGCAATTTTTAAAGTATTGGACTAAAACCAAGATTTGTACCAAACCTCAGGGACGAAAACAATAGTTTACTCTTGAAAATTATTATCGTAATAATAATATAAAACACTATAAACCTATATATATATATATATACATATATATATATATATATATATAGGGGAAGGATCCTGCGAAAACACCCTTTTTGTGAGAACTGCGTAAACAAATCTTAAAACCTACATAACTTTTTCATACGTTAATATTTTTTTTTAAAAATTTGCACCAAAAGTCTTAAAATTATATTATCTTTAATCCTATAAAAGTTTTAAAAAAACTTAACGCTTTTTTATTTTTTTTAAATATTTTTTTGTGTGGTGCACATGTGCATCACAAAAATAACTCATACTTTTAGTATGAGTTAATATTTTTTTTTCTTAGTCGCACCATATGCAATATATTTTCATCATTTTTTTGCGTTTTTATTGAATGATGCACATGTGCATCATACCAAAAAAAACGCTCATACATGTGATATACATTAATAGTTTAAAAAGAAATTGCACCCTAAATCTTATAGTTGTGTTATCTTTAGATTTAAAGAAAAAATAGCATTTTATAACTTTTTTTAATTATATGATGCACATGTGCATCACACGGGAAAAAAAACGTTCAGTTTTTTTTTTAATATTTTGCTCCAGATTTAAAGATAACGTAATTCTAAGACTTTTGGCGCAAATTTTATGAAAAATCGTTAACGTATGAAAAAGTTACGTGAGTTTTAATATGTGTTTTCACAGTTTTCACAAAAAGATGTGTTTTCGCAGGATCCTAACCCTATATATATATATATATATATATATATATATATATATATATATATATATATATATATATATATATATATATATATATATAAGGTAAGGATCCTGCGAAAACTCCTTTTTTGTGAAAACCTAAAAGTAACACTAAAACATTCACAACTTTTACATACGTTAATATTTTTCTATAAAACTTGCACCAAAAATCTTAAAATTTCATTGTCTTTGATTCTGGAAAAATAAAATGATATTTCGAAAAAAAAAATTATTACTGCACATGTGCACCATTTTCATTAGTACTACATAAAAAGAAATTTGTAATGCGAAAAAATATTGTTTAAGTTAAAAACTTTTAAAAACACTAAAATATTGTTTAAGTTAAAAACATTTAAAAACACTAAAATATTGATAGAACTAATTTTAATTCTACCTATGCACTATAACTAATTGTTATAGTGCACATGTGTAGCATAAAATTAAAAAAAAATTCAAACGTTAAATCTATTTTCATAGTTGAAGATAACACAATTATAAGATTTATGATGCAATTTATTTTTTTAACGCGTACTATATGTATGAGTTTTATTATTAGTGCACATATGCACTAATAAAAAAACGACGAGATGTTAAAGTGTTTTTAATTTTTTTTTTCAAAATTAAAGAATTCATAATTCTAAGGTTTTTGGTGCAATTTAAAAAAATATATATGAACGTATGAAAATGTTATAAGTGTTTTAGTATTAGTTTTCAGGTTTTCGCAAAAATATATTATTTTTACATGATCCTTACCCTATATATATATATATAGGGAGAGGATTATTTGAGAAACATTTTTATTTGAGAACTAGAAATAAATAATTTGAGCCACAAGTTTATTTACATGTATCCCCCGTCTCATGAAGTATATGGTACCCTCTGAAATTTGTGGTTATATGTATATATATATATAGTGAAAAGTTCATTGTAGACACCCCCATAAGTGTAGACAGGTAGACACCATTTTTCACCATTAGATCTCTTGATCTAATGGTTGTGATTAATTTCTTTTTCCATTTTTTTCTTTTTTCTCATTATTCACAAACTTTCACATGTGAAAGTGTGCTATTTCACATGCGAAAGTGTCTACAATGAACCTCACCCTATATATATATATATATATATATATATATATATATATATATATATATATATATATAGGGAGAGGATCATTTGAGAACTAATTGGTTTAGAGAACTTTTGAGAACCATTTTAAGCCACTAGTTATATTTACATATACCCCCCTCCCATGAATTGTAGTGGTCCCCAACTGAAATTAGTGGTGGAGATTTAGTTCTCAAAAGTCCTCAAAACAAAAAGTTTTCATTTGAACCTAACCCTATATATATATATATATATATATATATATATATATATAGGGGAGGGTTAAAATAGAAACCCTCTTTAGTGGAGGAAACCATGAAACCCAAATGAAAGGTCCTTGTTGTTCCACATCAACATTTTCTATGATGGATAAAAGGGCAAAAAAGACTTTTACTCCTCTCCAAGCATCTCATCCATCTGACAATCTTTCTCCTCTTACACAATTTGTAGAAAAGTAAATGCTTTTCTCTCTCATCTCTCCTCTCTCCTCTAATACTTTCTATTTAATTAATAGTTTCTCTCACTTACTTTATTAATATTTCAAACATTTGGTTTTTCATTTTTATAGTTTAATTAAAATCTGTAGAGATTTGTTTTTACTTTTACTTTTTCTCTACTATTTTTTAATTTTCTTTTTCGGATTTTTAATTATCAGATATAAAATGTTACATACGTAACTTTTCTGGGTCTGGTGTAAACAAGAATTTGACAAAATATATTTCATTGATTTATAAGAAACATTACAATCAACACTAAATGTAATAAAATGTTTCATACGAGCTAAAATATTAAAAATATAACAACCTAATAAAAAACATATAAAAGCTATTTACGCTTCCATTCTTGGTAATCATTTTCATCTTTGATGCAAAAATCCATTCACCTACGAAGAAAATTAAATTTATGAGTTCATATATATATAATGTTACACATATTATATTGAAAAAAATCAAGAAACAATTTTATAAAAGCTATTCATGTAACAACTTAACATATGTAACAACTCTTAACATATCTAAAGTTACAAATGTTATATAGCAAAATAGAGAAGCAAGTTTATTTGAGACTCGAATGTAACAGTTTGTAACATATGTAGCGTTACATGTGTTATATAGACAAAAATAAAAAAAACAAATATATTTGAGTTACGCATGTAACAACTTGTAACATATGTAACAACTTGTTTCATATGTAAGGTTACACGTGTTAGATAGTCAAAATCAGAAAACAAGTTTATTTGAGTTACGCATGTAAAAACTTGTAATATATGTAACAACTTGTTTCATATATAACGTTACACATGTTATATATAAAAAATCAAGAAGCAGGTTTATTTGAGCCTCGAATGTAACAGTGTATAACATATCTAACGTTACATGAGTTATATATACAAAAATCAAGAAACAACATTTGAGCTACGCATGTAACATCTTGTAACATATGTAACATTATATTTGTTATACAGACAAACATCAGGAAATAAATATATTTGAGTTACGCATATATCAAATTGTATCATATGTAACAACACATGTGTTATATAGATAAAAATCATGAAATAAGTTTATTTGAGGTAGACATGTAACAACTTGTAACATATATAACTTTACACATGTAATATAGACAAAAAAACATGAAGCAAGTTTATTTGAGTCACACATGTAAAAACTTGTATATAGACAAATATAAAAAAACATAAAACAGGTTATATATGTAACAATAGACAAATTACATATGTAACATCAAACATGTTACATATGTAATAGCAAACAGGTTACATACGCATGTAACATCTTATAACATATGTAACATTATATTTGTTATACAAACAAACATCAAGAAATAAATATATTTGAGTTACGCATATATCAAATTGTACCATATGTAACAACACATGTGTTATAGATAAAAATCATGAAATAAGTTTATATGAGGTAGACATGTAACAACTTGTAATATATATAACTTTACACATGTAATATAGACAAAAAAACATGAAGCAAGTTTATTTGAGTCACATATGTAACGGCTTGTATATAGACAAATAAAAAAAAACATAAAACAAGTTATATATGTAACAATAGACAAATTACATATGTAACATCAAACATGTTACATATGTAATAGCAAACAGGTTACATATACATGTAACAACTTGTAACATATGTAACATTATATTTGTTATACAGACAAAAAACAAAGAAACAAATATATTTGAGCTACATTTGTAACAATACATGTGTAACAAATAAAAATGACATGTCGTATATTGTGAAATATTCATAGTTTAAATAATAACTGAATTTTTTTATGATAATATTTATAACAATAAATAAAAAACATGCTTTCCCAACATTCAAAATAAACATTTAAAAAAAAATTTCAGGGATACAAACAAAAAAATAGACTGACCGGAATGAAGATTCCGGCGCGTGGCGGTAACGTCGACCGTTTGTTCTTCTATTCTCTAAATCTGACTGTTCGGAGAGTTTAACGGCGGCGACCTCGACAAATTCTCACGTTGTAGTCTGACGTTCAAGATTTCAAACTGGAACGACACGAGAAACGACACGAGAAACGACGCCGGCTTGTCTTCCTCGGTGACTCGCCGGAAACTGAGATGTCGACGGATGGAGATGGTGGGTGGTGGCGGTCCTCCTCAATTCCTAGTTGACGGCATAGAGATTTCCACCATTGTTGATCGATCCATGGATTTATGGATGAAGATGGCAGTGGTGGTGGGTTTACAAGATTGGTGGTGGTGATGCACGGACAGCGGCGAGGCGGAGCACAGCGGATGGAGATGGTGGCGAAAGATGAAATCTAAGAATGAGAAAGTTTGAATGGAGATGAAAGTGGAGATCTAAGAATGAGAAAGTTTGAATGGAGATGAGATCTGGGAAGAAAAATGGAGATTTAAGAAATGAAGAAAGCTTGAATAAGGAGATGGAGAAGTGATTGGAAGTGATGGGAGAGGGTAAGTAAAAGTACAGAGATTGGGAACATAAAAATACTATGCCCATACTACCCTTTTAGCATATATGTCAAATGTTTTATTAATTAAAATTAATAAAAAATATAGGATTAAATGTGAGCCATAGGATCAACAAGATCAATGGTCCAAAAGGGGGTTCTTTGGTTTCCCTCACTTAAGAGGGTTTCCATTTTACCCTTTCTCTATATATATATATATATATATATATATATATATATATATATATATATATATATATATATATATATATATAGTGAAAAGTTCATTGTAGACACCCCCATAAGTGTAGACAGGTAGACACTTTTTTTCACCATTAGATCTCTTGATCTAATGGTTATGATTAAATTATTTTTTCTTTTTTTTCTTTTTTCTCATTGTTCAGAAAATTTCACATGTGAAAACACATGTGAAATAAAGTAATTTCACATGTGAAATAGGGTGTCTACCTGTCTACACTTATGGAGGTGTCTACAATGAACCTCACCCTATATATATATATATATATATATACTATATAATAAACACAAGTTTTTAATGTGTAGGTGGCACAATTTAAGGTGTGCCACCTAGGATTAACTTATGTGTCATTTTTATAGATTTTTGAATTAAAAAAATAAATGATATTTACAAAAAGGAAAGATCTTATATATTATAATTAAAAATCAAAAAATTAAATTATTTCCATACAAAATTATCCATATTTGTTTTACAATACCATAACTTTGATTCATCATATCTTCTTCATTTCTCAATAAAAAATTGATCCGTAAATTGCTTTGGATTCGTGAAAGAAAACCTAACAAAACTAGATCCATATTGCTGAGGTTTCGATCAACGAATGATGGTGAACGAAATAAAAAAAACAAAGTCGCGACTTTCTAAACCCACCATTGATGAACTTAAACTCCAATTCGATCATTCGTTTAATAGTTAGAAAAAAACTTTCATCTTTTAATTCGTTTAATTTTTTTTAATATAACAGCCTCGGTATTTATATATATATATATATATATATATATATATATATAGTGAAAAGTTCATTGTAGTGTATATATATATATATATATAGTGAAAAGTTCATTGTAGACATCCCCAAAAGTGTAGACAGGTAGACACCTTTTTTCACCATTAGATCTCTTGATCTAATGGTTATGATTAATTTCTTTTTTCTTTTTTTCCCTTTCTCTCAATGTTCAGAAAATTTCAGATGTGAAATAAAGTAATTACACATATGAAATAGGGTGTCTACCTGTCTACACTTATGGGGGTGTCTATAATGAACCTCACCATTATATATATATATATATATATATATATATATATATATATATATATATATAGGGTTAGGTTCAAATGAGAACTTTTTCTTTTGAGAACTTTTGAGAACCAATTTGGGCCACTAATTTTCAAGGGGGGAGCATTCAAATTCATGGGGGGGTTTTCCATATATATAAACTAGTGGCTAAGATTAGTTCTTTTTAGTTTCTCAAACCCAATTAGTTCTCAAATGATCCTCTCCCTATATATATAGGGAAGGGTTCCATGTAGACACCTTAAATTTTGTAGACCCCGTAGACCCCTATAAAACTCAATAAAAATAAAACTCAGTGTTGTAAATTTGTTTTTTTTTAATTACGATAAGCTTTTAAGAACCAAAAAATAAATAAATAAATTTATAAAAAAACAAAAAACATTAAAAATCGAACATTTTAAGACAATGAGTTTTAAAATAATGAGTTTTAAACGCAACACTGAGTTTTATTGAGTTTATTGAGTTTTAAACTCATTGATTTTTAAAACTCATTGTCTTAAAATGTTCAAATTTTAATGTTTTTCGTTTTTCTTTTTTTTTAATTGTCTTTTTCTATTCTTAAAAGCTTATCGCAAATAAAAAAAAACTAAATTAACAAAACTGAGTTTTATTTTTAGTGAGTTTTATTGAGTTTTATAAGGGGTCTACGGGGTCTACAAAAAATAAGGGGTCTACACGGATCTTTTACCTATATATATATATATATATATATATATATATATATATATATATATATATATATATATAGGAATGAGAACAATTAATAACCCTTTCTTGGAGCAATAACCAAATAACCACATCCTAGTGGCTTGATGAAAAAACAGGTGCTATGGATTAGTGACATGTGGCACTCTTTTTTTTTCTTTTTTTTAACAGAAAGGGTATAAGGGTATTTTACCCAAAAGAAAAAAGCACCCCCTCATTTTTAAAACGCTTATAACTTTTTTATCCGAAGTCGTTTTTTTATAAAAATTATACCATTGGACTCGTCGCTTTTTTATCTTTAATTCGGATGTGGTCCCGACTTTTTTCGAATGTTTTTTTTTCAAACGTCCGTATTAACATCAATGCTACAGAAAAAAGGCACCGGCGCTATCCAAAAAAGGCATCAGTGCTACTTTTTGTAACATTACATGTCAATACGGACGTTTGAAAAAAAGTGTCAAAAAATGTCGGGACCACATCTGAATTAAAGATAAAAATGTGACGAGTCCAACGGTATTTTTTTTATAAAAAACCGACATCGGATAAAAAAGTTATAGCCGTTTTAAAATGGAGGGGGTATTTTATTGGTTGAGTTAAATGACTAAAATACCCTTTCTGGAAAATGAGGAAGAGGGACACTTGTCATAATTTTGGTGGTTCAAATGGGTTATTTGGTTATTTCTCCAAGCAAGGGTTATTAATAGTTCCATACCCTATATATATATATATATATATATATAGGGTTAGGTTCAAATAAGAACTTTTTTATTTTAGAACCATTCTGAGCCACTAGTTTTCAGGGGAGAAGCATTCAAATTAATGGGGGGGGGGGGGGGGATTTCCTTATACATAACTTGTGGCTTAAAATGGTTCTCTAAAGTTCTCAAACCCAATTGATTCTCAAATGATCCTCTGTCTGTCTCTCTCTCTCTGTATATATATATATATATATATATATATATATATATATATATATATATATATATATATATATATATATATATATAGGGTTAGGTTCAAATGAGAACTTTTTGTTTTAAGAACTTTTGAGAACTAAATCTGAACTACAAATTTCAGGGGGACCACTACAATTCATTGAAGGGGGTATATGTAAATAAACTTGTAGCTCAAATTAGTTCTTTTTAGTTCTCAAATCAAATTGGTTCTCAAATGATCCTCTCCCTATATATAGGGTTATCTTTAGTTCTTTTTAGTTCTCAAACAAATATTAAAACCTTTATAACTTTTTCATACGTTAATATGTTTTTAAAAAAAAATGCACCAAAATCTTTAAAATTATGTTATCTTTAGTTCTGGAAAAAAACTAAAAAAGATAATGTTTTGTTTTAAAATTATTATTGCACGGGTGCAATAATTTTTTTATTATTATTATTGCACATGTGCAATAATATTAAAACATTTATAATTTTATCATATGTTAAAAAAAATTTAAAAAATTGCACCATAAATCTTATAATTCTATTATCTTTAATTCTGGATAAAATTAAAAAAATCAACGCCTTTTTTATTATTGCACATGTGCAATAAAAACTATTATTTCACATGTGCAATAATATTAAAACCTATATAATTTTTTCATACGTTAATATTTTTGATAAAAAATTACACCATAAATCTTATAATTCTAGAAAAAAAATTAAAAAGAAAATACCTTTTTTTTTGTTAATATTGCACATGTGTAATATAGTTAATACGTATTATTGCATATGTGCAATAGTAAAAAAAATCACGAAATTTTAAATGTTTAATTTTTTCCGCAGAATTAAAGGTGATATAATTTTAAGACTTTTGGTGCAAAATTTTTTAAAAAAAATATTAACGTATGAGGAAGTTATAGAGGTTTTAATATTTGTTTTCGTGTTTTCGCAATAAAATCTTGTTTTTATTTGATCCTTCCCCTATATATATATATATATATATAGGGTTAGGTTCAAACGAGAACTTTTTCTTTTGAGAACTTTTGAGAACCATTTTGAACCACTAATTTTCAAGGGGGGGGGGGGGGGGGGGAGCATTCAAATTCATGGGGGGGATTTCCTTATATACAACTTGTGGCTTAGAATGGTTCTCAAAAGTTCCCAAACCAATTGGTTTTCAAATGATCCTCCCACTATATATATATATATATATATATATATATATATATATATATATATATATATATATATATGGTGACTTGGTGAGGTTCAATGTAGACACCCCTATAAGTGTAGACAGGTAGACATCCTGTTTCACATGTGAAATTACTCTATTTTGCTTGTGAAATTCAATAAAAAAACTTTTTTTTAGATTTTATGTAAATAAATAAATAAAATCTAAGATAAATAGTGAGAATTGTGACAAATTTATTTCATGAATGATTATGTAATGAAATCTATGATGCACATGACTTGATTTTGGAAAAAAGAGTAAATCGAAAGGATTAGAATGAGTGTGCGTAATCAGCATCATTCATGAATTAAATTCTTAACAATTCTCATTGTTTATCTTAGATTTTATTTATTATTTACATAAAATCTAAAAAAAAAGTTTTTTTTTATTGAATTTCACATGCGAAATAGAGTAATTTCACACGTGAAATAGGATGTCTACCTGTCTATACTTATGGGGTGTCTACAATGAACTTTTCACTATATATATATATATATATATATATATATATATATATATATAGGAGGAGGGAACAATTTATAATTTATAACCTTGCTAATTTACATAACTATTTATATATATAACATTTTTTTTTTCAATTCCGGGCCCTCCTAAATGCCGGGCCCCAGGCGATCGCCTTTCCCGCCTATGCCCCAGGCTGGCCCTGCGTTACAACGTTAAAATTAAAAATGGAACGCTCAAAGTGTTGAGTCTATGACCTAAAAGTTATGTTACGTAATTCTACCCGTTACGGAGAAGAATAACAATAGACATAACGTTACAAAATAAAAACCTACAAGTAGTCCGAAAAATAACGAAAACTAAATAGAGATCTAAAACTTAACATCCTTATTTTACGTTAGGATTTAAAAAAAAAGAGATTTCGAATAGTTAGGAGCAAACCTATTCTATAAAACACAACTATTCAGTAACCCGGTAAATACCCGAGGCTGTGACTTTGTTTTTTGATTTGTTCACCATCATTCGTTTATTAAAACATAAGCAATATGGATCTAGTTTTGTTGGGTTTTCTGTCACGAATCCAAATCAATTTACGGATTGAATTTTTGTTGAGAAATAAAAGAGATATGATGAATTAAAGTTGTGTTATTTTAAAAATAAATATATATATGGATAGTTTTTATGTGAAAATGATTTAATTTTCTTTTGAATTATTTAATTTAAAAATCTCACAAATTGACATATAAGATTTATCTTATGTGACACACTTTAAAAAATGACATTTATACTTTAAAAACTTATGTTTAATAGTAGTATAGATACATGGTAAAAAAAGAGATTTCGAATTAAAAAAAAAAAGACGATACAACAAAATAAAATAAAATAAATACAAAAATAACCAATATTTTTTTTGAATTCCCAACAACTTGTGATTTGTATATGTGAGGGGAACTGTGTGGTATATGATAAATATATATTTTTATTTAAATTTTGCGTAACCTTTGTCAAACTTATCTAGAGATTTCAGAGGTAATAAAATGACTTTGTGTCACTCTCATTCAAAATAAGTTGAATTTTGTGCTGTATAATAAGAAGAATACAAAATGATGGAAGTTGATGGTATGTGAGGACAAGAACAAAGAAAGATGGATCAAACATCACAATAAATAGGCAGCCAACTTTGTGGACCAGCATTTTTGTTGGTTGAAACTTGAAATGCATTGAAAATGACCATACGTGTGTATAGTTTGAGGTATATCGAGTAACTATATTTCTTTTATGTATTCTTACATTTTATTTTATTTTTGTAATAAACTATTTCACTGTAGGCGATACTCAATACATATAATTTTTTTATATAAAATCATGAATATCAATGCTTTTAGCCAAAAAAACCACGGTGACGGTCGCCCCTCCGGTCCCTTCAATGTTTCGCCCATGATAAAACGTTAAAGGGGTTGAACATTGTCAAAGGGCTCTTTCAACGTGTGACATTCATATTTTATAGACCTTTTATAATAATAATTAACAGATATTTTTCTTAATCGAACAATGGCAAAACTATATGAAACTTGGTTGCATAACTATGCTACTTTTCGTAAGAAATCATAGTTGTTTTTTTTTTGTTTTTTTTTTTTGTTTTTTTTTTTTTTTTAGCATTGCCATGTACTAACATACATGGCAAAAAATAATTCCTAGCCCTCGTTTTATCAATAACATACATGGCTTGTGAGAATCTGGGCTTTTTTAGTATGACAAGATTCTGATTGGTAAAAAATAATTCCTAGCCCTCGTTTTATCAATAACATTCTTAACTTTACTTCAATTATTAAGGGCCCCGAGAGTGATAACATAATTATCATATATTTACAATTGGTATATCCACTTGTTTTTCTTGTGTTTTTTTTTTTATTTTATTTCGTTCACAATCATCATTGTGAGTTGAAAATCAAATATAAATGTATAATGATTATGTTATTGCAATTGTCCTTGTAGAAAAAAAAAGTGAAAGCGTAACGCCATTAGTCAAACTGACAATTTGAATTATTATCGACTAATAAGTCATGATCTGGATTATTAAAATATATTTTTCAACAATAGCACGCCTATATTAAACATGGCTACACAGCAGTGTTACTATTCCTAAGAATCGGGAACCCTTTAGCATTGACATGTAATTTAAATGACATAGAAACGGGTAATAACAACTACCTTAGCTTAGTAGCAAATGTCCTTTACCGTGAAATCTTGGGTTCAAGTCCCACTTGTAACAAAATAATAAAAAATGAAGGTTACAAACTGGGCCAGGGGGTTTTCTCACCAGTGGTGAGTTTCCTCCTGATGAGGATTGAAGATGATCAGGTGGGTGGTGTAATATCCCTGTCGGTGATCCAAATGTGCCGTTAAAAATAATAGAAACGGGTAGAATTGGGGTTTTCTTTTGCATCGATACAACCATGCATATTTCAATTTCATAATTGTACAGCTTGTGAGAAATCGGGTTTACTTGAGCATGACTTGACTATGTCTTGAGCATGACTTGACTATGTATATATCACACTAACATGAAATAGCGACCGAAGGAAAGTTTTGGGGGTCAACTGTCTATCATTATAATTTTTTTTTTTATGAACAGGTTAGGGTCACTTATAAAAAATAAAACCAGATTAAATCTCAAATGCATAACAAAACTAAAGTAGTAAAGTACTATATACCTCTAATTGCCCTCTACAGGTTTTCATTTTTTTTTAAATGTAACATCAATGAAAACATTTCTAAGCAAATCGTTTTTAGTTATCAATATAACTTACAACTATCGGTTAAATTTCATCTCCTATTTGATACGTAAATCTGACTTCACATAGTTCATAGCAGAAAAACATCTCACAACACTTGATGTTACAATGGGTAAAACAAGAGCTAACTTCAATCAACAATAAACCAATAACCAATATAAATGAAAGGTGTTATTTCTTCAACCAACACTTAAAGAAGACTAGATAGACCATTCAAGCTGGGTAGTTTGGGTGATAATCATTCGATTATCAATCCTTAATTTCAGTTCTTTTCTACTTAATTTTCTAGGTTATAGTATTGGTTTAAGTGCCGGGAAAAATACAACAGTCACGGTTCAAACCCGAAGTACCATAACCCGTCGAGTTGCTACTCAACTCACAACCATAGCAGTAAGACTTGAATCCATGCAGTCATTTAAGGAAGACATAGCAGCCCTCAAGGCTCATGCAAACCAAAGAGACAAAGGTAGCAGATTTAATGATGTGGGAATTCTTGGCGACATATACAAAACCAATAACCATTCCATAAAATTGAGTTCCCGGCAACAAGTTTAGCGAATTTGGCACATGAGGATGGATCCTTAAGGTGAAATTGCAGTACCTTTAACGTTAATTTACTAATTTTGTGAAAATAACGCTTAAAGTGATAGATTCTTAATCATTTATCATGTGGTGGAGTTGATAGCCGGACAACTAGAGTGTACATGCACCAATCAGTCTTTATCTCGATTTGCTGAGTGTTATATTTCTTATGTCCAAGGCTACGGAGTTGCGGGTCTCACTGGAAGCAGCCTCTCTATTCTTACGGGGTAGAGGTAAGTAATAAGTTGTCTACATCTTACCCTCCTCAGACCCTATCTTAACTTTGCTATTGGTAGGATTTACTGAGTATGATGATAATGATGATTTTTCATAAAAAGAGTTAACTTTCTCAAGAAATTAATCAAAACCTTCTAATCTGAACTACTCTAGTTGTCAGTTGGTCAACCAATGAGATTACATTTAACAAATCTTCTATTTCATTTGAAGAGTTTTGGACAAATTATTTGTAGAATCTAAAATTTGCATCATCAAATGTAAGTAAAAGACCAAAACATAATTTTTTTCATATCCCCTTGAAATCATTATGCTTGTTGCGTTGCTCATATATGTTTCCTCTATGTATTCAAGCAATTCCATAATTGAATCACATAAAGTAAACAAACAGGAAATTACATTATAATGTGAACTCCAGCGTGTATGTTTGCCCTTGTAAGAGGAAATTCTTGAGTCAAACGATTCAGATACAAATTTCTACGACGAAGCTTGTCTTTATCGTTTGCAAGATGCACAAACGACATTCGTCAAACACCCAACCGTTACAAAAGGCCTCTAAACACCATATGTTTGCGATCGTCATGAAAACTAATTGAAGTTAGTAAGCAAAACAATGTACATAAACACCATATGTTTGTTTCGTCAAGATCAAAGCTCTCAACCTATTGAACTTTACCAGCCTTATTACTCCGCACAATTATAATTTCAACCTCTCACTTTAGCCAAACTCATTCTCAATTGGTTGGAATTCACAAAGATAGGATATACACTGATTTGAATCAAGAAGTATCTCTTACAAGGGCAGAAGATACACGTTGAAATTCACATTATAATACCCTTTCTTGTTTGTTTACTTAGATTCAATTATGAAGTGCTTGAATATGTTGGAGAAATAGGCAAGGTTGCAAAACTCGCTAGGCGCTCCCCGGGCGGCCGACTGGAGAGTTGAGAGTACTCGGCCTAGGCGGGGAGTACTCGGAGAGTACTCGGAAATGGTATATTATGATAAAAATATTTTTTTTTGAAATTATATACATGTTCAAATGCTAATATTTATAATAAAATGCATAAATATTAAAAATATACTATTGATATCATCATTAATATTTCAAAAATTGATATCACCCTTCACGATAGTATAGACATAAAAATAACAATCATCTAATCATCTACCATGAATTCTTAGGCGAACTCGATTGAAGAAGACTAGACGGTAGACAACAAACTGTAGATGAAGTGATTAGGGCTTGACGATTGAAGAAAGAAGGTGACGCGACGAACTCAATTGCTTTTCGACGACTAACTGTAGACGGCGAACAAAGAACGACGAACGACGATAGGGTTTGTGAGTCCGGAGTTGCGATGAACTCGTTCCAGACATGAGACGTATGACTTTGAAGTGAATGACGAAGAAGATTTAGGGTTTTCTTTCAATTTAAAAAAAAATTAACTATTTTTTCTTTTTTTTCAATTAGTTATTTTTTTAAAATTTTTTATAAAAAAAAAAATTTAAATTGCGTTGACCGAGTTTGACCGCCTAGGCCGAGTTGGCCCAGTTGCCCGCCTAGCACCGAGGTTGACCGAGTTTGACCGCCCACGAGTTGCTCAGGCGAGTTGCCTAAAAGCTCTTCAGTAACATGCCGCCTAGCGCCTAGGCGCCGCCTAGGCGGCCGCCTAGGCCGAGTTTTACAACACTGGAAATAGGTATGAGCATTGCTAGCAATACAAGCACAATGACTTCAAGAGCATATGAAAAACAATATGATTTTATGTTTTACTTACATTTATGATGCACATTTTAGACTTCACAAACAATTTGTCCTAATGTCTTCAAAAGAAAAAACAAGATTTGTTGAATGCAATCTCATTTGTTACATTGACCAAGTGACAACTTAGTAGTTCAGATCAAAGGTTTTTCATACATATGTTAAGAAAGTCAAGTTTTTTTTTTTTTTTTTTTTGAAAATGGGAAGTTGAAATGGTAAGCATGGATGATTACTATATTAAAAAAAAAAGCCAAGAAAAAAGATAAGTATCACATATCAACAATACTACGAGTATGATTGTTTCAACAGAGTGATGAATATGCAAATCCAAAAGTTTGCAAACCATTTTAATGAGGTAACTTGGCGTTACTAATTTGTATTAGTACGATTCCATGTGATAATTTTGATGGGTTTGATATATCAAAGATACAATGATTAGTTGAGATCTATCTATAAGATTTCGATGAAGGCTCAAGAATAAACTCACGATCTATATTGATATGAAAGGGTATACAAGGTTTGTAAACTTATATCTGGTCAAGTACAATTGATGGTTGAAACAAAACAAAACACTTTTCATTTACATTGGTGTACCAATTATTAATGTTCACTCTTGTTTTACTTGTTGAAATATCAAGTGTTAAGAGATGCTTTTCTACAATAAAATTGCAAAGCCTAATTTGCGTAATCAAATTGAAGATAAAAAATTTAAGTGATATTTGTATTTGTTATAATGACAAAGATTTGCTTAGATTTTCTCGGATGATGTGATGGCTACGTTCCAGAAAATAAAAACCCATAGAGAGCAACTCTACTACTCTAGGTATATAGTATTTTTATTTCTAATGACAATTGGCGTACATTGCTACTTCTATTATGCATCTAAGATTTAATTTGAAGGGATTCCCACAATTTATTAAAGTTCGCTCTTGTTTTACTCCCAATCCAGGCTCATTATACTTTCCCTATAAAAGAAGGCTTACCCCCTCATTTAGAAGGGATCCCATCATTTTGATTTTCCTAATAGGTAGGCCTAATGGGTCTCCCCAGTGGGTCAGCCCGGATGGTTCCCCTAGTAGTTCAGCCAGGATGGTCCTCCACGTAGCTCATCCCTTAGGTCGACTTCGTGGATCTCCACATAGGTCGGCCTCATGTTTCTTCCCCATAGGTCGACCTCATTTTCTTCTCCATAAGTCAGCCTCACGGGTCTTCCCCGTAGGTTGACCCAGACGGTCCTCCTACTCTATATTAGTATCCCTCGAGATACTCTCTTTACATACATATATACATATACTTACTATCTATATATTCTTACTGACTTAGCTGTCTTCTAACGAGTTATTTCTATGTTACAAGTTTAGGAGAAGATTTGGGAGAGCTAAGCCCGGCCTGCTCGGTTTGATGGCTTAACCCGACTAGGGAAGGCAATGAAACCCTAATCCAACAGGAAAACCCAAAACCGACACACACGAGACGGGTATGGGGTCGGGTAACGGACCATGTATGGGTTTACTTTTGAACTTTTTTACGGGTATGAGAATTGATCATATACTCATTTACCCATTAACCCATATACCCGTTTACATGATTATATACCCTCCATGTTTTTCTTTATTTTATTTATTTCCATTAAGTATATATCGTTTGATTTTATTTATCTAATTTTTTTATCTATAATACTAAGTTATTTGTAAAAACATTGGTTTACATTTTATTAAATTTATATATGTTTAGTATTTGAGATATTTTATAATAATTATGATAAATATAAATTAATAGTTAGTCGATACACACCTGACAAGTATACCCGAAACCTACAGCCAATACCCGATGAGTATATACTCGCAAGATACCCGATTGGTTTTGGGATGGGTATGAGACAAACTTTTATAACCGGGTATAGGGTTAGAATTACTCAAACCCGTCCCATTGTCATCCCTAAACCCGACTCTTCCTCACTACTATAGATCAGTTCTCTACCTAGATGGCCCGTCCTTGGTCTTGCCACTCCGGCCACTCCGGCCACCCCGAGGTATCTTGTTTCTACGCTATGTGACCCACTGACCCTACATAACATAAACTGGTCCAAAAAAATTAATATAAAGTGGTAGGCTACCAACCCTTGAAAATTTCTGACCCCTTGAAAAAATTTCCCGGATTCACCACCACATACACTTCAATTCTTTGTTAACTCTTTCTTCAAAATCAAATCTAACCAACAAAATCTAATCATCATCATATAATAATTCCAAACTATTAATTGCCTTAAACATCGCTAGTTCATGAAAACAATGAGATGAGTTAAGAAACTCAACTAAAACCAAGAGAAGGTTTATTAAATGTTTCCTTTCTGATTCCATAATCAAACGAGGGGATCCCTATTTATGGAAGGAGCCTCCTGTCTCATCTAGAAACTTATATACATGTAATATTTATATATTTTAATACAGAATATGCCGGAGGGATTTGCACATTTTACAAGACAATGTAAACATATAGGGTTTTGGTTGCAAACGAGCCAAAATTTATAGATCTTGAGATGAACTTTTATTGAGTTCAAGTTCAAGTAATGAAACAAGCTTAAAATATAAAACGAGTTAGAGCTCAAGCATAGAAAGACTTGGCTTGAGCTCAAATCGAGCTTTACTATCTATATATAATTAGTTATTGACTTATGGGTAAAGTTTTATAGTAATTTATATACAGACAACAAATGTACCCACTAAAATTTCACCCATAGCAAATATATTTGTAGGGTGTGCGAATGGTGGGATACGAACACACCTTTCCTCTATCCAGGATATTACAAGAACTGATTACTTTTTTCCACACATTTCGATATAAACTAGTGTCAAATCATTTGCATTAAGCATAGTAGAAATTAAGGAACAATCTTTGCAAGCATGGTGAGAAACAAGAGAAAATACCGATTAAGATGTTTTGTCCATGAGCTGTATCGGGGCTAATATATTAGCCTTGCTTGTTTCAACGACACACCCGTTCATCACCATTTCTTCGAGCATGAAATGAGCTTTCTCCAAGTGGAACATAATGTCCAATTCGCACTTCAAAACCACAAGATATACATAATCAAAAGAAACAAAATAAATACTAGAACAGGAAAATCTGCCCCAAATGGACAATACTAGGTTACTTCAAGGCTTTTGGTTAAAATGTGGGTTTGTTTGGGCAAAACAACACGGGTTGAAAAAAGAGTAAGTTAAAGAGAATTTTTAGAATTTGCGGGTCAATATGGGTCTAAAGGGTTGTGTCTACCCATTAACACTTTTTTTTTAATCCTTTTGCTTCGAATTTTTTAAATTTATTAAAACATAAAGTATGATTAGAAAAACTATACTATTTGACTAATAATCCTTTTTTCTTTTTTGGAAAATTGGTTTTAAATAATCCCAATTTTTTATAATTGGTCGCCAATAATCCCAACTTTAAAAATAGCCTCCAGTGGTCCCACCTTTCATCGTTTTGGTTTCTAGTGGTCCCGACGTTAACTTGACTAACTCCGTTAAGTTTGAAGATGACGTGGCATATGAGTTGGCATTTAAAGGAATCATAAAGAAGATGACGTGGCATATGCCACGTCATCTTCAAACTTAACGGAGTTAGTCAAGTTAACGTCGGGACCACTAGAAACCAAAAGGATGAAAGGTGGGACCACTGGAGGCTATTTTTAAAGTTGGGATTATTGGCGACCAGTTATCAAAACTTGGGATTATTTAAAACCAATTTTCCTTCTTTTTTTTGAGAATTTAATACCTTAGATCCATAAGGCCATAACATCGCCATTATAATTACTTAATTAGTTTAATGTTTTTGATAATATAATTTTTTTATTATAGTAATAAATAATAGATTTGAAAATTTGCATCTAATGTAATGTACAAGTAAAAGAAAATAAATTTTTAGGAGCTCAACCCAACCCAACTTCTCCAACCCATTTCTTTAAAAATAGCCTATTTCAAACCCTTGCCCAACCTGACCATTTTAACACCTCTACAAAAGATCAACAAAGAAGTTAAGGCATAGAGAAGAAATATTTGTTTCTCAATGTTAAAAATAAAGGTTTGATGATTTGCTCAAGTTGGAGACATACCACATTGCCAAAATGCCTGTCCATTGTTTCAACTAAGAGATGTATGAATTCCAGTATTGCAAGCTCATTCTTCGAAAAAAAATCAACAAGGTAAGAAACTGAAGATGAAAAAACGTTTTACATAGCGCTTAGAATATGTAAAACACACACATAGTGCATTCACATTAACTAGATTATGATTTTACCTCTCCATGAGATAAAAGTAGATTTCATCATTAAAATAAACAGAAGCTCATATTTCTTCCTATTGCAGGTCAACAATTTTAAACTAAGCAGTACACATATCCCATTGGCCCATTATAACATATATAGTACTTACAAATTCCATTGAAAACCCACTTAGTACTAGCCTGTAATGTATGTAATATGCACTTAACATACCGCATACAGCACATGCTTATGCATGTACCACAATCCTTATTTAAATTGGTTTCGAACTTGCAAATATATATTTTCTGATAAAAAAATTAAAAAAAAAACCTTGTTTTGATATTAAAGGAATTATGTGTAACATACGGCCTCTCATACCATGATACCAACCAATATTGTATGTTTTACCCACTAGAGGCTCACGGTATGTTATTGGTTGCCCGGGTGGAGATTTCTCGGTAGGTCCCGTCATTGGACTGCTCGGTGTGGAGGTCACCTCCCATCCACAACCAATGCACCCAAAACAAGTTAATGGTATTTTGAGGCAAGACATTTCTTATGAACAGTTCTCGGTTGATGTGGGAATTGCCTAGGTTGTTTAGCCTGTATCCTTTTATTCTAATGATTAAGAAGTAATAAAGAGACATCAATGTACTGCCATAAACCATTTCAGCAACTAATGGTCATTTATTTGTTGTAAAGGAAGTGAACCATCTCCTAATTGCCTAGGTTGTTTAGTCTGTATCTTTTTATTCTAATGATCAAGTAACAGAGAGACATAAATAGACTACCATAAACCATTTCAGCAACTAATGGTCATTTATTTGTTGTAAAGGAATGGAACCATCTCCACGGCATGAGTAGAACTACTATCCACATGCTAAAACATATCACGCATTCACTTGAACAGGATAAAATGAAAAGTGCAGAGAAAAAATAGCAAGGAATATACTGAAACAAACAACAACAGTATAATCTTGATAAAAGAAATTGGTTAAATTCAAGCCACATTTATCATAACATCAACATATAATAATGAAAGAGACAATGTAACTTACTTCCTCATTGTCAACTCCAACCAAAAAGAACAAAGATGCATACCGTCTGTACACAATTTTGTATGTCCGATGCTCAACGAATGAACACTGTGTCAAATTATACACAAACAAAATCATTACATTAAACAAACACATAATTTCAACTCTTAATCTCAGTTAAAGATTATAGATCTAAATTTTTGTCATAATTGTCCAGGAGAAGAGACAATTAACAACATGAACTACCTAATCAGAATAATCCAATGCTAATACTTGTCATACTACATCGATTGACCTTAATCTGACCCTAATATCCTCTGTGAACAGATTAATAAAAAATTCCTAATTAGTTTTTCTAATTATTTCATAAAACTGCAATAATTCATAAAAAAAAAATCTTGCTGATCCTCTATTTATGCTCTGTGTGATGCAAAAACTGGTCAATTTAACACGATTAACCACCATTGCAGTTAAATTTGATGCATAGATCTTTAACATAGGCGAATTGACCTACACTTCCATAAGGATGAACAGATGCTTCATTTTTCAGCGGATTTGACATACAGTAAGATATAGAAAAAAAGTGTATACTGATTGATGGTGAAGATTACCTGTTGTTCGTTACGAGCGAGGCACTTGCGCACAATTTCTCCTTCCAAAGTTCGACGTTCTTCTAGGGTTAGGTATTCGTAGTATTGTGCAAGACGAGTCTGGCCTTGTTTGTTCACCATCAATACGAATCTTATCCCCATTTTTAGGATTCAATTCTTGTGGAAATTCTTCTCGATGCGGTTTTAATCACGAGCAGCAGACTGAAACTTCTTCAATCGGGGTTCGTAAACGTGTACCCGCTAGGCCCGAGGGGAGTAGAAGCAAGCCTTTTAAAATTTAAAGGGTCATTAGGATAGCTTTATTTTTAAAATTAGGTTTTGATAGAGTTTGTTGCTCGTTTTATATGTCATTATCGAGTTAGGAAGTGATTTATTGGTTAACGGTCAATGTTGGACGGCTAATTCAAAGGGCAGAATTATACAAGTCGGTATAGTTCGGGGTTTATAGAAAACAAGTTGGTTTAATATAATTATTTAGATAAATGAGTTGTGTTTATTTAATTAGCAATTAGAGTTGTAATAGGATTCCTATGTAAGGCTTGATCCCTAATTAAGCCAAGTGGGTCTTATAAATAGGGACCAAGATGGGTAACCCTAATGTGACAATTCTATAAAAGGTTTTGAGTTATTTTTTCCTAAATATTGAGTGTTCATCAAAGTCTTGATTTCGATACGGGCCTTGAATTGGTATCAGAGCTTGGTGAAATCAAGAACCAAGTTCTCGGTACCCAGAGTTGATACCGTGATCTGCAAGGAAGCTGTGTTTGTAGTCATCATCGCGAAGTGATCTAGGGAGTTATTCGTTTTGCCAAGAAGATCTAGGGTCGAGTGAAGTCAACCAAGAAAGATTTAAGGGTAAACGACTGTTGCCAAGGGAGATCAAAGAAGTCGCCGACTATCAGCTTCGAGACGCGGATCTTGTATCAATTCCGGGAACCAAAGAATGACGAGATCGTAGCTCTTTCGCCCTTCACGTCGGAAGATCGCCACTCAACCACCCTTACGTCCAAAGCACCGCCTAGATCACAAGCCGGTGATCTGTCTAAAAATCAGAAGTTGCCGATTTTTACTGTAGACCGGAAGTCGATTCTTGTTGAGTATTCGTAGATTGTTATTGAAGATCAGCACTAGGTTCGATCGACTTAGAGAAAATTGGAAGCCGCTAATTTTACACTTGATCGATCAGGACCAAATCTACTTAGAATTGATTTTCTTTGAGATAGAGGGTTAGCTTGGTCATTAATCAACATACTTCAAAAGAATTATGGTCAAGTTCATGCTTAGGATAAATCACCCACGTGTGTTCTGAAACCGTCCCAAAAGAAATTGTTTAATCGAAAGGACCGTGAGAAAAACAATTTTCAGGAACGAAAAAATTGAATTCGATGGACGATAAACCGTCAGAGAATGGGATCGTTTCGGTGAAGTATCATGGCATCACATCACTACAGTGCCCGGTGTTAAATCAGATTAGCTACAACATATGGGTCATTCGAATCCAAACAGTATTCCGAGTACATGGGATATTGGAAACAATCGATAAGAACTCTATTAGTTCTAATAATAAATACCGTGGTGAGTCTTCTTCGGGTCGAGGTCGTGGAAAATCAAGCTCTGCTGGGGGAGGTAGAGGTCGAGGCAATGGCCAAAACCATAGCCAATGGAATGATGATCAAGACCGCATCAACGACAAGCCGCTCGCGAGAATCAAGTTTGGAAAAATGCGAGATTAACTAGGTGTTGAGGACTTCCCTAAGACGGTTAAGAAATTAGGGGGTGATGTTGGCGTAATTTTAATGTACGGTCCGAGTTATGGGTCGGCCCAAGTGGTCTTGACAAGTTGGTCAAAGCCTAAGGAGTTAGAATCAAGACCCCGTCTAATTCGGCATTTGAATTAGGGGGGTGAATGTTGGATGGCTAATTCAAAGGGCAGAATTATACAAGTCGGTATAGTTCGGGGTTTATATTAAACAAGTTGGTTTAATATAATTATAGTTGGTTTAATATAATTATTTAGATAAATGAGTTGTGTTTATTTAATTAGCAATTAGAGTTGTAATAGGATTCCTATGTAAGGCTTGATCCCTAATTAAGCCAAGTGGGTCTTATAAATAGGGACCAAGATGGGTAACCCTAATGTGACAATTCTATAAAAGGTTTTGAGTTATTTTTTCCTAAATATTGAGTGTTCATCAAAGTCTTGATTTCGATACGGGCCTTGAATTGGTATCAGAGCTTGGTGAAATCAAGAACCAAGTTCTCGGTACCCAGAGTTGATACCGTGATCTGCAAGGAAGCTGTGTTTGTAGTCATCATCGCGAAGTGATCTAGGGATTTATTCGTTTTGCCAAGAAGATCTAGGGTCGAGTGAAGTCAACCAAGAAAGATTTAAGGGTAAACGACTGTTGCCAAGGGAGATCAAAGAAGTCGCCGACTATCAGCTTCGAGACGCGGATCTTGTATCAATTCCGGGAACCAAAGAATGACGAGATCGTAGCTCTTTCGCCCTTCACGTCGGAAGATCGCCACTCAACCACCCTTACGTCCAAAGCACCGCCTAGATCACAAGCCGGTGATCTGTCTAAAAATCAGAAGTTGCCGATTTTTACTGTAGACCGGAAGTCGATTCTTGTTGAGTATTCGTAGATTGTTATTGAAGATCAGCACTAGGTTCGATCGACTTAGAGAAAATTGGAAGCCGCTAATTTTACACTTGATCGATCAGGACCAAATCTACTTAGAATTGATTTTCTTTGAGATAGAGGGTTAGCTTGGTCATTAATCAACATACTTCAAAAGAATTATGGTCAAGTTCATGCTTAGGATAAATCACCCACGTGTGTTCTGAAACCGTCCCAAAAGAAATTGTTTAATCGAAAGGACCGTGAGAAAAACAATTTTCAGGAACGAAAAAATTGAATTCGATGGACGATAAACCGTCAGAGAATGGGATCGTTTCGGTGAAGTATCATGGCATCACATCACTACAGTGCCCGGTGTTAAATCAGATTAGCTACAACATATGGGTCATTCGAATCCAAACAGTATTCCGAGTACATGGGATATTGGAAACAATCGATAAGAACTCTATTAGTTCTAATAATAAATACCGTGGTGAGTCTTCTTCGGGTCGAGGTCGTGGAAAATCAAGCTCTGCTGGGGGAGGTAGAGGTCGAGGCAATGGCCAAAACCATAGCCAATGGAATGATGATCAAGACCGCATCAACGACAAGCCGCTCGCGAGAATCAAGTTTGGAAAAATGCGAGATTAACTAGGTGTTGAGGACTTCCCTAAGACGGTTAAGAAATTAGGGGGTGATGTTGGCGTAATTTTAATGTACGGTCCGAGTTATGGGTCGGCCCAAGTGGTCTTGACAAGTTGGTCAAAGCCTAAGGAGTTAGAATCAAGACCCCGTCTAATTCGGCATTTGAATTAGGGGGGTGAATGTTGGATGGCTAATTCAAAGGGCAGAATTATACAAGTCGGTATAGTTCGGGGTTTATATTAAACAAGTTGGTTTAATATAATTATAGTTGGTTTAATATAATTATTTAGATAAATGAGTTGTGTTTATTTAATTAGCAATTAGAGTTGTAATAGGATTCCTATGTAAGGCTTGATCCCTAATTAAGCCAAGTGGGTCTTATAAATAGGGACCAAGATGGGTAACCCTAATGTGACAATTCTATAAAAGGTTTTGAGTTATTTTTTCCTAAATATTGAGTGTTCATCAAAGTCTTGATTTCGATACGGGCCTTGAATTGGTATCAGAGCTTGGTGAAATCAAGAACCAAGTTCTCGGTACCCAGAGTTGATACCGTGATCTGCAAGGAAGCTGTGTTTGTAGTCATCATCGCGAAGTGATCTAGGGATTTATTCGTTTTGCCAAGAAGATCTAGGGTCGAGTGAAGTCAACCAAGAAAGATTTAAGGGTAAACGACTGTTGCCAAGGGAGATCAAAGAAGTCGCCGACTATCAGCTTCGAGACGCGGATCTTGTATCAATTCCGGGAACCAAAGAATGACGAGATCGTAGCTCTTTCGCCCTTCACGTCGGAAGATCGCCACTCAACCACCCTTACGTCCAAAGCACCGCCTAGATCACAAGCCGGTGATCTGTCTAAAAATCAGAAGTTGCCGATTTTTACTGTAGACCGGAAGTCGATTCTTGTTGAGTATTCGTAGATTGTTATTGAAGATCAGCACTAGGTTCGATCGACTTAGAGAAAATTGGAAGCCGCTAATTTTACACTTGATCGATCAGGACCAAATCTACTTAGAATTGATTTTCTTTGAGATAGAGGGTTAGCTTGGTCATTAATCAACATACTTCAAAAGAATTATGGTCAAGTTCATGCTTAGGATAAATCACCCACGTGTGTTCTGAAACCGTCCCAAAAGAAATTGTTTAATCGAAAGGACCGTGAGAAAAACAATTTTCAGGAACGAAAAAATTGAATTCGATGGACGATAAACCGTCAGAGAATGGGATCGTTTCGGTGAAGTATCATGGCATCACATCACTACAGTGCCCGGTGTTAAATCAGATTAGCTACAACATATGGGTCATTCGAATCCAAACAGTATTCCGAGTACATGGGATATTGGAAACAATCGATAAGAACTCTATTAGTTCTAATAATAAATACCGTGGTGAGTCTTCTTCGGGTCGAGGTCGTGGAAAATCAAGCTCTGCTGGGGGAGGTAGAGGTCGAGGCAATGGCCAAAACCATAGCCAATGGAATGATGATCAAGACCGCAACAACGACAAGCCGCTCGCGAGAATCAAGTTTGGAAAAATGCGAGATTAACTAGGTGTTGAGGACTTCCCTAAGACGGTTAAGAAATTAGGGGGGTGATGTTGGCGTAATTTTAATGTACGGTCCGAGTTATGGGTCGGCCCAAGTGGTCTTGACAAGTTGGTCAAAGCCTAAGGAGTTAGAATCAAGACCCCGTCTAATTCGGCATTTGAATTAGGGGGGTGAATGTTGGATGGCTAATTCAAAGGGCAGAATTATACAAGTCGGTATAGTTCGGGGTTTATATTAAACAAGTTGGTTTAATATAATTATTTAGATAAATGAGTTGTGTTTATTTAATTAGCAATTAGAGTTGTAATAGGATTCCTATGTAAGGCTTGATCCCTAATTAAGCCAAGTGGGTCTTATAAATAGGGACCAAGATGGGTAACCCTAATGTGACAATTCTATAAAAGGTTTTGAGTTATTTTTTCCTAAATATCGAGTGTTCATCAAAGTCTTGATTTCGATACGGGCCTTGAGTCAATAGATTAAAAAAGTGTTTACGTATGTGATTTTCATTTTAACTTTTTGACAATGATTAAAAGTTTATTTCTAAAAGTCATAAAAACTGAATATTTTTTAAGCACTTTCAGCTTTCTGAATGTATATTACCATACTACTTCAGCTCAACCTTAATATCCCATACCCCTTTTATCGGTTCATCGATTAATCCCATTCCCACCAGTTAGCGTCTTCTTTAGTCGTCGATTCTAGCTCATGTTCATCACCATCAGAATTGACGTAGCAGTTCATCGACTAAAATTTCCTTGATTGAAACTGATTAGTGTGTTTTCCTCTAACGTTGTTCGACTGGATTTCCTCAGGTGAAACTCAATTGGTTTAATTTGGTAAAGCATTATCAGTTACAAGATTGGAATCGATAGGTGTTATTTAACTTCTAACTTTTGTTTGGATATTGGAATCTCTAATTGCCTTATGTTTTTGTCCGACTTTAATTTTCCTTTGATTGCTTCAATTTGAATTTGATTTTTGTTTGATTGCTTCAACTTGATTTTGATTTCTTGTAACTTCATTCACATATACACATGTCTATTAGAACCTTTGTAATCAGTATTTGAATATGGCTCATTGTCTTAAACTATTGTTTGAATGAAATATGATGGAAAGACAACTAAAATGATAGAGTAAATTGCACCGGAGGTCCCTGAACTTTACAAAAATCTCATATTGAGTCCTTGAACTTTCGAAAATGCAGGGGAAGTCCTCAAGGTTTCACTTTTATCTCACCTGGGGTCCCTAGGTCTAACACCAAAGGTTTACTTTTATCTCACCAGGTCTAACACCAAGGGACCCCAGGTGAGATAAAAGTGAAACCTTGAGGACTTCCCCTGCACTTTCGAAAGTTCAGGGACTCAATATGAGATTTTTGCAAAGTTCAGGGACCTCCGGTGCAATTTACTCAAAATAATATAGTTATTGAAAAATCCTAGGAATACTAGTCATAGTGAGCTTCGTAAAACTTGAAATTGATTAAAATTATTGATTTTAATCTATATCTATATTATATAATAAACACAAGTTTTTAATGTGTAGGTGGCACAATTTAAGGTGTGTCACCTAGGATTAGCTTATGTGTCATTTTTATAGATTTTTGAATTAAAAAAATAAATAGTATTTACAAAAAGGAAAAATCTTATAATTAAAAATCAAAAAAATTAAATTATTTCCATACAAAATTATCCATATTTGTTTTACAATACCATAACTTTGATTCATCATATCTTCTTCATTTCCCAATGAAAATTTGATCCGTAAATTGCTTTGAATTCGTGAAAGAAAACCTAACAAAACTAGATCCATATTGCTTAGGTTTCGATCAACGAATGATGGTGAACGAATAAAAAAACAAAGTCGCGACTTTCTGAACCCACCATTGATGAACTTAAACTCCAATTCGATCATTCGTTTAATATTTCATCTTTTAATTCATTTAATTTTTTTTATATCACAACCTCGGGTATTTACCCGGGACACTAACTAGTTAAATACTATGTAACTATAGCTATTGATTTGAGGGATTATGGTTCTTCTTGTGAAATCTTGATTCTTTCAGCATGAAACTTGAAATTTTGTAACCACTTGTTGATTTTAATCGAAACTTTAGTGATATATATATATATATATATATATATATATATATATATATATATCTCCCTATATATATATGATTTATTATCAAGACTTCTATACATGTGTATATTGCGTAAATTTTTGATGGCAAAGTAAATAAAAATATGCATTTGAATTTTTGACACGAAATATATATATATGGAAGGTATACATATTTTTATGGATTCGCCATGACGTTTTATACATGAATTTACACGTTTCACCCGATCGTCTCAACATATATTATTGGAATGATACACTCGTACCGACTTTTGTAAATTCTTGTCTTTATGGCTAAACGTCGTCTTCGACTCATTTCGAATAAACGATTTTTATCACGTATTGATTTTGCCACCTATGTTATATTTGGAACCACTTGTTATTATACCGTCGTCTAGGCTATGTTACTCATGTGCGAACACACACAGTTACATATGTAAATTCAATAGGTGCTTGGTAGTTACGCAAGACTCGGAGTCTTACTAAATTGTAGCAGCGCACCCTAAGGTGAGTTACACAACCTTTTACGTTACGTCTGGTTTTGGACGATAACACACGCAAACACGTTACACCCGGGTTAGGGTGATAAAACAACAACTTTTATGTATGATTAAAGTAGAAATCCAGTATATATCACATGTTCACGTAAAATGCTTTATCTTTGAAAGTCCTTACTTATCGAACCGTTAATAACAAATAGCGAGGGGATATTGGGTAGTACTACTGGGGTCTGACAAACCCCGCTCAGCGGGCACGAGATGCACCACCCGACTGGCGGTCGGACTGAGGACAATGTCAGCCTAACTTATCGTGATCGAGTAGACACGGGGAAGGCAAACCACGTAAGGAATTATTCCTACAACTAATTGGTCAGCTTCGGTTGCGAACGTTTTAGTAACATGAACTTAGGCTCGCTACCTACGATATGGATTGTACTGTTAATATACATGCTTACATACGAATAAAAAAAACTGTTGTATTCGTACTACATAACTATACTAGTTATACTTATGTGCTTATGTGAACTCACCAACATTAGTTAACACTTGCTCTTATGAATGCTTTGCAGGACGCTAGGAGAATCAGATTTTTGGGCACGTACGCTGGTTAAACTTTATTTTGGGAACTTGCTTTTAAAACCTTTATCTTGAACTTTATTTACTTATCGGGCGCTTGTTTTGCGCAACATAACTTTTATAAGCTTCCGCTAAACTTATACTCTGGTTTGATATTTCCCGTTTGGAAATATATTTACATTTTGAACCCTTAACTTATGTTTGATGTAACTAATGACTCGCGTCCTGGTCTGGTTCACACCCCACACAATAAAACTCCGTTAGTGGAAATTGGGGGTGTGACATATTGGTATCAGAGCCCTTGGTTGCAGAGAACTAGAATTTTCAGAAATTCTAATCTGTAACTGTTTTTGAACATTAGTTACAACAATTCCTAAAACGTTTTCTTTTCGCGTGCCAAAAATCGATTACTCACATTAGGTTATCTTTTCTTTGTTTGTGTCTGTCTGGGTTCAGGCAATATGTTACCATCCGATCGTACACGTGGAAAGGCACCCATGAAAGAACAAGGATCCTCGTCACGTCAACCGACCCGAAGGAGGCAACGCCTTGACTATACTCAAGGGGATTATGAGGCAGAGTCACATTACTTTCGAGACCCGGACAACGCGTCCGATTGGCGGTGGTTGAGGCCCATGGTGGCCCGTCTTATGGGCGAGTTTGGAGTCCCTACAGACGAGGGTAGATTACCTTATCTTCCCTTCTGCCACCCACAAATCACTGCTGCAATGATGGCAGTGCTAGATGAGTTGCGCGGTGAAGTTAGATCACTGCGAACCGAAGGACGTAGAAAACAAACTGAAACTCAAGGAACAAGGGATGATCTCGAGGAGACAACCACAACACACAACAACTTAGCCCATGGGGTGATTGAACTCGAGGATAGAGTGGATACCTTGGAGGCAAGACCCAACTCGGCTAATTTAGCTAACATGCTCCAGACTGCCTTAGAAGACCTGGTCGGGGACCTGACCGGGCAAGTGGCTACTCTTCAGGGACATGCAGCCCCTGCAGCTGATCCAGTGGAGGAAGAACCCCTCAAAGAGAATGGAGACAACGCTGAAGAAGAAGAGGTCGAGGAACCCGAAGTCATTGATCCGTGATCTAATTTGTCTTCTTTTCTTTTATTTTGTTAATTCGAATAAAATTGACTGGGTGTTCATTTTATTTTGAATGTTTTCAAATGCTGAGGTATATTATGGTTGGATTTTAAATTTTGTAATGGATATTACAACTTTTTTTTTTCAATGTGTTTCTAAAAATTATGTCGTGTGATGGATGGATGCATGAATAATTGTTTAGCGCTTAGTGAAATTGATATTGGATATATGAATTATTTGGTTGTATGCGTTCTAACGTATATAATGAAATTAATATTGGGTATATTAATCAATGAAATTTTTGTATGACAAAGAGAATCATGGCTGAACACCTCACAGCAGATCAGATCCAGGCTTTGATAAACGAAAACGTTGCGGCAGCACTCGCTGCGGCTCAAGCACAAGGAAACAACAACGGTGGTAAGTAAAACAGATGAAAAATTGACTACATTTTTTTTCTCTCACTCTAAAAAATTATCCTCTAAAATAATTTCATGAAACGATCCAGACCCAGCTCAGTGCACCTTTAAAACTTACATGGATTGTAAGCCACTCACATTCAAGGGTGACGAAGGAGCCGTGGGTCTGCTGCAATGGCTCGAGAAATCAGAAAAGGTGTTCTCAATGTGCAACTGCCCAGTTGCGAATCGGGTAAATTTCGCAACCGCTACACTCGAGGGAGCTGCCCTCACTTGGTGGAACGCACAAATCCAAATGCTAGGGCTCGACGCAGCGAATGCTATGACTTGGCAGGAATTTAAGGATGCCATGATGGAGGAGTATTGTCTTCGCGACCAGGTTAAAAGGTTGAAAGGTGAGTTCCAGAACTTGAAAATGGTATGTTCTGAGGTTGAAGAGTACACCGCTCGCTACCATGAGTACGCGGTGTTGTGTCCTACGATGGTTGATGCTGACTTCAAAAGGATTGAAAGGTACGTGGATGGGTTAGCTCCACAGATCAAGGGGATGGTTACTGCCTCAAACCATGCAAATATGCAGAATGCTATCAGGTTGGCCCATAAGCGGACTAACCAGGCCATAGAGCAAGGAACGTTGCCACCCAGAAAGGTCCCCAAAACTGCCCTAGATGGGAAAAGAAAGAGAGATGACGAATATAGTAACAACAACAACAATGGTAGTGGCAACAACAATGGGAGATCCTCTAACTCTCACAGCCAAAACAAGAGATACAACAATTCCAGGGGTGACTTTAATAACGGTAACACCAACAGCGGGGGGCGGTAATCAGAACCGCCAAGGTGGTAGCAATCAGAATAACAATGGGTACAAAGGACGAGCACCATTCTGCAATCGGTGCAACCAACACCACAATGGAGCATGCAAGAAACTCACCTGTGAGCGTTGTGGTAAGGGGGACCACGAGGCTAAGAACTGTTGGGGTGAACTACAAAACCGCCCCAATCAAAATCAGAATCAGAATCAGAACCAGAGGCAGAATAATGAAGGCCCTAGGGGGTGTTATGAATGTGGAAAACCAGGGCTCTTAAAGAGGGACTGTCCTTAGCTCCGAAGGAACAATAAAAACAATGCTGGCAACAAGAACAACCACCGTAACAACAATAACAACGGTGGTGATGGTAGTAGGAATGGTGGAGATGGCGCCAAAGGGCGAGCTTTCGTTATGGGTTCTGGTGAAGCAAGAAACGATGCCAACGTCATTAGCGGTAAGTTTCTTCTAAAAAACTACTTTGCAAATGTCTTATTTGATACTGGTGCTGAGAAAAGTTTTATCTCGACTAAGTTCTGTAAGTTGATTAAGGCTACCCAAACTCCACTAAAAGCTAGGTATACGGTTGAATTAGCAAATGGTAAGCTTCTTGACACCACTCACTTAGTTGAAAACTGCACATTAGAACTATCTGGTCATAAACTAAGTATAGACCTTATGCCTTTTACCATCGGTAGTTTCGACGTCATAGTGGGCATGGATTGGCTATCCAAACATCAGGCGGAAATCGTTTGTCAAGAAAAAGTCATACGAATACCCGTAGCAGGAGGAGAAGTACTCTCAATTCAGGGCGAAAAGGGAGGTGTTGTATCCGGAATCATATCATACCTTAAAGCGCAGAAGTGTCTTCGGAAAGGACACGTGGCAATCCTGGCCACAGTTACGGACCAAACCAGGGTGGAGAGAAAAATGAAGACTTTCTGATAGTACGTGATTACTCAGAGGTGTTTCCTGAGGAATTACCTGGCCTTCCTCCGCATCGACAAGTAGAATTTGGGATTAACCTCGCTCTAGGAGCAGCTCCGATCGCGCGTGCACCATATCGTCTAGCGGTGAACGAATTAAATGAGCTATCCACACAGCTGCAAGAACTGTTAGATAAAGGTTTTATTAGACCTAGCTCGTCACCATGGGGAGCACCAGTATTATTCGTCAAGAAGAAGGATGGCACATTTAGGATGTGCATTGATTACCGCGAACTCAACAAGGTCACTATCAAGAATCGATACCCTCTTCCACGAATAGATAATCTTTTCGACCAGCTTAAAGGATCCAGTTACTATTCCAAGATTGATTTAAGGTCTCGCTACCATCAAGTTCGAGTCCGTGAGGAGGACATAGAAAAGACAGCCTTCAGAACGCGCTACGGCCATTATGAATTCTTGGTCATGCCTTTTGGGCTGATAAATGCACCAGCTGTGTTCATAGACCTCATGAATCGTGTGTGCAAGCCCTACCTGGATAAATTCGTCATAGTATTTATTGACGACATCCTCATTTACTCCAAAACAAAAGAAGAACACGAGGAACATCTACGGTTAATCTTAGAATTGTTAAAGAAAGAACAAATCTACGCAAAATTCCCTAAGTGTGATTTTTGGATCCGAGAGGTTCAATTTCTGGGTCACATCGTCAACGAGCAAGGTATTCACGTTGACCCAGCCAAGATCGAGGCCATTAAAAGTTGGCCTACCCCTAGAGCACCTACGGAGATTCGCCAATTCTTAGGTCTAGCAGGTTACTACCGTCGTTTTATAAAAGGATTTTCTCAGTTAGCTCACCCATTGACCGCTCTTACGCACAAAGGGGTTCAATACAGATGGGGTGACAAGGAAGAGGCAGCCTTCCAAGCTTTGAAAGAGAAACTTTGTACTGCACCTATATTATCTCTACCTGATGGGATTGACGACTTCGAGGTCTATTGTGACGCGTCAATCCAGGGACTCCGATGTGTTCTGATGCAAAGAGGTAGATTCATCGCATACGGGTCAAGGAAACTAAAGTCTCATGAGAAGAATTACACAACTCACGACCTAGAGCTGGGCGTTGTTGTATTTGCCTTAAAATTTTGGAGACACTACCTATACGGCACCAAGTGTACGATTTTCACTGATCACAAGAGCCTCCAGCACATATTTGAACAGAAGGAACTCAACATGAGGCAACGTAGGTGGGTCGAATTGTTAAACGACTACGATCTAGCAATAAAGTATCATCCAGGAAAAGCCAACGTAGTGGCCGATGCCTTGAGTAGAAAGGAACATGTTAAACCTAGAAGGGTTCGAGCTCTTCAATTAACGATCCATACGGGGCTACCGGATAGACTCCGGGATGCTCAGAAAGAGGCCCTAAAGGAGGAGAATTTTGGGTCTGAATCATTACGTGACATACATGGAACTTCTGAAGTTAAGTCTGATGGACTTTGTTATTATAATGACCGCATATGGGTACCTTTGCATGGAAACCTTAGAGAACTAGTGATGGACGAGGCCCACAAGTCCCGTTATTCGATCCATCCAGGTTCATAAAAAATGTATCAAGACTTAAAAGGGTTATATTAGTGGCCCAATATGAAAGCTGACATAGCTAGATATGTTAGCAAGTGCTTGACGTGCGCAATGGTCAAAACGGAACATCAAAAGCCAACATGATTACTGCAACAACCTAAAATTCCTGAATGGAAATGGGAAACAACCTAAAATTCCTGAATGGAAATGGCCGGGAAGAAATCTCGATGGATTTCATCACGGGGTTGCCCCGTTCTTCTGGCGGTAACGATATGATTTGGGTTATCGTTGACCGATTAATAAAATCCGCTCATTTCCTAGCTATCAAGGAAAGTGACAAAACAGAGAAACTTGCAAAGATATACCTGAAGGAGATTGTCAAGCTTCACGGAGTGCCTTTATCTATCATATCTGACCGAGACCCTAGATTTGCTTCAAATTTTTGGATAACCTTACAAACGGCGATGGGCACTCGCTTAGATATGAGTACCGCGTATCATCCTCAGACAGATGGACAGACTGAACGTACCATCCAAACTCTCGAGGATATGCTTAGAGCGTGTGTGCTCGACTTCGGGAAAAATTAGGAAACGCATCTACCTCTGGTAGAATTCTCCTATAACAACAGTTACCATACCAGTATTGGAGCCGCTCCATTTGAGGCTCTCTACGGACGAAAATGCAGATCACCGGTCTGTTGGGCCGAGGTCGGTGAGAGCCAACTCACTGGACCTGAATTAGTACACGAGACCACGGAGAGAATCGTGCAAATCAGAAACCGCATGAAAGCGGCAAGAGATAGACAAAAGAGTTATGCAGATAAACGCCGAAGGCCGTTAGAATTTGAAGTCGGCGACAAAGTACTGCTGAAAGTCTCACCATGGAAAGGTGTTGTACGCTTTGGAAAGCGCGGGAAGTTAAATCCTCGCTATGTAGGACCATTCGAGATCACCGAAAGCATTGGTCCAGTGGCTTAACGTTTAAATTTACCTCCTGAATTGGATGGAGTACACAACGTGTTTCACGTTTCGAAGTTGAGGAAGTGTTTAGCTGATGACACTCTCGTAGTTCCGTTAGAAGAACTACAAATCGATGAACAACTGCGATTTATCGAACAACCCGTGGAAATTATGGGACGTGAGGAGAAAACACTGAAACGAAGTAAAATTCCCATCGTCAAAGTGAGATGGCAATCTAAGCGTGGACCGGAGTTCACGTGGGAACGAGAAGATCAGATGAGGAAGAAATATTCTCACTTATTTGATCAGGCCTCAACATCTAATTAAGGTATGAGTTAAATTTTGGGACAAAATTTCCTTAACAAGGGGATGATGTAGCAACCCTAAAATTTTTCTTTTCCTTCCACAGAAACTGTAGCAACTTAAGGCAAATTTTCGGGATGAAAATTCCTTAACAAGGGGATGATGTGACAACCGGTAATTTCCCAGGTTAACCCTGTTAATAACTTGTGTTATATTTCGATAACGTCCGTTACTTCGGTTAACTAGAATAGTTACACGAACATTGCACATGAGTCTAGACGTCGGTTAGCTTACTTGAATGTATATAAGTTATAATTTTATATAAATCATATTCTATGGTTTCATTAAAACGTTTTGTCATTTTATGTGACAAGCATACTTATTATTTTATGTGGTATATATATATATATATATATATATATATATATATGCATGCTATTTTATGATTTTATGTGACAATCTAAGGTTTATATATATATTTTTTTATATAAACATCAAAGGTTAGAGATATTTTAATATGTACACTCGTTCGATCATTGCTTACATTCCTCCCGTTAACTCGGTTAGATGCCATTATTGTTTTATAAACCTTAAGGGACCTACTCGGTAATTTATGAAACTTGTTTTATTAAACAAAACTTTGGAGGACTGAACATGCCATTTTGGCAAACTTGAGTTTAAAAAAAATTGATTGCAGGTGATCAGTGTCGTTCCATAACCGACCTCTCGCTTAAATCGAATTAAATTCTCGGTTACGGTTCTTTTATTTTTGTTCCAGCCGATCGTCACTCCAAATTGCAATAATTTGGAGATTGTAAAACTCACTTGAACCCTACACAAGCATTCTCTCCAACTCTCTCCATCTCTCTCGTTTTTTTTATTATTCCGGCGAACTCAGAATCTCCGGCCAACCGAACACTGCCTCACCCCCATTCGCACATTACGGTGATCGCAACTCTCTGCTAGTCATCTCAGTAGCGACGATTTGGGAAACGGAGCAACAACAAACGCGCGGAGTCGAGATTTTCGGTTTTTTTTTCGGCATCTAAAACGTGTCAAAACTCATCATCGGTGCAAGGTAACCACTTCTTTGTTCTAGTGGCACGTTACCCTCTCGTTTGGTTCTAGTTTCACGATTTTCCGATGACCGGAATAAAACTCCGGCCACCGGAGTTTTGGAGAAGAAAGGGGTGACGGGTCATATAAATATATATATCTGGAACTGGTTCAGATCACAAATGGGTATGTAGCGCAGTTGGTTAGGGCTTGCGCTGGAGACCGAGAGGTCTCGAGTTCGACCCCTGGCAACCCCTATCCTTTTTATTTATTTTCCTGTGAACTGTTTTTCCACCTAGACTGTGTACACAAAAGGACTTCTGGCCAGAACTGTTAAGAAAACATCAAACTGCCTCAATGGTAATTGTGCTGTGTCGCAAACCAGAGGTCACGGGTTCGAGTCCCGTGATCCTTACTTCTATTGTTTTATTTTTTTTTACGGATTTCAAGCATTCTTTGACCCATAACCCAAAACTACCATTTGTTTTCTATAAAACCTTGATCCGTAAATGTTTTCGTAGACCCCATTAGGGTAATCGTTGAATTCTTATTTTTTTTGAAACGTTATGGTTTAAATGGATTAATTTAAATTGTCTCGTTATTATTATTATTATTATATTTTCTTTTTGATGTTATAGCATAGTTTTATAAATATATATATATATAAATATATATAAATATATATATATATATATATATATAAATATATGATTTATTATCAAGACTTCTATACATGTGTATATTGCGTAAATTTTTGATGGCAAAGTAAATAAAAATATGCATTTGAATTTTTGACACAAAAAATATATATATGCAAGGTATACATATGTTTATGGATTCGCCATGACGTTTTATACATGAATTTACACGTTTCACCCGATCGTCTCAACATATATTATTGGAATGATACACTCGTACCGACTTTTGTAAATTTTTGTCTTTATGACTAAACGTCGTCTCCGACTCATTTCGAATAAACGATTTTTATCACGTATTGATTTTGCCACCTGTGTTATATTTGGAACCACTTGTTATTATACCGTCGTCTAGGCTATGTTACTCATGTGCGAACACACACACTTACATATGTAAATTCAATAGGTGCTTGGTAGTTACGCAAGACTCGGAGTCTTACTAAAATGTAGCAGCGCACCCTAAGGTGAGTTACACAACCTTTTACGTTACGTCCGGTTTTGGACGATAACACACGCAAACACGTTACACCCGGGTTAGGGTGATAAAACAACAACTTTTATGTATGATTAAAGTAGAAATCCAGTTTATATCACATGTTCACGTAAAATGCTTTATCTTTGAAAGTCCTTACTTATTGAACCATTAATAGCAAATAGCGAGGGGATATTGGGTAGTACTACTGGGGTCTGACAAACCCCACTCAGCGGGCACGAGATGCACCACCCGACTGGCGGTCGGACTGAGGACAATGTCCGCCTAACTTACCGTGATCGAGTAGACACGGGGAAGGCGAACCACGTAAGGAATTATTCCTACAACTAATTGGTCAGCTTCGGTTGCGAACGTTTTAGTGACATGAACTTAGGCTCGCTACCTACGACATGGATTGTACTGTTAATATACATGCTTACATACGAATAAAAAAAAACTGTTGTATTCGTACTACATAACTATACTAGTTATACTTATGTGCTTATGTGAACTCACCAACATTAGTTGACACTTGCTCTTATGAATGCTTTGCAGGACGCTAGGAGAATCGGATTTTTGGGCACGTACGCTGGTTAAACTTTATTTTGGGAACTTGCTTTTAAACCTTTATCTTGAACTTTATTTACTTATCGGGCGCTTTTTTTGCGCAACATAACTTTTATAAGCTTCTGCTAAACTTAAACTCTGGTTTGATATTTCCCATTTGGAAATATATTTACATTTTGAACCCTTAACTTATGTTTGATGTAACTAATGACTCGGGTCCTGGTCTGGTTCACACCCCACACGGTAAAACTCCGTTAGTGGAAATTGGGGGTGTGACACAGATGACCATCTAAATCTTTGGTGAGTGCTGGCCTGGCTGCCATGGGTGTGGCAGCAGGCTTTGAGTCTGCCATATTATTTTTTTCCAAAATCTCTGTCACATACTTAGCTTAATGAACTAAAATACCGCTCTCACTCTGCTTCACTTGTAACGCCAAGAAGAACTCCATTTCACCCATTTGACTCATCTCAAACTTTGTTCTCATTACTCGTTCAAATTCTTTGCACAAATCCTCATTCGTGGACCCGAAGATGATATCGTCCACATAAACTTGCACCATGATGATGTCATTCTCAACTTCTTTCCTGAACAGTGTCTGGTCCACTATTTCCCTTATGTACCCATGAGCTAGAAGGTGACTAGTCAACGTTTTGTACCAAGACCTTGGGGCCTGATGCAGTGCATACATGGCTTTGTCTAGCTTGTACACATGATAGGGATGTTCTTCATCAATAAACCCAGGAGGTTGAGTAACATACACCTCTTCATCCATTTTTGCATAGAGAAATGCAGTTTTCACGTCCAGCTGATAGACAGTGAAATTCATGTAGGATGCATATGCCAAAAAAAACTCTTATTGCTTCCAAGCGACCAACTGGTGCATATACTTCATCAAAGTCGATGCCTTCAACCTTTTTGTGCCCTTGGACCACCAACCTTTCTTTATTTCTGACAATAACACCATTGTCATCTTTTTTATTCTTATAAAGCCACCGAGTTGTGATGACCTTTTTGTCAGCAGGCTTCTCCACTAACCTCCATACCTGAAGCTTTGAAAATTGGTTTAACTCTTCATGCATAGCTTCCACCCAGATAGGATCTGTTAGAGCCATTGTGATGTTTGGAGGCTCAATTTGAGAGATAAAACATGAATACATGCAGTGGTTGATGTCCCCTGATTGACTTCTTGTTATCACCCCGGAAGCTAAAGGACCAATGACATTGTCCATCACTTTACCAGTTGTTTTGTTGAAGACCCTGTAAGCTGAGCTGGCAGAGTAAACTACAAAATAACACTCATCTGATTTAGCAGCAAATTTTGGCAAATCAGTAATAACTAAAACCGTGAAAAGACAACCAAAAGCATGAAGATGCCTAATTTTGGGCTTGTCATGATAGATTAATTCGTAAGGTGTCTTCTGGTGTCGCTTATTTATGAGAACCGTGTTTTGCACATAACAGGCTGTGCTGACTGCTTATGCCTAAAACATGGTGGGCAGCTTGGAATCACATAGCATTGTTCGAGCAGCTTTAATCAATGTTCTGTTGCGTCGTTCCGCCACGCCATACTGCTGTGGGGTATACGGTGCACTATATTGATGCTCAATTCCTTTTTCTGCACATAATTCGTCAATTGTTTGATTCTTGAATTCTGTCCTGTTGTCACTCCTGATGGACTTCACTGTTAGGTTTAGCTTGTTTTCAATGAGCTTGATGAATGCTTTCAATATCTCTACAACATCACTCTTCTTTGGCAAAAAGAACACCCAAGTGAAACAAGAAAATCATCGGTAATAACTAAACAAATGCACAACGGTTAAGGCTCAACATACTGTCTGGACCGAAGAGGTCCATGTGAAGCAGTTCCAACACTGAGGAGATTCTATTGAACAATTTTGGCTTGTGTGGATGTTTGTGCTGCTTCCCCTTAGCACATGCCACACATTTCTCCTTGATCACGAATTCTTTAATTGGAAGGTCTTTGACAAGCCCTCCTCTTTCTAGTCGATTTAAATTCTTCAAATTCATGTGCCCCAACCGTCCGTGCCACAACTGAGCATGATTCTCAGCTGTTTTAGAAAGAAGGCATGCCACCTCGGTTGTGGGGGGCTTCTGCATGTTGAGGACATATGAGTTGCCATATCTTGGTGTTCGCATCAACACCCAATCACCAGGGATGGAATATCCAGGTTTGTGATACACTCAAGAGATTATGCTTCAATTGTTTGAAATAGTTGACGTCATGGAAGCTGAGACAACCATTTCTGACTGTTCCTTTCTAACTGATATACCCTTCAACTCCTCCAGCGAACGATACATATCCTCCATCAAATTTCTCTAAGTATTGTAACAGAGATATGTCGCCCGTCATATGCCTGGAACAACCACTGTCAACGTACCAAAGGTTGTTAACAGTCCTCCTTAGCTGTTCCTACATGCAAAGGAGACTAATTGGTTTTGGGTACCCAGGCCTTAATGGGTCTGGGTAAGGTTGGGCTGCCTTTGGTTGAAGTGGGTAAGTCATTGACATTTCTTGGCCGGTGATTTTCTTTCCCAAGTACCTGAGGACTTTTCGGTGGATTTTTATTGTTAATTTGATTTTGAAATTTTACCTCTTGAAATTGTTTGGAGTGTTTTTTATACACCCCAGTAGGCTTGAAAGACAAGTTTACCACCTTTGGTACATTCCACCTGTCATCCTTCCGCCAGGCAGTTGATTTTGACAAACCAACTGGTTTTGGATGGATAGGTCGTTTTGACAAGCTGCCCTGCTTTGGGAGTGTGACAAGTTTTGAACATACAACAGGTTTTGGAATCCAAGAAGGTTTAAAAGGACTAAAAAGCTTAGCAAATTTTACTGATTTTTTAGAAGTGTGAGCCATTTTATTTGCTGTGAAATTAGTTTTTGTTTGCTGCTTAGGTGACTTGGGTTGTTGATTCATTTTGTGTACCTGTGGGTGTTGAGGTACTGGCTTCTGCACCTTGGGGTTTGAAGGTGCAGACCTTTGTTCCAGGCCAACATATGTTTGGCCATTTGGGGCAGGCTTCTGATGAACCCTTTTTGGATAATAGGGTTCATATGGTCTGTGCAAGCAATTTCTTGCCACATGTCCAGGCTTTCCACACACATGACAAGATTGCTTCTTGGGATACGCGGGAGCCTGTTTTTGGTTTCGCCCAGTGGAAATCTAAGTCGGTTTTGAACAGTTCTTATGTATCTAATGGGTTTTTCCATTTTGCTTAGTGGTCAATATATACTCCCGCTGTATCGGTCTGTACTGGTCATATGCAGAATTGACTTCAGGGTACGGGACAAAATCATGAGGTCTGGCGTCCCGTACTTTCTGCACATTTTTCACAACATCATCATTTTTAACAGCACAATCTTTCACACTAAACAAACCATCACTTGTGGGATTGAGACCAGCAACATGTGGTCCCTTACCTCTTCTTAAGATTTTAACAGTTCTTAATGGTTTCACCGGCTTTGCATCACCTTTGCCAAAGTTAAAAACATCACAATCAGAAGTTTTATCAAACAAAACAGACTCAGAAACTTTTGACACGGACACAATAGAAGATTCAAATTTTTTCCAGTCAAAGTTTTTATAAAAGCATTATAATTTGAAGACTTTGAATTCTTGGGACACTCTTTTAGATCCGTTACCGCTGCTTCTTTATTACCTTTATCTGCACAACAAGTAGAATTGTCAGTAGAGTTAGAAATAGGAGCAGATATTTTAATAGGACGAGCAGCAAGCTTCCTATCAACTTCAGCTTTGACATCTAAAGTAGTTTAAGGGGTTTTAGGATCATAAATCATTTGATGCATCAGTGGCATAGGTACCATGTGTGTGGATTTTTCATCCTTTTCATCTGACCCAAAACCTAAACCCGAATTGTTTTTAACATGCCTCATTTTGGCATCAGTGTTATAAATAAGGAACTAGCTTCCATCATTTTAGAAACAATCTTATCATTACGCTCGATTTTAGTTTGAGATGTTCCTAATTTGGCTCTAAGTTCCTCTACCTCTTTGGTTAAAGCTTCCACTTTAGAATTAACAATCTTAAGATATGTGCTTTTATCGCTTACCTGAGTGTCTAGATTCCTAACATCTACCTTAATAGCCTCCAGTTTCTCTCTAAATATTCTGGTTTTATCTTTTGACTCCCTAAGTTCTCTAGCAGTTAATTCATGATCTAGGGTTTCATTTACGAACTTGCGTTCCCAATCTTTACATTCTTTAAGCATAGCTTGACATATAGAATTTGAACATACCTCATGATTGCTTGAGCTGGCTTCAGAACCTGGAGTGATGTTGGCCATGAAAGCATGATGACTGGATTCAGCAGCTTCCTTCTCAGCATCTTCTTCAGCAAGGAGGGCCACATGATCAAGGCTCAGGCTCAGATCTTCCACTTGAGTTGTCCAATCATATCTTGGTGTGTGTTGAACCACCAGTGCCCTATCATTTTTCGCAGCATCCTTCTTTATCGCTTCCTTCCTTTCATCAGCTGTTTTGACATCTCTTTCCACCTTCGGCTTGGTGCATTCTCTAGCATAGTGACCATACTCGTTGCAGTTGTAGCACCACAGGTTTACCTTGTTGAAGGTGAGCTTGATCCCTTTACCTCCATTCTAGTCTCTCTTACTCGTCTTAGCCATGAACTGCTTCGCCCGCAGAGGTGACATCCCCATTTGATAGGAGATATCCATGTGCTCCAGATCTTCAGGATTAACTTGGTTCACACCATCTGGAGTCAAATCGGTGGGCAGTAGAGACCCTGCAAGGAGTGCCTGATAGCAACTCATAATACCTACACCAAGAGGAAAGCTAGGATCTTTGGTTAGATTGTTGATATCTAAAGAAATCAAGTTGGATGAACCAGATGAGCTGGCCCCCAGGACATGAGACACGAAAGCCATCTGATTGGTAAATCCACTGCTTTGACATGTGGCTGATTGTGATATGAAGGCTTGGTTGACTAGGTTCATCAAAGCACCATTTCCCAACTTTCTAGCTCTTTTCTGCTTCTTTTCTTCATAGGCTCTAATAGTTGACATGAGCTCACTCAATGGTAAAGTTACCATTTCTACAGTTTTCTCAAGCAACTCGATGGTGCTATCCCAATTTGGTGGAATGGAGTTCACCAACTTCTTGTTCACCTCAACCTGAGTGTAAGTAACCCCTTCATCCTTCATAGCTGTCACTATCTTGATGAATCGCTGAAGCTGGGTCTATGTTTTCACCAGGTACATAGTTGAACTCATTGAGCTGCTCTCTGACACTTTCCCTCCGAGATTCTTTCATATCAGCATTTCCTTCATATACAGCAATGAGGGCATCCCAGAGTGTTTTAGCAGATTTATACTCCTTGAATGCTTCAGCCACCTTGTGGGATAAAGCCATGGTTAATGCTGCCAGTGCCTTCCTTTCACGTTCAACTCTTTCCCAATCAGTTTCAGTCCAGTCTACTTTTTCTTTGGGTTGAGCCTCCCGACCTGCTGCAGGAGTTATCATAGGAACATAGTCACCCACTTCAATAGATCGCATGATCTTGGGATCATTGTAGCTGACGTAATTGTTTTGGTCAAAAATTCACAAATGAATCTCGTATTCCAAACTTAGAATGTGAGGTAGTGTGCTTGTCAATATACTTGAAATGTAAAATTGAACACAAGGATGTAACGAGGGAAAAATCCAGGATCCTTCGAGTTGCCTCTAGGAATCCTAGAAAAAAAACCTCAGGAGCCGGCGTGAAGAGCCTGCTGCCTAGCACTTTATTGATAATCAAATGAAAAGTTACAATGGGTTGGAGGTTTGATCGATCAGAACTATGTGATACAATGTTGTGCAGTCGTAACTGAGCTAAGGTGTGTCGAATGTGTGTTCCTACTGATTGAATCCTCGATTATATAAGAAATACAATAATAACAAACTTTCCGGGATCCTATCGTCCAACTAACTCGACCGTTAAGGCCCTCTTCGTTCACTTGGTCCACGATCTTCTCTAGCTGGAGCTTAAGTTTCGGAGGTAGTTGGTGACTTCAACGGTACCTAGTCAAATAGGCACGTGGCAAATACAAGGGTTAGTTAAATAAAATAAATCAGGATACCTGGATGAGTGGGATTCCCAGATGATAATAGGATTCTTGAACTGCGTGAGCTTCCTGCGAGCATCCTGAAAATATACCCTCAACAATTGCCCCTTGAATTTCAACAGATGTGGATAAGTTCGACAGCTGTTAAAATTCAAAAAGATGCCTTTTTCACGGCGTCAAGACGGTAAAAGCAGTTGAGAAATGACTGATTTCTCGACGCCCAACAGATGTGACGCTAATCATGACCTTCTCTTTAAATAGGAGATCACCCCATAAGATTTTTATCATCTTCTTCACAAACCCTCTCGAGCTTCTCCGATATTCCAGGTCAGTTCTTCATCATCTTTCTTGTTTTTCTTCTCGTTTTTCGGCCATGGCCAAGAAAAACACTCGATCATCTTCTTCGCTGAACTCTCCAGTCATCGATGATTTCCATGATCAGGGGTACATTATCCCCTGTGAGGAAGAAACCTGCACTTTTGATGACGGCGATATTCTCGAGTTGAAGAACTCCGGTATCTTTCCGTCGGAAACAATCTTTCGACCGTTCGACTCTCAAACCAAGTCCGATTTCATCTCCACCACCTGGGTTTGCTTCATGTACTACCCTTTCTTGCTTGGGATGACATTCCCCTTTCCGGAACTCATCACCCAGTTTTTCATGACCACCCGACTCTCCTACTCCCAAACCATGCCAATGGTTTGGAGAATCCTGTATTCTCTTGACCAGTTGAACCAAACCAGAAATCTCAACATTAGGATTCCTGAGATCTGTGAAGCATACCAATTAAGAACCCATGGTTGTAGCCGGTTCGTTCTCAAGGCTCGCACCTCCACCTCCCAGTTGATTCCCCGAGCTTCCCACAATGACCATGACTGGAAGAAGCGTTTCTTCTTTGTCAAACGAGACTCGATTCCTGGAGGGATGGAGTTACCGTTGAAGTGGGTTGAGAAGGGTAGGATACTGATGTCTTTTATTGTTGCTGAATCTCCAATATATTTCTAACTTTTCTGTTGTTTTCTTTTTTACAGCACCCAAGTTTGAGAATCTTATCAAGAAGCAGCCTGATTTTAAGAAGCTTGAAGCAGTCTACTAGATTCCTGCCAGTGAAAGAACCCTGGTGCTTGAAGCAACTACCAGTGAAAACAGCTACTCAGCCGATCATACTCCCGCCATGTCTGGTAAGTCTTTATAAGATTCTGAACTGTTTAGTTATTCGAGCATCCTGAATGTTGACAATCTGTTTCTGCTTGCAGCTCCCAAATCTAGCGCCTCATTTTACCTGAAGGATCTTGGCAATCTGCTCAAGGTCAAGAAGGAACAGCTTGAGCATCCTACCACCTCCAAGGCGCCTGTCAGCCGACCAAAGGCCTCAGCTTCCAAGAAGCGAAAGGCTCCTGAGACTCCTGCAGCTCCCGTGGTGTTCTTGGAAACCTTTGAAGACCTTGCCCCTTCCGAGGTCAGCAACAAGATCCTCTCAATGCAGACCATGATCAACCTGGTAAGAAGCTCATACAATTTTTATGTTAGTTTCATACCTGTTGCAGCTGTTGACTAGGATTCCTGTTTGTGCAGGGTATTGAGAAGCTGAGCACCCAGGCCATGGATATGGAGAGGAAGCTCGCCGAAGCCAACGAGAAGATCTAGGCCCAGGCTGACACTGCTAAGGGTAAAACCCTGTTCTATGAGCATAAGCTCGCCGAGTAGCGTCAAACCCTGGAAGCCAAGATGGCCGCTGATGCTGAAATTGGCCAACTCTCGGCTGCCTGGAGCGTCCTGGAATGCAAAATTCAAATGGCAGAAGAGGCTGAGGCGGCTGGCTTCCAAGTGCCAGGCTGGGATATCGCAAGCTGGAAATAGGTCTTGGAATCGTTAGGAGGAGATGGTGATGTGGCAGGAAAAGATGGGAACGATGGTGGCTCCTCAAAGACGGTTCCAGATTCTCCGGTGGCGATGACAAGGGCTTATGTGGTGGAGTTGGGAGAGGGCAAGAAGCTGGAGGATGCGGTGAAGCAGGTGGAGGAGGAGAAGACAGTGGGCGATGAGGACAATGCAACGGTCTGAGCCCACTTTTTTTTAGGTTTTTGGTGGTTTTTGATGAAACTTTTTCTGGTTCCTGTAATAGACAAGTAACAAACAACAATGGTAGGGATCCTGGTGGAGGGATCTTGTGTTTACTAGACGAAACTAGGATTCCTAAAAAACAATCTTTTGACCTTCGAGCTTCTCAAGTGGAGGGATCCTGAGGTTTTCAGGACAAAGCTTGGGAAGCTCAAAACCTTTCGCGCATGTTAATAATATCAGTATCTTTTGGCTTCTCATGTTATGTTTTGCATCGAAATATTTGTGGATAGGATTAGTTTATAAAATTTATCAAGAATCTTAAAAATGACTTGTATGTTGGAAAATCATTTGGGATTTAAATAATTAAATAGGTTAGGCTTCAAAATTAATAAAAACTAAAGTCACCTGACCTTCAAAATTTACCTTAGTCGACTTCTTGATTCAAACAATCATTTTTTCTTTCATCATATTCGGGATTCCGACGGGAATCCTGAAGTCACTTTTCTTGGAACTTATCTCAGCTTCCTCAGGAACCTGAAACAATCTTAAGAAGCTTCTTGACCTTCGGCCGAAGCTAATGCTTCTGAGAGTAAACTAAGTTAAAAAATAAGCTGGGGATAAACCCGGGATTCTTAGGACTAAGCCAAAACTGGGGGCAAGCCCGATAAACTTGGGACAAAGCCAAAACTGGGGACAAGCCCGATAAACTTGGGACAAAGCCAAAACTGGGGACAAGCCAGGATTCCTGAGCATCTTCAGGATTCTCGACATCTGCGCCTGCATTATTGTCAACAGCCTGAGCTTCCTGTAGAGCTATCCCTGGCGTCAGGATGTGAGTTATTGGAATCTGGACATCCTCAGGAATCCTGAGCGATGAAGCCAAGTTTGCCAAGGCATCGGCTTCTGCATTATCTTCTCTTGGTACCTGCGAAATGTTAAAATTTTCGAAAAATAAAGACAATTTTTTAACAATTTCAAGATATTTGATCAGATTCTCCCCTCTCACTGCATAGGAGCCATTAAATTGGTTAGTCAATAAGAGAGAATCAAAAAATACTTGGATAGATAGGATTCCCATATCCCTAGCAAGCTGTAATCCAGCAATTAAAGCTTCATATTCAGCTTCATTTTTGGTAGCATGGAATTCACAGGATATGGATAGAGGTATTATGCCCCCCTGTGGCGATTTTAGCAGGATTCCCAGCCCTGTTCCTCTGACATTTGAGGAGCCGTCAGTATAGAGGATCCAGTCTTCCTTGAGCTTCTCAAGCTGCTGGACTTCATTTTCAACTTCTGTTTCTATGTCACTGCTGAAATCCGCCACAAAGTCAGCTAATGCTTGGGACTTGATTGCTGTTCTTGGTTCATATTTGATGTCATAGGCACTCAGCTTGACTGCCCACTTAGCCATCCTTCTTGACATTTCCGGCTTCCTGAGAACTGCCTTGATAGGATAGTTAGATTTTACAATTATAGCATGAGTTTCGAAATAATGTCTAAGTTTAGTGGAAGCCATTATAAGAGCTAGAATTAATTTTTCAAGGTGAGAATACCTGGATTCTGCGTCTAGCAGAGTTTACTTACATAATATACTGGATGTTGCTGACCTTGATGGTCTTTTAACAGGACTGCACTGATTGAGCTTCCGGAAACAGCGAGATATAAATATAGTGGCTCCCCATCTTTTGGTTTCATTAGCAACGGGGCTGCTGACAGGTAGTCTTTCAGGCACTTCAGGGCTTCTTCATGCTTCTCAGTCCATTCGAATTTCTTATTTTTCCTCAGGATATCATAGAAATCCTTACTTTTTTCTGAGGATGTTGAAATGAACCTGTTGAGTGTTGCGATTCTTCCTGTCAACCTTTGTACTTCTTTTACGTTTGATGGGGACTTCAAATTTAGGATTGCCTTGATCTGCTCTGGACTCGCTTCGATCTCTCTTTCGGTAACCATGTATCCTAAGAATTTTCCAGTTCGCACTCCAAAGTGGCATTTGGAGGGATTGAGCTTCATGTTATACTGATCAAGGATATCGAAGGCAGTTTGGAGATCCCTGACGTGATCTTCAGCTTTCTTGGATTTCACCACCATGTCATCTGTGTAGACTTCCATCGTGTCCCCCAGTTGCTCTTTGAACATCATATTGACGAGCCTCTGGTAGGGTGGCACCTGCATTTCTTAAACCAAAGGACATATCAGTGTAACAATATATACCTGTCGGAGTTATAAATGCCATATGCTCCCGGTCGCAAGGTTCCATCTGAATTTGTTGGAATCCTGCTGAGGCATCCTTAAAGGTGAGCATCTCGTGACCAGCCGTGGCATCCACCATAGCATCAATATGGGGAAGTGGAAAAGGATCCTTAGGACAGGCCTTATTTAAGACTGTGTAATCAACACAAACTCTCCACTTTCCATTCTTCTTCTGGACCTCCACCACGTTCGCTAGCCACCTAGGATATTTGACTTCTCTAATCATCTTGGTTTTGAGAAGCTTGTCAACTTCCTCCTGGATAATTATATTCTTCTCTGGAGCGAACTTCCTCCTTTTTTGCTGTATAGGCCTGAAAGAAGGATCTAAACCAAGTTTATGAGTAATTACATGTTTAAGGATACCTGTCATGTCTTCATGCTTCCAGGCGAAAGTTGAAGTTCTGGCTTGGAGAAGCTGGAGTAATTCCTGCTCAACATTCGCTGGGATGCTTTATCCTATGAGCACCTTGATTTCAGGATTCCCAGGGTCTAGAGGCACTTCTTTGACATCAAGCTCCCTGTCCTCCTGTACTTCAAGTGCCCTTTTCTATAAGTTCTATCCCTTCGTCACCTTAGTGGTGTTCTTCATCGATGTTGAATAACAATTCTTGGCTTCCTGCTGGTCACTTTCAATCCTCATAACTCCCCAGGGTGTAGGAAGCTTGATACACTGGTGATAAGTTGAAGGGACCGCCTTCATCTCATGAATCCATGGCCTGCCAAGAATAATACTGCAACAAGAGAGAGAATATATGACACAGAATTTTTGCATAGAGTTTACCCCCTCTATATATACCGGCAACCTGATATCCCCAACGGTGCTTTTAGTTTCACCGCTGAAGCCAACCAGGACTAAGGATCTTGCGACTATTTCAGTTTCTAGGATCCCCATTTTTTTGAGCACATCAAGACGGATTATGTTTACTGAGCTTCCATTATTAATCAGGATCCTGCGAACAAAATGGTTAGCAATATATAAAGTAACCACAAGACTATCATGATGAGGATCCTGAACATGAGAACGGTCACTCTCATCAAAGGATATGAGCTTGTCTTGAGTTAGAGTGGACGTTCGAACATGTCTGTAACCCTGTTCAGATTTGGATTCCTTAGCATGCTTCTTGGCTGAAGAATACGAAGTGCCGCAGATGTCTGAGCCTCCCGAGATGAAGTTGATTATTGAGCATCCTGGGGTGGAGAAGCAGCTCTTTGAGGCACCTTGTCGGCTTCCTGAGTCTTGACCTTCTTTCTGCCTATCAGTTCTTTAAGATTCCCCTTGCTGAGTAGATAGCTGATTTCCTTTCGGAGTGCTATACATTCATCTGTTTGGTGGCCAAAATCTTCATGGAAGGCACACCACTTGGTCTTGTCTTTCCAGGATCCCTACTTGGTATCCTTCCTGGGCCATCTTGCCTTTTCACCTAGGTCCCGCATAGCACACATCAAACCACCAATATCAACTGAAAAACAGTATTCAGATACCTTAGGATACTCCTCATCATCATCGTCTTGGTCAACATCATTGACTTTGTGATTTTCCGGTTTGGAGTATGGACGAGATCTATATGGCTTCCCGGGGGATTCTGCCTTTTTACTGTTTGGATCATATTTAGGGACCTCCAATCTTTGGTGGATCTTCTTGTCATCTTCCAAACGGATAAACCTTAAGGCTCTACTACGTACTTCGTCAAGGTTCCTACAAGGAGTCATGACAAGATCATCATAAAAACGTGAATCTTTGGAGAGCCCCATTTTAAAGGCTTCTACGGCTGCTGCCATATCCAGATTAGGAATCTCAAGAGATTTTCGTCCGAATCTGGAAATGTATTCCCTAAGAGGCTCATCTGGCTTCTGAACTATTCGGTATAGGTCACCTGTGAGCTTCTCAAAGGTTCTGCAGCAAGAAAATTGATTGTTAAACAGGTTAACTAAATGAGAAAATGATGTAATAGTGTTAGGAGGAATGCTCAGTAGCTATTTCATGGCTGGTCCTGCGAAGGTTGATCCAAAGCCTTTGCATAGACAGGCTTCTTTGATTTCTATCGGAATAGGATTGATCTCCATACGCTTCCTGTAATGTGCCACGTGTTCTTCAGGATCTGTGGTTCCGTCGTAAAGCTTCATGCTTGGAGTTTGGAAAGGTTTCGGGATCTCCACTTGGGAAATCGGCCAAGTAAATCTAGAGATCTTATGGCTTTCCAAAGGAACCTCAGGAATAGGTTTCAGGATCCCTGGAACATTTGATATCATTTCTTTTAACTTCTGGAGCTCCCTAGCGATACTTGGATGAATACCTGCATCATAAGGAGCACCATGGTTAGAAACGATAGGAATTGAATTGGACACATTACCTGGGCCAGGATTCTAGACTGGGATCCTGGGATTATATCCATAGCTCGTTGGGATGCTCGGCTCTGTAGTGGCTGCTGTTTGCATGGGGATGAAGTCACCGTCATGCACATCTGAGGAGCTAGTCTTGAATCCTACAGAAACAGAAGGGTTAGAGTATTGATATCCTTGGGGTTTCTGGCTTGGATTCCCAGCAGAAAAAGGATATAGTTGAGATGGTGAGGCTAAGGATCCCGACAGTAGCGGAATCCAAGGATCCTTGTAGCGTGACTGTGAGGATTCTGGTGGGACAGCTCCTGAGAATCCCGCAGTACTCCCTGCATACCCAGCGGCCTGAGAAGTCATTATAGGGGCTCTAGTGAAGCCTGATGCTGATTTGTAATTGTAGCGAGACGGATCTGAGGATCCTAAAGCATTGAAGTCAAGATGCCTGGGAGATAGAGGACTTTGTTCTTCCACAGGTTTCTTAGACTTCTTAAGCTGCTCGATCTCCTTCATCACTGCTTGATTGGTCTTTTCTTGCTGATCCATCTGATTTTGCACCTGCTTAATCAAGGAAAACAAATCGTTGTTAGTAATAACAGGATCAACAGATTGAACCTGGGATCCTGTGAAGACAGGATAGTCAGTTTTTCTCGGCTGCTCGTCCACTTTCTTCTGACGGTCATTGGTCTTCTTCTGACTTCCTGGAATGGAAGGAAGAGGAGGAATGGAGGACGATGTAGAGGTCGAAACAATCTCCTGTTGGTTTGACATTTTCGAGATTGGATATCAAATGAAGTGAATGAGATACGGGATTTTGGTAAGATTAAGCACCACTTGCCCCACGGTGGGCGCCAAACTGTTTTGGTCAAAAATTCACAAAGGAATCTCGTATTCCAAACTTAGAATGTGAGGTAGTGTGCTTGTCAATATATTTGAAATGTAAAATTGAACACAAGGATGTAACGAGGGAAAATTCCAGGATCCTTCGAGTTGCCTCTAGGAATCCTAGCAAAAAAACCTCGGGAGCCGGCGTGAAGAGCCTGCTGTCTAGCACTTTTATTGATAATCAAATGAAAAGTTACAATGGGTTGGAGGTTTGATCGATCAGAACTATGTGATACAATGTTGTGCAGTCGTAACTAAGCTAAGGTGTGTCGAATGTGTGTTCCTACTGATCGAATCCTCGATTATATAAGAAATACAATAATAACAAACTTTCCGGGATTCCCGGGATCCTATCGTCTAACTAACTCGACCGTTAAGGCCCTCTTCGTTCACTTGGTCCACGATCTTCTCTAGCTGGAGCTTAAGTTTCGGAGGTAATTGGTGACTTCAATGGTACCTGATCAAATAGGCACGTGGCAAATACAAGGGTTAGTTAAATAAAATAAATCAGGATACCTGGATGAGTGGGATTCCCAGATGATAATAGGATTCCTGAACTGCGTGAGCTTCCTGCGAGCATACTGAAAATATACCCTCAACAGTAATTTACAAATCGATATTTCTAGCTCATGAAATATTTCCCAGACATCAGGCGAGGAGGTCTGGTGTTGGTTCCAATCTTGGCGTCCATTTCCAGAGTCGCGCTGGACAAGCTTGACATATCGAAAGCCATTGCGAGAGGAATAAGACAACGATTAATGAAAAAAAGTGAGGTTTAGGATCGAAAAGGGGTTTTCCGGTCGGATGAGTTTGGATCGAAAGTGGTTTTCGATCGAAAAGGTCAATCGAACAGGGTTTTTCGGTCGGGAGAAGCTTGATCGAAAAATATTTTTCGGTAAGCAAGGGTTGGTCGAAAAGTAGGTTTTCGATCGGGCAGAGTTCCGGTCGAATGGTTGATCGAAAAGGCTTTTCTGTCGGGCAGGACTGATTGGAAAGTCAGCTTTTCGATCAGGCAGTGGTTTCGCTCGATCGAAAAGTATAGACTAATCGAAAAGTGAGCTTTTCAATCAGGTCGGAACGGGTCAAAGCCATGGACGCTGATCGAAAAGTGGGTGATCGAAAAGTACCCTTCGATCAAAAAGTCGATCGAAAAGTGTCTAATCGGATCGAAAAGCTAAGAATTTCGATCGAAACAGGGTCAAAGCCACAGTTTCAATCGAATAGCTTATAGAACTTGAAATTCTTGCCTCTGCTGCACTCGAAACCTGCACAAAAACTCACACGCACCCCTTGTTTTGCGCTTACAACTGAAAATCACAAAGAAAACTCAAACCGTTAGTCACAAAAACTTGAATCTGATATCGCGAGAGCCATGAAACACACGTTTCTTGGCTCTGATACCAATTGTAAGGATCTAAATAGTCCCTCACGCGATATCTAATCCACTAATCACCTTGTGGAATCCGGTGATTAGGGGTGATTCAAGAATAATAAAAAAGTATTACTAAAGAACAATTGAAATCAATTAAACTCACAAACCGAATTAGAAGAAACTTGATCAATGAATGGTTGAACTACACTTCAAGAGTTCAAAAAGCACAAGGTGATTTTCGATAATCACCTTACACCTTTGATAGAACCAACAACCTCAACATGACAATACTAAGTTCCTTGTATAGGGGGTGACCAACTTGATAGGCAAGTCACCTCCTTAACCTACAAAATTCGGCCCACGTACTAGAAAACCAATCGGACCTTATCAAACCCAATAAACCCACTAATGTTAGCCCAATTAAAATTACAAATATGCCCAAAATATATCTAATGCAAAAGCCTTAATTTATAGTTCTCTACATTTCTTTTGAGAGATCCATTCTCCAATTTCAGGCTATTGTTCTCATCAGTGAGTTTCTGCATCTCCTCTTGCAATTCAATAATTTTGTCACTAGCTTCCACAACATTTTTATGTGCCTTTTCATACTTTTGTTGTAATGGATAGCGTATTTGAAATAAAGCCTCAAAATCATTCACAGCATCTTGGGCTTCAGCTTTAGCAGCTTCACACTCTTTGATCAAACTTCTTTCTCCTTAAGCAACACTTCTAACTCCTTCTTTAACAATATAACTTCATCAGAATCACCAGATTCACCAGATTCAGGTATGGAATTTGTCATAAAAGCAAATTGGTCCTCAGACAATGTTTGAATCTCTTTAACTGATTCTGAGAAATCATTTGATGATCCACCATCTTCAAAGGTTGATTCAGTCATTGTATCATCATCCTGCACATGTGTCACAATTAAAGCAAAAGAATCAGTAAACTGATTACCCCAGTTTTAAGTCTTATCTTCTTGAGATACAAGAGCTTTTGTGGGATCAGTTTTAGAGTTAGAATTACTCCCTGAACTTGTAGCATTGTACTTAGTGTTGTTTGATGAAGAATCAACCTTTGGTGTATATTTCTGATATTCCTATTTCTTTGGCTGTGAGCATTCCCTCGCGAAGTGACCAGAATTAGAGCAATTGTAGCATCAAACTTCTGATTTGTCGAATCAAATTTGTCCACCAGAATTCAAATCTCTCCTTCCGGTCTTCTTTAGGAATCTCTTCACCCTTCTAGCCAACATGGCAAACTGCCAGTTAATGTCCATTAATTCCAGATCATCAGGGTCCACCTGGTCCTAATCTTCTTCTGTTAGTTCAACAGTGCTAACTTTCCGAGTGATAACCCCATAGTACGATGATACTAGAGCTGATACTAGTGCCATGTAATCTTCGGTTATATTGACAGACAAGGCAAGTTTACTTGCATTCATGGTATTGCTAGCAAGAATTGAAACACGATATCCTCTTGATTCATAACTTGATTCATAACCTTTAGAAGTAGACATATTTCCAGCATTTGACCCACCTCCAGCTACGATTGCTGTTACTGGTGCAGAATTGGCATGTTTACCAGATTTTCCAGAAATTATCGCTGCATTCTGACCATAGTACACTTTAGGATTTTGCACTTCTGTAGGAGTGGTATTCACATTTTTCATCTCAAGATCTCTTGCTTGTAATTTTCCCAACAATTGTAAGAAAGTCAACGTTGAATATTCTTTGTCTTTGTGATCATCAATACATAAGGTTCCCATTTTGGTGGAAGTATTTCGAGTAATTTTTCTTTTCACTCCTCATCTTCCTTCTTAATCTGAACATTATCCATTTCCGATTGAAGATGGCAAAATCTAGAAATCAATTCTGGAACACCTTCATCATCAAATGTTTGAAATTATCGAATTCCTTTCGCAGAACCTTCTTCTTGCTCTTTTTATATTGTTCATTTCCTTCGCATCTTTCCTTCAGAGCATTCCATAAAGCATGTGAGTTTTTACACGTCTTGAACTAATGTAATAACTCTTTCGGTAAAGCTTGAGTAAGTGCTCCATAGGCCTTTTGTTCTCGTGTATAATCAGCCTTTTGAGTAACATTTAGATTCCTTTGCAAAATTGGAACATTGTGGTTGTCGACCGGATAGGTATATGCGTTATCGATTGCAATCCAGAGATCACAATCAGAAGTACCGATGTACGTCTCGAACCTCTTTTTCCAATTATGATAATCTTCGAGCTTAAACAACTTAGGAACCTTTTGACTTGTTCCTATCTCATTATCGTAATTCAGAAGTATTTGCATCTGCGATTAAATCACTACAAAAACTTATAATTCCGACATTTCGACAATTTTCAAATTTTGATTATTCGAACTTAGAGGAACTGAAAGATGTCTATCCGAACATAACCGAACTGGAAACGAACTCAACAAGTATAACCGAACTCAAAGGAACTAAGTGCGAACTAAAATCTTCCAAACTCAACCGAACCATATCCGAACAGAACTAACTTAAAAGATGTTATTCGAACTGCAGGCAAACTGATTAGTAACAAGCTTATCCGAACTCAAACGAACTCAAGCTGAACAAGGCAATTTATCCGAACTGGATACGAACTAGTATACGAACCTACACACACTCAAACGAACAGTTACTTCTGAGCGGTTATTCATCCGAACTCGCACTTCGAAAGACAGTTATTTTTCAGACTCACGAACTCAGACGAACTTAACGGAAAATTTGACGTTTTGCACACTGAAACGATCAGATGAACCAAAAACACTCGAAAATGAACATTGTGATGTCCGAAATACTTAGGAAAGATCAGATTTTGAAAAACGTAAGTTTTTGTGATTGAAAAATGTGAAAAAGTAGAAGAAAACACCAAAAATGCTTCGTTTTCAACAAAAACGACTCGGTATCAAGCTGAGCAACCAACCTAATGCTCTGATAGCTCTGAGGCCACTTGAAAGTGAGATGGAAGTCGAATTGTGCATAACTCAAGTCATTTTAGTAAACGAAACAAGACAAACGATGTATATACAAACTCAATCTTTTATAGATCAACCAAACAGTAGTTACAAAAGACTCAGAGCTCTAATGCTGAATACACCATAAGAAACACACACTTAAGATGCTCAGTTACAAAATTCTAACATAAACATACTATTTATAAAAAGCCCCGGATCACCCGAACTGCACACTGTCCGAACTGGCAGTTCGGTTACCAGTTCGTCCACGTTCGGTTGGGTTCGACTACATAGGTTTTGCACCTGTCTTTGTTTTTTGATTTCTTCTGACTGATCCAGCATCTTGCCATTTTCATATATCAACATGGTATTATGCCACTTACTTACGGGGTCCCTCAAACCGACCGACTTACCGTACTCTACACGCCGCCATGAACCAGCAGGGGAACAACCCTGCGTGCCAGATTATTTTATTTTGACCAGAGCCAAGCACGTCTCGTTGGTACCTGCGAAATGATGGGAACAACCAAGCACGTCTCTTGGTACCTGCGAAATGTTAAAATTTTCAAAAGATAGAGACAATTTTTTAACAATTTCAAGATATTTGATCAGATTCTCCCCTCTCACTGCATAGGAGCCATTAAATTGGTTAGTCAATAAGAGAGAATCAACAAATACTTGGATAGATAGGATTCCCATATCCCTAGCCAGTTATAATCCAGCAATTAAAGCTTCATATTCAGCTTCATTGTTGGTAGCCTGGAATTCACAGGATATGGATAGAGGTATTATGTCCCCCTGTGGCGATTTTAGCAGGATTCCCAGCCCTATTCCTCTGACATTTGAGAAGCCGTCAGTATAGAGGATCCAGTCTTCCTTGAGCTTCTCAAGCTGCTGGACTTCCTTTTCAGCTTCTGGTTCTATGTCACTGCTGAAATCCGCCACAAAGTCAGCTAATGCTTGGGACTTGATTGCTGTTCTTGGTTCATATTTGATGTCATAGGCACTCAGCTTGACTGCCCACTTAGCCATCCTTCCTGACATTTCCGGCTTCCTGATAACTGCCTTGATAGGATAGTTAGATTTTACAATTATAGCATGAGTTTCGAAATAATGTCTAAGTTTAGTGGAAGCCATTATAAGAGCTAGAATTAATTTTTCAAGGTGAGAATACCTGGATTCTGCGTCTAGCAGAGGTTTACTTACATAATATACCGGATGTTGCTGACCTTGATGGTCTTTTACTAGGACTGCACTGATAGAGCTTCCGGAAACAGCGAGATATAAATATAGTGGCTCCCCATCTTCTGGTTTCATTAGCAACGGGGCTGCTGACAGGTAGTCTTTCAGGCACTTTAGGGCTTCTTCATGCTTCTCGGTCCATTCGAATTTCTTATTTTTCCTCAGGATATCATAGAAATTGTTACTTTTTTCTGAGGATCTTGAAATGAACCTGTTGAGTGCTGCGATTCTTCCTGTCAACCTTTGTACTTCTTTTACGTTTGATGGGGACTTCAAATTTAGGATTGCCTTGATCTGCTCTGGACTCGCTTCGATCCCTCTTTCGGTAACCATGTATCCTAAGAATTTTCCAGTTCGCACTCCAAAGTGGCATTTGGGGGGATTGAGCTTCATGTTAT
>JBCNJP010000010.1:86593178-86701616 GCA_039602395.1 Deinandra increscens subsp. villosa | reverse complement strand
GGGCCAAAAACAGTAGTGGCCAAGGCGCAGCGAGCCGGCTTCTATTGGCCTAGAATGTACAAAAGTGCCATTGAAGAAGTCAAAAAATGCGACAATTGTCAAATACATGCTCCAATTCCAAGGCACCCAAGGCACGACCTGGTCCCAGTAAGTTCTTCCTGGCCCTTCCAAAAATGGGGAATTGACATCGTAGGCCCATTCCCCATGGCCCAAGGAAGAGTAAGGTTTGTTGTGGTCGCCGTTGATTATTTCACAAAATGGGTGGAGGCCAAACCTCTCACCACCATCACAAGCAAGCAGATCCTGAGATTCGTGTGGGAAAACATCGTCTGTAGGTTTGGAATTCCTCAAGTCCTTATAAGCGACAACGGAACTCAGTTCACAGACAGAAAATTCAGGAAATGGTGCCTTGAACTGAAAAGTAAACCAGGTGTTCACTTCAGTGGCTCACCCCCAAAGCAATGGGCAGGTAGAGCGGATAAACAGGAGTTTAGTCGAGGGCATAAAAACCAGGTTGGGTCGAAAAAAGAAGAACTGGCTAGATGAGCTACCTCACGTACTATGGGCTCACATGACCAACCCAAAAACTAGCACAGGTGAAAGCCCCTTCAGTCTAACCTATGGGACTGAAGCAGTCATACCTACCGAAGTGGTTTGCCCGACAGAAAGAATGGCTCTAGATGACGAGAACAATGAAGAGGATCTTCGCCTAAACCTGAACCTGATTGAAGAAAGAAGGGAAATAACGGCTATCAGAGAAGCCGCTCACAAAAAAGAAATGCAAAGCCAATATAACCAAAAGGTCAAAGGCGTAACTCTGAATGTGGGTGACCTGGTACTCAGAGCCAACGAAGCCAGCAGGCAAGAAGAGATGGGCAAGCTCAGCCCAAGATGGGAAGGCCCTTACAGGGTCATATGGGCCAACGGAAAAGGGTCGCACAGACTAGCCATGATTGACGGACCAGAAATCCAAAGAACTTGGAATATCCAACAGCTTAGAAAGTATTACTTATGAAGTAGCTTGTCTTAGAAAAATTGTACCAGGCCAGTATATTTGGCAGATTTTGTAAAATGTTGCAATTATCTAATATATATGGCTTGATGAAACAAGCCAAATTTTCATGAAAAATTTGAGTATCACATGTCCTACCACAGGCAAGCACGTTACCATTTGAAAAAGTACTAAGTAAAATGAGAAACAGGCTCCACAAGAGCCAAGTGCATTATCACCAAAGGGTCTTAAATGGGCGCCCTTAATAGAAAAGGTAGAAGCCCCTGGAAGACCTCACAAGGGTCGCTTAGGCACCTTCTGAAAAATGAAGGCATAAAAATGGCTCAAAAATTTTCATGTCATAAAGAAAGCATACCAGCCCATAAGGGACGGATGTCAAAATGCACTAAAAGATACCCAAGTATTGCAAAAAGCTGTAAGGGGGACGCTCCTAAAAGCAGTAAATAGCAAATAGATAAAAAAAAGTGCTAAGAAGCTATCATAGCATAAAAAGCCCTTAACAGGGCACAAAAGGCAAAGGCCACAGGGCCATTGCAAACATAATAAACCATTGTACACCCCAACAGAGGGGCAGAGTGGAACATGTTTTCAAAAATTACAGACATAAAGAATATATTGTTTTCAAAGGAAAGCATGCTTAGGGACCTGGGGTAGCAGGGTCTTCAAGATCCAGGAAATTGCGAACAGCTTCCAGGGACCACTGGGGGTTGGCAGCAACGGTCTCCAAGACACTGAATGAAGCACCAACAAGCCCAGCTCCTGCTTCTTGCACCTTTTGCTCGGCTGAAGGCTCGTAAAAGGGAGTATCCTCAAGGGCAGCCCCTTCAGCAGCAAACCCATAACCAGCGGCAAGGCCAAGTTGGTACCCAGCAGTAGTGCAGGCATCGACGACCTTCTGAAACATGTGGCCAAATTGGGAAAAGGTGTGGACGTGTGTAACAGCCTTGGCAAGCCCCTCAGTAAGGAGCCAACGCCTGTCACCTTCCAGCTCAGTCACACGACCTTCCATGGCCACTCGATCCTCACCAGCAGCTTGTAGGGCCACCATCTCTTTGTTAATCTTTTCCAAGTGAGCATTGGCAGCTGCTTCGCCAGTACGGGCCAATTGAACCTCTTCCTGAAGGACCTTGACATGGGCCTACAAACAGGAAAAAGGGCGACGTCGGCAAAGAACGCAAAACAAAAAATAGACAAGTATGAAAGTAAGGAAAGGGAAAAAGAAAAACGAAATATACCTCCAAATGAACACACTCTTGCTCCTTCTGAGCGGTGGTTTCTTTCTGCGCCTTCAGTTGGCCCTCTAAATCACCCATCTCCTTCAGTTTGCCATGAGCCAAGCTCATCCCTTTCCTAACATCAGCAACTTCTTTCTTCAGCTCATCAACCCCAGCCTTGTCACATTCCAGCTCTTCTAAATCTTGAAGGAGTTTGTACTTGTCCACAAGAGCCTGCTCAAGCTCAACGGCCATCTTCTCATGCCTGGACCTCCACCTCCTTACTTCACAGTCAAGCCAGTTAAGTCGCTTCTCCGCCTCAGTAGCAATCTTGAAAATCTGAACGGTTTGAATGGCCAGGAGATCTCCCAAAGCTGGAGTCTCAATCTTTCTGGCAGCAATGCGTTCGGCCGGAGGAAGCGACCTCCTCATAAACCCCTTGTAAGACTTCGCCCCATCAATAATGGACCCTTCAGTAACATTCCAGTCAGGCCAGTAAGGTCGGGTCCTGGACTCATCAATAACCGAGATAAATCCATCTGAATCATAGTTCAGTGCAGGAGATTGGGGAGGGTCATCGGCAAAAATCCCCTTAGCAGCTGACAATAGGGCATCAGAAAAATTAAGCTTAGTGCTCGGGACAGAACCAATAACTGAAGGGCCGAGCAGGCAAATCAAATTAGCAAACAAGGGAGGGGTTGATTCAGTAATCTCAGGAGAAAAGTGAGGCGTACCAGAGGAAGAAGCACCAGGAGCTTCAGAAAACGGCACCTTTAAGGAAGGGCCTCCAGCAGAAACAGCGGTAAACACAGGAACCTCAGTAGTAATAATAGCTTCACTTGGGGGGACTGTCACACTTGAAGGGGCAGCAGAAACATTCAAAGGCATCAAAACACCAGTATCCAAGTCAATTACATCCTTAGCAGAAGGCTCAGTAATTGATGGGGCAGAAGAGGAAGGCTTAGAGCCACTCCTAAGGTTCAGCCTCAAAGCAGGACGCTTCAAAATCAGGGGATTGAGGGGTGGTATGGCACGCTTCTTGGTCTCCTTTGAAGTAGCATCCTCAGTAACCTTGGCTGAGGAAGAAGGGGACGAAGTGCTGATGGTGTCAGATGCTTGGGAAGTTGCTACGGGCTCTGAGAAGCTAACCCGGGGAGCCCCGTCCCCGGCGGGTACAGCAGTGTATTCCAAACCCTTCCCAGCGCTACCCAAAATCTTGAGAAGATTCATTTCTGCAAAAGCCAAGGATAACGATAAAAAAAATATATGCAAAAACATGTGCAAATAAAAGTCATAAAAAGCTATCTTTGCCCTTCTTCAAGACAACAAAACGGTGGCCATCAGGACGCCCCTTCCTGCTCAAACCGGCCATTACAAGCAGACCCTCAGCAAAGGTTTTACAAGAAGTTGGATGGTCAGAAAGGCGTTTGAGCAGCTCGGCATCATAGCCAGTTTTAGGGGGCGGGTCATCAATGGACTTGTCGTCAGGAAGAAGGGGAAGCACTTCAGGAAGAAAATCAGAGGAAACAAAGAAGTGACTGTCTTTCCAGTTGTAAAGAAAGTTAAGAATAGAATCAGTACAGGACGGGAACTTAGGGGCACGACGCTTCTCAAATGTCAGCCAACTGCCGTCACGCCGGAATTTATAGAACCGTCGGAAAAGGGGCACCGACGGATCTCCAGCAACAGCCTTGCAGGCAACCTCAAAGTGAATAATTTTGAGAAAAGCAAGAGGATGTACCTGCGAAAAATGGCACTGATAGTGTCGGAGGACGGATACCAGAAAAGGGGATAATGGATACCGAACATTACACTGCCTAAAAGTGGCGGCATAAATAGTTACCCGATCGGCAACAACAGTGGCCCGCTCCTCCAGCAAAGGAAGCCTTGGGCTTAGATGATCAGGAATGCCGAAATCGGTGATGAAAGTGCGGAGTTCGTCGGCCGTCATCACAGAGGGGACAGATAGAAGGTCCACTCGAGCCATGTAAAAAAAAAGAGAGAAGAAAATGCGAAAAGAAGAAACTAACCTGCAAATTGAGAGAGCAACAAATGAAGAAAACTCAATCGGCAGCAGTTTAGATGAAGAAGAAAAGATTGCACTCAAGGGTGATCTTCGAATTTAAGGGAAACGGCGTGGGCCGAAAGTAACGGCAGAAACCGCCACGTGGCAGACACGACCCGCGGTTAATTTCTACCCACAAAACGTGGGTCCAGCTGTAATTACCCAGGGGTAAAACTGTAAAACCCATAAGCAGTGATGGGACAACCACTTATTGAAGCTTTTTAAGTAAAGCCTGGGCCGGACTAGGTAAAACAAATTCAGCCCAACCCTTTTTTCACTTAGGACCTCAAAAGAATTGGACTTGGGGGACTTATTGGGCTATACCCCCAAAAGGCCATTCATAAGGACCTCAGAAGTAGAAGGGCTACGAAGAAGCTCTTTCCGAGGCGACGGGCTACATGGAAGCCCTTGCTCTCGATGACGGGCCAAGGATGCCACCTCGGTAATTGCCCTGGCGGAAGGGATAATGACAGACTCGGCAAGAGAAACAATCGAGTGGGTGTAGGGAATCTAGCCGACAAGAAGGACAGGCGAGTACAAGGTAGTACGATGGGACAGGCGATGTGAACGGCATCTTCGCTAGTCCAGCCTGTTTCCCGCCGCTCGAAGCCCCTGCAACCCCATCAAACATTTAATTCAAGGAAAGGAGACGTGAGAGGGAGTAATGACCACTTTGCCCTCGAAGACTACTATATAAACAACACTTGGACGATCGGGTAATGGATCCAAATTCTTTCCAACATTTTCCTTATTCACTTGATTCCTCTCCTCATACAAAGACTTACTCTCACGCCGGAGTGTTGTCACGAAGACCCCCTTCGGGGCCCTTCGTGTCAAGGCTAACGGTGCTTCTGTTTTGTAGGAACCTTCACAAGACCCTTCCACGTGTAGCTAACCTCCAACAATCCTACCCCGGGATTTTGGGACGCAACAACTATCATGATGAGGATCATGAACATGAGAACGGTCACTCTCATCAAAGGATATGAGCTTGTCTTGAGTTAGAGTGGACGTCCGAACAGGTCTATCACCCTGTTCAGATTTGGATTCCTTAGCATGCTTCTTGGCTAAAGAATATGAAGTGCCGCAGATGTCTGAGCCTCCCGAGATGAAGTTGATTATTTGAGCATCCTGGGGTGGAGAAGCAGCTCTTTGAGGCACCTTGTCGGCTTCCTGAGTCTTGACCTTCTTTCTGCCTATCAATTCTTTAAGATGCCCCTTGCTGAGTAGATAGCTGATTTCCTTTCAGAGTGCTATACATTCATCTGTTAGGTGGCCAAAATCTTTATGGAAGGCACACCACTTGGTCTTGTCTTTCCAGGATCCCTGCTTGGTATCCTTCCTAGGCCATCTTGCCTTTTCACCTAGGTCCTGCATAGCACACATCAAACCACCAATATCAACTGAAAAACAATATTCAGATACCTTAGGATACTCCTCATCATCATCGTCTTGGTCAACAGCATTGACTTTGTGATTTTTCGGTTTGGAGTATGGACGAGATCTATATGGCTTCCCGGGGGATTCCGCCTTTTTACTGTTAAGATCATATTTAGGGACCTCCAGTCTTTGGTGGATCTTCTTGTCATCTTCCAAACGGATAAACCTTAAGGCTCTACTACGTACTTCATCAAGGTTCCTGCAAGGAGTCATGACAAGATCATCATAAAAACGTGAATCTTTGGAGAGCCCCATTTTAAAGGCTTCTACGGCTGCTGCCATATCCAGATTAGGAATCTCAAGAGATTCTCGTCTGAATCTGGCAATGTATTCCCTGAGAGGCTCATCTGGCTTCTGAACTATTCGGTATAGGTCACCTATGAGCTTCTCAAAGGTTCTGCTGCAAGAAAATTGATTGTTAAACATGTTAACTAAATGAGAAAATGATGTAATAGTGTTAGGAGGAATGCTCAGTAGCTATTTCATGGCTGGTCCTGTTAAGGTTGATCCAAAGCCTTTGAATAGATAGGCTTCTTTGATTTCTATCGGAATAGGATTGATCTCCATACTCTCCCTGTAATGTGCCACGTGTTCTTCAGAATCTGTGGTTCCGTCGTAAAGCTTCATGCTTGGAGTTTGGAAAGGTTTCGGGATCTCCACTTGGGAAATCGGCCAAGTAAATCTAGAGATCTTATGGCTTTCCAAAGGAACCTCAGGAATAGGTTTCAGGATCCCTGGAACATTTGATATCATTTCTTTCAACTTCTGGAGCTCCCTAGCGATACTTGGATGAATACCTGCATCATAAGGAGCACCCTGGTTAGAAACGATAGGAATTGAATTGGACACATTACCTGAGCCAGGATTCTGGAATGGGATCCTGGGATTATATCCATAGCTCGTTGGGATGCTCGGCTCTGTAGTGGCTGCTGTTTGCATGGGGATGAAGTCACCGTCATGCACATCTGAGGAGCTAGTCTTGAAGATTCCTACAGAAACAGAAGGGTTAGAGTATTGATATCCTTGGGGGTTCTGGCTTGGATTCCCAGCAGAAAAAGGATATCCTTGAGATGGTGAGGCTAAGGATCCCGACGGTAGCGGAATCCAAGGATCCTTGTAGCGTGACTGTGAGGATTCTGGTGGGACAGGTCCTGAGAATCCAGCAGTACTCCCTACATACCCAGCGGCCTGAGAAGTCATTGTAGGGGCTGTAGTGAAGCCTGATGCTGATTTGTAATTGTAGCGAGACAGATCTGAGGATCCTGAAGCATTAAAGTCAAGATGCCTGGGAAATAGAGGACTTTGTTCCTCCACAGGTTTCTTAGACTTCTTAAGCTGCTCGATCTCCTTCATTACTGCTTGATTGGTCTTTTCTTGCTGATCCATCTGATTTTTCACCTGCTTAATCAAGGAAAACAAATCGTTTTTAGTAATAACAGGATCAACAGATTGAATCTGGGATCCTATGAAGACAGGATAGTCAGTTTTTCTCGGCTGCTCGTCCACTTTCTTCTGACGGTCATTGGTCTTCTTCTGACTTCCTGGAATGGAAGGAAGAGGAGGAATGGAGGACGATGTAGAGGCCGAAACAGTCGTCTTCTGTTGGTTTGACATTTTCGAGATTGGAGATCAAATGAAGTGAATGAGATACGGGATTTTGGTAAGATTAAGCACCACTTGCCCCACGGTGAGCGCCAAACTGTTTTGGTTAAAAATTCACAAAGGAATCTCGTATTCCAAACTTAGAATGTGAGGTAGTGTGCTTGTCAATATACTTGAAATGTAAAATTGAACACAAGGATGTAACAAGGGAAAAATCCAGGATCCTTCGAGTTGCCTCTAGGAATCCTAGCAAAAAAACCTCGGGAGCCGGCCTGAAGAGCCTGCTGCCTAGCACTTTTACTGATAATCAAATGAAAAGTTACAATGGGTTGGAGGTTTGATCGATCAGAACTATGTGATACAATGTTGTGAAGTCGTAATTGAGCTAAGGTGTGTCGAATGTGTCGAATGTGTGTTCCTACTGATCGAATCCTCGATTATATAAGAAATACAATAATAACAAACTTTCCGGGATTCCCGGGATCCTATCGTCCAACTAACTCGACCGTTAAGGCCCTCTTCGTTCACTTGGTCCACGATCTTCTCTAGCTGAACTGCGTGAGCTTCCTGCGAGCATCCTGAAAATATACCCTCAACAGGTATAAGTATAAGCATTACCAGGATGTACTGGCCATTTTTAAGGTGCATGGCAACACACAGTACATGCAATTCAAAGTGGCCAAAGATAATACGACACCTGGAGGATACACCATCGCTTACCCCTCAAGATCGTCCTGAGGCCATCTCCAGAGTGTTCCAGATGAAGGTTGTTGCATTCATTGCTTTCCTTATAGAAGAAAGGCCCTTTGGCGATGTGGTGTAGGTATTTCCATGTTCAGCCATTCCTTCTCTTCATATACTGAATTCCAACGTACTATCATGGCTGACCTTTGCTCCTTACAGATCTGTACACAATAGAGTTCCAGAATAGGGGCCTCCCGCATTTTCATACGCTTTGTGGGTCGCAAAACCATTTAGGATTCGCACTGCTGAGCAGATAGATACCTTCATCTCTGTTAAAATCCCGGATAGCGAGTCCAAACCTGTTTTGCACAAAACTATAGTGGAGACTATGATTCACGGGGCCATGTAGGCCGCTAAATGATACCGCCACCTGCATGTATGAGGGTAGTTTCTCAAAGAATTTCCCAAAATCATACAACGATTTCACAAGGATCAATGATAAGGGCCATGCATTTTATAGAAGAAGGAAGAATGACCTGACTGTTCCAGAAGGGGGGGTTCCTCTGTTGACTACTGTTACATTGTCCCATATAACAAACGTCTTTCATTGCGCTTCTATGCCCACATAAACATTGAGCATGAAAATATACCCTCAACAGGTATATGTAACAGCATTACCAGGATTACTGGCCATTTTTAGGGTGCATGGAAACCCACAGTACATGCAATTCAAAGTGGCCAAAGATAATACGGCACCTGGAGGATACACCATCGCTTACCCCTCAAGATCGTCCTAAGGCCATCTCCATAGTGTTCCAGATGAAGGTTGTTGCATTCATTGCTTTCCTTATAGAAGAAAGGCCCTTTGGCAATGTGGTGTAGGTATTTACATGTTCAACCATTCCTTCTCTTCATATACTGAATTCCAACGTACTGTCATGGCTGACCTTTGCTCCTTACAGATCTGTACACAATAGAGTTCCAGAATAGGGGCCTCCCGCATTGTCATACGCTTTGTGGGTCGCAAAACCATTTAGGATTCGCACTGCTGAGCAGATAAATACCTTCATCTCTGTTGAAATCCCGGATAGCGAGTCCAAACCTGGTTTGCACAAAACTATAGCGGAGACTATGATTCACGGGCCATGTAGGCCGCTAAATAACACCGCCACCTGCATGTATGAGGGTAGTTACTCAAAGAATTTCCCAAAATCATACAAGGATTTCACAAGGATTGATGATAAGGGCCATGCATTTTATAGGAGAAGGAAGAATGGCCTGACTGTTCTAGAAGGGGGGTTCCTCTGTTGACTGCGGTTACATTGTCCCATATAACAAACGTCTTTCATTGCGCTTCTATGCCCACATAAACATTGAGCATGAAAATATACCCTCAACGGGTATATGTATAAGCATTACCCATATGTACTGGCCATTTTTAGGGTGCATGGAAACCCACAGTACATGCAATTCAAAGTGGCCAAAGATAATACGGAACCTGGAGGATACACCATCGCTTACCCCTCAAGATCGTTCTGAGGCCATCTCTAGAGTGTTCCAGTTGAAGGTTGTTGCATTCATTGCTTTCCTTATAGAAGAAAGGCCCTTTGGCGATGTGGTGTAGGTATTTACATGTTCATCCATTCCTTCTCTTCATATACTAAATTCCAACGTACTGTCATGGCTGACCTTTGCTCCTTACAGATCTGTACACAATAGAGTTCCAGAATAGGGGCCTCCCGCATTGTCATACGCTTTGTGGGTCGCAAAACCATTTAAGATTCGCACTGCTGAGCAGATAGATACCTTCATCTCTGTTGAAATCCCGGATAGCGAGTCCAAACCTGTTTTGCACAAAACTATAGCGGAGACTATGATTCACGGGCCATGTAGGCCGCTAAATAATACCGCCACCTGCATGTATGAGGGTAGTTTCTCAAAGAATTTCCCAAAATCTTACAAGGATTTCACAAGGATTGATGATAAGGGCCATGCATTTTATAGGAGAAGGAAGAATGGCCTGACTGTTCCAGAAGGGGGGTTCCTCTGTTGACTGCGGTTACATTGTCCCATATAACAAACGTCTTTCATTGCACTTCTATGCCCACATAAACATTGAGCATTGTGGTTGGACCATGATGATCAAATACCTCTTTAAGTATTTTTCAAAGGGATCAGATCGCATTAAATATTCAATAACCTCAGACAAGAATATGGCTCAGCAAAGAGCATGGCAGATTCATATGCCCACACGTAGCGTCATGGCGAATCTTAAATTTTCCTATCCACCACAGGGACCCTGCCATGCAGGCTCTTTCTGTTCATCTTCACAATCAACAGAATGTCACCTTTAGGGACCAGAATTCACTGCTAGAGGTCGTTCTGAACCCAATGTCAAGAAAAACTACCTTAACAGAATGGTTGCAAAGTAATCTAAGAGATCCTAACGGCCGCCACCTGCGATTTGTTGACTGCCTGAAAGAGTATAGATGGGTCTGCTAATCTAAAAGTTGGATTAAATGAGCGACAAGGAAGAAACCAAGTATTGGCAGATTGGTTTATGTGCACCCCAGCAGCGGCGAACTGTTTTACCTCAGGATGGTGCTCAATCACAGAATGGGATGCACCTCTTTTAATGACATCAAAACCATTTGGCATCGTTCAAGAAACATATCATTCGGTATGTGAGGCTTAGGTTTAATAGGCGATGATAGAGAGTGGGCGCTGACATTTGAAGAGGTGGAAATATGGGGAACCTCTATCGAATTGAGGTTCCTTTTTGCTCAAATGCTTCCGTTTTATGAGATATCCAATCCTCTACTTTTGTGGAACAACCACTGGCTTGCAATGAGTGATGACATTATCCGGCGTATTAGCATAAAAACAAATGTGGATCCAACACGCATTCCCGAAAATGATATTCTGCAACAGATCCCGTACAAGCTGGAAAAACTGCTAAATACCAGCTCATCTTATTCGACACTTTACAATTATGGACTTCCAATGCCACAGGGTGATCTTCTGGAACTTATTAATAATCACCTTTTAATGGAAGAAAGGTGTTATGATAAAGATCAGCTTGCATTAGAAAATTAAAGGTTTACAACTTTGATGCATCCAAAGTAGCTCCAGGTGTATCAAACAGTCATGTAGTCACACTAAAGCAAAATACAGATCCTTCTCTTTATATATGGTCATGGTGGCACAGGTAAAACATATCTATGGAACACCATCATTAGTTCTATTAGATCTCCAGGTGACATAGTATTAGCAGTTGCTGGATCCGGTATTGCCTCCCTTCTGTTGTCATCAGGATGTACTGCACATTCAAGGTTTCTCAAATTCCTATTGTTGTGACTGATGAAGCCATGTGCAATATTAAAAAGGACAGCCCTTTAGCAGACCTGCTGCGTATAGGGGTGATCAAAATCTCGGGATCCTGAAAAAAACCGAGAAATTGGCCCGATAATTCCCGAGTACCGGACCGACCCAAGCTGTATATACTTTTTTTGGTCCCTGTTTTTACAAGAATTCGGTTTCGGTCTCGATCTCGGTCTCGGTCTCGGGTTTGACCGAAGACCGCCCCATAAATCCCGAACTCCCGAATAAAAATTAAAAGTCGATCACCTATTCACCTAAATCTTCTACAATTCTGTCGTTTTAAAAGCCCAACCTAGTTTTATTCTCCAAATTAACAATACTAATCATGTGCTATAAAATGTTATTAACAAAAGGCCCATAATTTTTGTTGTCTACTGATGTACACATAATTATACATATTTTTATACTAAAATATTCCCACATTTTAGGACAAAACCTAGCCACTAACATCAAAACAAAGCGATTTTGTTTTCTTTTTAGTTTTTCAGGTTTTCTAAAGCCAAAATACCAAAAGGGGCATAATCTAGCAGAAAAGTTTAGAGAAATACAAGCTTTGGGATTTCTTGACTTTAGCATGGCCCATGCCCAACCCGACACGCCCCGTGCCCAACCCGACACGCCCCGTGCCCAACCCGGCACGCCCCGTGCCCAACCCGGCACGCCCCGTGCCCAACCTGGCACGCCCCGTGCCCGACCCGGATCTGCAGAAATCTTCCTCTGATCCAGCACACCCCGTGTCTCTGAATCACCACGCCCGGTGCTGAAGCCTCCTGACATGGCACTTCCCGTGCCTCTGAAGACAAAAGATTCCAAATCCTCTATCTGACATGGCACAACCCGTGCCACTATAAGCAAGCCTCGTGCCAAACTCCAGACTTTGCCTATAACAGTCGGCCTCCTGCCACTTCACAACTCGCTCAATTCTTCTCTCTTCCCCCTACTTTTAGATTAGTTAATCGAGCCACTTGGCGTTTTCGTGTCTTTAAGTATGTCAAAGTCTGTAAGAACTTCAACCAGTTTAAGTAATTGAAAGTATTTTGTCTATGAAATCTTCCTTTACTTGTTGGAAAAATTTTAAGCTATGATTAGCTAAATTCTTACACTTGATTGGAAATAATAAACCTTTAACAAGTTTTCAAGTTGTCTTTATAAAGTTGGTTTAAGGTATGTCTAATGACTTTGTGAAAACCCTTTTAATTGAAAGTGTATTATTGATTTTCTGAACCAAACGTGCTCTACGTATCACCGACCATTTGGGGAGTCGAAATCCCAAAGGCCGGACTTGTGACACCCGGTCGGGGGACGATGCATGATCCAAAAGGTGGCTCGCGTCCCATGCTACATGATACGTTCCTTATGTCTATGTAAACAAACTCGGCTGACCACGAAAGTGCGGGCTGAAAGTATTTGGTTGGGAATGGGGGTTGGTAATATTTTGTCTCTTCACGGAAGCCGAGATGATACGTGTTTATGAACTTGGCTCTGGTCACGCCGTACGTGCATGCGCGAGAGCGGTGCATGGAAGAAATGGACCTTAGTCCCTTAACAAGATCACTTTCATAATCTCCCCATCTTTGAGATAATGCAGAAGCCGATGCCTTGGCAAACTTGGCTTCATCGCTCAGGATTCCTGAGGATGTCCAGATTCCAATAACTCACATCCTGACGCCAGCGATAGCTCTACAGGAAGCTCAGGCTGTTGACAATAATGCAGGCGCAGATGTCGAGAATCCTGAAGATGCTCAGGAATCCTGGACTTACCCGATCAGGAAGTATCTCAAAGATGGGGAGATTCCTGTTTTGGTCAAAAATTCACTTAGGAATCCTGTATTCCAAACTTAGATTGTGAGGTACTGTGCTTAACTATCAAGTGAGCAAGTAATCCAAGTTGGGATGATAACACAAGGATTTTAGCGAGGAAAACTCCAGAATCCTTCGAGTTGCCTCTGAGAATCCTGGATAAAAACCTCGGGTGCCGGCTGAAAAACCGCCACCAAGTCAATGTTATTAATGATCAAGCAATTCGTTACAATGGGTTGGAGGTTTGATCGATCAGAACTATGTGGTACAATGATTCGTATTCGTAAGTAAGCTAGTGAAAGTGTGTTGTGTGTCTACTGATCGAATCCTCGATTTATATAACAAATACAATAATAACAAACTTTCCGGGATTCCCGGGATCCTATCGCCCAACCAATTCGACCGTTAAGGGCCTCTCCGTTCACTTGGTCCACGATCTTGTTCAGCTGGAGCGTAAGTTTCGGAAGTAGTTGATGACTCCGGTGATACCTGGTCAAATAAACATGTGGCAAATATGAGGGTTAGTAAAAATAATATAATCAGGATACCTGAGTTTACGAGATTCCCAGATGACAATAGGATTCCTGAACTGTCTGAGCTTCCTGTGAGCATCCTGAAAATACACCCTCAACAATTGCCCCTTGAATTTCAACAGCTGTGGATAAGTTTGACAGCTGTTAAAATTCAAAAAGATGCCTTTTTAACGGCGTGTAGACGGTAAAAGCAGTTAGGAAGTGACTGGTTTCTCGGCGTCCAAGAGATGGGACGTTTTTCTTTAAATAGGGAGTAAATCCATGAGATCTTCACCATCTTCTTCGCAAAACCTCTCGAGCTTCTCCGATATTCCAGGTCAGTCCCTTTCTTTCTTTCTCGTTTTCCTTCGCGTTTTTTCGGCCATGGCCAAGAAAAACACTCGATCTTCTTCGTCGTTGAGCTCTCCGATCGCCGAGGATTTCCATGATCAGGGGTATATCATCCCCTGTGAGGAAGAAAGCTGTTCCTTCGACGATCGCGATATCCTTGAACTGAAAAACTCCGGCGTTTTTCCGCCGGAAACCGTTTTCCGACCTTATAGTTCTCTCGTCAAGTCTGATTTCATCTCCACAACTTGGGTTTGCTTTATGTATTATCCTTTCTTGCTCGGAATGACATTCCCCTTTCCGGAGCTTATCACCCAGTTCTTCAAGACTACCCGACTTTCTTATTCCCAAACCATGCCGATGGTCTGGAGAATCTTGTATTCTCTGGACCAGTTGAACCAAACCAGGAATCTCGACATCGGGATTCCTGAAATCTGTGAAGCTTACAAGTTAAGAACCCACGGTTGTAGCCGGTTTGTTCTTCAGGCTCGTACCTCTAACTCCCAGTTGATTCCCCGAGCTTCCCACAATGATCACGATTGGAAGAAGCGATTCTTTTTCGTCAAACGAGACTCGATTCCTGGGGGGACAGAGTTACCGTTGAAGTGGGTTGAGAAGGGTAGGAAATTGAAGCTTCCCATTTTTCGTTGAATTTCACATATGCTTTTAACTTTACTGTTACTTTCTCTTTTGCAGCACCCAAGTTTGAGAATCTTATCAAGAAGCAGCCTGATTTCAAGAAGCTTGAAGCTATTTACCAGATTCCAGCCAGCGAGAGAGCTTTGGTTCTTGAAGCAACAACCAGCGAAAATAGTTATTCAGCCGATCACACTCCCACCATGTCTGGTAAGTTCTTGTAAGGTTCTGACTTCTTTGTTTATTCGAGCTTCCTGGACACTAATAACATGTTTCCTTTTGCAGCTTCCAAATCCAGTGCCTCGTTTTCCTTGAAGGATCTTGACAGCCTTCTGAAGGTTAAGAAGGAGCAACTTGAGCACCCCACCGTCTCCAAGCCGCCCGTCAGCCGGCCAAAGGCCTCGGCTTCCAAGAAAAGGAAGGCCCCTGAAACTTCAGCAGCTCCTACCGTGTACCTGGAATCTTTTGAAGATCTTGCCCCGTCTGAGGTCAGCAACAAGATCCTCTCTATGCAGACCATGATCAACCTGGTAAGAAGCTCAAGTAATAATTATGTTAGTATCATACCTGTTACCGCCGCTGATCAGGATTCCTACTTGTGCAGGGTATCGAGAAGCTGAGCTTCCAGGCTATGGACATGGAGAAGAAGCTCGCTGAAGCCAACGAGAAGATTCAGGCCCAAGCTGAAACTGCCAAGGGTAAGACCCTTCTCTATGAGCATAAGCTCACTGAGCAGCGTCAAGCCCTGGAAGCCAAAATGGCTGCTGATGCTGAAATTGGCCAACTCTCGGCTGCCCAGAGCATCCTGGAATGCAAAATTCAAATGGCAGAAGAGGCTGAAGCGGCTGGCTTTCAGGTGCCAGGTTGGGATATCGCAGGCTGGAGGCTGGTCTTGGAATCGCTGGGAGGAGATGGTGATGGGGAAGGAAAGGATGGGACCGATGGTGGCTCCTCAAAGGCGTTTCCGGATTCTCCGGTAGCCCCAACAAGGGCTTATATGATCGAGCTGGGAGCGGGCAAGAAGCTGGAGGACGTGCTGAAGCCGGTGGAGGAGGAGAAGACAGTGGGCGATGAGGACAATGCAACGGTCTGAGCCCACTTTTTAGGTTTTTAGGTGGTTCTTTTGGTTGTCTTTGTGGTTGAAACAATTTCCCTTTTCCTGTAATGAACAAACAACAAACAACGATAGGGATCCTGGTGGAGGGATCTTGTGTTTACAAGACGAAACCAGGATTCCCAAAAACAATATTTTGACCCTCGAGCTTCTCAAGTGGAGGGATCCTGAGGTTTTCAGGACGAAGCTTGAGAAGCTCACAATCTTTAATGGCTATAAATAATATCAGTATCTTTTGGCTTCTCATATTGTCTTTTGTATTGAAATTTTTGGTTGGTAGAATTAGTTTATAAAAACTTATTAAACATCTAAAAAATGACTTGTATGCTGGAAAACCATTCGAAACTTGAATAACATGTTAGGTTAGCCTAAATAGTAAAAACTGACCTTGGAATTTTACCTTAGTCGATTTTTTAATTCCAGATAACTATATCTTCTTCTACCTGATTTGGGATTCCTACGGGAATCTTGAATGTACATTTCTCAGCATTCGTCACAGTTTCTTCGAAAACCTGAAACAATTTTGAGAGGCTTCTTGGCCTCCGGACGAAGTCGATATCTCCAAGAATAAACAAGTTAAAAATAAACTGGGGATAAACCCGGGATTCTTGGGACTAAGCCAAAACTGGGGACAAGCCCGATAAACTTGGGACTAAGCCAAAACTGGGGACAAGCCCATACGTATGTGACATGAAGATGCCAAAACCTTAGATAACACGTCAGTGTTATAAACCTTGAGAATCCGCCCAGCAGCCTCCAGTGACAAGATTGTCAGCCACCCCTGGAGTGGACTGGTCCGGCCACCTTTAGCGTACCGGGGGACAACGTGCGCTACTGGCGAGGGTCGTGCGCTACTGGCGATTACCCAAACTTAGGAGAGGAGTCAGCCTCTCAAACCTTAGGAGGTATGCGGGATACCTTAAACGTAGGAGAGGTGGCCAACCTCTAACTGGGGATATACCCAAAATTCTCTAGGATTCTCAAAATCTGCAAAACACTCAACGCTTGGTGAGGGGTGGGTGTTAGCCTAGCTAACACCACTCCGATGCTTAAGTCAGTAACTTATCACAAAAATAATAAGAATTAATTGAAATAGGATTAGTATACGTACCTTGGATTTATATATTGAGGATCCTTGGGATTCTGCCTGAGATTCTCAACGGGATTCTCACATAAAATAAGCTTTGAGGTGTATGGCATTCCAGGCTCTTGGAAGAGGTTCTCCTTCCATATTCACCAGACGGTATGCCCCCTTACCCTCTTCAGAATCTATAAGGTAAGGGCCTTCCCATTTGGGTGCTAACTTGTCGTCAGCAGGATTGGTGGTATTCTGAAAAGCTTTCCTCAAGACCAATTCACCTACTTGAAATCTTCTTAGCCTGGTGTTCTTGTTATAAGATTTTGCTATCCGCTGTTGGTAAGAAGCCATCCGGATTTTGGCCATATCTCTGAGCTCCTCATTTGTTTCGAGATCCTGAAGGAGATTCTGGCTATTGGTTTCAGGATCCTGGCAGTTGACTCTGGCTGTCGGGAGTACCATTTCTGTAGGGATCACAGCTTCTACCCCAAACACTAACGAGAATGGTGTTTGGCCAGTAGCATTTTTAGGTGTAGTTCTGTCTGCCCAAAGGACAAATGGCAGCTCCTCCGCCCATTTACCTTTCTTGGAGCCCAACTTCTTTTTGAGATTGTTGATTATGATCTTATTACTGGATTCTGCCTGCCCATTAGCCTGTGGGTGGACAGGTGTTGAAGTGATCATCTTGATGCCCCAGCTTTCTCAAAAGCTTGTAGTTCTCTTGCCAATAAACTGGGAGCCATTATCGCATATAATCTCTGCCGGAATCCCAAATCTGGTGAGGATGTTCCTCTTGATGAATGATATCACTTCTTTCTCTCTTACTTGAACATATGCTTCTGCTTCAATCCATTTGGAAAAGTAATCCGTCATGGCAAGCATAAACACTTTTCCTCCGGGAGCCTTTGGCAGCTTACCCACAATATCCATGCCCCACTTCATGAATGGCCATGGGGATACTATAGGATGCAGATGCTCAGCGGGTTGATGGAGGATATTACCGTGCCTTTGACAAGCATCGCATTTCTGTGAGAAGCTCGCGGCGTCCTTTTTCATGTTTGGCCAATAATACCCGAATCTGAGAACTTTAGAGAACAGTGCCCTGCCCCCGGTATGGTTCCCACAATCTCCACTGTGGATATCTTCAAGCACCTCTAGAGCTTCTGACTTCTCTAAGCACCTTAAGTAGACACCTGCAAGAGATCTTTTATATAGAATATTATCAATTATAGTATAGGGTACTACCTTTGTGCGAAAAGCTCTGGGGTTTTCGCCCTTGTTTTGGCTTAGTCCCAAGAATCCCGGGTTTATCCCCAGCTTATTTTTGAACTTATTTTACTCTCAGAAGCGTTAGCTTCGGCCGAAGGTCAAGAAGCTTCTTAAGATTGTTTCAGGTTCCTGAGGAAGCTGAGATAAGTTCCAAGAAGAGTGACTTCAGGATTCCCGTCGGAATCCCGAATAGGATGAAAGAAGAAATGATTGTTTGAATCAAGAAGTCGACTAAGGTAAATTTTGAAGGTCGGGTGACTTAAGTTTTTATTAATCTTGAAGCCTAACCTATTTAACTATTTAAATCCCAAATGATTTTCCAACATACAAGTCAGTTTTAAGATTCTTGATTAATTTTATAAACTAATCCTATCCACAAAAATTTCGATGCAAAACATAACATGAGAAGCCAAAAGATATTGATATTATTAACATGCACGAAAGGTTTTAAGCTTCCCAAGCTTCGTCCTGAACACCTCAGGATCCCTCCACTTGAGAAGCTCGAAGGTTAAAAGATTGTTTTTTAGGAATCCTGGTTTCGTCTTGTAAACACGAGATCCCTCCACCAGGATCCCTACCATTGTTGTTTGTTACTTGTCTATTACAGGATCCAGAAAAAGTTTCATAAAAAACCACCAAAAACCTAAAAAAGTGGGCTTAGACCGTTGCATTGTCCTCATCGCCCACTGTCTTCTCCTCCTCCACCTGCTTCACCGCATCCTCCAGCTTCTTACCCTCTCCCAGCTCCACCACATAAGCCCTTGTCATCGCCACCGGAGAATCCGGAACCGTCTTTGAGGAGCCACCATCGTTCCCATCTTTTCCTGCCACATCACCATCTCCTCCTAACGATTCCAAGACCTGTTTCCAGCCTGCGATGTCCCAGCCTGGCACTTGGAAGCCAGCCGCTTCTGCCTCTTCTGCCATTTGAATTTTGCATTCCAGGACGCTCCGGGCAGCCGAGAGTTGGACCGAGAGTTCAAGGCTGATCCCCACCAGGCTGCTTCCTTTACTTCCCACAGCATGTCCAGTTGTAAGTTTCCTGGTACCCTGCCTTTTGTTCCTTGAATTTTGTTGCTTTTTCATGTTTTTGTCCTTCAGTTGCCGCTACTCCCATCAACCTCGAGGATGTTGATCTAGACGCTTTCCTGCTGGGTGGATCTGAACAGGACATCCAGGTCTTGGCCCCAGTAAAGGCTGAGCCCATGTCTGCCCCCAAGGCTCCTTCTTCAAGGGCCTTTGGCACAAAGCGTAAGACCAGGGCTGCCGCTGCTGCTCCTTCTCTGCTACCTCTGGAAAACATGGATGCTGTCGAGCTGCTCACACATGCTGAGGCTTCCTCTCGCCAAGTAAGTAAATTATGGGTACCCCTGAATTTTCTGTATAGTTAAGCCATTCAGGGTCTAAAATATTTAATTAAATTACCTTGTCTCGCAGATTTCTGGGTGATTCTTCGAATTAGTCCGGGCTGCCGATAAGCGTACCCATGATGCTGAGTCTTCAGCCAAGAGGGAGGTCGCTGCTCTGAACAAGGAGCTGAACTTGAGCAGGGCGGCGGCTAATAAAAATCTGGGGCTGGTGCAGGACCTGGAGAAGAAGGTTTTGGATGCGCGGGCTGAGCATGAGGCTGCTCTGGCTGCAAAGGGTGATGAGGGCAGGTTGATAGCCCGCATCTCGCTCCTTCAGTGCAGGTTGAAGATGGCTAAGGAGGCCAGGGACCTGGGGTTCAGGAACCCCAATTGGGATGTGACCGGATGGGCAGCCAAACTGCGCGAGCTAGGCGCAACCATCCCTGCTGGGTGTGACCCTGAAGCTGACCCTGGAACCAGCAAGGGTACCCCATCCAAGGGCTCTGTCGACCATGCCATGGACATTGATCAGACCAAGGAGGGGAATGTGCCAGCCCAGGAGCCCAAGGCAGCGGAGGAGGTGCCTGTGGAGGAAGCTAAGGAGACGATCCAGGATGCAGTCTGAAAGTTGGGGGTCGTCTTCTTGTTTTTTGTGGTTCTTGTTTAAAAACAATTTTAATTTTCTGCTTGTGATGTGATGCCGGTTGATGTTTCCCGGTTTTTAATTTAAGACAATATGCCCCACCCCTGGATTATGAATCCAGGGTTTTTGACATGCCCCCATCCTGGTGTGGCCGGAACTTTTCCAGACCCAGGATGGGTCCTTTAATATAACTGCTTTTAGTTACATGATTGTGTTTGAAATATTTGAAAAATATTTGCTAGTTCATGGAACCATTCTAGGGTTTACCTTAGTATTCCTGGTTTGCCGCCAGGATTCAGGAATCCTCGTAGCTTTAGTAGACTTGTGAATGTTTCCTGTCATATGAACATAACAATTAGAATTAACTAGCCAAGTAGTTAATTTACTTAGGTTTTAACCGTTATGACCCTGGATTAAGTCAATAATCCTGGGCCACTAGGTAATCTTTGAGTTATTTCTGGGGTCATGCCCGGTGTCGTACCGGCGAACTAGGGATTTCCTCTTAGTCGTACCAACTGACTAGGGCATGTCCTCGAAGTCTTAAGTTGGTACGTCAGCACCAATCCATCTCGAAAACGCGTCAATCGTTTTAAACCTTAAGGGATCCGCATATGTCCCTGGATTGGAAGGTTGCCACCAATGTTATTAACACGGATGATCCCACAATCCCAGGGTTTCATACTTGGATCACGTGCGTCTCGGGCAAAGCAAAAATTGCCACGTGCGTCCCGGGCGAGGCGTGATAGCCTATATTCGGATGGAGGAAGCTTAGTCCTCAAACCTTAGGAGTGGGTTTAGGCCTTACCCAACACGGAAGTGAGATGGCCAGCTCAAACTTAGGAGACACATATTGATTATCCTTGGCTTGGTGAATTATGAGTGCACTTTGTCCCGTGTACCTTGGATTTTTTACCATCCTGCATTTTGGGTACCCTGAATCCTGGGATACCCTGGATTCTGAGTAACCCAACAGACGAAACATAAATCTTAGTGTATTCAGGGCAGTGAATAACAACTTCAAATAAAATGTAACGTGTAACTGATGTTAATAAATAAAGAGTGAAGGTAAAACATATAAGGGAATGAACGAAATAAATTAAGCGAGAGGGACTGACCTGGATTTCCAGCATGAATTTTAAAATCAAACACATACATGGGTAGCTGAATCTTGTGACAGGAAGCCTTACATGAAATATGCCTTCAAGTGTATTGCATTCCAAGGTCGTGGTAGTAGTTCTCCTTCCATATTAGCTAGCCAATATGCCCCCTTACCAGCCTCAGAATCAATCAGGTAGGGACCTTCCCATTTGGGAGCCAACTTTCCATCCCCTGGATTTGTTGTGTTCTGAAATGCCTTTCTAAGGACTAGATCTCCCACTTTAAACCTTCTGATCCTCACATGCTTGTTGTAAGTCTTAGAAATTCTTTGTTGATACGCTGCCATCCTCCAAGCCGCTTGATCTCTCAGTTCATCCAGGGTATCTAAGTCTTTAACCAGGGACTGATCATTCGAATCCTGGGTCTGACCACTGACCCTGAATGTGGGGACCACCATTTCTGTTGGGATAACTGCTTTAGTACCAAAGACCAAGGAAAATGGGGTTTGGCCTGTGGCGTTCTTGGATGTGGTCCTATCTGCCCATAATGCCAAGGGTAGCTCTTCTGCCCATCTTCCCTTCTTCTCTTTCAATCTCTTCTTCAAGTTATTTATTATAATCGTGTTGCTTGATTCAACATGGCCATTGGCCTGAGGATGCATTGGTGTTGCCGTTATCATCTTTATACCCCAGGATTCACAGAATCCTGTGGTTCTGCTTCCGATAAATTGGAACCCTTTATCACAAACAATCTCGGATGGTACCCCAAATCTTGTCAAAATGTTTCTTTTAATAAAGGATATGACTTCTTTCTCCCTGACTTGAACGTATGCCTCGGTTTCGATCCATTTTGAAAAATAATCCGTCATAGCTATCATGAATACCTTTCCTCCAGGGGCCTTGGGTAATTTTCCAACAATATCCATCCCCCACTTCATGAAGGGCCATGATGCTGGAATAGGGTATAATGGTTCTGCAGGCTGGTGAGGGGCATTGGCATGTCTTTGACAAGCGTCACATTTCTGGGAGAAATCCTGTGAATCCTTCCTCATGGTAGGCCAATAATACCCTGTTCTAAGAATCTTGGACATTAAGGACCTGCCCCAGTATGGTTTCCACAATCACCCTAGTGGATATCCTTGAGTACTTCTTGGGCCTCATCCTTCTCCAAGCACCTCAGATATGCACCTGCAAAAGATTTTCTATACAATATGTTCTTAATAATCACGTACCTTGCTATTCTTATTCTGAATGCACGGGCGTCCTTCTCGTTCCCTGGAATAGTACCATCCTGCAAATACTGAATAATCGGTCTGGTCCAGGATTCCTTCTGGGTTGAAGAATCCTGGGTACTAAATACCAGGATTTTATCCGCTGTACCAGAATCCTGGGTATCTGTACCTTGGTCTATAGCTAGTGTTAGTATATGAATTATAGGAATATGAGTGACTTCAAGTGCCTTGAATGCTAAGCCTAGGTTTTCCAATGCATCTGCTTCAGCATTCTCCTCCCTTGGTATTTGTTGAATATTAAAATTTTGAAAATCCTGGGACATTCTTTTTACCACCTCCAAGTATTTGATTAGTTTCTCTCCTTTATCTGCGTAGGACCCATTAATATGGTTAGCTAAAAGAAGAGAATCAACATATACCTGGATGTGTTGAATTCCCAAGTGTAATGCTAAGTGTAACCCAGCAATTAGGGCCTCATACTCAGCTTCATTGTTAGTTGCTTGGAATCCACATCTAACAGCCTGGGGTATCATGTCCCCCTGTGGCGATTTCAGTGCGATTCCTATTTCCTGATGTGCCAAGTAATTAGCTATATCAGAAAACCATGGCATGCCCTGTTCCTCCGCACTTGTGACTCCTACAAACTCCTCACTAGCAGCCATCACACTCTCTAACGGGAATGTATCTCCTATGTTCTCCTCACTCAACCTCTCTCTCTCGGGGTCCTCAAGGCGCGACAAGTGGTCGGCCGCTACGTTCTCCGCCCCCTTCTTATCCCTAATCTCTATATCAAACTCAGATAACAAAAGAATCCACCTAATCAGACGAGGTTTCGCATCCTTCTTCGCAAACAAGTATCGCAATGCAGCGTGGTCGGTGTAAACGATGGTTTTGGAAAGAACGAGGTAGGAACGGAATTTGTCGAATGCGTAAACAACGGCGAGAAGCTCCTTTTCGGTGGTCGTGTAATTCTCCTGAGCGTTGTCTAAGGTCTTGCTCGCATAGTAAATGGGATGGAAATGTTTCTCTCTACGTTGCCCTAAAACTGCCCCCACCGCAAAATCACTCGCGTCGCACATAAGCTCAAACGGTAAACTCCAATCGGGGGCTATCAAAATAGGCGCACTCTCTAACCTCTCCTTCAGAAACTCAAACGCCTTCAAACAACTCTCATCAAACTCAAAGGCAACATCCTTCTCTAAGAGACGGGTCATGGGTCTAGTGATTTTGAAAAAATCCTTAATGAACCTACGATAGAACCCTGCATGACCTAAGAAACTCCTAACAGATTTGACATTAGTGGGTGGCGGAAGTTTGCTAATCATCTCAATCTTAGCTCTATCAACCTCAATTCCTGCACGAGAAATCTTATGACCTAAAACTATCCCCTCGGTGACCATGAAATGACATTTCTCCCAATTAAGCATCAGTTTGGTCTCTATGCACCTAGCTAACATCCTCTCCAAATTACCTAAACACTGATCGAAAGAACTCCCGAAAATAGAAAAATCGTCCATAAATACCTCCATGGAAGTCTCGCTCATATCCTGAAAGATGGCCACCATACACCTCTGAAATGTGGCCGGAGCGTTACATAACCCGAATGGCATACGGCGATACGCGAAGGTACCGTACGGGCATGTGAAGGTGGTTTTCTCCTGATCCTCGGGTGCAATAGGAATCTGGAAATAACCGGAAAATCCGTCGAGAAAACAGTAGTACTGCTGACCCGACAAACGCTCCAACATCTGATCGATAAAGGGTAGTGGGAAGTGGTCTTTCCTAGTGGCATCGTTAAGCTTACGGTAATCTATGCACACTCTCCATCCTGTGACGGTCCTACTCGGGATCAACTCATTTCTCTCATTCATCACCACTGTCATACCCCCCTTCTTCGGAACTACCTGAACCGGGCTGACCCATGTAGAATCGGAAATCGGATAAATCAAGCCTGCGTCCAGTAGTTTGAGAACCTCCTTCTTCACAACCTCCTGCATGTTTGGATTTAAACGCCTCTGAGGTTGGACTACAGGTTTATACTCATCCTCCATGAGTATGCGATGCGTGCAAAACAAAGGGTTGATGCCCTTGATGTCGGACAATCTCCACGCAATCGCTTGCTTATTCTCTCTAAGCACCTGTATCAGCTTCACCTTCTCCTCCTCCGTCAAATGAGCAGAAATAATGACGGGTAATCGGGACCCACTATCCAAGAATGCATACTCTAGATGAGATGGTAACTCCTTAAGCTCTAAGACTGGTGGTTCCTCTACAGACGGTTTTTCTCCTAACTCCTCAGACTCACTAACCTCACAAACCTCAGAACACTCCTCTGGTCTCTCAGTTGAGACATGTTCCTAGTGAACATCATCATCAACCTCCCGGTCCTCACTCACCGGGGTCTCACTCTCGCTCGCAACAAGATCTGCTCCACAAATGTAGTCTAGACACCGATCCATATGGGAAATGAAAGTATCAATGAAGTAAACAGAATCGTCCTGACCTACAGAATATTTCATGGACTGCATGACATCGAATGTGATCGTCTCATCCCCTACACGAAGTGTAATCTTCCCGTCATAGACATCGATCAATTCCTTGGCGGTGCGCAAAAAGGGGTGTCCTAGGATGAGTGGACATTTTTCATCTACCTCCATGTCCATGATCACAAAATCCACGGGGAACACAAATCTATCAACCTTCACCAACAAATTCTCCACAACTCCCCGTGGATATTTAACGGATCGATCCGCTAATGAGATGCTCATGCGCGTAGGGGTCGGATCTCCAAGGCCTAGCTTCTCGTAAATCGAATAGGGCATCAGATTGATGCTAGCGCCTAGATCCGCCAACGCGTGGTTCACAGTCGAGCTACCTAACAGACACGGGATCGTGAAAATGCCCGGATCAGTCAGTTTCTCCGGTAGCTTGTTCTGGACCACCGCAGAACATCGTTCATCGAGAGTAACAGTCGAGAGCGTCTCCAGCTTTTTCTTATTGGATAAGAGGTCCTTTAAGAATTTGGCATATTTGGGCATTTGCTGGAGCGCCTCAATGAATGGAAGATTGATTTTGAGCTGTTTGAACATGTCAAGAAACTGACCGTACTCTCTCGCATATTTCTGTTGGATGAGACGGGCGGGGTAGGGGACTCGCCTCAAATCCTCAGCAGTTATCTCCTTTTGCTCGAACTTCTTCTTCTTCTCTGCTGCCTTAGGTGCAGGAGACTCGGAGGTTGGCACGGTACTTGCTGGGACTAGCCTCGGGTGCGCCCTCCCATCCGGAGTCTCCATCTCGATCTCCTCATCCACCGGCTCTTCCTCCTGTGCCGGTGGGTCTTGCTCTCCGCCTCTACCGCTACGTGTTGTCACAGCCTTAAGGGTCGCATTAGGGTTTGTTTGTGTACTACCAGAAAATGATCCCCCCCCCCTTACCTACCAACTCAGAAACCTGTTTTCCTATGTCTCCTACGGAACGCTGTAAATCTAGAAAAGCCGACTTTTGGTTCCTAAAGAGTGTGTCGTGTTCCTTCAACTTCTGCTGCGTCTCCTGATCACGTGTCACGACCTGATTTAGCAGTTGCATTTGTGCAGCCAACATTTCGTCAATCTTCTTCATACTCGACCCTGCATCACTCCCGCTATCTTGGTTCTGACGCGATTGAAAACCCGAGGGGTTCGCGCCACCCCGCCAACCAGAATTGGGGTTGGTCCTCCACCCCGACTGAAAAGAGTTACCGAACTGGTTTTGGTTAGAGATGAAATCCACTTGCTCCTGGCCGGCAAGTGGGCAGTCGATGGTGTCATGACCTCCACGACATAGTTCACATTTAGCCTGCTGCTGAAGTTTAATGTCGTTGATCTGTTTTTGCAAAGCATCATACTGGGCCTGAGCAACAGTATCAGAACTCACGTGGTGAACTCCCCGAGATGTAGAAAGTGAAGATTTCGTTGGAGTTAAAGTAGCCCTACGATCACCGGGGTTCTGCTGCTCAGCTAAGGCAAAACTCTCGAACAGGTTCTTGCATTCCTCAATACCCAGCTTCTCCATCATGTGGCCTCCTGCAGAAATGTTGAATTGTTTTTGCGTTTCGTAGGTGAGACCGTTGTAAAATTTTTCAATGATTGCCCAATCAGTCAAACCGTGTTGGGGGCATTTGCTCAAAAGAGTGTTAAAGCGCTCGTACGCAAGATAGTATGGCTCGTCAGGGTCCATGCGAAAAGAGTGAATCTGCTCCCTCATACGTGCGGCTTTCGCGGGTGAATGATACTTCTTCAGGAATTTTTGTTGGAGATCGGCCCAAGTGGCAATCGAGTTTGCGGGAAGGGTTTCAAGCCACTGGGCAGCACGAGCGGTGAGTGAAAATGGGAACAAGCGAAGGTAGACGGTTTCAGGTTGAACGCCATTGAGGCCAAAAGTGGCACAGATACGTACGAATCGAGATAAGTGAGCGGGTGCGTCCTCCTCATCTAGGCCATGGAATTGAATGGTTTGGGTTAACGTGTTCAGGACATGAGATGGAATTTGCCAGTTGGCAGTGTTAGCAATGGTGGTAGGTGCAATGGAAAACCTAGCATCTACGACTCCGTCACTAGCTATTTCATGAACAGTACGTCTAGCAGCCATATTCAAATCATGAACAGTACGTCACTAGCTATTTCATGAACAGTACGTCTAGCAGCCATATTCAAATCAGCAAATCAGGATATAGCTAATTACTTGGCACATAAAAAGAAAAATTGGAACAAACTCCCCTGATTTCTGATTTTGATGAGTTGAAGGCGAGTTTGAATCCACAGGTCCTCCATTGAATTCCATAAGCATCCAAGTGCAAATATCATCGAACCTGCAAAACAAAAAACAAACAAAACAAACGACTCGACAAAAACTAATAATCACGAAAAATAAAAATAAATAAGAATAAAAATAAAATAAAACCAATATGAAACGTGATTACCTGGAACCTCAGAGATCAGATAAGTGAATAGCAAAAGGCTCGGAACAGTGCCTACCAATTATTCAAGTACATACATGGAATGCGTTTGTTGCACGATTTCACTTCTCAAACTCCTTGATTTCCTGCAAACACGAAAAACACAAAAACACAACCGAAAAGAAATGCACGAAAACACATAAATGCAAAAATTAAACCAAAACTACAAACTTTACAACTCGGGCACTATGTCAATTCAGCTCCTAAACTCTAAACAACCTCCAAATAGATTATCAGGAGGCTTAGATTTCACATCCTTCAACACCAACCTACCGGTAATTACCCGGTTTCTACACTTAAGCTCCATCCCTTTTACTTTCCAATGCTTAAATCGACCCGAGAGGAATCTAATTTTTCCTAGAAAGCTTAATTTAGGGTCGTTTACACAAGCAACTAACATCAACCTCCCCACACTTGGGCCAACCTCCATATCCTCACTAACCACAACTAGATCCCCAAGTGTGGCTTTCTTACTCTCAGTCTGAACCACTACAACTTCTCTATCACACTCAGCCACTTTACCGGGTTCTCCTAGTGGGTCAAAAATGGTAACTGTATCAACTAAAGCATCTAACCCCCCGGGATTCTCCCCACACTTATTTTTTCCTACATCTTCACCCTCTGGACCTGTGTTAACCACCAAATCAGCTCCACACATATAATTAACACATTGATCCACACAAGATATAAAAGAATCAAGAAATTTCATAGCAGCAAAAGGTTCAGATGGTCCTTGTTAGTGGGTATGTGGCATAACCAAAAGAAAAATAAAAAATAAAAACAACTAAAAAAAAGTAAAACCTACAATTCTAGACTCAAAATAAAATAAAGTACAATACCTAAAACTCTAGACACGGAAAGACCTCAAAAAGACTCAAAATTTCCTAACGACGACCTAAGTTAATCTTGCTATTGCCAAGTGTCCCCGGCAACGGCGCCAAAAACTTGATGTGTTCGGAACGACTCTAAAAATACTATAAAAACCTAGACCTAAACCTAGACCTAGACACACATAATATTACCGAAAATACCTAAACTAAACCGAACCCTAAGGCAAGTGTACCTGTCGGATTGTAGCTAAGCTAAGGCAAGACCGGATATCGAACCCTAAGGACACTAGATAGCTAGACTCTAACCTAGGACTCTAAGAATGGAAATTTGAGTAAATTGATTTAAATGTGGAGAATTAAATTAACTAAATAACTAACTTAACTAATTAAACTAATTAAACTAATTACCGACAGCTGGGGAACTTAGAAGAAACCAAGATGAGAAAGGTACCACCTAGACATAGAATCCTAATTAACATCAACAACTTCACTCGGCTATGACAACTCTGATGGAACCAGGATCTTAAGATACAACCTATAGAAAACCTACGAGCCCCCAAAACACTCTCTGGACGTAACTGATAAGACTCCTAAAGGTTGGAAAATGCACACTGATTAGTTAGTTCACCTTTTAAGTTCATCCTAACCGATAATTCTACCGCTCGATCAATTGGTTCACCTTTTAAGTATTTCCCAATTCAATTACCCTAACCACCCTCGAACCTAATCTAAGGCACCTTAAAGCAATTGGAGCTACCTTTAACCACTACGAATGACACAACTAGCAAATTGACTAACCAATCTAGGGGACTTCCTTTTGAGACAATCTTGACCTAGACAATTAATCAACCCAACTAATTGACAAGCCTATCCCCTTTTAAGTTCTAGACAAGGCAGAATATAACAACCAAGATAATAACTACCAATCAACATTCTAGTTCGGGACGTCTCCTAAACTATTCCTTAGATGAAAACCCTAAAGCTAACACCTTTGGATGCATTACCCAACCCGAAAGACATTCGAAGGCAATACAAACACCAATTGACAATCAAAACCCTAATTGAAATACACACATGCAACATTCACAGCAGGCTAAAGGGATTTCAATAGAACATCAATCCAACACAAGTGTCATAAAACCGAATAAAGTAATTAATACTAAAAAGTCATCATGTAGTCTAGATGGCACAAACAATTTAGCCAACAATCATACTGCAAACATGAATACGAACAAAAGCACGAGTCGAAATATTGTTCATCGTAAAAGAAAAGAAAATAGTTCAGCTACCAGTCTGCCTGCCTGCTTGCTTAATGATTATGTTGACTTTTTGACGTGCTAGCCTGCTAGCCTGGTAGCTTCGAATTCGATTTCTTTTTCACGTACGCCTCTGTGCGAGTTTTTCCAATTGCCTTTTCTTTTTCTTTGGCTTCCTCCTATCCCAATTGCTTTCTTTTCGTCCCCCACTTATATCCTCCGTAGGGTTGTGCGTAGCCGGCTCCAATTGTTATAATAATTATTGACCCCTCTTTATTTGTTGCCTTCGTAGGGTTTAATAACCCCCAAAATTATTGTTGTGCTCCCCAAACAATACGTAGGCGTGTAAAACCCAACAAAAGAAATCAATTCCACCGACTTTTTCCCGTCATCTCCTCGGCGCATCAATTAAAATAGGATCATAATCATACGTATCAATTAAAATGAATTTCATGCACACTTCTAATTCAGCCTCTCAACTTAGATAAATTGTCATACCAGCCCCCTGAACTCTTATGTCAACCTACAACCAAATATACTCGATCAATTTTGAGCACAATTAAATCACATTTAACCTAACTAACACAAGACTCAAATAATTACCTAAACTCATACCAAAATATATACAAAAATGACTCAATACATAATAAAGACTCAAATATTATAAACTAAATAAAAACCATTAAAATTGACTCGAAATATACTCAATTATTATACAGTTTACACGGGAAATATAAGATGTGTTTGCAACACATCAGTCCCCCTGATATTTGATGCTCCATCAGTGAATAACGTCCAACACCCTAAAATTTCTTCCTGTTGAAGCTGCTGGAATTCATGGTCTGCCTCCTGTTGTATGTCAGTACTGAAATCAGCCACAAAATCAGCTAGAGCCTGGGATTTTATAGCTGTTCTGGCCTCGTAGATCAGATCATATGCACTCAGCTTCACCGACCACTTAGCCATTCGACCTGACATTTATGGTTTTCTCAAAACAGACTTTATAGGGTAGTTAGTTCTAACATGAATTGTATGAGTTTCAAAATAGTGTCTTAGTTTAGTAGTTGCCATACTTAGGGCTAATATAAGTTTTTCAAGGTGTGAGTACCTAGATTCAGCATCAAGTAAACTTTTACTTACGTAATACACATGGTGTTGCTGACCTTCTGCATCCTTGGTCATGACTGCGCTTACCGTATTTCTGGAAACTGCTAAGTATAGGGACAAGGGCTCCCCTGGATTAGGCTTCATCAATAAGGGTGCCGTGGATAAATATACCTTCAAATCCTGGAACGCCTTCTCGTGCTCTTCTTTCCATTCGAACTTCTTGTTCTTCTACAGGATGTCATAGAATTCCCTGCATCTTTCCGAGGATTTTGATATAAATCTATTCAGGTCAGCAATTCTACCTGTAAGCCTTTGAACATCCTTGGTGTTGGATGGTGATTGTAGGTTGGCGATCGCCCTGATCTGCTCTGGACTTGCCTCTATACCTCTCTTGGTTACCATGTATCCCAGGAATTTTCCTGCTCCGACCACAAAATGACACTTCTCTGGATTCAGCTTCATGTTGTATTTGTCCAAGATGTCAAAGGAATCCTTAACGTCCTGGACATGATCATCGACGACCCTGGATTTCACCACCATGTCATCGATATACACTTCCATCGTGTCCCCCAGTTTTTCTTTGAACATCATGTTGACCAATCTCTGATATGTTGACCCTGCATTTTTTAGTCCAAAGGGCATAACTATATAGCAATATATACCTGTTGGTGTTATGAATGTCGTATCTTCTTGATCCTAGGGCTCCATCTGAATCTGCTGAAATCCTGAGGTGGCATCCATGAAAGTCAACATTTCATGACCTGCCGTTGCGTCAAGCATGGAATCTATGTGTGGCAGTGGGAATGGATTTTTTGGGCATGCACGGTTCAGGTCCGTGTAATCTACGCATACCCTCCATTTACCAATTTTCTTTCCTACTACCACCATGTTGGCTAACCACCTGGGAAACTTTACTTCTCTGATCATCTTTGCTTTTAATAGTCTATCCACCTCATTCTGGATTATGACGTTCTTTTCTGGTGCAAATTTACTCCTCTTTTGGTGTATGGGCCTGAAAGAGTTATCAATCCCAAGTTTATGTGTAATAACGGATTTAGAAATACCTGTCATGTCATCGTGGGACCAAGAAAAGGTTGATATCCTGGTCCTGAGTAGGTGTACTAATTGTTCCTCTATTGGCCCTGGAATATTTGTTCCAATATAGACTTTCTTCCCTGGATTTAAGGGATCCAATTCAATAACCTTGACGTCTTGCTCCCTTGCTTCCAGGGCTTCCCGGGCCTTTTTCTTTAATTGCTATCCTTGTCTTTGTTTGGAGGATATTTTTATTGATGTAGTGTAACATTCCTTGGCCTCTTGCTGGTCGCTGTGGAATGTGATCACACCCCAGGGTGTTGGCAGCTTCACACATTGATGGTACGTTGAGAGTACAACCCTGTTGTCATGAATCCAGGGTCGACCCAGGATTACATTATACCCTGAAGGTGCGTCCATCACACAGAACCGTTTAACTGAGTTGAGCCCTTCTACATAGACCGGAAGCTTGATTTCACCCAGGGTATTCTTTGTTTCACCACTGAAACCCACGAGTACCGTGGATTTTGAGATGATCTCTGAATGTGGAATCCCCATCTTTTGCAGAGCCTCCAACTGGATTATGTTTACTGAACTGCCTCCATCGATCATGATCCTCTTCACAATGTTGTTGGCGATGTGAAGTGTTATCACCAACCCGTCATGATGAGGGTCTATGATGTCGCGTCTATCGTCTTCACCGAACGTAATTTCCCTGACATCGGGTTGAACAGAGCTCTTCCTGGGTCTTCCCTCTCTATCTGACTTGGATTCCTTGGCGTGTCTTTTCGCTGCAGAATAAGAGGTACCACAAATATCAAAACCACCAGAAATGAAGTGGATTACCTTAGCATCTGGGGGTGGTGAGGACGCTCTCTCAAGACGGCCATCAACGTGTCCAGAATCCTGGGACCTTGGACCATTGTCCCTGGATTTTGGGTTCTGCTCCCTGGATTTGTCCTTCTTCTTTCCTAGGAGCTCCTTCAAGTAACCTTTGCTGAGTAGATAGCTAATTTCTCTCCTCAGGGCCATGCAATCCTCGGTCTGGTGACCAAAGTCTTCATGGTAGGCACACCATTTGGACTTGTCCTTCCAAGTAGAAGGTCTATCATTTTTCTTGGGCCATCTTGCTTTGTTTCCAAGATCCTACATAGCATACACAACACCAGAAATATCAGTAGTAAAGCAGTAATCATTAAGGAAAGGATATTCTTCTTCCTCTTCATCCTGGTCCACACTGTTCACTTGACGTTCATCGGCCTTGAGTATGGCTTAGATCGTTGTGACCTAGGTATGAGGACTCTGATTTCCCGTTGAAGCTGTTAAACCCCGGGGAGGATTCACCCTTCCCTAGGATTTGCATGTCCTCCTCTAGCCTGATGAAGCGTAGAGCCCTATGACGAACTTCGTCCATCTTGTTGCACGGTTCATGACCAGGTCTTCATAGAATGGTGAGTCTTTGCTAAGTCCCATCTTGAAAGCCTGGACTGCAGTCGCCATGTCCATGTTTGGAATTTCCAAGGCTTCTCTGCTAAACCTGCTGACGTAATTCCTTAGGGTTTCACCTGCATTCTGGGTTACCCTATACAAATCACTTGTTAGTTTTTCAAAGCTACGACTGCAAGAGAACTGGTTGTTAAATAAATTAATTAAGTGTGAAAATGAAGTAATAGAGTAAGGAGGAACATTCAGGAGCCATTTCAAGGCTGCCCCTGTTAGGGTAGACCCGAATCCTTTACACAAGCATGCCTCCTTAATTTCAAGGGGCATGTAGATAACCTCCATTCTTTCACGGTACTGCGCCACATGTTCTTCAGGGTTTGTCGTGCCGTCATAAGGTTTCATGCTGGGTGTTTGAAACCTTTTGGGTATCTCCATGTCACAGATTGGTGGAGCAAACCTGGACAATCTATGACTCGCTGGTCTAACTTCAAGGATAGGTTGCACAACTCCTGGGACACTCGAGATCATCTGCTTGAGCTTTTGGATTTCTCGTTCCATTGATGGGCTGATCCCTGGATCCTGCACTGAACTGTTAGTGTTAGCAACTTAGCATAATGGACGAAAGTTTGAGGAGTGTTACCGACATCCCGGGTCGTATTTGTCCCAGGATTAACGAATGGTTCCCTGATGGTGGACATCCTAGGTAAATCAGCTTGGGTCATCGGAGCGGCATAGGATGTTGATCTCCTGTCCAGTGGGGTGACACCTTCATGTACCCTGGAATTGCTTCCAGGGGTGCTGAAATTCAGAATTCTAGGGTCGAGTGGAGAAGGCTGAACCGACGTAGCCCTGGGTAACTCTGACCTTATGCTCGTCAATTGGGCCATGAATTCCTGGTTCACCTTTTATTGGAGTTCCATGTGGCGCTCCATCTTATCGAATGTGCCATGGATATCAGTATTAGATATCAAGACAGGGTCATCTGAGATGTTTTCAGTCTCGATCACTTCATGGTTGATTGTCGGTTCGTCGCTGTGCGTAGCTGAAGTTGAAGTGTTAAACCTTGGAGCTGGTGAGGTGAATCCACTTGTCGAAGTACTGGTCCTTGGACCCGGTGGGGTGACTCCAGTTGTTGAAGTAGTCACAACATAAACCGAAAAATTTGAGGTGTTCATTTGTGTCGACATTTTTTGATAGATTTTGGTAAAAATCAAGTTTAGGATGAACCTGAAAAGAGTTTGACAAAAAATTGACACCAATTGCCCCACGGTGGGCGCCAAATTGTTTTGGCTAAAAATTACTTAATTTGATTTAGCAAGATTTGAACCAAATAAGATTGTGAGGTTTGGTACCTAGGATTAAGATACGAAAACTGTTTGCAAAAATGCCTGGGACAACAGCTGAATTCCAAGGACAAAAGCCGGAATCCTGGGTTAAAACTTAAGTTTAATTATGAAATCGATTAAGAAAGTTGATAACACAAATGAAACCTTGAATGCAAGTATGAACACCGAGAATTTTACTAGGGAAAAGCCCTTAGCCCTTAGATGTCTCTAAGGCGCCGCCGACATAAAAACCCCGGGTAGCGATAACACACGCTACCAATTTATTGATCACGTAAATGTTTGAGTACAGCGAGTAAGCAGAGAATCTAATACGAGAATACAATGAGTAAAGCTCGAGTGAGCTGAATAATAAGTCTAAATGTCCTATTTATACTCCTAGCTCTTCAACAACTTGTCCGATATTCCAGGGATCTTTCTCTTCAACGTCTTTTTCAGTTGGTTGACCGAGTTTTTAGCTAACTTCCTTTGACCACGTGCGAAATAAGTCTACAGCTCATCCCATTCGACCGTTGGTAGACTTTGTCAACCTGTCCTTGATCAGATATAGGCACAAAATACTTTAGTAACATTGTCCTAGCATGCAGGGTCATTTCCACATGTTGGGTCATTCGTACAATAATAGTGACCCTGGATTATAGCCATCCTGGGTCATAATAATGTATGACAAAAATAAAATAAATATAAACTTCCCTGAATTACGATGACATCCTGGGACATTACCTCTGTTCTGATACATTCAGGGTTACTAAGCGTTACCTGTTAAATTCTGGGTCACACAATTCCTGGGTCAATCCTGCCCTAAGCCTATACCTGTACCCTGGATTACGAGCCAAAAATTCAAGGTATAACAGACACTGCAAAGGAAAACAAACAGTTAGCAATCGACAATGACAATAATAGACGCTAAAAGGGAGTTAACAAAATGAAAGTAAGGAAAACACCAGTTGTTAACTTGATATTCTTGCAGAGTTCTTTGACTTCAGTTATGAAACCTCTATTTTCTAAGTAGCTAGCACATATTCTTCTAGTATTAACCTATAAGAACTTTTTTTATGTACTATACATGTACCTGCTTTTGTATATATAAATATTCACTTAAAGTTCATCCAGAACTTTTTTCAAAGTAAAATTAGTTTGCTTGATATCTAATGTGAATATACAACAACCTATGCAAAAGAAAATGGAAGTTTGAAAGGAAACATGATCACAAAAAAGTCCAACTCATGTATAGTTAAAAGTGATCAAAGTCAGCAACCAATCATGTTAAAATAAATAAGACCACAAATTAAGAACATGAAAGTTACCAAGCACACGATACAACAACTCTTCCGAATACACGTTGCAAAGGAAAACAGACAGTTAGCAACCGACAATGACAATAAGGGACACCATGAAATTAACTCCAAGGGTATACTTTTGTTGGAGACTTTCAAATGTTTGCCTGTACAGACTCTAAGAAACAAAAATGCCAGGGCACACCATAATACCCCATTTCTATCATACTATGAAATAAAGAAAAATTTATAAAATGAATGAAAAAAGAAAGTGGAGTCATACACTACAATGACAGACATCATCCAATTAACCGGAAAATTCATAATATGATGGAAGGATGAAGTGACAAAATCCAGTATATATTTCTCAAACAAACAGCCAATTAGATCTATATTACCCAGAACTCATGTAAGATTCAAACAAAAATTAAATGAAGATGTAGTTGTTTATAAAACAAAAAACACCCCAAAAAAGTGACTGGTGGAGAGGATTGTAGAAAGGCTGGAAAATCGTTTTAAATCAGAACACACAATGGCGCAGAACATAAATTCAGAGACGATCATACAACCGGTCATACAACAAATCGCAAAAACATACCGATCATACAAGAAATCGCAGAAACATACGACTAATCAGAGTACATAACCTATGCATAAACTGGGAATTCGATGAAAGGGAAGAAATTCGAACTCACCGGTGCATGAAGTTCAGCGTAGGTGAAGCTTGAATGGCATGCAAAGTTGACTATAAGGGGCAAAACACCCATATCCTACAGTGATTTAATTTATGTGCATCGTACTCCATCCTGTTCAGGGTGTGGGTCTTTCACCTGCTATCTCTCCTCAGTTGGTAAAGCAACGACTAACGTGGAAAGCAAAGCAGAGAACCGGGAAGGAAGAAAAAAGTGTACACACGTGTAAAGTGAAAAGCAATGGGTTGTACATTTGGGAACAGAAATGGTACCATCAGCCTATAATAAAAGGATGCAATTGTGACTTGTACATCATGGAGTGGAAATGGTACCCTAAGGTTGTGTTTTGTATATATAGGTTAATACATTTTTTTTTTGGTAAAGTTGTATAGAATTTTAAAAATTTTATACTATACAAGATGTAAAGAAATAGAACAACTACAAGATGAAAACAAATACATGGTAAATTTGTAGTATAAAATACTATAGAGAAATCTAGTATAAAACTTTAAGTAGTGCATAAATATCTAGTTCCAAATGATACACTGTACATAGAAATTTAGTATAAAATGATAAACCATTACACTTTACAATAGACCAAAATGTCAATGATTTTTTGTATCATGTCACATCTCATATAATATTCACTCGTATAGTCTGTATAGTTTTTAGACAAAATTAGTTTTTTTATCCGAATATATCTAGTTAATTAATATATGATAGTGTCACATCTTGTTACAATGATGTGACGTGCGAAGCATGACGTCAGCCAAGAGTCAAAGTCATGATTATATCAAACGGCCTCAAACATGAATAAAATGATAAGGTCGCATAGCAGTGGAAACTTTAATACATAACAAAATATTCAGTATAAACACCAAATATCAAAGTGTTTTCAAAAGTAAACACCCACAGACAAGCACGAGATTTAAAATACATAATACATTGACCAGACATGTAATGCAAACTAAATCTCCCAACAACAGACGACTTCTATGCAAGAGTTCTAGGCATCCTAAGCACGCGATCTAAGAACCTGAAATTACATGCTAAAAAGAGTCAACAAAAAAATATGTTGGTGAATTCACAAGTTTTGGTAAGTAACAAAAAAATATGTTGGTGAATTCACAAGCTTTGTTAAGTAACAAGAGCAAGTATTTAAACAAAACGTCACAAGCTCCTGAGAATGTTATCGTCATGTCGACAAACAATAAAGCAATTTATTATCATGAATTCTTGTAATCGAAGCTAGACTGTACGTTGAAATGCCCCATCCCAATGTTATAACACTAACATTGTGTGTAATGTTCAATTTGGATGAACACTCGGTTTTAAATAATGAACAAAAGGCTAGCGTTTTTACCTCTAGCCCGAGGCTAGGTAATGTTTCTAACACGAGAGACGTCGGGAAACACAAAAAAGTTGACACGAGCTCCACTTGAACACGCAAACGAGACAACAAAAACATTAACGGCTTAGGGTTTTGGGTTTTCTCCTAATAGATCTGTTTCTCTTTATTTTATCTTTTAGTTTATTGTTTCAAAAACCCATCTTCTAACTTTTGAGTGACTGACACGCTTCTCCGCCCACTTCCTCCCCGCTTCTCCGGCCGCTTCTCCGGCCTCTGTGCCTTTCTTCTCCGACCCCTTCTCCAGCCGCCCTCCGGCCCTTCTTCCCTCGCGGACCCCTCCTTCCCTTCTGCATCCTCCTCCCGCTGCCCCCTCCTCCGCCCCCTTCCTCTCCACCCCTTCCGCCCCCTCCCTTTCTGCCTCCATTCCGCCCCCTTCCTCCTTCGTCCACCTTCTTCCCTCATCGCCGTCGGCCTCCGGGTGGCGTCGTACCACTCGTCCCCAACGGGCCGCTGTACCAGGCCGTAGTCTGCCGGTTTTGGTACGCCGGTTCCATACCAGGCTGTGCTACGGTGGTTTTGGTACACCGGTCTTGGTACGGGAGCTTGTGGTACGCCGGCTGCTGGTCTGCCAGGTTTGGTACGCTGGGTGGTGGCTGGTACGCCAATTTCGGCCCCTTACCCCGATTCTCGCCTGTTCCGACCCCCCCAACCTCACTCGAACCCTCCCAATTCGTGCCCCCCAAACCCTACCTGTACTTACCTTCTCTGAAACCCACCCGAACCCCCAGGTTCATGCCCCCTCAGCTCCGCGTGTAGCCTGTGGGGTGATGTAATTTTCCTTGTTGGGGGCCGGGGTTTGCTAATCATCTGTTGGTTTTTTCGGTGTGCTTTCTTAGCACTTTGTTCCTCCTCGCGTTTCAGCTCGAACCGCGTGTTTTTATGGCATCCACCTCGGTGCCATCTAGGGGTTCCGTTCAGTGCCCCTTATAAAAAGTCATGAGCATCGAATTGTCTACTCGATCTAGCTAATTCGCATACGAAACATGTAATTAACGATTGTTTTATTGATCACAGAAGAACAAACAGTACAATCTGACTCTCAGAGAACACACCGTGAAAACACACCCTTAACACAAACTCTGCTCTTGCTCTCGTCTATTACTCGTCCATAAAACAACGACCAAATAACTCCTATTTATACACTGTTGGCCGAACCCTGTCCGAACTTCAGGTTCGGACCAGGGTCACCCAGCAGCAAACCTAAGCTTGAACTTGATCTTGTCTTGTCTTGAACCTTCACATTACATTGTCTGATTGGATACATCACACGACGCACAGACTAGGTATCAACAAACTCCCCCTCGTCGTGTGCTGTATCTCTTCAACATTAGTATCTTCAATCGAACTCCCCCTCAAGTCTAGAATCAGTTCGTTCAATGAAATAAATCTTCAAAGAAACTATTCGTCAACTTGATCGTAGCTAGATCTTGAATACTTGACAATATCTGGTGAATCTCTAGTCTTTATCAACAGCTTCAGAAGACTTGAAGTTGTGATTTCTTTCACTTTAGCAACCTGCTCAAAATTTAAATAATCTTGACGCAAAATGTCTCTTCGAGACTCCAAGATATGATTTTCAAAATTAAATTTGTATCTCGTGTTGATCATATCAAAAATAAAGCAGAAACAAAATCTTTTTGGCTTTTAGAAAAATTTATATCAAAACAAACCTAAAATCTTTTTGAGTTTTCAAATTTATGCTAAAACACACCAAAAATCTTTTTGTACTTTTTCCAAAATGAAACGAAATTACAATACAGAAAGATCACTATATGGGATCATATTGGTCATGACGCACTGAACTACACTTCAATTTCAACTAATCAAAGCACATAAGTCATGCTAATTGCCGGTATAATTTGTCCATCTTAAACTCAGGCAGATTCATACTCGTAACATCTGGATATGTTAAGATATTGATTAGATTTTGCTTTGACTAGTGTATGCCACAGTATCAGACATATTCAGACATTTTCTTTTTCTTTTGCTTTTTCTTTTTGTGTGATTACACTTGCGAATTTTCACAAAGTATAATATTTTTATGATATCGTCAATTGTGTTCCATGCAAAAAAAATAAGAACGTTAAATCGTCTACCTTAAGGTTGATCTTCGATACGCAGATTAGGCCTCGGATTTAACAAAACAAGAAAAATAAAACAAGTTGAAATTGTATAACCCAACAACAATCAGGTTGGTACTCCCGTACACGCAGAGAAAGTTCGATGAGTTATACGAAACACCAAAGAAAATAAAGCAGAACGTCAAACGAACAACAATCAGGTCAGCCTTGTGAGCACGCAGAGAAAGTCCGATCGTTTGACAAAATAAAGAAAATCAAACAAGTTTAAATCTTTACAAAATGAACACATGTATACACAGTGACGTCTCAATTTATTTTTCACACTTATTTTTCTTTTTGTCATGAAATACGCATCAAGATGTTATCCACATGGTCAAGCATTAGTATTTAGTGTATATCACATCTGAATACTTTCTGATTTGCCGAGCCTACCAAACATATCAAACAATAATCTTATGGTTATTTCATCTACTATATCCATGAGTAAGATACGTAAGCCAATGTACCATCATTTCCCAATGATCAATTTCTCAAAATTTTATATAATGTGCATGTATTCTCCTTCCTTGTATCATGTATTCACCTTCATCCCATAATATGTATTTTCACAATTTCTCCCCCTTACATGCAATTCTCCCCCTTAAAATGAAAACTCTATTTTGGGATTTTCATTTTACAAAAACAAGACTCTATTTTTAGATTTTTTATCAATTGAAAAGGCATAAAGAAAGAAAAATTGATCAATCAACACGGATACCTTGCAGTTTAGAATTTCATAAATGTTTGCAGGTTAGAAAGATATATTGCAAGAAATTTAAGTTAAGCAGAATACTCCTCCATCAACAACTTTTGCAATCGTCGATAGGTCTTCTAGAAGTACCTTCACACTGGTCAAATTTATCAGTTTATAAATGACCCGAAACGAATCGCTTCTCGTCGACCAGTGTCCTGGTTTTGTTTCGAAACCACCTTAAGTTTCCATTGTTGTTGTAGTTTTGGTAAATCTGTTTTGGATGAATTAGTCACAGTTGATTGTGATGAATAACCTACATTTTGGTCTTTTGAAAATTTAGGAAAAAATCTTTCCTGCTTTTTGAAAATTCATCAAAAACTCTACCATGTTCATCAAAGAACCGTGGTTTGACAGATTTACCAAAAACAGGAACCTTATTTTGCCATTGATTAGATGCAACATGAACCGGACAAAATTGTGCCATATGCCCTTTTTGCCGGCAATTGTAACACAAGCGATTGTTGACATTTCTCCTCTTTGGAACCTGCATAGCTTCACAAAAATTACCTTCGAATTGATCATAAAAAGAATCATATACCTGATATCTGTGATCATGAACCCATTTAGATGTAGGCTGGTTGAAATAGAACCAGAACCTTCAGAAGAAAATTTTGCATTTTGGTTCTTCTTGTTCTTTGACATATCATTCTTCACAAATACTTCAGATACTTTCTGAGCATCCACACAATGAAGTGGATATTGTTTGTTAGAAAATATTTGTTCCGAACCCTTGAGCTTGTAAAACCTCTCGGGTTGAACTTTTGCAACTTTAAAAATATCCTTCTTGACTTGTTTTAATTTGGCTTTCATCAAATTATGTGGTTTTGAAGTTTGACCCTTATCAGCTTCAACATTCTGAGTCTTGTACCCCAAACCAACACTTTTCATAATCTTTTTCCTCCGAATTAGATGATTGATGCTCATTTTTTGCCAAACGGGAAAAATCAGCTTTAACTTCATTAATATTTTTCTGTTCATAGAAGATAATCTCATCAATATCTGTATGAAAACTAATCTTCTCAGTTGAACTTGCTGATTTCTCTTCTCCAGTGGACGAAAAACTAGACACAAACTTTGAAACAATAGGAATTTCAGAGTGTTTTCCATTCTTCTTTCTTGCCTTCTTGTTTTTCTTCTTCGTTACCACCTTCTCTTCTTCAGGTTTAGATGATGACAACTTTGAGTAATCCCATTCTTCAGCATTTGCTTTGACAACATGGATAACTTCTTTAATAATAGTTGGAGGTGTAACAGTCTTATTAAAAACGTGTTCAAAATTTGCATCTTTGGCCAAGAAATTTGTGAATGATTGTAAATTTGTAATATTATTCAACACACGATTAGCTTCAATCACCTGAATCTTCAAATCTGAGATCTTTTGTTGAGCTTCAACCAATTCTTTTCTGTTTCAATCAACTTCTTAACAACCTTGTTTGTTTCATATTTTTGTAATCTTAAATTATCATGCTCAGCAAACAACTCTTTCTTCAACTTATCTTCATTTCTCTTCTGAATATCAAGATTCACATTTTGCAATTTATTCATCCTTGCTAACTCCCTCTTTTCATCTAACAATTTTTCCATATCAATCTGATATTGAGCAACTTGAGCAGCTTGTTCATCTGAAGTCTTGTTGAGCAAATCAAGTTTAACTTTGGGTTTTTCAGACAAATTATTGAAATCATTACTTCATTAGCAGTATCCTCAGCTTCAGCCTTCCATTTTTTAACTTCCTTAACTAATTCAACATTTTCTTCAACTAATTTTGTAATCTTAGATGCCGAACTTTCATTGTTAGCTTCTTTAGTTGCACTTTTCAGTTCGTCAACTTCTTTTGACAACTCAATACACTTCTTACATCTTGAAGAAAATTCTGTTTCTTTCTCATGAGTTTCAACAGTCAACAAAGTATCATCCATAAGCAAATTCTTAATTTTCTTATTTCTCTGTGAAACCATTTCAAATTTATCCATCAGAGAAGAAAATTTTGACATCAAATCTGGCATTCTGTGAACCTAGCCTTGAACTTGGTCTTGACTTCTCATGACATCGTCTAGTTTGATACTTCACACGACGCACAGACTATGTATCAACACCTTACGATCCTTCCATTGTTGCCCCGACAGTGTTATTAGCTCCAAAGGGATTTCCCGCCTCATCTCGCATCTCAAGACCTTTCATCTTTCGTCTGATGAGCGCCAGGACACCATCTGGGATGCGCTGGCGTCTGATGTCGGGGTGTTTTCCGCTTTGGACTGGGTTTTAAAGGGTTGTGGTTACTGGATGTGCGGGCTGTGCATGAAAATTAATGCCTTGAGCCGTGGTTGCCACCACCCCGACGAGGTTGTCCGGTTGGCTGCTTCCGGTGACGGTATCGTTTGCCACATCTTGGGGACCCCAGGCGGTCTCCCCCTGTCAATGCGCCTAATGTCCCATGTTCATTTCTGTTAGACAGGGGGCTGCTTGACCAGGTCTTTAAGGCCCGCGTTACTACTGTCAAGAGCATTCCCCACAGTTGTCGGTTGGCCTTTTCCCAGGCGCTCAAATTTGCCCTTCTTCGAATGGCAACCCACCCTGGTTCTGATGATGCCTGGGTTAGGCTGCTTCTTCTCCCTCGGTGCATTTTGCAGGTTTTCAGACCCCAGAACCGGCATAATTGCCGCTCCAGGAACCGGAAAGCTCTGCAGACCCGGTCCATCATGACATCCTTGGCGGAAAGATGAGGGTTTTGAACTGTTGGTTAAGGGTATCCTTGACAGTCCCGGTGGGGGTGCCAAGGGGTCTTCCAGCACGGTTTCTGACGTTAAGGGGGATCATGTGCCGCACAACGTCAAGCGGTTCATCCGGAAAATCGCGGACGGTCATTTCACTGCGGCTATGAAGGTGCTATCTTCATCTGGGGTGGCACCGTACAACGGCGAAGCCACACGCGCTCTAGAAGCTAAACACCTGCATTTTCCGTCCCCGTCCATGCCCTCCGCTCCCTTCTCCGAGCTCAGGGGCGGATTTAAGGCAATGGCAGTGAGGTCATAGGCACCCACTCAAATATAAACTTGCTTACTAATTGTTAGAACGATATGATTAAGGCACCCAAGATTTTTTTGGCAAGGCACCCAAGGTTTAGCTAGAAATGAGAAATAAAGATAAGAAATCACCTGAAAGTTTTTCAGGCAACAATGGTGAAAAAAGAGAGAACAAAGTAGATGAGGATGATAACTGTGATAAAATAAAAATAAATATAAAAAGATACCGAAATGACTAATTGAAACTTTATATCTAGAAAACTGAAATATTGGTACAAAGTTGTCAGTATTTATCTGCAAAGTAGAAATGCACTTTTATTTTTTTTTTAAATGAAATCATCCTTTTAACTTTTATATCTTTAATCCTTTTGTTTTTATATTTAGAATCGCTATTTCTTTTTTATTCTTTAATGGTAAGAATGATAGGTTTTTATTTTCTTTTTTTAACACCCAAATGATAGGTTTCTAATTATGTATGATATCCGGTTTTAAACTTATTTCAACAGTCTAACTATACGTTAAGTGTCTGGTCCGTCACGATACGATGAACAATAATTTTTAGACTTTTTAAAATAAAACCCATACTCACTTATACCTTACCGAATTTAATCTCCTAATATTTTGGTTTTGAAGTATACGTCTTAACTATTAAGATGTTTACTTGTGGACTGATATATAAGCATTTACATAAAAGAAAATATTTAAGTTCCAATATATAGTTAAAAGTTATGGTTTCGTCACTGAAGTTTTGTGAAGTTGGCTTCTTTTTAGATATTTTGTCGATGAGTTTGCATTTGAACCTTCTTATTCTCGTAAAAAGAGTGAAGAAGAGGCTTGAAATATCAAATTCTTAAACAAAATTAACTCATTTTAATATTATTTTTATGTTATTTTTACTTATTTTTTTGGCACCCACTGAATAAATTTTCTGGATCCGCCACTGTCCGAGCTTCCGCTTGTCACATGTGGTGAAGGGTCCTTGAATGTATAAAATCATTTCCCAAAGGGACGTCGTGTGGGAGGGATGGACTGCGTGCCCAACACATCATGGACAGCCTGTGCGGGGAGGGGTCTGCTACGGCCCGGGACCTCCTGGATGCAATTACCACGGTCGTTAATCTCTAGCTGGGGGGGGGGGGGGAGGTGCCCGGTCGGCTTGGCTAAATTTATCGCTTCGGCCGCCCGGGACATCCTGGATGCAATTACCACGGTCGTTAATCTCTAGCTGGGGGGGGGGGGGGAGGTGCCCGGTCGGCTTGGCTAAATTTATCGCTTCGGCCCCTCTAACGCCGCTCCTTAAGCCTGACAATTGGATTCGCCCCATCTCCGTTGGCACCATCTGGAGGCAGTTGGTCTCCAAGGTTGCGATGCAAGGGGTTTGTAAAGAAATGGCCAAATACCTTGGTGATTTCCAGTTCGGGGTTGGTGTGTCGAGGGGAGCCGAAGCTATTCTCCATAGTGTTAACCGCCTTATGGGGGAACGGCATCTCAATGGGTCCCTCGCCATACTGACGGTCGATTTCTCCAATGTGTTCAACTTGGTTGATCATTCGTCCTTACTCCGTGAGGTCAGGCTCAGGTGCCTGTCCATTTCGCCCTGGGTTGATTTCTTATACGGGCAACCAGCCTGCTTATACCTGGGGGATGATCATATATGGGCAACTACCGGGGTTCAGCAGGGTGACCCGTTGGGACCCCTCCTGTTTGCCCTCGTCCTTCACCCCCCCCCCCCCTTGTGCATCATATCCGTGACAATTGTCATGTGCTGCTCCATGCTTGGTACCTGGACGATGGTACGGTTATTGGGATACTAGGGAGGTTGCTAAGGCCCTCGAGATCATTAACGAGAAGGGCCCGCCGTTGGGTTTGGCTCTTAATATTCGGAAAACGGAGTTCTTTTGGCCATCCTGTGATGGTGAGAAAGTTCGACCGGGCCTCTTCCCTGCTGACATTAGCAGAGCCACCAGGGGCGTGAAGCTCCTTGGGGGGTTGTTAGTCGTGATGGCCAGTTTATTCACGGCTTGGCCACAGGAGGGCTTCTACTGCTGCCGATCATATGCGCCTCCTCCCTACGCTTAACGACCAAAGTGTGAACTACTTCTACTTCGTTCGTGCATGGGTATCGCCAAGCTTCTCTTTGGCCTAAGAACATGTCCCCCCGCTTATATGATGACGGCAGCGGGTGATTTTGATAAGGATCCGCGGTCGGCCATTGAGGATATTGTCGTGTGTGGGGGTCCCTTCTTTGGGGACTTGCAATGACGGCTTGCTTCCTTGCCGATCCGGCATGGAGGTCTTGGGGTCTATTCGGCGGTCAAGGCGGCGTCTTACGCCTTTGTGGCCTCGCGTGCCCAAACTTGGGCACTGCAAGACCATATTCTACGGGAGAGCGGGGTTTGTGATATGGGCCTCGTTTACGATAATGTTCTGATCGGTCTCCATGATATTATTCCGGGCTTTGATCTGAGCGGTTTCACTAATAAGGATACCGCCCCACCAAAAGCCCAACACGTTTTGGCGAATGCCCTCGTTGGTAAAAACATGCTCGAGATGGAAGCTACTTATCAGATGTCAGTCAGGCAAAAAGCCGTTTGGGAATGCCTCTGACAACCACATGCGCATGATTTCCTCCATGCTCTCCCTATTGACGGGTTGGGGCAACACATATCGCCCGTCGAATACCAGGCAAGCCTCAAGTATCGCGTCATGGTCCCTTTGTTCCCCGTGGATGAAAAATACCCCGTCTGCAACAAGACGTTTATGGATTCATTCGGGGAGCACGCCGTTCACTGCACAGAGCTCCCGGGGTTTAAGTACCGACATGATGTGGTTCGGGACGTCCTGTTTGACATTTTCAGGCGGGCTGGGATCTCGGCCAGAACTGTTAACTTCTTGTCTAACCCCTTGGATGGGCGCTCAACCCTCAGCCCGGCAGACATACTTGTTTTTGGATGGCAGAATGGGAAGCACGCCTGTGTCAATTTAACGGGGGGTTTCGGAGGGGCTGGGGGCCAGCACCTTCACGGCGGGCCTGGCAGTATCCAGGACGACTGCTGGGAAGGTGAACAAACACGAGAAAGCGTGCATTAAAAATCAACATGTATTTGTTCCCTTCGCTTTTGATACTTTTGGGCATCTTAAGTCGGATGCGGCGGCTATGTCGAGCCGGATTCAAGAAGTATGTACGGAAATATGGTGGGCTCTAAATTGAAAAATGTTGTTTTTATACGTCTAGGGTTTGCTATTCCAAAAGGGCTGGCGGCGTAGCTTGTTGTCCGTCTTCCCTGCGTATTGACTTGAGTCGTGTATGTTACTTTTCTGCTTTTAATGGAATATAAACTATGTAATATTCAAAAAAAAAAATGTTCTCAATCTAGTTCCGCAAAAACTGTGCTAAGGGTTGTGTTGCAAAAACCATGCACTGTTTGTTTGTTTTTTTTTTTTTTCCTGTTGTCACTTTTTCAACCAGGAACAGTATAAAAAGTGACTTGGATAACCAAACATTCTTCCTGCCAAAAACTGACATGGAATGGTAAAAAAAGTAGGGTAATAAACTAACATAAAGTTAAAAACATACACAAACAATAATAATATTATGATAGCATTTGAAATACCCATCAGAATAACTCAAGAAACAAAACAAGTATCACACTAAATCATGAGGGTAACACCACCAAAAGTTTGATCAAATCTTGATACACTATCACACCTTATCATATCCCTGCAAACGTTTGCAAATTATGTTCGTCAGTTACATATAATAACGACAACAACCATAAATCATAGAATCTTGTTGCAACAACCGGTCCTTCTTTCCAAGACTAGCTAATTTTAAGACCACAAAAACAAGTAACCATGATTGGCAAGAAAAGCAGACAATTGGGTAACGGGTTCATGTCTACAGATAACACTTTTTTGTGTGAGTCGGGTTGGGTTCAACCCAAGATGTCAAATGTTTCAGTGTTATTATGAGTGGTTGGGTGTGTCAAATGCAACTATAAAATTTATATCTGTTACAAGAAAAAATTAAAAAAAAATGATGTAATTGTTTGAAGGTATTTTCATATTATGGTGGTCAAGTCCCTTGGGGTCTTTTTGTGACCCATCAGATCCTCAAATGTTTGTTTTGCGTGAATGGAGGGTTTTAAGGACGTAACCACCCCTGTTTTACATGTGTTTGACCAAACCAACAACTGTGACGGCTTCACCCATCAGAAGAAAACTTGAGGGGCTTAATCGCTTATAACGTGAAAGCACATAGGCTTTTTAGAAACAAATAAACATACCTAGAAATATCCCATAAGAGCCAACTTTAATATCCCCCCACCGCAACCACCACATAGGGTTTTTTTCTTCAAAGAGAACTATTTATTTAAAAAATTATTTAGGAGGTACTTTAGGCAAGCTAATATTTTTAGTTTACCCATTTGATACATTAAAGAAAAACACATAACACGAGTCAAGCATCTCAAAACTAAAGAATCCAAATTGACAGATATAATGCAATGGTAATGAAGAAATTGAAAATGGAACATACCAAGCAAATTAAAAACCCTGATCAAGGAGGTAGTCACCAAGCCTCTCAACAATCAAGTTACATTGGCTCGGAGCCATGGGCTCATCATAGATGCCAATGATGATAGACATCCCAGTTTTTTTAACCGTAACACCTCCAGGGCCCTGTAAAAAAGAAAATCAAAACACGGAAAAGAAATTAGTTAATTACCTGATTAGATCAAATTATCATCCAACATAATTTACTAGGTGACAAGATGACCGGGTTGGGTGATGGGACAAAATGAGTTTGGGTTAAAAAAGGTCAGGTTGGAACGACAAACACTTCTATCTTTTTGTATGTAGGGATGACAATTTCCAACATGACATGAATGCGACACGAAAACAATTAAGTTTTGAGTTTTCATATCTAACCCAGTAACCCGTTTAATGAAAGGGTACGGATGCACCTGTCTAACCCGTTTAATTAGAGGTCAAGCCCCCAACTTGTTTAATTATATAGGTCGACTCAGCAACCCGTTTATGACCTGTTTAACCCATTTATTACAACCCACCAACCTGGTTACACTTTTACAACTTAATTACTATTTACTACCCATTTAACACATTTAGATAAATAGATCAAATGGGTTGTATCCGGGGTACACTATTTTACGTGTGTCAAGTTACGGTTGAAGTTTTTCACACAAACATAATGTGGTTCGTGTTCAGTTTAAACAATTCAATCTGCCGACCCGACACAATTGATACCCCTAAATGTATACATTAAAGCGTAGACTTCGAGCAACTTTCAGCATGTCCAATCTATTCACCTTTTGGCTATTTTTAAAATTTAACCCCATTGAGATAAAAGAATCGACCCATTTACTTATTGCCACCTACCCATTTACTTAATCATAAATAAAACATACATTAGTTTTATACCACTAGGATTACAGGATGAGCAAACCAAATCATTCAAAGCATGAAGTACGTCTATATAACTACAACCTGTTCATTTTTCTAGATGAGTTACGAAAATGTAGATGCTAAATAAGCCACCTTATTAGCATATACACAATATCGTCTATTCTTGAACCATGATCAGCTTGCTAACACCATGTACCAGTAATTGTGTCTTATGTTTACACCATCTTATAAACCATGGTCAGTTAGTAACAGAAAGGACTAGTACAAGGTAAGGACTGTAATAGGGTAAAATTTATTCTGATGTAAATTACCATAGCAAAAAAGAGTGTAAAGTAATTACCTTTTTGCCTCGAATTACAGCTCCTGCCTCACCTTGAATCACCATATACTTGGTTCCACCAAGGTGTAAGCCAGTTGGAGCCAATGAGCCGGGCTCATTAAAGTCATTAATGATGGCATCTATTTCCTCGGTCTTTACCTGCCACATCAGCCAAATCGGTCAACGTTAGTTCAACAAAGAGCCACTGTCTAAAAGGCATAAATAAGCTTATAAGCTGCAAATCTTATTGTCAACACTTGTTTGACAATGATGATTGGCAATTTGCTTATAATAGATAGACAAAAATGTAGAGAGATCCCTCAAAAGCAGTAGCTGATATATCCAAGAGGCAAATCTTCTTTTTTTCCTTATTTGTCTATAGCTTTTATTTAGACCAAGCCATATATATAAACACTCCATCAGTTTAAAATAGAGCAAGAAGTTTAGGTCGCAAAAGCTAAGGTGCGAGGCACGTGCATCACTTACACGAGGCGTTGCTAATGCTATGTGTACAAAAAATTAAGGTTTATTTACAACCAGAAGTTGTGTCCCTCTCATCTATTTCACATACCAGCCCTTCTTATCTTTTTTTTTTAACATCTAGAATTCTAGATCCATTCGGTTTACACACAGCATCCTATAGATCCTAGTTTTAACCAATTTGGACCCAAGTACATGAGGCATCGCCTCAAGCCTATTGAGGTGTTTTCCAGCTCGCCTCGTGTGCCTCGCTCATTAGCAGCGCCCTTTATAAAACTAAGACTCCAGATTAGCTTCCTTTCCATTTCTATGTGTTTCAAGTTGACATACACCCAACTCGGAGTTAATGAGATCTAACGTTAAGCTGTTTATTCACAACTGATGCTTCCTTCAGCCAAAAATAACAATCCAAACACCCTCAAACTGCTTATAGTATATTGAATCATATCATAATAAGCTGATAAACAAAAAGTATTCATAAGCAATCCTAAACCCCCCCTTTGAATACTCAAACAGATACTCCAGGATTTTTATATAATAGATCGGCTCATGTTGTCATGCATGTCACCAATTAACAATTTCATCACTCAATAAGTTGTTCACAGATCTGGAATCATTACATCCTTCAGAAAACCAATTGTAAAAAAGAAGCTCATATCGATCTATTAACCAAAATCAGATCAAAACAAGCAAACACTCGGTCAATTTTATCTATTCTCAAACTAACAACACAAATTATCCTACCGCCCCAAGCAATCGAGACACTAAAAACCGATCGAAGTCAACGAATCATCGATCGATGAGCCGATAAGCCAGATCAACAAATCGAATCCATGAAACACGATTACCGAAGTCAAAAAACCAAACGAATCGGAACCGAGACGCAACGATATGGATCAGAATCATCAGATCCGAAACTTAATGAACAACAAACGGATCAATTGAAGTGGAAACAAGTTAATTAAGGTAAAATGAGCAGAAAAATCGGAGAAATATCATAAATTGATGGATAGAAAATGGACCTGAGGGAAGTTGGAGGACTGAGCCCAAACAGCGCCGTCATGACCGATGATGGCGGCGGCGGTGAGGTGGTTGCCTTCAATCTCGCACATCAAGTGGTCATCGACGTAAGCTTGCCACGACATGTTATCCGATTATCGCTTTGGATCGCCCAAAAATTTCTGTAAGATTGTTTCTTGCCGTTGAATGCGAAGGAGATAAATATAGCGTGGAATCGGTGTGCAATTATTCATTTTCCACGAATAAAATCTAATGATTATATTACAACTAATTACTATATTAACTTTTTTGTTTTTTAAAAGTATTTTTTTAAACGATACTAGGTTTGTAATTCGTGTGTCATTTGAGGTGTGTGAGTAAGTATAACCAATAATCAAACACAATATAACTATGGTGCTCAGTGGCAGACCTAGGTTGGACCCTATAGGGCTTCGTCCGACACTCATAAATTTTTTTTGCCGTGTGCTAAATTTTTTATTTTTTTTACGAATCGAACCTTAAGAAATTTTGTGACCGAACCCCATAGATTTTTTACACCGACCCTCAACTTAAAAAAAAGTAAGTCCTAATTTTGTTTTCAAATCACTAATAATTAATAAATTTAAAAACTAATATAATAAATAATAATTCAAATCACTAATATTTAAGCAAAAAAAACTAAGTCCCAACCAGGAGTTTTAACTTTAAGCCGGAAAAAAAAGGTTTGGGAGGCGCTTGTGTACGTACGACACAATAACGCACGGGAGAACTGGGGACTGTTGTGGAATTGTGATCGACGCTGCAAAGAACTCGCCGGAGGACAGCCGGACAAAGGCGTTGTCGCCGAAATCGGAGGACCAGGAGGCGCTCGCAGCCTCGCCGACGCCACTGGTTCGGAAATCGGAAGACAGCCAGACTTGGAGTTGCGCTTGAAGGTTAGCCACTGTTCCACTAATTTCACTCCCATTTGTGATTTTGTATGAAGTTTAGCCACTGATTTTGTTTGAATCTTGTTGTATGGTCTTGAATTAAGGCTGAATCTTGTATGAAGTTTCACTCCCATTTGTGATTTTTGTATGAAGTTTAGCCTAAATTAGCCACTGTTTTTTTTTTAAGTGTCCGTAGATAATATGATGGATAGGTTTCAAAAAATAAAAATCCGTAGAGAGCAAGTTTAAGTGTTTTGTAATTTATAAGTTGGGGAATGATGAATTTTGTTCTAAGTTTTTTATATTTTTTTCTTGTTTTGTAATTTTGTTCTCGAATGACAATTTACCCGTCACCTGACCCGACCCGAACCGAATCGGTCTAAAAAAATGGTAAATTACGGATTTAGTCCCTATGGTTTGCATAGATTTCACATATAGTACTTACATTTTGTAAGGGAATAATTTGTGGCTTGTGTATTACATAGCTCATTGACAGACTATTTTGAAGGCCTATGTGATAGAATCGGTGAAAATTAGTTGGGTTATGGGTATATTGGGTCATTGGGCCATTTTAGAGGTGTTTGGGCTCAATTAGAAAGTGTTTAGAGGGAGTTTATTGGGCTTATATGGTCCAATACGGGAATTTTAGGCTAATTAGGGCAAGGAGGATGACTTGTTTGTCAAGTTGGTCATCTCCTATAAATAGAACTCTCTAATCACTAGAATAGGTTGTTGATTTTATGGTTTCCTAAGGTGTAATCGAAATTCTCTCAAGGATAATTTCGAATTCTTCGAGTGTTGAACAACCAGGTTTATTCAAGTGTGCCAGTAATCGGTTTGTGTTTCTTTTGTGTTTTGATCATCTTTTCAATATATTTATCAATTATTCATGAATCACCAATCAAACCGAATCCGCACGGTCTTGATTGGACTAGATATCGCGTGAGGAGAGATTTTCGATCCTTACACATTTCATTTATTACGGATATGGTCCCAAACATTTGCCAAACCGTATCGGATTTCGTCCCTGACCCAAACGGACGTTAAAAAAATCTGTTAACTTTTTAAAAATTCCTATTATGCCCCTTTCCTTTCAATTTTAATTTTATGAAAAGAAAAGTTATAACCCAACCCCCCCCCCCCCCCACCGGTGGACTATATGTGAAAACTAGATGATAACCCCTCCGAGTACCCCTTCCGTCGGCAATCTTCGACGAATAGATTCTAGCCACCTCCGATTCGATTCGAGGAGGCATGATAATCGACCTCGCGGATCTAAAATGGTTGGCCGAGCAACCGCCTGCGACGATCGAGGTTCGTTTGGGCAAGAATTGGTGGCGGAGATGACCAAAAGTTTGGTTGTTTGGTACTGCTACTTGTGAAACTTATTTAAGGTGATGGGAACTGATCAATTTAGCATCGAAATATCTATAAACATCAGTTTCCATAGATAGATCAATTTAACATTTGGACAACCACCTTCAAAAGGTCTAAAAACCAGATGGAAGCTGATTAGATCTATAAACATCGCAAGATCTCTGTTCAATTTCGGGTTCATCACAATCTCGGTTCATCTTCTTCACCGATGGTGAGTTTAACGGCGGTGCTCTAGGGTTAGGGTAATTTCCGAAGATGAAGGGAATCTGAGATCTGCTAGACAACTGTGAAACCGGCGACCTAGTCGCGATTCCGGCTTGTGATTTATTAGGGTATTCTTCTAATTCCAACTTTAGACCCTCTGTTAAATTCTAATTTCTTGTACGCAAGTATGTTCTTGATCAAATAGGAGATGGTGTTGAAATACTCCAATACACAAGGTACTCATAAAGAAAATGATAGATGTCCTCAGTGGTTAGTGTGCATACACGGTGTTGAAATAATCCAATGCACACACCTTGGAAGATACCCTGAACACCAAGTGCGGTGTTGAAATACTCCAACGCTGATGCATCGGTAAATATGTTCCAAGTTAGACTTGACTAGGATGTCATGGCTTACCGGATAGGGTTAATTAGTCAGTGTTTTAATAAATTTAAACGTTTGACCAAGCTTACTTATGAACCCTATCTCACTCGTGACAGTCAATTTAATAACCTCCTTACTAAAGACTACGCGTCGCGAGGCAATAACCAATTTATTTAAAAGTTCGATATCCAAGATCGAAAACAACCGAGTTCATAGTCGAATAAAATTGGTTATGAAATTTCGAGTCTTAGCAAATATTAGGACTCGAACCAATTGATTGTAAAACAGTTTTAACCGTTTAAAACTTAGTTTGGAGTTTTAGTTGGCGCGTTAAACGATTTAAGACAAGCAACCAAAACGCACATGCAAACAAACACATATTCGGCTTAAGAGATTTCGACATTGTCAGAGCCTAATGACAATGTCGAAGAAGGCATGGGACTAAAAGGTAAAATCAACCACAAGGATGAGTGTGGAAAAGTCATCTGGTCAACTCTAATGCTCCCACTGGCTTCATAAGCTCTTATTGATTGATTGGAATCAGTTGGTCTTCCGGTTGTGCATACTTGTAATGATGGGGTAGTCGCATCAATGCTCGTCACGTTCTTCTAGGGCGAAGGTGAGCATTTATAAGAAAATAGAATAAAACTAATCTATTTAAGATACAACTTTTGAACCCAAAAACCAAGTGGGCCAATCCAAAACCAAAATACAAGTGAGCCAAAAATGGGCCAAACCAAAATACGACATCCAATCAGAACCATAATATGGGTCTAGCCGAATATGCGCGTTAAACAATCAATTAACGAATTGAAAACGTTTGGTGGAATTAAATCGACCAAACATTTCTAAAAGCAATTCGTTTTACTTTCACGACTTTCGAGTTTAAACTTTAGTTCGCGAAATCCACCGGTTTAAAACAAACCGGTTAGGGTTTGCGTGTGGTGATCTAGGCTCTGATACCACTGTTAGGTTTCAGAAGTAGTATACGGGAGCCCGGTGACGTTAAAAAATAACTTTTAGGTTGACTAAAATATTACCGACCAGGTTTAGTAAATTAAGACTTAAAACGGATTAAACCGGTAATCCGTTTACGCAGTGGAATAAATAAATTTGCTAATTTTTAGACGCGTAAACCGTTGGTGTCGAAATCGTGTCAACGGGATCACGATCACCAAAATAATCACGTAAACACCATTTCGCGTTAAACCAGTTAACGCGAAATACACTAACAATTACATTAATCGAAATAAAACATCTAAACTAAACGGAGTTTAGATATACCTTCGCGGTGTTCTAACAAACGCTAGAGGCACCGAGGGACAACGTGACGACGCTAGGGTTTTCATAGAAAAACCGATCCAACGTTCGGATCTAATCGTTTCACGAGTCGCAAAAAGCGTCTTGAACCGATTCGTTGTAAACTGTAACAATTCGGTTTATGGTGGTGACTAGCGTGCACCAACGAATCAAGACGACAATGGCGGCTAGGTTTTTAGCCAAAGCGATTTAAACGATGATGGCGACAAGGCTCGCAATCGCGATATCGTAAGAAAAACGATTAAGCCGAGTGGTGATGGTGTCGCGTGAAATGGAGACACGCTAGGTCACGACGGCGACGTAGGGTTTGGATGGCGACGCCCCAAGGGAGGGGCGGCGGAAACGGTGGCGGTTCTCTAAGGAGGTTGCGGTGGAGGCGACTTCGTACTCGGATGATGATGATGATACGAAGATGATCATTTGCAAGAAACGACTAGTGATCTCCAACCGATAAATCTCCTACGATGAAGAGGTTTGTGGCGTGGAGATGAACATGAGAGAGAGATAATTCGTAAGGGGAGGGGGAGCACAACGGCTAGAGTGGCGCTTGGGATGAGGGCGCGAAACCCTAATCCATAGTTGCTTATTTATAGGCAACTACTTTCCGTTTAGGCCCCTCCTTAACTCTCTTTAATCAAATCGAACCATCTTTATTTACGAATTAATAAAACAGGTTTATTAATACAAGAGTCGTAAACCCGAGGACTAATAAATTTAAATAACCAGATTTAATTTATTTTCACCGCATACGTTTAATCGATAAATCGAAAACGTTATTCTCCGTTTATTATCGCAAGGATAATTATTCATAATTAAATACATGTTTATTAATCATGAATAAACATTAATTAATTACATATTTTCCGTGAATTACCGGTTAACCAAGTAATCAGATTTGTATCTCGTTGCCCTCAGTGTAACTCTTTACAGGTTTAACCGGGTCGGGTTCTTGGTTCTGTCGGGTCTGGACATCCAATATCCAACAGCATGATCCTAACAGGTGACTTGCACCCCATGCAAAGCAATACGTTCGTGAGTTATATATCTTTGTAAACAAGCACGAGTTTCACGCTAACTACGGCCTGAAGGTATTGGTTAGGATTTGGGGTTAGTAATATTTTGTCACTTCACGAAAGTCGGTGAGATACAAGATAGTGAACTTGGATCTGGTTACGACCATTCATGTGTTGCGCGAAAACGGTGCATGAAGGAAATGGACCTTAGTCCCTTTTAAAGATAACTTTCATAATAAATTAATCTGATGTGTGGGTTGTTTCCTTGCTGGTTCATGACAACGTATTCGAGTATAACGACACTATTGACCTATCGGGCCCTATAACTATTTTACATTCACGCTTACTTTGTTTGCTATTTCTAGGTCGGTCCTCTCGGATCCTTACTGGGACACGAAAGGAACGTGAGATAGGGTTCCAGGCTGAAAAGCGGCCCTCCTCATCTGGAAAGTAGCAATCTTAAGAAAAGTACTTAAACCTATTTTACCAAACCAACCACTGGTAAGTTCCCCCAAGTGATATTATCCTTTGATTGATTAAACTTAAAAACCCATTTTATTTACTTGTTTTAATTTACCTTAATTAGTTAACCAACTCTCCCTCATACATAATTAAACCTGGTTAGACTGTTAATAAGAATTTATCTTTAAAAACCTCATTTTCCTTGTGTCCTTAAACGACCCACGGTCAACTTACCACTACTATACTGCTCCAAGATGGGTGCACTTACCCGTGTCATGTGATGAAATAGTAGTCATAGTTAATCAAGGTTTTATAAATTTAAAATCTTACGTACAAAAGATGTCATTAATATTGATATATTTTATATACACCACACGCACACCAGCAATATCTGAAGCTGCTAAGGAAGTTTTTAGGATGAAAAAGTTCATTGCTGATCTCGGTGTTGTATCTAGCATACAAAAGTCGATCGAGATATTTTTTAATAACATTGATGCTATTATTCAGGCAAAGGAACCAATGTCGCATCACAGCACGAAGCACATTCTACGAAAGTTCCATTATATACGTGAGATTCTGGAACATGGTGACATCATAATAAGCAAGATTCATACAGATCAAAATCTGGCATATCCATTTACTAAGCCTATGCCTCAAGTTAGATATGAGAAGCATGCTGATAAAATAGGGTTTCAATTTGCTAGGCAGTGGATTTGATTTGTATTAGTAGTTTTGGTGCATTTGAATATTTGACAGAAATTCTGAGTTTCTATGAATTTAACGGTTAGAAGTTTCACAAACCATTATTTCTGTTCTCGAATATTAGTACGTTAAGGATCTGTGAATACTAATGTATTCTAAATATCCATAGTCGATCATATGCGCAGGAACGAATCTGAAGGAAAGACTATTGTGATTGATGATTGGTTCATGAGATGAATGCTCAAGGGAGTTGTGGATCATATTCAACGATAATTATTAGTAGAATAAATATTGGACGTAATCCGATTCAAATTATCTTCATGGATCTCATGATCAAAGTCATAAGATACTTTGAACTGGTACGATAAATTTATTCCTTGACCTGCGATGTGAATTAGAACAACTATTTGTTGAAGGTTATTCTTTGATTTTATCTAACGCTGACCGTAACATTTTGGTGTCATCGTTAAGTTTGAACTTGTAAAAATGCATGGCCGTGCTCGAACGAATAGTATTTCGTTTGACCACTTCAAATTGGGAACGAGACTAGAAATTGTTGGACTTTATATGGGAATGATTGTGAATCATGTCTCATGTTCAATGGTTGTTCGTAATAGAGGAATAAATGTTGTTGTTACCAAAGGCTATAGTATTTGGTTAAATCAAAGAGTTGATTAACTCAAAGAACTACTTGATGATGATATTTTTCATACCTTGCTAGGAGCAGTGCAATGCACCTAAGCGTCCAACGTTGTCTACGTTGAAGATCCTTATCAATAAATCGTCTAAGTAGGAGTTTGTTGGATTTAGGTGTCTGATTGTCGAATAACGTCAACGTTACTGTCATGGTATGTTACAAAGGGTTACACTTCGGTCAATGAACAAGTAGGATAATTAATTTATTAATTATCTTATCACGATTAAATAGTAAGCGTAACATCTATAAATGACGAGGTTAATTATGGATCTTGCATTAGGACTACGTAACGACGCGTTAAGCCGTAATGACTAGTTAAGCCAGTTCTGGATACAATCAGTTAGTTAGTAACAAATCGTGATGGAGGTCTTAGATAACGGTTCTGTTGGACCGTGGTTAGAACTAACTAACTAAACAAATTACTTGAAGGTATCAAACAAGAAAGGCGGAATCAGACTTGTTTGTGTTTATGTTTGGATGTCTTTGATCGATAACAGTAACTGATAAACAAGAAGTAAAGTAGTAGAATACAAGATGTAAATTCCAAGCACTACAATATTATTACTTCTCCAATATTTATAATAAGTTACAGCTGATGAACATGAAAGAACCGATCAATTGATTAAACAAGAGAAATAAAATTAATATATATAGTGCAAGGAGGAAATAAAAGATATTCTTTTATTTCCATTTAGCTACTAGGCTAAATAAACTAATCATATCTACTCCAAAAGTTGTTGTACCAACAAGCATGGGCGCTGTGAACAGTTAAGCAACTCTATCGGTGAACAGTGTAAAGCATGGCAGAAAGTAAACTGCTCTCTGACAGCTTTACTGCATTGAAACTTGAATCGAGTGAGAAGTCAAACTTCCGGAGTAACAAAGGAAGAGAGTGCGGAGGAACTACTTAGAGAACCAAAAGTTCCGGAGGAACTTCACTTCCTTCGGAATTCTGACTTAGAGAATTTCAGCCAAACTGAACATTCCTAATAGTCTCCCCCTAAGATGTTGCTACCAAAAACTGCTCTTGTTTCTGATTCTTCTCTGTGCATTGAATTGAGCTCTAACACAACCTTTACAGCTTGTAAACAAAGCTGCGAATGCCAGCTATGTTCATAATATCCTTCTAATATAAGCTATCCCATTCACTCAGCAACAAACTCTGTTTCTTGATCACTTCCCCATTGCTCAAGAAGTAGTAGTACAGATCTTCCTTTTTGTGTACCTCAATCTTTATAATGTTAGGATGAGGGATGACATCTGGGTTACGGGTCTCTGAAGATTCAGACTCTTCCTCTGATTCACTAACTACTAACTTCTTTCTTTTAGCTGTAGACTTCTTTCTAGCAGCCATAGATTTCTTTCTCCCTGAAAAGGTGAGCTTAATGGGTGTAATTTCTAAAGGTTGCTGGGATGAGGATTTTGTCTCAGGTTGTGTAGGCTTTGGATTTATAGGAGGTGGTGATGATTGTGGAGATGGAATTGGCTGATTAGGAGTTTTGAATGAGGAAGCAGTGGGTTGTGATGTGGTGGTAAAGGGTTTAGATGATGAGAGATGAGGATCAGAGACAGTGTCAAACATTTCCTTGACAATGTTGATCCTTGGCTTCTTTTGTTGAGCAGTTGAAACAGGAGTTTTTCTTTTCTTCTTTTTAAGGTAACTGAGACCTTCAGGATGTAATGAGTCAAAAAGAGCATACATACCTGGTGGCTTCTTCTCACCAGAGACTCTTTCCTTTTCTATTTGACTCTTTCTGATGGCATCATAATCAAGTCTCGTTCTAGGCAATTTGCAAGAGTTGATTCTTTTGGGGTTCTCCATTACAATTTCTTTGAAGTACCACCTGTGAATCAGCAGGTCATCTTCCTTAGTTAATTTTTGATATTTTGTACCCTGCTTCTCTTGTGCCTTCTCCTGCTCAAAAGCATAATCAACAAATCTCTTGACATTCATCTCTTTGGCTTAATCTGCTCGGATGGCTAAGACCATGTAAATCAAGTTTATCAGGTCATCTCCCTTCATCTCATCAACCCATGCATCAGTGAAACACTCCTTGCTCTTGAGCATGACACTGAACTGAGCTAGGAAAATTTTATTGTCTTCAGTCTTCTTCATTTGAATTTTCCTATACTCATTTCCTAAGACCCTTCTATACTTATCAACTTTGTCTAAAAGACCTTGCTCTTCAGCTTTAGCAATTCTTTCTTTTGTGTATAGATCAGATCTTCTCCTAGCTCCATTGATAAAGAACATCATGTCTGCATTGTTTATGACATACTCATAAATACCACCTTCTATGAGCCAGTCGTTTCTGTTCTTCAAACACTGCACTCTCCTTCTGTTCTTGGAACTTCTTCTAATTTCAGCATTCTCCTTTTCCAACTGATCAATCAGAGCCTTTGTGGCAGGATCCATATCATCATTTTGGCCTCCTGTGCTCTGATCATCATTCTCCATGTCAGTGAAACCAGAAATGGTTCTCTCATCAAGAGAATCATCATCGGCAAGCTTTGGATATTCATGAAGTGAAGTTGCAGCACTAGGACTGGCTTCCGAGGTAACTTGCTCAGGAATAGTCTTAGTGCCAAGTTCCGAAGTAACTGCCTTGGGACTTTCTTCCGAGACAATTTGGTCTGGAATAGCCTTAGACAATTTCTCAGGAGAAACTTCCGAAGTAACTTCCTTCAGAACAGCCTCGGTTATGAGGGGTTCTTCCGGAGTAACTTCCATCGGAATTTCCTCAGCAGTGATTAGCTCCTCCGGAGTAACATCCTTCGGAGTTTCATCAGTAGAGATCAATTCCTCCGGAATTACTTCCTTTGGAATTTCTTCAGTTGTAACCTTTTCCGGTGAAGATGTGAAATTGTGCAAGTTGAGAAGTGCTTCAGTCACTTCAATATCAAGAAGATCCACATCTTTTCCTAGTTCACTATTACATTCATCAATCTGTTCATCACTTCTACCTTCTCCTTCAGCCTCAAACTGATCTTGACCCGTTTTAAGATACTCTTGCTCTCTGACCATGTACACATCAGTCAGGAAACTTCTAACTTCTCCAATGTTTTGAGGACGAGCACCTGTAGCAGCCATCACAAATCTCAGGAACTCCATGTGATTGACCTTGCACTCTTCAGGTGCTACATGCATTAGTTGATCCATGTGGACATTAAGTAGACCTTCTATTGGGTTGAAGGACTTAACTCCACAGATCTTGAATAGTTTCTTCTTCATCTTCTCAGGTAATCTCTCATTTGGATCAAAGTCGATTTCACTTGAGCTTGTAGAGTCTTCAGTAGGCTTGGTTTCAGTAGAGATCTTTTGATAATGTGTTGAAGAGCTAGCTCTCTCCCCTTTTTTGGTAGCAACAGCTTCACCAGTTGGGTTTGATGCACTAACCCTTTCCTGTTTAAGCCTACTAATCAAGATGTCCTGCTCTTGAACAATTTTAAGCAGTAACTGCATTTGGTTTTGCACTTCAGTTTGTTTGGCCGTCAATTCAACAAGTAAAGCATTGCCCTCAACTGATTTCTTAGTATCCTTAGGCGAAGAAGAGCCATCAAGCCTAGTTTGATCATGCTCAGCACCCTGGTTTTCTTGGCGCATGGGATTCCCTACAGGCACCGTTGTGGCCTTAGGTTCCATTGCTGGTTCCTGTGGTACAAACTGGCTGCTGGTTGCCATAGATTGGGTCTTAGAGATGTTACTACTGTCCAATTGTTCCATTGGGGAACCAATTGTAGTAGCATCCCTTTCTATATGAACATCTTCATCACTCCTGATGTTCAACTCCTTAGGGGGTGAATGGGGGTTAGGAGAAACATGATCAATATCCATCCAATCATCTTCATGAGGTGAGCTTGATGAGAAGAGATTGTCCCGGACATATTCCCTACGTGGATCTATTATAAAAAGAGGGCCCAGAATGTCTCATCGTCAAGTTTGGATTTAGATCAGTTTCTGCTTCATTCACAGGTATATTCAGGTTTAGGTCTATGGAGGTAAACAAAGGGGATGAGGGTTGTACATCCAATCTAATAGAGGATGAGGTCTCAAGTGAGAGATCATCAGCAATATGGCTAAACCCTTGGCTTTCATGTTGAGCAGACAGTGGGTCATGCTCAAGGTTCTCAGGTTGGGTGGGTTTGGGAGACACAGGTAGAGTAGACCCTGTTTTCCTGTCAACAACTTTTACTTGAGTAGGTGAGGAAGTTTTGGAGGAAGTTTGTGGGTGTTTGACCTTCTTTCTTTTATATTGTTTGGTTTGAACTTTGCTTTTATAAAGAAGGTCAATTTCAGGTGTGGGTTCAACAACTGATGGTGCAGGTTCAGTGTTGTCACCTGGAGCAACATGCTCAGTTGGTTCTTGAGCCTCAACTGCTTGTTCTTGCACATTTTGTGCAGGCACAATTCTTGGTTCTGGTAGTGGATGGTCATTTTCCACACCAAGGTAGTTGGCAATTGCAGTTGTAGAAAACAAGTATGAAAAGATTTTCTCAGTTAAGTGTTTTTTATTAAAAACAGTGCCAACTTTTGGGAGCTCAGGGAATTGTGTATCCAGAATGTGTTGTAAAAACCTTGGATACATGTTAAAAGGTTTTATACAATTCTCCCTTAGCCCATCAAAAATCATCTTTGAAAAATTGAAACACTCTCCCCTGATCACAGCATGAAGAGCAGTTGCTTGGACTTCACCAAGTTCTTCATGTGATCGCCTTGGGGTTAGGCATACTAGCAGAGTGTGGGCTAGAAATCTCCAAACTGGTGGAATATGGCATTTCTTCACCGTCTTGCTCTGGGATTTCCACCATAGCCTATGCCCATCAGGGTGAATTGGTACTCTTCCTTCGTGACTGTGGAGATACCGTCCTCATCCTGTAACTTTAGAAGACTTCTGATCATGGCTTCAGTGATGTACACATCTCTTTCGTGTACTTTGCTTTCAACTTGCATAACTTGCTCGTCATTTTCATCACGGGCACCCACTACTGTGTTAGCCCAGAACTGTGTGATTGTTTCATCATAAATAGTGGGGCTTACAGTTAAGGCGAAGTGCAGTTCCGACGCTGTAAGAAAGTCAATCATCCCGTCAAACGGAGCCGAAATCTGTGATTTCTCTAAATATGCTCTTTAATTGTGCTAGTTGTGAAACGCGGATGCTGCCATTGCTCTGTATTGAGTGATTTCTTTGGTAAATGAGAGGAATTTTGATGAAATTGAGAAGAAAGCGGGAGCGATTTCTGGGTAATTGGGAATTTAGGTTTCGTAAGTGAAGGGTTTTCTTTGGAAGTGACAGTTAAAGGGTGAGGAGAGAGGGAATTAACGGTAACGTGAAAGATGGAGTTAGTGGGGCCAGCAGTTAACCGTCATTGTTAACGCATTGTACGTTTGTACGGTGCAACAGTGAAAGTCCCACTTGCTCCAAAATCGATTAAGTATTCATTGAAAGTTCCTCTGGAACTTTTCCTTCGGAACAATCTTGTTCATTCGGAAGAGTAAAGTTCCCTCGGAACTACTTCCCTTAGAGGTTTTCTCCTCATTTAAACTGAAAAACTTCCCTAGGAAGTTCCCTCGGAGTTTCAAATTACTCCGGAATCCCCTGAAACACTTAGAAAACACTTGAAATAAATTAGAAACCTTAGAGAGTTCCCTCGGAACATCTCTTGTGAAGGAAATTGCTTCAGGAGTAAGTTCCCTCGGAATTTTTCCTTCGGAACAAACTTGTTCCTTTGGAAGAATGAAGTTCCCTCAGAACTTACTTGGGAATGCTCAAAACACTTAGAAAATCTCATAACTTAACACATTTAGTAAATTTTGTGCAGTTTTAGTTATGAACAAATCACTGTGAAATTTTCGAAGACTTCTTGGTTTTAGAAGAAGTGGATCAAAAGACACACAAGCACTTAAGGAAATATAATAGTATGTACTATAAACAACAATTGATAGCAAAAGTTAACCAAAGTTCATCATCCCAAGAGCTGTGATGAGAAAGAAGAATCTTGCCTCATCAAATGCCTTTGTGAAAAGGTCAGCTAATTGAAGATCAGTGTGAACTTTGTGTAACTTAATCAATTTCTTTTATGCACGGTCTCTAATAAAATGGTACCTTATCTCAATGTGCTTTGTCTTTGAGTGCTTCACAGGATTGTTGGTGAGGGAAACGACACTGGTGTTGTCTGCATACATAGGAGTTTCCAGAAATGTGATTCCATAATCCAGCATTTGATTTTGAATCCATAGCACTTGACCACAACAGCTTGAAGCGGCAATGTACTCAGCTTTAGCAGTTGATGTAGAAACACAGGTTTGTTTCTTGCACTGCCATGATACAAGCCTATTTCCAAGAAATTGACATCCTCCTGATGTTGATTTCTTATCCAAATAGCATCCACCATAGTCACTGTCTGTGTAGGCAACAAGAGAAAAAGTCATTATTCTTTGCATACCACAACCCCAGTTTTGGTTATCCCTTGAGGTATTTGAATATTCTCTTCACTGCCTTCATGTGAGATTCTTTGGGAGTAGACTGATATCTAGAGCATAAGCATACACTAAACATAATATCAGGCCTACTTGTTGTTAGATACATTAATGAACCAATCATTGCCCTGTAAGTGTGCTGATCAACAAGTTCACTTTCTGACTCTGAATTCAGATTGTGTGATGTTAAAATAGGAGTTTTTGTAGAAGAGGAACATAGCATATCAAACCTCTTGAGCATATCTTGAATATATTTGGATTGGTTCAAGAAGATGCCCTCTGCAGTTTGCTTAACTTGGAGACCCAGAAAGAAATTAAGCTCAACCATTGAACTCATTTCAAATTGATCTTGCATCAGGGTCTCAAACTCCTTGCACAACTTAGGATTGGTTGACCCAAAGATGATATCATCCACATATATCTGAACAAGTAACTTGTCTTTTCCACCTTTTCTGATGAAGAGAGTTTTATCAATAGCTCCTCTCCTGTAACCATGGCCAAGCAGGTAGTTTGAGAGTGTCTCATACCATGTTCTTGGTGCTTGCTTGAGGCCATAGAGAGCTTTGATCAGTTTGCACACCTTGTTAGGATGGTGTGGGTCTTCAAACCCTGGTGGTTGACAGACATAAACTTCTTCCTTCAGTTTTCCATAGAGAAAAGCACTTTTGACATCCATCTGATAAACTGTGAAGTTCTTGTAAGCTGCATAGGTAAGGAAGATTCTGATTGCCTCTAATCTTGCAACAGGAGCAAAAACGTCATCATAGTCTATCCCTTCTTCTTGATCATATCCTTGAACCACAAGCCTTGCTTTGTTCTTGATGACAATTCCTCTTTCATCCTTCTTGTTTCTAAAAACCCATTTTGTTCCAATTGGTTAAGCATCCTCAGGAAGATCAACCAGTTCCCAAACTTGTTGTTTGTTGATTTAGAACAATTCTTCTCGCATAGCTTCAATCCAGTGATTGTCTTTCAGTGCTTGCTCAACTTGCTTTGGTTCTTCTTGGGACAGGAAGCATGCAAACAAGCAGATATTTGCATCAGCAGCTAATTTGCTTCTTGTAAGAACAGGAGCAGTCACATCACCAATCACATTCTCAATTGGATGAGTTTTGCTGACATTTGTATTCTGAAAACTTGGAAATTCATGACTCTGAACTTGCCTAGTAGGTGGAATAATTGGGGGCACGTGAATACTAAGCTCAATTTCTGGTAATCTTTGTGAAGGAGGTAAGCATGATGTAGTTGTAGCAGAACCATGTTGTTCACTCATGTTGTTAGCAGAGTTGATGTTCTCTTCACGAGATGAGTCAGCGAAATTTGACTCATGAGAACCATCATGACCATCAAATTGGTTATCATTTGGATAATGTTGCACACTCCCATCATCACTTGTATCTGAGACATATCCTTCACCTTGTGATTGTGAATTACTTGACTCAGTTTCAACCAAGTTCACTGGAGTGGGATCAGTAACTTGTTGAATTTCAGCATTTGGCTTGGTAGATGGTTTGTAAGATTGTGTGCTGACAGAGGAGTAGAAATGACCATAGTTGGAGTCATTCTTCTTTGCTTTTGAGTTCTCCCCCTGAGATTGCACATACTCACTACAGGACTTATCAACGGTAAAGTTGAAGGCATTGGTTAGTGAATCAATATCAAACAACCATGAGGGTTCAGAGCTAAACCTATTTGTAGATTTTTCATTGAAAAACACATTTATTGACTGCTCAATAATTTTAGTTCTGAGATTGTACACTATGTATGCCTTAGCAGTACCAGAGTATCCAACCATGTAGCCATCATCTGCCTTTTCAGCAAACTTAGCTAAATTCTCATTGGTAATTAATATTGTAACAGGACAACCAAATACTTTGAGAAAATGTATGCTAGGTTTTCTTTTTCTCCAAAGTTCATATGGTGTCTTGTTTTTACCTTTGACCACAAGCACCCTATTCTGAACATAGCAAGCAGTATTCACTGCATCTGCCCAGAAAGTTACAAGGAGCTTAGACTCAGCTAACATAGATCTAGCAGCCTCAATAAGTGTTCTATTTCTCCTCTCAGCAACCCTATTTTGCTGAGGAGTCCTAGTAGCACTAAACTGCCTAGATATCCCATATTCTTCACAAAAAGAATTTAAGACATGATTTTTAAATTCAGTACCATTGTCACATCTAATTGTTTTGACTTTGAAGTTTGACTGATTTTCAAGTTGTAATATTAAAGCTTTTAGAGTTTCAGGTGTCTCATCCTTAGTTCTTAGGAAGAAAACCTATGTGTATCTTGTAAAATCATCAGTTATAACAAAACAATAAGATTTCTTTCCCAAACTCATTACCCTTGTAGGACCAAACAGATCCATATGCAACAATTCTAAGGGTTGAGAAATTGAATTTTCAGATTTGGACTTATGAGAAGACTTGTGTTGTTTACCTTTTAAACAAGCAGTAAAGTGTTCATTACAGTTAAAATGTTTCTTTGGTAAACCATTTACCAACCCTAAATTGAAAAGTTTGTTCATGGTTTTGTAATTAACATGTACAAGTCTGCTGTGCCAAAGGTCAGACTCATCAATAGAGGCTCTTGATATTAGACAAGTGTTGCCATCATGAGATTTAGCACTTGCCATATCAAGTAAGTACAAGCCATCCTGTCTTTTTTGCTTTAATTAAAATCATTTCAGCAGGAATTTTGAAACCAGGCTTAACTACTAAAGCTTCTTCATCATTAAACAGAACATTCATGTTCTTATCACAAATTTGTGATACACTCAACACATTGAAATTCAGAACATTGACAAGACTTACTTTGTCAAGAGTAAAACTTCCATTTGATACATTACCAAGTGCTGTAATGTACCCTTCATTGCTTCCAAAAGAAATGGGACCTCCATCATATCTTTTTGTATTTTCTAGAAGATTTTTATTACCTGTCATGTGACTGGAGTACCCACTATCTACAACCCAAACATTTGCTTGAGATTTATTAGGTAGCCCCTACACAGGTAAATCACATGGTTAGTTGGAGTATGGGACCCAAGCCTTTGTGGTCTTGGGTCTTCCCATGGCATCATTATAAGTGTACTTTCTTAAAACAAGCTGATTAGGACCAATGTTCTTAAAAATAAGTTCATCCTGTTATGACAGGTTAGCCCTTTTATAATTTACACTCCTGTTGTAACTTTGCCATTTAGGAAAACCATGTTTCTTAATAAAAGCCTTCTTTTCCCAGTATTTTTTGTTGCTTCACTATTTTGCATTTTCAAATTTTGGTTGAGATGCAACATTGGGAATTTCAGTATGTGAGAACTGAGTTCCATAGGAACTCACTTGTGCATGATGATTGTGCGCATCATACTGTTCAGAAAATTGTTTTCTTTCACGAGGAGCAGATTTAGCTTGTGAGCCACCTTGGTAAGAGGGATGGAATTGATTTAAAAACTCAGTAGGTTGAAATTCAGGTCTTTGTTTTGAAGGTTTTGCAGACCTGCCGTTGTTGAAATGTTTCGAGGGAACTGTACTTCTTCCGGAGGAATGTTCTCCCGGAAGAAATGAAGTTCATGCAGAATTTTGTTCCTTATGAAACGTGTTTCTTTTAACTTGTGAGAAGCTGCTATTCTTCTCATTTCCAACCCAAACTTTTTGAGTTTTACCAAATTCCCTTTGATCACCCTGTGATCTTCTTGGTGACATTTTCTTACTATCCTTTTGACTTCTTGAGTTGAACAGATTTTGATTTCTCTTAGGAGAAATGTTATCATTGTTAATTATCTGTTTGAAAGGATTGTAGGAACAATGTATGGCAACATGTCCTATTTCACCACAAATTATACATTCTCTCACTGAATTGTGAGTGTTTTGGTGTTTAGAAGACACTTGATTGAAAACAGGTTTTGAAATTTTCAAATTTTCAACCTCAGCAGAAATGCTGGTTGATGCTTTTGTGACATCAGAAAAACCAATGTAATTTTCAATCTGTATGTCATCATTCTTTTTCACACAATCAATTTCATGGGACAAGTCCTCAATTATAGGACCATTTTCCTTTGGGTCAGTTGTCAGGAAAAAATTTGTTTCCTTGTTGGGTGGAGTTAAAAGACTAGTATAAGAATCAGGATTTTCCACTGTCCTGAATTATACCCTTCCCTTCCCATGTGTGTGTTCATGCATAACTTTTATGCTTTTTCACTGGCAATCTGAAACTTATCAGCATTGCTTATGGCTTCTCTCAGTTGATCTTTTAGGGTTTGAATATCTAGCACATATTCCTCATTTTGCTTCAACATCATCCATTTGTGTTATAAAATCAGTTTGTTGATGTTTCAAAAGCCCTATAGTTTGTTTTAGTTCATCAGTTTTGGTTGAGTAAGCTATATCTGCTCTTTTTTAGTACTCTTTCAACTCATTTAGATTTGTGACTTCTTCTATTAGAGACAGATTATGCTTCTTGTAACTTTCAACCAGTTCAATACACTTAGGTGTACACAACACATTTTCAAGTTCAGTTGAGGAGTTTGAGTTTACCTCTGCCATTGCAGGTGAAGAACCACTGGCCATCAAGGCATGGTTAGTTGGAGCAAACTCACTCATCACATCCTCCCAGTCAACAAACCCTGTTTGGTTTGCAACAACAGCAGTTGCTTGACTTTGGTTGAAAGCAGGTTTGGTGGAGTTGGGCCTGGGGAAGAGCTTGGCTTGGTATACTCTGGTTTCTTTTCAGCATTGTACCCATCATCTCTTCTTGGCTGTGAACACTCCCTGGAAAAATTTCCTAACTGATGACAGTTGTAACATTTGACTTTTGATTTGTCAAGCCCTATGGGAGCATTCTTGGCTCCATTGTACTTTCTTCCAATTCTTTTGTAGAACATTTGTGCCCTTAGTGACATCATAGCAAGCTGGGTTGTGATGTCAATCTCCTCTAGATCATCTGCACTTATGCATTCAAGATATGATCTAATGAACCCTGTATAAAAACTGTTAGCAACATTTGCAAAGTTTTAAAAATATGAAACTTCATGTCCTTTAGGAGACTCAGGAAAAGATATATGTGGTTCATGATCAGAATAGCTCTCTGAGTGAGTAGTGATGAGAGCCAAAGTGCCTTTCGAAGATGATGTTTGGTTAGATGTTATACCAGACTTCTCATTCATCTTCATCTCATGTGCACTCAGAATACCATAGAGATCTCCTAGCTTCAAAGTTTTGAGATCCTTGTTATATTTTATACTAACTGTATAGACAGTCCAAACTTCAGGTAACGATCTTAAAAATTTTCTGATTATATCAGCATTTTCAATTTTGAAATCTACACCTTGCAGTTCATCTATCAGTTTCACATATCTCATATATTGCTCAGACATGGTTTCACCTCTTTTATGAGAAAAGTTTTCATATCTTTGTTTCAAAATATCTTTCTTATTCTCCTTAACCTCATTTGTCCCCTCATACATTTCAATAAGAGCTTTCCAAAGATCATGTGCAGTTTTGCATCTCTTAAAGCCAATGAGTATGGAATTTGGGAGAGCTGCCTGGAGTGCCCACAAAGCTTTGTAGTCACATTCCCAGGTCTTATGGTCATCCTCAGAATAATTCTCATACGTTTTGGCAAGGTCAACAATTGGTTGAGTTACAGATTTGGTTGTAATGACCTGTGGCCGTGTGTTAATGGAGTTCCACATTTTGTAGTCAGTGTTTTTACAGAAATCTTCATTCTAAATTTGCAGGTATCAAAGTCATCAGGAGTAAATGTGGGTGGTTTGTTAGTGTTGTCATTCCTTAGTTCACTCATTTCAGAGATCAAGAATCGATACAGTCTTATCTAAAGCAAACAGAAACACCTTCGAGTAAGAAAAGTTTTCAAAAGAAATTCTTTAAAAATTTTAAACACAAGAGCCAAGGCTCTGATACCACTTGTTGGATCGTGGTTAGAACTAACTGTTGATACATAATATGTGCGTCACGTGAAGTATCTGAACGAGACGATGTGAAGATTCAAGACAAGTTCAAGCTGCCAGCCGAACTTGGAGTTCGGACAGAGATTGGACCAGACGTCTATATATATGAACTTGTACTTTGAATGTGATAGAGAGTGAGAGATACCAGTTCTTAACTATGTGTTTTGAGTGTGTTTCTCTAGAGAGCTTCAGAGAGAGTTTGTAATTGAGTCTTTGTTGATTTCAATAAAACAAACTATTATTTACGTCTCGTGTTCACTCTACAATCAAGCAAACCTATAGTAAGATCCGACTTACGGTTTTTCACTAACTAACTAAACAAATTACTTGAAGGTATCAAACAAGAAAGACGGAATCAGACTTGTTTGTGTTTATGTTTGGATGTCTTTGATCGATAACAGTAACTGATAAACAAGAAGTAAAGTAGTAGAATACAAGATGTAAATTCCAAGCACTACAATATTATTACTTCTCCAATGTTTATAATAAGTTACAGCTGATGAATATGAAAGAACCGATCAATTGATTAAACAAGAGAAATACAAGTAATATATATAGTGCAAGGAAGAAATAAAAGATATTCTTTTATTTCCATTTAGCTACTAGGCTAAATAAACTAATCATATCTACTCCAAAAGTTGTTGTACCAACAAGCATGGGCGCTGTGAACAGTTGAGCAACTCTATCGGTGAACAGTGTAAAGCATGGCGGAAAGTAAACTGCTCTCTGACAGCTTTACTGCACTGAAACTTGAACCGAGTGAGAAGTCAAACTTTCGGAGTAACAAAGGAAGAGTTCCGAAGGAACTACTTAGAGAACCAAAAGTTCCGGAGGAACTTCCTTCGGAATTATGACTTAGAGAATTTCACCCAAACTGAACATTCCTAACACGTTCGTTATCTAGTAACGACTCGTTATGAAACAAGTCGGCTTTCGGTGTAATTATGTGATATATATAAATTCTATAAGGGTTGTTAATGTAACTTATGGATAGCTGGAAAACAAGTCAGATCATATCTATAAATAAGGGGTTCTACCCTAAACCCTAGTTAGGAGAATTCTACAACCAACGAGAGAGTGACCCAAAAAAAGTTTTAGCCCCCTCCCATTGTCGTCTGATTGCAGCCGCCGTCGTCCCGCCATAGCGCCGCCACAGGTCGTCCTTTATCGTCATCGTGCACATCGGTTCTTCGGTTTCGTTGGAAGGTACAATCGTTCTATCATTCTAGTTACTATTGAATTTCGGATTACAAGAGTTGTTAACCGAAACCCTAATCGTGAATGAACCATCTGGCGAGGTTGTTCGTTGAACCATCGTGTCTCGATCGGTTTAATCAGGACTAGTTTTGTTTATATGGGTTGTCTAGATCTCTGGTGGGATCTGTTATGAACCGAACTCGTGTACACGCTTCCGCATATAAATTGTATGACAGGTTCAACTAAACTTTAAAAACCATACATGAAAATCCCAACACAGTGATTGTTTCTTCTGGATGGTTACACATATTTTAAATACTAACATTAGTGTCTTCATAAGGAAGTTGCTTTTTTGTTATATATATAATTGGCTATGATGATTTGGGGTTCTTGATCTGAGCCTAGAATTATTATGTTCATGACTTTTGAGATTATTTGGGTTTATGTGGGTTGTGATGGTGTTTACAGGATGTGAGGATTTGGGTTTACCAATCTGAGCCAGGAATTACTGTCTTCTTCCGGCGGCTGTGATGGTTGGGAGCATGGTTTCCTTTCTTCTTTCCCTCGGATCTTTATTTTCTTTCAGACTTTCATAGATTTTCATTTATTTTGTATAGTTTTTATGTGGCGTTTCTAATGGGTATTGATTACTTTACATAACAATTGATCAAATCTTAAATCTTTTCCAGATCATGTTATCATGTTAGACGGTCAGACCAGATTTTGGAGACCGCCAAGACTGGAACGATAAGTGAAACAGAGGATGCCAGATCTGTGAACTGGTTAGGGCAAGGACATAAATTTGTAACTTTTTTAATTTGCCCCTCAAGAGAATAAAATACACAACAAATGGATCAGCATCTATGACTATCAAAAACTGTTTTATGTCTTATTTCATTTTCTGAGACGTTTATTACTAGGAAAATTTACAAGTTTGATTGAAACTAGATGAGTACACATATTATTGTATTTGTGTAATTAACAATTTGTTTTTCCCTTGAATGAAATTAAAGTTCTCAAACCCGGATCTATACCTTCTATCTGATCTGAGCATTCGATGTTAAGATCTATGATGATTTCAGTTTCTCTCTCTGAGGTTTACAACGCATAGAAGTCGTGGCATGCTTTGGTTGTTAGGTGTTCACCTTTGTCTCTAACGACGGTTTGGTGGGCGCCGGTCTCCAGTATGTCGACATTGTTAAAGGGTTTCTGGATGGGTTCTGTTGGCTACGGTTTCTGTGTTTTTTGGTGGCCGCCAAATTAACTACGATGATTGGGTTCCTGATCTGAGCCTATAATTATTATTGGGTTCATGACTTTTGTGATGATTTTGGTTTACCCCGCGGGCTGTGATGGTCAGGGATGGCATTTACGGTGGTCATGATGGTCGGTGATTGTTGCTTCTGGATGGTTACACATGTTTTAAACAGTAACATTAGTGTCTTCATAAGGAAGTTGTTTTTTGTTATATTTATAATTGGTTATGATGATTTGGGTATCCTGATGTGTGCCTAGAAGTATTATGTTCATGACTTTTGTGATGATTTGGGTTTATGTGGGTGGGTTATGATGGTGTTTACGGGGCTGTGAGGATTCGGGTTTACCGATCTGAGCCAGGAACTATTGTTTTCTTACGACGAATGTGATGGTTGGGAGCATGGTTTCCCTTCTTCTTTCCCTCAGAACTTCTTGATTTTCTTTCATAGATTTTCATTTATTTTGTATAGTTTTTATGTGGATTTTCTAATGGGTATTGATTACTTTACATACCGATTGATCACATCCTAAATCGCTTGCAGATCATGTCACCATGTTCGACGGTCGAACCAGCCACCAGGTTGTGGGATACCATCAAGACCGGAACGATAAGTGAAAGGATGCAGAGGGTGCCAGATTTGTGAGCTGGTCATGGCAAGGACATAAATTTGTAACTTTTTAATTTGCCCCTCAAGAGAAGAACATACACAGCGATTGGATCAACATCTATGACTATCAATGCACTGAACTGTTTATGTGTTATATCATTGTGTGAGACTATTATTACTAGGGAAATTTTACAATTTTGAATGAAACTAGATGAGTAAACATATTATACTGTATTTGTGTAAATAACACTTTGCTTTTCCCTTGAATGAAATTAAAATTCTCAAATGGTTTTGGATTACATTATTTTTAAACTACTTATTTGGTTAAGTGTATATGTAGGCCATGAAACAAAATACTTGTGTATATTAACGATATTAATGAACTATATCAGTTTAGTACCTTTTGTCTAACCTCTATTAGCTCGCCGCAACGCAGGAGGTATTTTTCTCATCGTCCACAATAATAAAAATTGACTGTTTTGTTTGTTTTAGCACAGGTTATATTATAAACTTCCAAATGGTATATGATTTTTTTGTCATAATAACTTAACATTACTTTATCCTGCAATACAAGAAAGCAAAAATTTTGGAAGGAGAAGCCATATAAGCATTAAAAAAACACACAAATGGATCAAAAACGTTATTGAACTTGTGCAGTCGATGCATTCGGATAACAAGTATAACAAGAAATCGGAGATAAAAACTCCAAAACCGACACGTTGGAATTTGTTTATATACTCATAGGGAAAGGGAAACTATAGATAAAAATGTGTTATTGAATAATGAGGAGGGGCTCTACATGCCCTGATCAATGAGATAATCGCCCAAACCCTCAACAACCTTGTTGCATTGTCCAGGGGCAACCGGCTCGTCATAAATTCCCATCACCATGGCTTGGCCCGTTTTCTTGATGCATATTCCTCCAGCTCCCTGTCAAATCAAATTTAATAATTATGATCAAGAATGAGGTGGAAAAATGGACTGGTTCGGTCACGGGTCATTTACTAGTCCACAAGAGTCTTTTTCATTTGTACTAAATGATAATTCAGATTTTTGACGAATAGCCTAACATAATAAATAAATTCACGCCGAACATGGGACCAACAAGGCGACGAGCAAACAATAACTACAAGGGTTAACCGACTAATTTTATCTTTATGTTATTCTATGCAGGAAATCATGTTTTTTTTTCATAACGTGCGTTTATTTTGTTACTATTGTACGCATAGTAACCTTCTATAGGAAGTAAAATGGTAAGGGACACAGTTTTTTTGCTAACACATTGGTGTGTCATGTCACCATTATATAAGGTTGCTTACATACAATGATAAAAAAAATGTAAGTGTGTTCCATTTAAGAGTAATAAACCTTAAGCCACAATTAGCTAAAGAAGATATTGGCAAATGAGTAAAAGATAATAAACCTTAAACCAAACGGGTCAAATGACAAAAGTAGTTAGGAAATCAAACGGGTCAAAAGTTGTCCAAAGTCTATTTTTAATGCTTTCCTAAATATTTTAATCCAAAGCTTGCAGGTAAACCCAACCCATTCTGTTTTGACATAACCAAACCAAACCAACCATGAAAACTAATAAAGGACATGTTTCAACAGAAACCGTTAAGCCTTCGTTACCTTCTTTCCACGGATAACAGCTCCAGGCTCCCCTTGGATTACCATATATTTTGCACCCGCGAGGAATAAACCTGTTGGGGCAAGGGTACCAGCTTCCTCGAATTCATTAATGATGGCTTTCATCTCCTCAGGTTTAAACTGCAAGAAAAGACACAAGACAAAAAAAAGAAACTGGATGTATAAGAAACCAGCACAAAAGTGAATTTCATAAGTTTCATAAAAAACACTAATTAAAAAGGAAATAGCAGATGCAAGATATCTCAAAACCATGTCTTCTAATTTAACATGTTTTGAGTCAATGAGTTATTATGTGCACGTTATCATTACATGATCAGATTCAGGCACATCACTAGTCAGCCTATCGAAAACAGTGACATCAATCTCAGTTTTAGATCTTGTTATTTTTATTACTCTTAGCAAACTATCATTACACAATCAAATTCAGGCCATTTGCTAATCAGCAGATAAAAAACAGTGACACTAAACTCAATTTTAGATCTCATGATTCAAATTACTCTCAGCAAACTATCATTAAGCGATCAGATTCAAGCAAATCGCTAATCAGCAGACCGAAAACAGTGACATTAATCCCAGTTTTAGATCTTCTTATTTGAATTACTATGAAGAAACCATGATTAGTCATTACGTGATCAAAATCATGCAAATCGCAAATTAAAATCTCAATTTTAGATCTCGTCATTTGAATTACTCTGGTCAAGCTATAATCACATGATCAGATTCACGAATCGTTCATCCAACAATGCCGTAGACGGATCTAAAAATCAGATCAATAGATCCTAAAATCATCCAGATCTGACATTATATGAACAAATCAACGAATAATTTGATAATACTGAAAAAACAAAGGTAAATCAGAAATTAATGACCTGTGGAAACTTAGAGCTCTGAGCCCAGACGGTGCCGTCGAGTCCGAGAATGGCGGCAGAAGTGAGATGCTGGCCTGTGCCTTCGATGTCGCACATCAAATGCTCATCAACGTAAGTTTGCCACGACATTTTGACGGTGAATGTGTGTGTTCGTGTGTGTGTTCGATTGAAATTGATGGATTGAAAGGTGATTGCTAGGGTTAAATAAAGAGATGCGATGAGGATTTGTAAGGGACGGTGATCGTGAGGAGTTGAGAGCGAGCGGTCTTCTCTCCGTCTACCGTTTCATCCGTCCATTCAATTGCCGCCATTTCCGCCGGAAACTTCGCCGGACCGGCAAACCTGTTGAATATTGTCCGTCAATTCGCGAGGGTGGTGTTTGGATGCGTTTGAATTATCTTTACTAAATTACATGGAAGGGCCTAACATTTTTTTAGATTTTCGAATATACATCCTCTAACTTCAATATTTAATACATCAAAGTGAGACACATTCAATATTGTAAACACAACTCAGTGTTATCTAAGTTAGTGGTGTTTATTGGATCAGATTTTGGTTTATTTGGTTCGGTTTAATCGGATTGGAATTTTTTTTGTTTAGATCTGAATTCGAACCGATCCGAATAAGACACTCTTGTGAACCAATCTGAACCGAATTCGATCCGAAAAAATCGAATTATGTTTTCGATTTTCCAATTGCGAAAATCAAACAAATAACAAAACATATTTTCTAAAAATGTCATCAAAACAAAAGTTCACATTCACAATAAAAACACACAAATAGAAGGAAAATAACTTAAAATGGATAATTAAAAAACATATATATTTATATATAATATAAATATAAATTATATTTGAATTAATTAATTTGATATCCGAATAATCTTAATAAACCGAATACCCCCAAACAAATTTTTTAGCCATATCCGATTCCGATCAGAAATCCAAATAAAAAAATTTAGTTCGCTTCAAAATCCGATCCGAAATCCGAATAAGGATTTCGGTTCGTTTTTTTGCGTTTCGGATGCGGTTTGGACTTCGGTTTTATTTGGATTTCGAGTTTTTTTAAACACCCCTATTCTAAGGTTGTATTTGACGCATTAGCTGAAAACTAGCTGCTAGCTGAAAAGCTAACTGCTAGCTGATTAGCTATCTGATAAACTAGCTAAATATATAAAATGACATAAAAGTACATGTATATAAATAAATTAAATTTAAAAACAAAATATTAGGGAAGTGTAAAACTGAAAATATTATAAAAGCTAGTTGAAACGTTACTCCAACTAGCTTTTTAAAAAGCTAGCTGATAAGCTAGCTTATGGCGCGCCAAACACGACCTAAGGGTGGGGGGAGTGATAGAATATAAAGTTTTGAATGTTTTATAGGAGAGTGTCTCGTAAGAGAGAGAAGGAAGTAGAATTTTTAAAGAATTTTAAAGAGAGAGTTGTAGGATTTAATGGTAGAGTTAGATGTGAGTGGTAGGACCCACAAACACACACATACCATCTTAGCCGAAGTTGCTACTTGTAGCCAAAATTCAATGATTTTTGCTGAAGATCTTCGGCGTTGTTTAGGTGGCAGCACATTTGCTTGGATGCCGAGAAGTAGCCGGCAGCAAAAACTGTGCCACTCCGCTCAGCCTAAGTTGCTTCGGTTCTCATCAAAAGTTTTTCTTTTGATTAAGAGTCGTTATAAATATTGTCATTTATGTGTTACGAAAGTTATGAAACATATCCTTTAGGTTTACAAATTAGTCATTTGTTTAAAACTAGATAATATATAGGGAGAGATTCAAATGAGAAGTTTGTTTTGGTTAAGGGGTTGTTTGGTAGCGACTGTTTCATTAATGCTGAACCAGTAAGATGTCTGATTGAATAAGAAACTCTGAACCAGTTAGTGCTGAACTAGTAAGTGCAGTTTGATTGTACCTCTGAATGGATATGAAGAATAACTATTTTACCCCTGTAAAGTAATAAATATTTAGTTATATAATTAAATAAAAATAAAGTCACAAATACAAAAAACACAGTTCTGTGAATACAATAAAAACAAACGGGGTAGTTTAATAAAAAATTAAAAAGCAGATTGGGGTAGTGTGAACGCACACAAATACAACACGCACACACAAAGTCACAATACAAACCGGAGGATGCTTCAGTCGGAGGGATGCATCAGCGGCTTCAATTAAAGATGCGATTTCAGTTGTTAGATGCGATTTTAGGGTTAACGGTAAGTGCTAATTTAAGTATTTAGATGTGATTAGGGTTTAAAAAAACCCCTTTAAACGTTGATTTAGCCGACAATTCGCTGTACCAAACAAGTATGGAACGGATCAGTTAGCGAATTCGAACAACGATTTGTAGTGAATTGGAACGCTGAACCGGAATCAAATAGAACGTCAATTTCCTTTTTTCTGGATCATCGTATGGGAGAGTGTTACGTATCATTTCATATTTTAGTATTATTTAAGTTGATTTTGTTTATGTTGCATGGTCAAGGGACTATTATGGGTTTTTGTCATGTTTGGGGGTTTCTTTTGTAAGTATTGAATATTGGTTTTGATTTATATTGAATGATGATCGAGATCTGGGGATATCCAGAATTATTGATTATTCCTATCTTCTTCTTGCTCTACACGTTCAACCCTATCAAGGGTATCAGAGCCATTCTGATCCCCAGTCGGAATTGCTATCGCCGACATGACGAACACTCGCAATCAAGACGTCGACAACACTCTCAAGGAACATGGCAAGTCAATTTCTGAAATCCAAGCAACCCTAGCCGCCCTAATGAAACAACAAGAGCAGTCTGCGAAACAACAAGAAGAAATACTCAAGGTTGTCCAAGATAAGTCATCTGCTAGTCAGGTCATTGGTAGTGGTGGTCGTTTCAGCTTTGGTTCACTACGCACTTTTGAGGAGTCGGATCCAAAGGGGGGTAACCGACCCATGCGAATTGGCAAGGTAGAGTTTCCACGATTCTCCGGTGAAGATGTCGAGGCATGGGTCTACCGGTGTGAACACTTCTTTGCGATCGATGAAACCCCAGTGGAGATGAAACTCAGGTACGCCGTCATACATTTAGAAGGAGATGCAATCCAATGGCACAGGGCTTTCATGCGCACCCGTGGTGCTACAGTATCTGAAATCTCGTGGGAAGACTATGTACGAGCTATTTCAAACCGTTTTTCTAATGCTATGTTTGAGGACCCTTTAGAGGAGATAGCCTCTCTCAACCAAACTGGTTCTTTGCGTGACTACAACAATGCCTTCGATGCACTACTAAACAAGGTAACATTGAGTGAAACACAAGAGGTTAGCCTATATCTTAAGGGTCTCAAACAGGAAATACGGGGACTAGTTAAGATGTTTAAGCCACGCACTTTACATGAGGCTTTTGGTTTGGCTAAAATACAAACTTTTAATAATGAGGATTTGCATGGAAATCTAAAGACAGTGAAGGGGGATTTTAATTACGCACAGAACAACAGCGCAAACTCAAGAATAACACCCCATCAAACGCAACCAAACTACCCATCCTACCCGCTCCTATCGGGTCAACTGCTAACACCACCAAACCCACTACAGGATCATGACGTCTCACGAGCAAAGAGTTGGAACAAAAACGGTCAAAAGGGGAGTGTTTTTGGTGCACCGAGAAGTTTGTTCCAGGTCACAAGTGCCCTCGAAACCGGAACCATGTATATATTATTGAAGTGGATGATGAGAATGACACAATTGTGGAGGAAACATTGTGTGATGAAGAAGAAAAAGAACATCAGATCTCTATACATGCCTTGACAGGTATTCCCTTGTACTCCACGATGCGGGTTCAAGGGTCAATGGGAACCCGACAGCTCCATATTCTTATTGATTCGGGCTCGACTCGCAACTTCATTGATGCCAAATTAGCCAAAAAAAACTACAGTGTTGTTAAAGACATTCCTCCAATTAGTGTAAGTGTAGCAGATGGCAAGAGGCTTAGTTGCACCCAACTTTGTCCAGATTTTCAATGGAAGATGCAAGGTCATTGGTTCACCACTGAAGTCTTGCTTATTACTCTCGAGAACTACGATATGATTTTGGGTATTCAATGGCTCCTACCTCTCCACGACATCCTTTGGAACTTCGAAAAGATGACGATGCAATTCCAAATTGATGGACAAAAGTGTGAGCTAAAGGGTCTCCACAATAATAATATCTCAGTTTGTTTGGTTGAAAAGGTGAATGAGCAATTTAAGAAACATTCTAAAGATGGGGCAATACAAATTTTTAGTCTTCAGCTTATAACTCTTCTTCCACATCCATGTACCAATCAAAGGTAGTTTATGATGAGGTTCAACGTGAAGGAAATCTTCCTTGGCAGAAGTTGATTATGGCATTTCCAGAAGTGTTTCAAGTGCCAAAAGGGCTACCTCCAGGGAGGTTGTTTGACCATAAAATCGTCCTAAAGGAGGGTATCGTGCCTATAAGTCAACGCCCATATCGTTACCCGGTCATACAAAAAGATGTTATAGAAAAAACCACACGAGAACTTTTAGATGCAGGAGTTATTCGTAATAGTCAAAGTTCTTTTGCAGCTCCAGTAGTGTTGGTCAAGAAGAAGGATGGACAATGGCGGATGTGCATGGATTATCGCCGACTCAACGAGGCGACGGTTAAGGATAGGTTCCCCATTCCATTAATTGAAGAGTTGCTAGACGAGTTGGGAGGAGCCACTATTTTTTCAAAGCTTGACTTACGTTCGGGCTACCATCAAGTTCGAATGGCCCCCGGCGATGTTCACAGGACGACATTTCGTACACACGAGGGGCATTATGAGTTTTTAGTGATGCCGTTCGGGTTGACGAATGCGCCAGCCACGTTCCAAGCATTAATGAATCATGTTTTCCAGCCATTGTTACGAAGGGGAGTACTTGTGGTTTTTGATGATATTTTGATCTATAGCCGGACTGAGGAGCAACATGTACAACACTTACATCAGGTACTATCTATCATGAAAGAGCACAGGTTATTTGCGAAGGAGTCCAAATGTGTATTCGGGGGTCGAGCGGTTGAGTACTTGGGACACATTATTTCGGAGGAGGGGGTGAAAACTGACCCGTCCAAGATAGAGGCAATCTGACAATGGCCACCTCCAAAAACACTTAAACAACTTCGTGGGTTTTTGGGCTTAGCTGGGTATTATAGACGCTTCATAAGATCCTTTGGTATGATAGCAAACTAGCTTACTGATTTGTTAAAGAAGGATGCATTTCGATGGGGGAATGAAGCACAAAACGCTTTTGAGCAACTTAAGGAAGCTTTATCATCAGCTCCGGTACTTTCCCTCCCGGATTTCTCGAAGCAATTTATAGTTGAAATTGACGCCTCAGAATGTGGGTTGGGTGCGTTTCTAATGCAAGAACGCCACCCAATCTCCTTCCTTAGTAAAGCTTTATCGCCGAAACACCAGACCCTATCCGTCTATGAGAAAGAGCTTCTCGCCATCATGATGGCGGTCAAGCAGTGGCATTACTACCTTGTCACCGGGTCATTCATTATACGCACCGAACAAAGAAGCCTCAAACACCTCCTAACCCAAAAAGTCACGACACCGCTACAACATAAATGGCTTGCTAAACTAATGGGCTATGACTACACCATTGAGTACAAGAAGGGGAGATAAAATGTTGCAGCTGATGCCTTGTCACGGGTCCAGGGATCGAGTTACACTTTTTACCACATCCATTTCACAAATTGAACCCACGTTGCTACCAAGAATCCTCCAAAGCCAAACCACTGATGTACATGTTCAAGATCTTATCAAAAAAATTCAAGCAGGAGGTAACTTACCAAATTTTACATGGAATGGTAAATGGTTAGCAAAAGGAAATCGTATGGTTGTGGAAGGTGATATGCAACTTCGAGTTGATATTATTAAAGTTTGTCATGAGTCACCTATAGGTGGGCATTCGAGGGTGACGGCCACAGTCCAACGGGTAAAACGATTATTTTCGTAGAAGGGAATTTCGAAGGGGGTATGGGAATTGGTAAGGAAATGTGACGTTTGTTTACGCGCTAAGCATGAGAATATAGCTTCGCCCGGCTTGTTACAACCGCTACCCATTCCCGACACTATTTTTACCGATATATCAATGGACTTCATAGGTGGGTTACCAAAGGTTAAAGGGAAGGGCACGATATTTGTAGTGGTGGATCGTTTAACAAAGTATAGCCACTTCATGATACTCGGTCATCCGTTCTCGGCTAAGGAAGTAGCTCAGGTATTCCTTGATAAAATCTATAAATTACATGGATGCCCCAAGTCTATAATTTCAGATCGTGACCCGATATTCTTGAGCTTGTTTTGGAAGGAATTTTTGAGGTTACAGGGAGTAGTAGCCAACTTGTCAACGGCCTACCACCCGCAAACGGACGGTCAAACGAAAGTGGTAAACCGTTGTTTGGAAAGCTATCTACGATGTATGGTAATGGAGCGGCCTCACACGTGGGTCAAATGGGTCTCGTTGGCCGAATGGTGGTATAACACCACATTCCACTCAGCTTTGGGTAAGTCTCCATTTGAGGCTTTGTACGGATTTCCCCCGCCTTTACACATCCCTTATATTCCCAAGGATACGACCGATAAGGACGTAGACGAGCTCAAGCAAAATCGAGAGGCAACAGTCAAAGTATTGAAACAATCCTTGCTAAAGGCTCAGAATCGGTTGAAGCAACAAGCAGATAAGCACAGGTCCGAGAGGGTGTCTGAAACAGGTACATGGGTATATCTAAAGCTACAACCGTATATGCAAAACACCTTGCGGGTTCACAAACATTCGAAGCTCACTCCAAAGTATTTTGGGCCATTTCTTATTGTGGAGAAGGTTGGTGATGTCGCTTACAAGTTGGACCTACCCAATGAGCCGCAAATCCACCCGGTTTTCCATGTTTCACTACTTAAAGGGAGCGGGTGGACCACCAGATAAGATGTTGGACCAACAGAAGCTAGATTCAGATTGTTACCACACAAGGTGTTGGACCGAAAGTTGGTTAAGAGAGGAAACCGAGCGGCATTGAAGGTGCTGGTGCATTGGAAGGATCATACTTCACAAGAGGCCACATGGGAATTCTTCGATGACATGAAGCTCCGTTTTCCCGACTTCGCTGAACTCACTTCTTGAGGACAAAAAGTGGGTTAAGGAGGGAGTATTGTTACGTATCATTTCATATTTTAGTATTATTTAAGTTGATTTGGTTTATGTTGCATGGTCAAGGGACTATTATGGGTTTTTGTCATGTTTGGGGGTTTCTTTTGTAAGTATTGAATATTGGTTTTGATTTATATTGAATGATGATTGAGATCTGGGGATATCCAGAATTATCGATTATTCCTATCTTCTTCTTGCTCTCCACGTGAATTATGGATAACCCACAGGTCCCAGGATCGGAATGGCTCTGATACCCTTGATAGGGTTGAACGTGGAGAGCAAGAAGAAGATATGAATAATCGATAATTCTGGATATCCCTAGATCTCGATCATCATTTAATATAAATCAAAACCAATATTCAATACTTACAAAAGAAACCCCCAAACATGACAAAAAACCCATAATAGTCCCTTGACCATGCAACATAAACAAAATCAACTTAAATAATACTAAAATATGAAATGATACGTAACAGAGAGGGGTAGGAAGGGCCATATTTTTTTTCTTAATGGTTAAGGGGCTGGGTTTTACCTGGCGATTAAGAGGCTGTCCAGATCAGTTCGCGATTTAGAGATTTTCAAAAATACCCCAACCAAACAGTCTAGATCTGTGCGATCTAGACATTTTTCATTAAGAGCCCATTCAGACCCCTACCAAACAGCCCCTAAGAAGGATAAGAAGAAAATCTAGCTATTGGATCTTGATCTAATAAAAAGAAATGAGGGATATTTTAGTCTTAGCCACTTTTGTTGACTTTTTATCTACTTACCCCATTTTTTTTAAACATTCATAACTTTCACATACAACATTATTTAAAAAAAATTACACTATAAAAACAAGCGTTTTTATCTTTAAAACACGTATAGTGTTGTTATATAAAAAATTAAAAAAAAAACACCCTTTCGATTTTTGACACAATGTTCAGATCATTGTGTCAGAATGTTCAAATCATTGTGTCATTGTGTCAAATGTATATATATATATATATATATATATATATATATATATTGTGTTGCTATATATAAAATTATAAAAAAATTACTCTTTCGGTTTTTGACACCATATGACACAATGATCTGAACATTTCGACACAATGATCTGAACATTTTGATACAATCGAAAGACTAATTTAAAAAAATTATATAGCAACACCATACACGTTTTAAAGATTAAAAAAAACGCTCGTTTTTATGGTGTATTTTTTTAAAAAAATAATAATATCGTATCTAAGAGTTATGAAGGTTTTAAAAATGGGAGGATTTGATAAAAAGTCAAAAATACCCTTCCCTCTTTTATTTTCTTTACTTCTTCTCTCTAATTTACCAAGTAAAATTTTAAGTCATAGATCTTCATTTAATTGAAGATTTAATGGCTATGATTCCTTCTAATCCTTCTTATCCAAACTAAACTTCTCACAATAACCTCAAAACAAAATTATTGTATTTTTTAAATCCACTGTTTTTCATATTCATCTTAAAAGTTAAATCCAACCGTTTACTTTAAGCATGTACTATATTTCTTAATAATATTATTTGATGAAAAGTTAAATGTGAGTTGCAATTCAAAACTGAACGAGCCTACTAACTGGACACCTCTAAAATCTAAATTAACACCCAAATACGCGGCGTATTAGGCTATACGCCCCCGTATAGCAATAATACAAAAGAATTATGTCATTTTCCATATACGAGGCGTTTTGCCCTATACGCCCCCGTATTGAATCTTTTGCGAACCATATTTTTTTTTGATGGGTGTTCGAAGACTACCTACCCCCTATACGGGGTCGTATTAACCTATACGCCCTGTTTTGAACTGTACCTACCACCTATTCCTTCCTATACATATAACGATTCATTATATTCAATCGATCGGTGAAAAAAACCAGAAAACAATAAGTTCCTCAGCCTCCTAGTTTGTTAAAAAATTCACCCCCACAAAACATTAATTTTCCTCAAAGACCTAATGGCTTGCAACAACCGCCGTTTGTATTCAATTCATTATGTTAATGAGTACGAGGATGGGTTAATCGTAGATGATGTATACTCATGACATCCAAATTATTTCACTTTAAAGATTTTCCATGCAGGTGAATTCACAGCTACACCTGGGAAGATATAGGTGGGCAGTGTGTGTACTTGCGTTGACTATCTAGACGAAAATACGTTTAGGTTTTCGTATATGTCGTTAATCATGCAAGATCTCGGGTATGATAATATCACCAACTTTAAGTTTTGTTTTAAGCCCAACAATAGTGAGCATCTTGACAAGGGCTTGCAGACGTTAACTGACGATTCAGACGCCTATCTGGTTAAGTTGGTACAATGGTACAAACGATAACAGGAGTACATGTGTCTACGTTGTGCGCAGTCCGATTGGTGCCAACACCGGCAAAGACATGCCGAGAAGTCATCGACACCGTCCTGGAGAAAACCCATCGGCTAAACAAAAATTGTTGAAAGTGCGTGAGCGGTGAATCGTCTACTCGGTCGTATCGAAATCAAAGTTTAACGAGAATGAACACAAGATCTAAATACAAAATACTTTGTATTAGACCACTGAGAACCACAGAGTACACAAACATATGACCTGAACAAGAAGTTCTAAGAGCTACTAAACACAACACAAGACAAACTATTTATACTAGACAAGAACTCAACCAACCGAACCTCATGTTCGGACCAGGTTCGTCTGGGTCCGAACTCTGAGTTCGCCTAGGGTTCGGCCCATAGAAAACTTGCATCATCTTGTCTTGTATTTGATACTTCACATGACGATCATGAACCATGTATCTACAAACTCCCCGTCGACATGTGCAGTATCAGCTTCCACTTTAAAACTTGTATCTTGTATCTTCAATCAAACTCTTCCTCGATTTGACGATAAGTCCAATCTTGAATACTTGATAGTGCATCGTGTGTAATCTCTTTATCAACAACTTCAGAAGACTTGAAGTTGAAATGTTCTCTTTCCACTTAGAAACCTGCTAACATAAATAATCTTGGTGCAAAACGTCTCTTCGAGACTCCAAGATAATTTGATTTTGAAATTGATATCGTATTCCGTGTTGATCAATCGAAAAGAAATAAGAAATAAAATCTTTTAGATTTTGATGTGTTCGGAACTACACCTAAAAATAATAAAAATATCCTAGACCTAAACCTAAACCTAGACACACCTAATTTTACCGAAACTCCTAAAACTAGACCGAACCTAAAGGCAAGTGTACCTATCGGTGGCAGTATAGCTACAGAAGACCGGATATCGAACCCTAAAGACACTGGAAACAAGACTCTACCCTAGGACTCTATGAATGGAAAATTTGAGTGATTTGATTTTAATGTGAATAAAGAGTTTAAATAACTAACTTAACTAACTAACTAACAACCGACACGAGAAAGCCTTAAGACGAAATCAGAGATGAGAAATTTACCACCTAGACCTAGATTCCTAATTAATATTAATGACCTCACTCGGCTATGACAGTCCAGATGGAACCGGGATCTTAACACACAACCTAGAGAAACTCTACGAGCCCTCGAATCACTCTCTGGATGTTACTGATAGAATACCTGAAGATTGGAATACGCTTACCGGTTTGATTAGTTCACCTTTTGAGTTCTTCCTAATTGATTACTCTAACGCTCGAACAAATGGTTCACCTTTTGAGTTTATCCCAATTCACTTACCATTATCTCCTTCAAAACAATCTAAGGAACCCTAAGATAAGCGGAGCTACCTCTAATTACTGCAACTGACACGAATAACAGACTAGCTAAATTACTAGGGCACTTCCTTTTGAGACAATGTTATCCTAGTTCCTTAACCAACCCGACTACCCGACAATCTATTACCTTTTGAGTCTCTAGATAGGCAGAATACTAAATCAAGATAGTAAATATTAATTAATAACTATGGCTCGGGACGTCTCCTAAACCACTCTTCGGTTACTAACCCTAAAGCTAGCGACTTTAGATAAATTACCCAACCTGAAAGACATTCGAAGGCAATCTAAGCATTAACTAATAAATAAAACCCTAATAATAATATGCATATACACCAATTGCAATCAATTACAGGAATTTAATAGAGTAGTCATCCATCATGAAAATTGTCACAATTGAATAAAAATCATTAACACTAAATATTCATCATAACGGTCTAGGCGGTAATAATTAAATTAGCCAACACACATGTCTAAACCAGAATCATAGATAAAAGTTAAAGTCTTGATCAAGAACATGGTATTGATTCAATTACAAGATAAAAAACAAGAAAAGATGAAACCCGGATTGATTAGTGGTGTCTAATGATTGAACCGGATGATCTCCTCTCTTTGTCTTGGCCTTTCACGCTTTCGAAATCGTCCTTGGAACTCCTCTGCCTGCTGGAAAATTCGTACGTACGTAGGGTTATATCTCTTGCTTCTGCCGTCCCCTCTAAAGTAACTCTGACGACTTGAATGAATTGTGGGAACCCTCCTCTCTTTTTATTCCTTGCGTCGTAGGGTTCTTTTATGGAACTCCTCCTTTCAAAAAATAAGTCCCGTAGCTTCGAATTTAAATGAAAAAAACGAGGCTTGCGGGTTTTTGCAATACAAGCGTATCGCATACCTAACTTTTAATTCATGTGATCCGCATTATCACAACCGACAAAATAGTCGGTTTACACCGACTCACCAATGAATTCTTTGTCCAATTCACAATTTAATACCCCTGATCCACGTTTATGCATGATTATAATTTCCACATTTTACAACTTCACCCCCTCAACTTAAACATAATTCTACGCCAATCCCTTAGATTTATTAATTTATTCTTTCAACCCTCAAACTTCGATGTAATGTCGCACCATCCCCTCGGACTCGTATGTCAACCTACAACCAAGTATATTTAAACCATTTTTAGCACATTGACCCAAATAAATGCACTACTCAAATAATTATCTGAACTCACACCAAAATTTACAAAAAAGACTCAATACACAATTAAGACTCAATTAACTGTTTATGAACTAAAAACTACATAAAATGACTCAAAACCGACTCAACTAATATGCAAATTACACGGGAAAATAGGATGTGTTTGCAACACATCAAACATCATCACACTTAATCTTTTTTCGTCCTCGAAAAATACTGCAATGGAATCATAACCAGGAAATTGACTTCTAAGTATCCAACATTTATATTTATCAATCCACCACACTCTTCCACAATCCATAACGTAATAACACACCAATTATAATTGTCAATATTTCGGTCCGACTAAACCCAACCACCAACCTTTTGTTTCGCCCCCATGTGTTTATGAAATTACCGAATATAAGCTCAGTCTACTTATGGGTCCCACTAAAGAAAGCTCAAGTTCAACCTACTACCGAATCATATTCAGTCAAAGTATAGGGTATAAAGATTAATGTTTTATATTTTTCTCACCCTCCTTAAACCAGATACCAGGATGTCCAGAGAATAACGAATTGATGGAATGCGAACTTTTGAGCATTTATTCTCTAATCTACCATATTTTTTCCATCTTTTTTCTTTTTCTATTTTTTTTCTTTCTTTCTTTTTTTTTATTTTTTTTAACTCTAATTGGTCACTTTTACCTAAAATTACCAACGGACATCATCAGAGGCATTCTTTTCGAGATGCTATCCCTAAAATCATACGTTAGTATTATGCCCGCGAGATCTGGAACATCATCAGAGGCACTTACCACGGGATACTATCCTTAGTTTGTACATGAGTATTTTGTCCCTTCACTCTAAATGCATTAATCAAATTATTACCTAACATGCTCATTGGACTATTCTAAGGACATAGGAGTATCTAGCCTAAATCGGTCTCTTTCCTTCTAATCATCAGTTTCAGCATTCCTATCACTCCTAAAATGGGAACCCACTAACAGACTGATTAACATATTTATACAACAATAAACACACATGCTATTTAAGCTACTCCTAGATCAGTTGGGCCTACCGACACATCATAGTTTAGTAATGCTTTCCATTCTCACCATACTTTACCACATTACCATATTATTGACTTTTATTCATTATTTTAACATTTAAGCACAAAATTAGAAAACCAATTCCCAGTTTTACCTATCATTTTCCATTATGTTGCAGCCAAACTCTTGGACATTTTCGAACAATTTTTTCAAGTTTTTTTTTTCAAAACAGACTAAAATAAAAATAAATAGAACGCAAGTAAAAATAATAAAAAGACGCAAGGCTTCCCATCCCCACTCTTGAACCACACATTGCCCTCAATGTGGAATGAGAATAAAAAAAAATAGAAAAAAAAATAAACACACTAAAAATAAAAAAAAAGTGCAAATGAAAAATAAAATAAAAAATAAAAATGAAAAGAAAAATTGGAACAAACTCCCCTGATTTCTGATTTGGATGAGTGACAGGCGAGCTTGTAACCACGGGTCCTCCATTGAATCTTCATGAGCATCTCAACGCAAACATCATCGAACCTGCAAAACAAAAACAAACAAAACAAACAACTCGACGAAAACCATTAATCACGAAAAATAAAAACAAATAAGAATAAAACTAAAATTAAAAAAAAACAAGTTGAAACGTGATTACAAACTTTGCAACCCCGGGCACTTTATCATTTCAGTTCAAAACAGTAAAAACACCTCCCAAACCATCCGGAGGCTTCTCTTTAACATTTTTAATAATCATGGCCATAAACATCAAATCATTTAAAATTTCTAAGGCCCCAACTAACCATCCTCCTAAAATCATACCTATAAACTTTTCGACCCACCTGTGTTTAAACCTACCCGGAATTAACTTAATAACTACAATAAAGCTCAATCTCGGGTCATTCTTATAATCTACGTCCTCTAACGTCCCCACACTTGGACTAAACACAAGATCATCATTATTACTAGCTAACTTACCAAGTGGGACGTCTTCTAACACCTCATCTTCCTTCTCAACAACTGGTTCCTCAAACCTTAGCACGTCCCGAATGGAGATTGAGTACGGTACGTGCCTCGGCGCTTGAACCTCGCTATCCTCACAAAATTCTTCCACGTGTGGGACGTATTCACCCTCAGTGGTCGGCTCCCCGTACAACATCTCTTCTAGCTTTTGCAAATCACCCTCCGGGTCAAACCGATCCTCATGTACCGCTCCTGGTGACATCGTCGTCCACTCCTCACCAAACATCTCTACCATTTGCACTTCAAATAAATCATCTGAATCAATGTTGTGAAGCACCTCCTCAAATACATCCTCAGCTTCCTTATTTGTTGTTGTACTCGCTGCGATCTCATCCTCACACTCCTCATCCCACACAATGTCGTCCTCTTCCTCCGACCAATCCCAAATTGGATCCGAAGAGTATACATTCTTGTCAACCGTATCATCATCCGTGGGAAGCTCCTCATCCTTATCCTTTGGTATGTCATCTTCGGGATCATTCTCCTCTACTATCGAATCTTCTGTTTCAGCGACCTCAGCGGCGTCTATCGAACTATTATTTGTCCACTGGTTTAGATCACAGTCATCGTCATCCCAAATCCATTGGATACCCTGATAAACCGGAGGTGGGACTTCAATGTCCATTAACGTCTCCTGATATCGGATTTCCTCAAACACCGACCTTGATGACTCCCCTGTACGCCTTTCTCTTTCCTCTCGCTCTCGGAAAATCCTTTGGCAAATTTCTCTACAAATACCAACCCGAACCAGACAAATATCATGGTAATGGTGTGGTCCACCGCAGCTCAAACAACGTGGCATGTTTTCCTCCTGAAGCCGTTTAATCAACCTAAGATATTCCTGTGCAACCTCGATGCCTCGAGGTAACCTAGGATCATATCTACTCCATGTAGCCATATCATCCAAGAATTGTTGGAGGTTAACAATAAAGCTCTATAGATCAATTGTGGCCATGGCGAAAAAAGAAAATACACAGCAAAATAAATAAATAAAATAAAATAAAAAATAGACTAAAAAAACTAACCTAAAACTCTAGACTCGAGAATGGAAATCCTAAGAACTCTAGTCACGAAAAACCTAAGAAAAAGAATCAAAATTTCCTAATCACGACCTAAGTTAATTTTGCTATTGCCAAGTGTCCCCGACAACGGCGCCAAAAACTTGATGTGTTCGGAACTACACCTAAAATAATAAAAATATCCTAGACCTAAACCTAGACCTAGACACACCTAATTTTACCGTAACTCCTAAAACTAGACCGAACCTAAAGGCAAGTGTACCTATCGGTGGCAGTATAGCTACAGAAGACCGGATATCGAACCCTAAAGACACTGGAAACAAGACTCTACCCTAGGACTCTATGAATGGAAATTTTGAGTGATTTGATTTTAATGTGAATAAAGAGTTTAAATAACTAACTTAACTAACTAACTAACAACCGACACGAGAAAGCCTTAGGACGAAATCAGAGATGAGAAATTTACCACCTAGACCTAGAATCCTAATTAATATTAATGACCTCACTCGGCTATGACAGTCCTGATGGAACCGGGATCTTAACACACAACCTAGAGAAACTCTACGAGCCCCCGAATCACTCTTCGGATGTTACTAATAGAATACCTGAAGATTGGAATACGCTTACCGGTTTGATTAGTTCACCTTTTGAGTTCTTCCTAATTGATTACTCTAACGCTCGAACAAATGGTTCACCTTTTGAGTTTATCCCAATTCACTTACCATAATCTCCTTCGAAACAATCTAAGGAACCCTAAGATAAGCGGAGCTACCTCTAATTACTGCAACTGACACGAATAACAGACTAGCTAAATTACTAGGACACTTCCTTTTGAGACAATGTTATCCTAGTTCCTTAACCAACTCGACTACCCGACAATCTATTACCTTTTGAGTCTCTAGATAGGCAGAATACTAAATCAAGATAGTAAATATTAATTAATAACTATGGCTCGGGACGTCTCCTAAACCACTCTTCGGTTACTAACCCTAAAGCTAGCGACTTTAGATAAATTACCCAACCCGAAAGACATTCGAAGGCAATCTAAGCATTAACTAATAAATAAAACCCTAATAATAATATGCATATACACCAATTGCAATCAATTACAGGAATTTAATAGAGTAGTCATCCATCATGAAAATTGTCACAATTGAATAAAAATCATTAACACTAAATATTCATCATAACGGTCTAGGCGGTACTAATTAAATTAGCCAACACACATGTCTAAACCAGAATCATAGATAAAAGTTAAAGTCTTGATCAAGAACATGGTATTGATTCAATTACAAGATAAAAAACAAGAAAAGATGAAACCCGGATTGATTAGTGGTGTCTAATGATTGAACCGGATGATCTCCTCTCTTTGTCTTGGCCTTTCACGCTTTCGAAATCGTCCTTGGAACTCCTCTGCCGGCTGGAAAATTCGTACGTACGTAGGGTTATATCTCTTGCTTCTGCCGTCCCCTCTAAAGTAACTCTGACGACTTGAATGAATTGTGGGAACCCTCCTCTCTTTTTATTCCTTGCGTCGTAGGGTTCTTTTATGGGACTCCTCCTTTCAAAAAATAAGTCCCGTAGCTTCGAATTTAAATGAAAAAAACGAGGCTTGCGGGTTTTTGCAATACAAGCGTATCGCATACCTAACTTTTAATTCATGTGATCCGCATTATCACAACCGACAAAATAGTCGGCTTACACCGACTCACCAATGAATTCTTTGTCCAATTCACAATTTAATACCCCTGATCCACGTTTATGCATGATTATAATTTCCACATTTTACAACTTCACCCCCTCAACTTAAACATAATTCTACGCCAATCCCTTAGATTTATTAATTTATTCTTTCAACCCTCAAACTTCGATGTAATGTCGCACCATCCCCTCTGACTCGTATGTCAACCTACAACCAAGTATATTAAAACCATTTTTAGCACATTGACCCAAATAAATGCACTACTCAAATAATTATCTGAACTCACACCAAAATTTACAAAAAAGACTCAATACACAATTAAGACTCAATAAAACATGTCGGGTACAATTTCTCATTTTTTCAATGTTTTTGTCTTTTCAAATTTCTCCCCCTAAAAATGACAAACTTTATTTTTAGATTTTTTATTTTTACCATTTGATAAACAACACACTATTTTTGTATTTTTCAAAAACAAACTCCCCCTCAAAATGAGACGAAGGCAAAAACAAATCAGAAATTTATCAACCAACACTAATACTTGCAGTTTAGCATTTTGAAAACAAATTTGATTTTGAAATGCAATTTAATTTATCACAGATATTCCACAATTAACAATTTTCCAATCACCCAAAGGTCTTCCTGAAATACCTGCGGACACCAGATAAAACATTAGTCGCTTTGGGATCGACCAAGTCAACAGCGTCGGGTCGCCCGGTGTCTTCCACATAGTCGTTGTTGGCCTTGAAAACAACCTTTAGTTTCCATATTTTGAAAGATTTTGATTTTTTATCAGAACCAGAATCAGGTTCAACTGGCATACTTGGTATAGACCAATACGACTTACAAGTTGATTTGACTTTTGGAGACCATGGTTCATAAAAAATTTGACCTTTGTTATCCACATATTTAGATGTGGTTGTGGATATATGCAGTCGTTGAACACTCTGCAACAAGATATCCAGGTTGACGACATGCATAACAAAGTCTTTCTTGAAATTGGAAAACATTTGAAAAATTCTTTGAATTTTGAAAACTAGAAGAATGTTCAATATCAAAGTTATAAAAGAAATCATTCGAAGAATCATACCTAGGAGATGGACTCCTTGAAGATGATGACAATCCAGAATAATAAGATTTTTCCTTCAGAGTAAGTGATTTCTTTGAAACTTTAACCATTAAAATCTGTTGAACTTTTGTGGGCTTCTTTGCTTGAACTGGTACTTCCTTGACCTGAAAACCCAGACCTTTGAGTTTATAACCACGTGTCTTTGATGAACTTGAAGAAGAACCAGAAGCTTCTCTCCCCTTAGCTTCTCTAGTGAATTTTACTTTTATGTCTTTTATTTTGTTCTTTTCAACTAAAACTTTTTCTTCTTCACTTCCAGACGAAGTACTCGAAGTAACCTTATCAAAAACCTGTTCATTTTCCAAGAAAAACCTCTTCATTTCCCAAAGGTTTTTGCTTTTTCTCAACGTTCGATTTCTTTTTCTTTGATGAAGTGGAAAACTTTGAATAATCATGTAATTCATCTTTAGGATCAAGCGGAGCAGATGTAACTTCAGATAAATCCACCTGTTGAGGAACCATGTGAATATCATTCTTTTTGGAACTATTTTCACTCCGATCCTGTTTGTATAAGAAATTCAACAATGTTGGCGACAAATTGCAATTCTTCACTTGCCTTTTTAACTCCAAAATTTCCAACTTCAATTCAGAGATTTGCTGTTGAGCATAAAACAGCTCTTTTTGGGACTTGATGAACTTTGTATTGAGATCATCATACTCATACGTTTGTAACTTACGGATCTCACATTCAATAAACAATTCCTCAAGCACACTTTCTCTTTTCTTTTTGAAAATCTCAAAGTCTTTTGTCAAGACTTCATTTTTATCACGAAAAAGAACATTTTCATCTTGAAGTGCAGAGATTTTGTTTTGAAGTTTCTCAATAGTAGCAGCCGATTCAACAACAAGTGCATTAGCTTTTTCATACTTTTGTTGAACCAAATAACTCTTTTCAAACAAGTTCTCAAAATCTTGTGCTGCATCTAAAGCTTCAGCTTTGGCTTTTTCACATTCTTCAGCCAATTGACTCTTTTCTTTCAAAACATCCTCATGAACATGGACCAATTCATAATATTTCTTTTAAAATTCTTCCAACTCTTTCTTTAATATCACCACTTCTTCAGACAATAAATTAGAATCCTTTTCAAGAGTTGCATTCTTTTTATCCAATCTTACACACTCAAGACATTGTGAATTCTCAACCTTTTGACTTTCAACCATTTAAACTTGAATTTCATCAATCAAAGATGTTTAAGAACTTGAGTCAGAATCAGTTAAGACATTATCATCAACATGATGGACTGTTAAAGCAATAGTAAATGGAGCATGTTTCAGTTTTGCTTCAGAATCTGCATTCCAGGAAAATTCATCTGGATGCCAAAACATTTCTGCCAGTTTTTCGTCAAAAGAAACAGATTTTTTCTCAACTTTGTGAGCTTCATTTGGTGAATGAATAACCAAATGAGCAGTTGACCAGACTTCAATTTATTCTCAGTTGAACTCGGACATTCTCGTGCAAAATGTCCATATACAGAACACTTATAACATTTAACTTTTGACTTGCCCAGTCAATTTTCCCATCTTGATTCAATCTCTTCTTGCCAGTTCTATTGAAAAATTTCTTCGTTCTTCGAACCAACATAGCATATTGCCAGTTCAAATCCATTTCTTCCAAATGATCATAATCTTCATTGGTCAATTCTGCGTTACTTACCGAACCGGTAATAACACCAAAATATGAAGATACCAATGCAGACATTAATGCATTATAATCATCGGTAGTTTGAGCAGACAAAGCATTCTGAGTCGATGAACTAGAAACTGAAACAGTACAACTAGCATAATAACTATGAGTTTCATATTTACCTGCAATAAATGTTGTAGGAGGTGCGGAACTAAGAATATTAGATTTCCCAGCATTCATGGTTGAATCATTGTCACCATAATACACTGCAGGATTTTGAACTTGTGCAGGAAGTGACTTGTACACCATCAACTCCATATCCCTTGCTTGAATTCTTAGAATCATATCATTAAATGACAATCCCGAATATCATGAGTAATCATCATTACATAATTCTCCAATTTCTCAGGTAAAGCTTCCAAAATCTTTTCTTTCATATCAGCTTCTTCTTTTGTAAGACTCACCAGATGCATTTCACTCATTAAATGAGCGAATCTTGCAATCAAACTTGGAATTGATTCATTTTGATAATGTTTAAAACTATCAAATTCTTTCTTCAAAACCTTTTGTCGACTTTTCTTATATTGGTCATTCCCCTCACATCTCTTTTCCAATGCATCCCGCAAACTCTTAAATGTATAGTTACCCAAGAATTGATGTAACAATTCTTTAGGCAATGCCATTGTCAAAGTACCATATGCCTTCTTCTCAGCTTGATACGATTTCTTTTATTCAGATGTAAGCTTCCTTTGAAGAACTGGCTCCCCGGTTTCATCCTTAGGATAGACATATTAATCAGTGAAGGACGACCCCATATCAATATCATTTGTGTCAACATATGCTTCAAATCGTTTAACCCAACTATGATAATCTTCCAACTTGAGCAATTTGGGAACTTTCTGACTCGTTCCAATTTCATTATCATAGTTCATCATAGTTTGCATAGTCGCTTGAACCGAATTCTGAATAACTGCAAACGCTTGAAAATCAGTCATTTTGTAAATCCTAGTTATTGTTCACCCGAACCTCTTCTGAACCGTAGCCGAACTGAAATCAGCCGAACTCCTGCCGAACTGAAATAAGCCGAACTCCTGCCGAACCTCAACTTCGGATGGACGAACTATAACCGAACGATATCCGAATCTAAAGATAACCGAACGTTAGTCGAACTTAGTACAAACGTGATTCGAACACTATCCGAACCTCAACTTCGTTAAAAATTCAGCCGAAATGTATCCGAACCTAGAGTTCGGAGCGGTTACTTAGCCGAACTCTGGCGAACCAAACTCATTCTCGACTCAAATTTTGCGATTTTTAGTGTTTTTGGATGAAATTTTCGATAGTGATTCATAACTACTCAAGAAGAATGAAATAGGAGAAGATTTTTCACTGAAAACTCACTAGAGATGTTCCAACGAATAAAAAAACGATGAGATTTTGTAAAAACCCCAAACTTTTGACTCAAACCGATGAAAAACAGAGATTTCCGACTAGTAGATTGAACCATAAGCTCTGATACCACTTGAAATACTTTGTATTAGACCACTGAGAACCACAGAGTACACACACATATGATCTGAACAAGAAGTTCCAAGAGCTACTAAACACAAGACAAGACAAACTATTTATACTAGAGAAGAACTCGACCAGCCGAACCTCAGGTTCAGACCAGGTTCGTCTGGGTCCAAACTCTGAGTTCGCCTAGGGTTCGGCCCATAGAAAACTTGCATCATCTTGTCTTGTATTTGATACTTCACATGACGATCAGGAACCATGTATCTACAATTGTTGAAGGAGTTTAGGGAACAGGTTGGATGAGCTTTTTTCTTTAACTCAACCATTTTCTATTTTACTTTTTTATGTTTGTAGCCTTTAAGCTCTTTATAATTACAAAGTGATCAGAGTAATGTAACAATTTTTGAAGGCGTTTTCAAGAAAACGCAAGACATTGCAGCAAGATGTGCATTCAAAGCACATTCTGCGAGATCATCATTCAATGAGTTTGTTTGAGAATTCTTACAGAATGTGTTTTGAATGCACATCTTGTTGCAATGTCATCATGTTTTCTTCATAACGAGTTGAACAATCGTTGCATTACTCTGCTTCACTTTGTAATTATAAACAGTTCACCGTTTTCCATTTTCTTGGGGACCTCCTACAGTAACCCTTTAAGCATTTGTTAATTAATGGCGTTTGCTTCCGTGTCATTTGTTTTTTTCGTTTAAGGAGCCTTTTGATGAATCACCCTCCATAATATTTCTGTGTACAACATGGCTTGGTTTCTAAAATGAAAATAAAAAACACCATACAAACCAATCCCACAAGAATGTCAAGATAAAATCCCAAGATAAATTAAGATATAAGATTCTTACATGGTTTTAAAATGTGTGACATTTGGCCCTTCTCTGATTAAAATGGCATCACCCTCCATAATTTTCTTATGGTTACATACATATTATTTTCTAGATTTTTTAAACTTACTAATATTCTTTAAAAGCTACAATATGAGATTTTTCTCGTGTTGCATCTCAATCACAACCATACAAAGCAACCAATAACTCAAACAATCAAACATAAACAACGAACCAAAAATACAAACAAGTTGTGACAACCCGTACATTCCAAGTTAACTTTAATATTATAATTACGTGCAATTATCTGATATTCTATGTGCATTAGGCTTAATTTACTCAAATTATGTGACCTTGCGTACCAACATAGACAAACTAGGTCTGACAATCTTTACCCGTAGTGGACATCAACCATAAAGTTCTGTGTTTATTCAAATCGGTATTTCAATAGCAAGAAATTTCATAAAGTATAATTTTATGGAATTTTAATAATAAGAAATATAAAATATTCATTTTATATTTCATAACATTATGTTACGTCGTAATGCGTCCAAACAAACTCGCTTATTCAAACGACGAATTCATTTCAAAACAAAGTTTTATATTCATAAAACTTAGTCATTTTATTCAAAACAATACTTTATTCTCATGTAATAATCTAAACGTCAAAATCAGCCATATTATATTTTTCGTCAAACGACGTCTTAAATTATAATCAGTCGAAAATATTCAAAGTGTGCGTTTAATTCATCATAACATCAAGACATGTGACATTCCAATTCTGTTCGTTCGAATAAAACACAACGTTTATTTTATCAGGTTTATATATTTATATAAAATCGTCCGAACTCGTGTCAAAACCAAATTCATTTCCGTTAATCGTTTTATCTAAAACAAATATTCATTGGACTCGTTGGATCGACTGGACTCGCCTCAACCCGACCCGAGAGCCGAGTCGGGCCAGTGAGCCCAATGGGCCAACCGGACCATTTCCCTTTTCTTTCCTCTCTTTTTCTCCTCGTGGCCCAGCCCGACCCGTTTCCTTCTCCTTCCTTTTTCCTTGGCCCGAACCGGCCCAACCCGGTTTCTTTTCTTCCTTCCAGCCCGAAGCCCACACGACCCATTCCCCTTATTTTCTTGGGCCGAGCCTGACTTTTCCTTCTTTTTCTTTTTGGGCCGGACGACCCAACTCCCCCCTCTTTTCCTTTTCGGTTCAGTTTCAACCAAAAACCCTCCCAACAACTTGCTAAAATTCTTTTGGTTCGACCCTCATACCTAAATCATCCTCACTAGCCACCCTAATGCCCCCCTAATTACTTGGACAAGCTACCAACACCCATACCATGTCTATTTGATTTTAGACATAATTGTCTAATATGGTACAAATATGTTCCTAGACCCATGGTTAATACAATTAACCACTTACACCAAAATAGGTTTGTCTCCCTTGTCTCCTTTTCTCCCTCTCTTGAGCCGGTTTCTTCACCCCCTATGACCCTCATTTTTGCTTCATTTTTTAGCAAGAATACAAGTGATTCCACTCAAAGACTCAAGACCCAAGTTCCTTTCTTCTTTCTCCCTTCATTCGGTTCGAACCTAGCCCAACCGAGCCCTTCACGGTTCCACTAGAGCCGAACCAAGCCCCCACTAAAGCCATCTTATAAACTTGAAATCACTCTCAAACACTTAGATGTAACATTTGCAAAATGCCCGATTAAGAAACCCGGACCTTTTTGAACTTTCGTGATTTACCGATTTGCAAGTTATTGCGAACGGGAAGAATTTTCAGGTGTTTATACCCTATTTAATGGATCTAAATGATTTGTAATCAATTTTTGAAACCGGATACTTAATTACATTTAACCGGAATCAAATTGGGTGTCTCGAATTGAAAATAAAGCAATTTCGGGTTTTACGCGATTTCGGTACACGATTCGTTGTTTACCGGGAAACGTTTTTATGAGTCTAATAATCAATTATCATATCATGAGTCATCACACACATGATCGAGTCGCGAAAACGTTGGTGAATTGCCCAAAATCGATACGTACGTTAAAACCGACCAAAAACGCGTTATGTGACCTTATGTGTTCATTTTTATGAGTTATGTGGCATAATTTATATTCATTTTTAATGGGTTAAATGTGTTTGATATGATGGAGAATGAGAAATGGTGAAAAAAGAAACGGGACTAAAAAACGATGAAAAACGAAGAAACTAGAGCGAAAATGGTGAATCAGCAAAATTCTGGTTCGGGAGACTTGTATGCGTATCGCCTGGAACACCCAGGTGCCCTAGGCGATATGCTTGGGAGTGAAAAATCATCAGAACCCTAAAATTCGGGTATTTAAGCAATATTAGCCTCAGTTCTCCTCATTTTCAGCCCCCATCACCTCTAGAACGGCCCTAAACCTCTGTAAAACACATTTTCAAACCCTAATCATCTTCTTGAAGATTGAAGCTCGAAGATCAAATCTTGGATCCTCCTTGTTCATCCATTTTCTTCATCTTTTCGGTTTACCGATAAGTATTGATCACCACCCATCTCATCAAGATCTGACCTTTATGACTTCTTAGGGTTAGATTTATGTTCTAAATCATCTCTTCATCTAGATATATTGATTTCTTGGTCCGAGATTGGAACTTTATTGTGATTTTGGCTTAGATCTATGTTCATACATGATTATATGTTGTAGATTTAGATTTTATTGAATCAAGACTTGATTTCTATGTTAGATTATGATGAGACCTGATCATGCATGCTCCTAAGTACTAGATTCATGATTATATGACTTCAAGTTCGCATATGTTAGATCTAGGTTAGATCTATGTGATGATTATTAAATATGGCCTAGATCTAGGGTTTACTCATCAAGATTGTAAATTTGGTGCCTTATATGATTAGATCTCCCTCATACATGTCATATTGTGTTATATCTACATGCTAGACCCATCAAGGTTGAAACTTTATGACATTAGATGGCTAGATATGAAATTGGTATAATGTTTAGGGTTAGATCCGTGTATGATTACCATTAAAGTTGGGTTTTTACAACTTAATATGACTAGATCTCTAAATTTCATGTTAGATCTAGGATCCTTGTTGACCAAGTTCATGTTTGCATGTCGAAATAGGGTAGATCTACTATATTACATGTCTTTAGGACTATATTTAAACTCTTTACCCTCAAATATGTGATGATTATGACTATATTAAACTAGATCCATGTTTAGGACAAATATTCACCATGTTTGATGATAAATAAAATTAGGGATTCATGTATGACCATGTTGACTTATGTTTGACCATGTTTGACTATGTTGACTCCTATTTGACCATGTTGACTTATGTTTGACCATGTTGACTTCTGTTTGACCATGTTGACTTATGTTAGACCATGTTGACTTAAGTTTGACCATGTTTGACTTTCATATAAATAGTCAAATTAGGACTCTTTGACCTTAACCTTAGCTTAGGATTGTACCTATCTACCATAACGTACATATCACCTCACCAAATCACCATCGAGTCATCGAGTCGGTCGTGTCATGAAATTAAATTATTTATTTATTTAATTAATCATTTATTTATTTCTCTCCCTATCTGTTCTAGTCGTCAAGATTATCATCGGGTCTATCTTTCCTCATTTTTTGGTGTCATTCTTTCAAATTGTATCTCCACAACAGGTGAGTATTCATAGCCCGTCTTTATTTTAAACAATTTGGGGTGCAACATGTATCATAGTCAAAACCCTTACTCGATATTCTTTACTCAAAAACTACATGCGAACTCTATGCTGTTATCTGTGATCTAGTATGTGAAGTTGTGTGTTATTTGTGCTATGTTGTGGTTGGACTCATACTCATACTCATACTCGCGTGACATTAATTGTAAAAAAAAGTCGGGGTTACGGTAATAGATCTATTGGCTTGACAAGTCCACTTGGCTTGCCTTGGCTTGGGCGCCTTGTGATTGGAAACCTTGAGGTCAGGGTTGGCTCATGCAGCTTATTTGCTCTATCTCATTCACTGGTTTGCTTTACTCGATTACACGTAACTCATTGATTCGCATGCTTTTGTCTATGTAGTACACTAAACCTATGTTTACTCACCAACTATTCGTAGTTGACCTTTATTTTATACGTGTTGTAGGTTGTGCTATTTGATGATGTTAGCCTTGTTGATGACACCATAGGATCGCATGCGGACTTAGCATGACCTAATTAAACAATTTAATTTGTCTTGTTTCGTTGAATTATATATTGTATGGTAATGATTTTTTATGTTATATGAAATGGTTTGATTGAGAATATCACAACATTAATTAGTGTTGTGTGCATCTGAACAATCATCACGCCCTGACATTTTCCGCTGTCGGTCGGGGTGTGACATTAGACATTTGAAACACAAACAACTTTTCTCGGCCACAAGTAAACTGCCACCACCATCATCAAAACTCATCAACCATCACTCAATCTAAGTTTCTTTTAGTCTCTAAACACAAGGTAATCCATCCACTATCCTTATTTCTTCTTAAATCTTTCATTCTTCCCTTCAAATCCTCCATTTCTTCTTACTAACTTCTTAATTCATTCATCATGTTCATGAACTTTCTTTCACTTTCTCATCACTCCTCTTCCAAAATCAAGATCAAGGGTGGGTAGGAGCTTAACCGGAAGCTTGTTCAACAACCCACTTAAGTCACATGCCGATCGAGTGGAAGCATAAGTGAGAAAACCTAAACTTTTCTCTAATATTTCCATGTTTTCATCCATATTATGTCACAAAATAATGTTCATGATTCAAGTCTTGATGTTGTTGTTTGTTTTTTTGCTAGCAATCTATGATGTTAGTAGCATTACATGCACTTTGATGGAACTAGAATACGAAATGCTCATGATTTTTGGAAAACATAAACATTATACTTATTTTTATGTTTATAATACCTTATGTTATGTGACAAATTTCAAAACCATAACATACCATGAGTTCTAAATATGCTAGTATGTATACTTTAATGGAAAAATTCATGTTATAAAGTTTGGAAACATAATTATAATATATATATATATATATATATAGTGTGTGTGTGTGTGTGTGTTTCTAAAAGACTAAAGACATGACACATATAAATGTGTGTCATAAATTTGTGTCACATATGTGTCTACAAGTTGACATAACTTATGATTTGGTTAGCAAATTTGAAATAAACATGATATGTGGTTAATTTAAAGTCTATAAAAGTGTCTTTTGCTAAAGGACCACAAAACATAAAAGAAATTGATTAATGGATTTTTATGACGTAAAAATCTTTAATTTATGAAATTTTGTGAAATTTTCCATGACAAACTTTATCACAACTAAGGTCTTGAGAAATGTATTTTATAGCTGCCAAAACAGATTTCTAAACTTACATTTAGTTCCGGGAGTTAAACAATAAAAAACAGAATAATCGGAAACCATAACGCGACTTTTCGAACCAAAATATTTCATAATTTTGAGCAAACATAAGTTCTGGTCCAGAACCTAAAATGTACTCATTTTGATGTATAAAAATGTTTCATTAGGTTCAAAAGTGGAAAATAATGTTTTAGAAGCAAACCGGACAAAAAATTGTGATTTTCGGTAACGCGAAAACGTCAAATTTTACAAGTTAAACTTCCACTGGCACAATGTAACATCTCAAAATTCATAGATGCATAATAAATATGTGTTTGTATTATAAATAAGTGATCTTGATTGATAAACATGGAAAGACTATACATTGGATAGGTTGCATGTGTTAGAATTATTCGTTTGATAGCCAATATGATGAAATGTGCATAAACGAATGTGTTAAACGTTAAAGAAAGTAAAATATAAGATGAATATGTGTTTATATGAATAGCATGTTGATACATGAATCATTTGATGGATATATGTGTGTAAATACGTGTGTTAATAGCTAACGAAAAAGTAAAAGGGCTAAAAGCGTAATTATTATAAAGATATAAACGTATACAAGTATTATACGTGTTTATATTTATTATAAGTAGTTTGAAGCTTAGAAAATAGTAAAAATATAACCTAATATGATTCATAGCATAAAATGATATGTATTGTAAAGTTTGCGGGGCTAGAATGTAAATTAGTAAAAGATATATGTATATAATCCTCGTTATATGTAACCGAACCTTCGAGAATGTTAAAAATATATTTAGCAAAGTTTTAAGACTTGAACTAATAACTACATCAAAAGATAAAAGGCTAATATGTATTAAATAGAAGTTGGAGGACTAAAAGTGTAATTAATGTAAAAAATATATATACGTATGTATATGTATATTATCGTACATGTCTCGAGCCTTATAAACCCTTTAGAAATACACCCTTAAGTGTTTTATAGCATAAAATGATAGAATGGTAGAAGTCTGGGGGCTAAAATGTAATTAATTAACTAGAGGGGCCATTTTTGCCATTCTGCCAAACTGGCTCGCGGTACGCGAAGGTAAGGGGATGGGAGTGTCGCGATACGCGACCTGCGTACAACGACAGCAGGTGCAGAACCGGCCACGATGGCCTTTCATGCTCTCCAATCTCAACCAATTCATGTCAATTTTAACAATTCATCACCATAAACACCTGTAGTATCCTTTTGCGTCCTCAGTACCTATAAATACAAGCCCCAATCCATCGAATTCAAGCACCAATTCACGAAATCTTCTCCTAAAAACCCTAAACCATTCAGAAAGTTCATCAGCCAAACGACGAGGACTTAAGAGCTGAAATTCTGCAGTCAAGCATCATTAGGTAAGGTCTAAAATAACCTCTTTCAGTTTTGGCTAATTCGATTTCTAAGTATGTTTTCTAAAAATGTGTTAAAATTAGGGTTCTTGAGCTTGTTTTATCGAAATTGGGTAATCGGGTTGGAATTAGGGTCTGAATTTTTGTAGGTAATCCTAATTTGATGTGTTTTAAGAAAGCCCTAAGTTTATTTCACAATTGGTAAATGTTTTGTTAACGGGTCAAAATTAGGGTTTTCATAGCGTTGTTCTGCCCAAATTAAGTAAACGGTGTTGAATTAAGCTTTGATATTTTAAAGAATATTATAATATATTATAGTGGATAATACCCTAAGTCGGTTTCAAATAAAAATGAGTTCTGATAATAAAACGAAAAATACATGACATTTGGGTTTTGAAATATGATTAATTAATATAAAATAATTCGGAGGGTATGGGGACTTGATTTTTGGTCTTATAACATGTTTATATATATATATATATATATATATATAAAGTATATATGAGTTTAAATTTGATAAATAGTAAAGTATTAAAGATACCGAGTTAATCGGATATTTAGAAGTTCGTGCGGACCGGAAGGGTAGGCGCCTGTACACTGAGGTTTCTGGCAAAACGGGGGTGTCGCATAAATCCTAAATGGAAACTGGCATACCTCACTGGGCGATCCCGGGGTGAGCGTCTACTTATAGGAATGTGCGTCTTCATACTATCAATAAAAATGCTATTATAACCAGAAGGGAATTTTGGTCATTTTAACCTTAAAATAGATAAACCATAATAAAGTGTTATTAAGATAATAAGATATAAATAAATGTAAGTATTATATATAATAACTTTGTATTAATGCAATTCGATACGCGATTAGGTTAATTATGGACCATAACGGAGATTCTATCTGAATAACCGATTAAAGATATCAGGTGAGTTTCTACAAGCCCACTTTTAAATGTTTTAATGTTTTAAATGTTTTCGGGCTGGTATACATACAATATTTGTGAAAAATATATTCAAGATAATTCTGACTTGATATATACGTGTTATATGATGAAATTGTTACTGAGTTGCTTATACGTGTTATGCAATTATGTTGATTATAATGTGATGTGTATATACTTGCTTTGAAATTAGGTAGCCAAGTGACAAGGGAATTGTTAGTAAACGTTTAGTGAATATGTATGATTATATGAGAACAGGTGGTGCATTTGCTTGTATTAATATGTGGTGGATACGCTGCTGGTACAACTTATATATATACATAGTAATATAAGTTACCCGGTATATCGAAAGTGTGGAGGATACACCGCTCGTATATCCTGTATACATACACCTAGATAAATTGGGGAATGTCCATTTGAAGCAGTATATGAATGCCTTATCACTGTTTAATAACAAACCTAAAGCATCTGGTTATTTAACTAGGGGTAGGTAGTGCACACGATCAGAGATTAAGTCATTAAGATGAGAAAATGACCTAATAGAGTTAAAGCATGAGTTGCTAATATGACTTATTAGAATTAGAGCATGTGTTGCTACTGAAGACGAATGGTCACTGCTTCCCCATAGTGGTGGCTTAGGGAACCGTGTACGGACGAAGCGACAGTCGGACATCGCAAAAGCTATCTTACGAAAAGGTAGGATGACGATTGCAGTGGTGGGCGAACCTTTCTAAGGAGATGAAGAATGAAGAGACGCTACTTCCCCATAGTGGTGGCTTAGGGAACCGTGTACGGACAGAGCTGCATTGGGCCGTTGTAATAACTATCCTTCGAGATGGGACGGAGTGTGCAGTGGTGGGCAGACTCTTCATGGAAAACCAAAATAGTTGGTTAAATATAGTGGCCTAGAAGTTTAGCCTAGGGTCAAGGTTAAGATAATAGGATATATTATCATAGTGATTATGTGTTAGAAATTGTGTGTGATATATATGTGTTGTGAGAGCCAGGTAAACACTTAAATGGTTTTTGAACTAAACGGTAGAACTCACCAGCATAAGCTGACTTTTTAAAAGTATGTATGCTAGGTTCTGCAGAGACGTTTAGAAGTAAAGGCACGGATTTCGTGAGGACAGGATAATCGGGAAAGCTATCAAGGAAGGATATCTGGCAAGTTGGCTTAGTTATAGTTTTCGTTATTATAATTAGTTATAATTATGTACAATATTTAACTTACTGTAGTACTTGGCTTATATAAATAAAAGTTTTAAATTTCCGCTGCTTAGTATCTCTGTTGATACCTTGTGTTCATGAGTAAATCCGATACGTGACCCCTCCTGGAGCCAAGACTGGGAGTGGGCGTCACACACAAATGGCAGCCTAAAACCCTAAAACACATTAAAACAGGCCCAATAAAAAATCCTAAGTGTTTAGGAAACTTAAAACTTCATAAAACGATTCATATCGGTCAAACCGGTGAAGCCTGCTCAGTACCGGGCGAACCGACACATGATTTTACCAGAATATAGCTTCATATATTTTCGGAAACATTTCTTCATACAAATATGTAGGGATATGATCATGTAATAGTAAAAATATGTCCGGATATTATTTAAGCCTACGGGGTCACACGTCTCGACACCAAATGTATTGATATTAATTAATGGTTAATTAATGTTTATCACGAACATTTAACGAGATTTCGTTAAAAAACTGACAGTTAATTGTTAACAGAGGGGTGTTAGTTGTAATTAGAGAGAATTGTAATTGGATTACAATTGAGAAAAGGTTGTGGATAAGGCCTCTAGGCCGATTTCGCTAGGGCTCTTATGCCTATCCCTTTTGCTTGTTTATCAAGTATTCTAATCCTATAAATAGACCCTCTGGGTTTAAGGATTAGTGGCTGCTTTATGAGATAAAGAAAAAACCCTAATTCTCTCTCTAATCTCTCTAATTTTCGGCAACAAGAAAACCCTAGGGGTTTGCGATTTCTTGTGTGGTTCGACCAAGCCTACATCAAGAAGAGGTTCGTGATCGGTTGCTAGCACATAGCATTGGTGTGTCGTGTGTGCGATCGTAGAGGGATTTATATCAAATCCTCCAAGAGATCAAGTCTTGCCGAGCTAAAAAGGTACACGTTCTAATACCGGTTAGTTAGATTAATTCATAGGATTCTTTCCGCTGCGTACTCGTGTTTTGATAAAAGTTATATAACCCAACAAAATAGACATGAAAAACCGTAAGATGGATCTTACTAGAGGTTTGCTTGATCGTAGAGTGAACACGAGAGGTAAATAAAGTTTGTTTTATTGAAATCACAAAGACTCAATTACAAACTCTCAGTTAAGCTCTCTGGAGAAACACACTCAAACACATATAGTTCAGAACTGGTCTCCCCCACTCTCTTTGTTACAGATTACAAGACAAGCTAACTATATATACACGTCTGATCCGAACCTCCTCCGAACTCGGAGTTCGGCCAGTCCGAACCTCAGGTTCGGACCTGGTTCGGCCAGCAGCAATCTTGTCTTGAATCTTCACATCGTCTCGATCTGATACTTCACATGACGCACAGATTATGTATCAACAAACTCCCCCTCGTCATGTGCAGTATCTGCTTCGCCAGTTAAAACATATTCTTCGAACAAACTCCCCCT
>JBCNJP010000010.1:86435219-86592678 GCA_039602395.1 Deinandra increscens subsp. villosa | reverse complement strand
GAATTGTGCATGATGTGGTTGAGTTTAGACCAAGTGTGGGGAGGTTGCATGTGGTGGTTAGTAAACATGACCCGGACATGAGTTTTCTAGGAAAAGTTGGTTTTCTCCCGGGTAGGTACAAACATTGGAAGGTTAAGCAGTCGTTGAGAGGAGTAAAGTTGGTTGCTTTATGGACTAGGAAGTTGGATAGGAACCGGGTGCAATCCGGTATTTTTGTGAGTAAAGATGTGAAATCGAAGCCTCCGGATGGTTTGGGAGGTTTTGGTTCCGTTTTGTGCTAATTGATGAAGTGCCCGGGTTGTATATTTTGTATTTGTGTTTTAATTTTCTGCAATTTTTGGTTTTTGTGTTTGTTGCGTCTTTTGGTTTTGTGTTTTTAGTGTTTGCAGGTTATTCTGGAGATTCGGAGGATGGAATAGGTGAATGTGCAGGTTTTAGCTGGTGAATTCGACTAGAGGCCTGTTTTGGAGAAAGAGATAGAATATTTTTGAAGGCCAAAAGTTGGAAAACTCTCTGGAAATATCGTTCCAGGCGTATCGCCTGGAGGTAGGCTGGTTATAGGCGATACGCCTGGAGAGTTTAGGCGGGGCCGGATGGTTGTAGCCCTAGGCGTATCGCCTGGGAGATGCACAGGTTGTAGGCGATACGCCTAGGAGAGGTAAGTCAGAAAAAATTTATTTATATTTTTTAATTTTTATTATTTCTGTCTACCGAGCTTATGGTGGATCGTTTGTGGTTGCTGTGCTGAGTCTCTGGAGTTTCAGGTGAACACGTTTCAACTTGTTTTATTTTATTTTATTCTGCTTTATTTTTGTTCCATTCCACATTGAGGGCAATGTGTGATTCAAGTGTGGGGATGGGATACTTTCGTATTGAGTCTTGAGTCTGTTTATTTTTGGTGTGTTTAGTTGAGTCATAAAATCGAAAAAAAAAAAATTGAAAAATTGTTCAAAAATGTCCGAGATTCTGGCTGCAAATTTAAATGGGAAATGATAGTAAACCAGGGATTGATGTCTAGTTTGTGCTTAAATTGTTAAATTGTTAATGAATAATTTGGGAAATGTGGTTAAGTATGGTATGAATGGAAAACATTACTAAACTATGATGTGTCGGTAGGCCCAGCTGATCTAGGAGTAGCTTAAATAGCCTGTGTGTTTATTGTTGTATAAATATGCTAATCAGTCTGCTAGTGGGTTCCCATTTTAGGAGTGATAGGAATGCTGAATCTGATGATTAGGAAGGAAGAGACCGCTTTAGGCTAGATACTCCTATGTCCTTAGAATTTCAAATGAGCATGTAGTTAATAATCTGGTTAATGAACTAGAGTGAAGGGGCAAAATACTCATGTACAAACTAAGGATAGTATCCCGTGGTAAGTACCTCTGATGATGTTCCGGATCTCGCGGGCAAAATACTCATGTATGATTTCGGGGGTAAGACCTTGTGGAAGAATACCTCTGGTGATGTCCGTTGGTAATTTTAGGTAAAAGTAACCAATTATAAAAAAAAATGATGAGAAAAAAATTGAAAAAGAAAAAAAAAGAAAAAAAATGATAGCTTAGAGGAATAAATGCTCAGGAATTTGCATATAAATAATTAGTTATTCTTTGGACATCTTAGTATCTGGTTTAAGGGGGGTGGAGAAAAAATAAATTCGAATCATTTATACCCTTTGCTTTGACTGAATTTGATTTGGTAGGAGGTTGAACTAGATCTTTCTTTAGTGGGATCCATAGGCAACTGAACTTATATCTGGTAATTTCATAAACACATGGGGGCGAAAGAAAAGGTTGGTGGTTGGGTTTAATCGGATAGAAATATCGACAATCGTAGCTAGTGTGTTATTACATTATGGAATGTGGAATTGTATGGTGGTTATTGCATTTTGAAATGTGAAATGTTTAGAAGTCAATTTCCTGGTTATGATTCCATTGCAGTATTTTTCGAGGACGAAAAAAGAGTCAGTGTGGGGATATTTGATGTGTTGAAAACACATCCCCTTTTCTTATATCTTTTGTATGTGTTTGAGTCAAGTTTGAGTCGGTTTTCTTTAGTTTTATCTGTTTTTAGTTAAGTTGAGTCTTCGAGTCAGTTATTCATGTAATTCTGAGTTTTACAGGTTTTGTATGAAATCCCGAGGCTAAGTATGGAGTTGGAGCTTTGAAGGAGAAATTAATGAAGAAGTGCTGAAGGAAGGTCCCCAGGCGTATCGCCTGGGGAGTGAAGTGTAGCAGGCGATACGCGCGCCAGGAGAAAGTCAACAGAGTTCAAAGTCGGTTTGACCGACTAAATTGTCGTGTAACGCGCTCCAGGCGTATCGCCTGGGAGGAGAGAGGCAGCAAGCGATACGCTTGCAGCCTGAAAACCCGCAAAAAGAGGTTTCGACATATAAATTCAATTTTAGGGTTTAGTATTCGTCATTCTTCGACTTCCAGACGAACTCAGAGGCGACTAAGGGCGATTTGAAGATCAGAGAAGGCCAAGGATTGAGGAGGAATCATCGGTGGATCAGTTTCATTACACGAAGCGTTATCGGTCTATCGGGTTTCATCCTTTATTCTTGTTATTCTTAATTCCAGCCATGTTTTCTGTTAAAGTTCAGATTTTTATCATTATTCTAGACAGTAACATGTTGCTAGGCTAATTTGATTGTATTGCCTGGACCCAGATTGGATGATTACTTAGTGTTTATAACTTTATTCGGTTTTGATTGATTGATTGATGTTGCACTTTTATTCAATTCCAATGATTATTATGTTTTGATGCATATGTGTGTTACGAGTAGATTATTAGTTGGTTGTTGATGCTTAATTTACCCGCGAATGTCTTTCGGTTTAGGTAGATTAGCTAAAGTAGTTGACTTTAGGGTTAATTGCTAAAGTATAGTTAGGGTTTCCTTGACTATTGCATCGATAATTGATTGGTAATTCACTTGTAATGTGCTGCTAAACTGAAGACTTAAAAGGTACAGGTTTAACGGGTAGTTGGGTTGGTTAAAGTTCTAGGGTTGCACTGTCTCAAAAGGAAGTGTCCTAGAGTTTTGTCTAGCTTGGTATTCCGTGTCATTCATGGTTGTCCTTGGTAGCTCCGGTTAGTCTAGGTGCATCTTAGGTATATCCGAGGGTGACTAGGGTAATTGAAGTGGGATGGACTTAAAAGGTGAACCCTTGTTCGAGCGTTAGGAGTGTAGCTAGGAAGGACTTAAAAGGTGAACTAGCCACCATCAGATCAATCAATTCCGAGTGAGGTTGTAGGTATTAAGTAGGATTCCAGGGTCTAGGTGATACTTTTCTCCCGTCTGAATTCTCCCAGAGTTTCCTGCTTTTGTCTGTTTGTGCGTTGATTAGGTAATTTTAGTTAATTCATTTAATCCTTAAGATCAAAAAAACCCCAAATCAATTTACTCAGTATTTCCATTTTCATAGGTCTAGGTTAAGTCTTGTCTATAGAGTGTCCTAGGTTCGATATTCCGGTCTTACCCTAGCTATTCTACTATCCGATAGGTACACTTGCCTTAGGGTTCGGTTTAGTTTAGGTTATTTCGGTAAAATTAGGTGTGTCTAGGTCTAGGTTTAGGTCTAGGTTTTTATTCCATTTTTAGGTACGTTCCGAGCACATCACCAAGTGACAAGGGAATTGTTAGTAAACGTTTAGTGAATATGTATGATTATATGAGAACAGGTGGTGCATTTGCTTGTATTAATATGTGGTGGATACGCTGCTGGTACAACTTATATATATACATAGTAATATAAGTTACCGGGTATATCGAAAGTGTGGAGGATACACCGCTCGTATATCCTGTATACATACACCTAGATAAATTGGGGAATGTCCATTTGAAGCAGTATATGAATGCCTTATCACTGTTTAATAACAAACCTAAAGCATCTGGTTATTTAACTAGGGGTAGGTAGTGCACACGATCAGAGATTAAGTCATTAAGATGAGAAAATGACCTAATAGAGTTAAAGCATGAGTTGCTAATATGACTTATTAGAATTAGAGCATGTGTTGCTACTGAAGACGAATGGTCACTGCTTCCCCATAGTGGTGGCTTAGGGAACTGTGTACGGACGAAGCGACAGTCGGACATCGCAAAAGCTATCTTACGAAAAGGTAGGATGACGATTGCAGTGGTGGGCGAACCTTTCTAAGGAGATGAAGAATGAAGAGACGCTACTTCCCCATAGTGGTGGCTTAGGGAACCGTGTACGGACAGAGCTGCATTGGGCCGTTGTAATAACTATCCTTCGAGATGGGATGGAGTGTGCAGTGGTGGGCAGACTCTTCATGGAAAACCAAAATAGTTGGTTAAATATAGTGGCCTAGAAGTTTAGCCTAGGGTCAAGGTTAAGATAATAGGATATATTATCATAGTGATTATGTGTTAGAAATTGTGTGTGATATATATGTGTTGTGAGAGCCAGGTAAACACTTAAATGGTTTTTGAACTAAACGGTAGAACTCACCAGCATAAGCTGACTTTTTAAAAGTATGTATGCTAGGTTCTGCAGAGACGTTTAGAAGTAAAGGCACGGATTTCGTGAGGACAGGATAATCGGGAAAGCTATCAAGGAAGGATTTCTGGCAAGTTAGCTTAGTTATAGTTTTCGTTATTATAATTAGTTATAATTATGTACAATATTTAACTTACTGTAGTACTTGGCTTATATAAATAAAAGTTTTAAATTTCCGCTGCTTAGTATCTCTGTTGATACCTTGTGTTCATGAGTAAATCCGATACGTGACCCCTCCTGGAGCCAAGACTGGGAGTGGGCGTCACACACAAATGGCAGCCTAAAACCCTAAAACACATTAAAACAGGCCCAATAAAAAATCCTAAGTGTTTAGGAAACTTAAAACTTCATAAAACGATTCATATCGGTCAAACCGGTGAAGCCTGCTCAGTACCGGGCGAACCGACACATGATTTTACCAGAATATAGCTTCATATATTTTCGGAAACATTTCTTCATACAAATAGACATATTTCCAAGTTTCAAAATTTCTTTTCGTAAAACGCGACCAATACCGTGCATTAATGTGCGTGTTCGAACCGTAATAAATTGAAGTCTTTATTTATTATCTTAAGAGGTTCAAAATCTTACAAATATTTAAGAAAAATAAATATTTATATTTTCGTAACATTTTGTTAAAAAATAAGTATATTGTTAAATAGCATGTTCTAAAACCTTTGATGCTTCGCAAGTGGCCCGATTATATTTTTCCGAGATCGTCCGTTTACATGGGGTTCCCAAGTCTATCACGTCCGACAGAGATGTTAAGTTCGTTAGCCATTTTTGGCGGACGTTGTGTAAACGACTGGGGGCGAAGTTACAATTTAGTAGTTCCCATCACCCCCAAACTGACGGGCAAACCGAGGTAAGAAATCGCAGTCTTGGGAACCTTCTTCGCAGTCTTGTGGGTGACCATCCCAAACAGTGGGATCTTACCTTACCACAAGCAGAATTCGCATACAATCGGTCTAACCATAGTGCTACGGGCCGCAGCCCCTTCTTTGTCGTGTACGGACGCAATCCTTTCACCCCCTTGACTTAGCACCATCTGTTGATTCTTCTACTTTTAGCGCTGACGGGGGTGCACATGCTGAACAAATTAAGGAGTTGCATGCTCAGGTGCGTGATAAAATTATTATCCATAACCTACAATACCAAACAAGGGCTAATAAGCACCGTTGGAAAGTCGTTTTTAACGAGGGGATCTTGTTTGGATCTATTTGCGTCGTGATCGTTTTCCGCAAGGTCGTTTTGGTAAATTGCATCCCTGAGCTGATGGTCCGTTCCGTATTCTGAAAAAGATTAGTGACAACGCATACAAGGTCGATTTACCGGGTCATTATAACGTTTCAGCCACCTTCAATGTGGCTAATTTAGCGCCTTACACCGAGGAGGACGAGTTTGGTTATGACTCAGGGTCGGATCGTTTTTTAGAGGGAGGATGATACAGATCCAAGCTCACGTGGAGAACCACCAGGAAGCTCAAGTGCATGCATGGGTTTGGCTAGTTGTGGCTAAGGGAGTCCAACGTTATCAACTACTCAATCCAACCAAGTTTGTCGTTTTATTTGAATTTCAAGTCATCATTATCTTGTCCTTTTATGTGGGAGTTTTATTTGCATGTTTATCTCTCTGTTGCTATTTCCTTATTATTTTAGTTGCTATTTAAACTTATGTATTCATGGCTGGGTTGCTAGTTGGTTATTAAATAAAAAGATTTTCTGGAACAATTGTTCTTTTCCATTCGGTTGGCCGAAGGAGGTTTATCACGCTAGAGGTTTTTCTAGCAACCCAATCGTATACGAATCCGTATCAAGTGGTATCAGCAGCTTCATGTTACTCAGGATGTCAGATCGTGAGTAAGATCGTCGTCAATACCGTCGATTCGCCGCCGGAGGCAACGGGTTTGAACAACGTGACCCACAGGACGTTGCTGAGATCGAAAGGTTACAACAACGTGTTCGTGAACTCGAACTAAACCACCCGGTTCAGGACGACTACTCCGCCACCGAGTCAGAAGTATGGGCAGCCGGGGACGGCGCTTATAATCCGTTCGTTCGGCGTCCACGCCGTCGTACACCACCACCTCCGCTAGTCGACCCGCTTCGGTTGTTGGGCATTCGCACAGAGATTCCCGAATTCGAAGGTCGCTTGCAACCAGATGATTTTCTCGACTGGCTCCACATAGTGGAGCGTGTTTTCGACGTCCGGGATATTCCTGATAATCTCAAGGTAAAACTCGTTGCTATTAAACCAAAAAAACTGCTTCGTTGTGGTGGGAACATGTGCAGAACCAACGCTATCGAAAGGGGAAGCACAAAGTGGAAACATGGGATAAAACGAAGCGTCTGCTCAAGACTAAGTTCCAACCAGTGAACCACAAACATGAGGCCTACTTGGACTACCACAATCTGCGCCAACAAACTCTCACTGTCGAAGAATTCATTACCGAGTTTGAACGCTTGCGGATGCGTTGTGGCATCGATGATGTGGTATATTTACAACAATATTATTCTTTCGATGATGTATGCAAGTTGGCTTTCCGAGTGGAAAAACAGATATTAGCAAAAGTCCAGCCACCGACCCGTTTCACATTTTCGATTCGGCCACAATCAACGGTTGCAAAGCCAAGCCCACCCAAAGCCGACCCACCCCCTATTGCTACTTATCCTTTCGGGTCCACAACAAATACTTTACGATGTTTCAAATGTCAAGGAATCGGACACCTCAAACGGGACTGCCCCAATAAACAGGTGTTGGCTTTTGTTGACGACACGGAACCGGTGTATGATACAGATGACGAAGGGGAGCCAGAAATCGTTTATCCCGATCGGGGTGATACTCTTCTTACTCGGCGAGTGCTTAATACAGAACTATCCAATACCGAATATGAAACAAAGTGGCTATGTAATAATATCTTTCGTACTCGGTGCACGTCAAAAGGGAAAATTTGCACGGTAATTATTGATAGCGGTAGTTGTGAGAATATGGTCGCCACCTCAATGGTCGAGAAACTCGGTTTACCTTTGCATGATCACCTGGAGTTGTATCAACTTACTTGGTTAAAAAAGGGAATTTAGTGAAGGTTAACCACAAAGGCCTCGTTCAATTCTCCATCGGGAATAAATACACGAACAAACTTTGGTGTGAGGTAATCCCGATGGACGCGTGTCATGTTTTGTTGAGACATCCTTGGCTATACGACCGACGAGTTAAACACGACGGGTTTCGTAACACGTACACATTAAAAAAGATGGCCTCCATATTACCCTAGCCCCACTTAACCCAAACAAAGAGCCACCCACATCTGTTTTTATATCTCGTTCTAAGTTTATGGGTCTTACTAGAGCTACACCTACATCGATCATTTTTGGGCTAGTCATCACGGAAGAGAATCCGGCCTCGAATCCTACCCCACCACAGGTCCGTCCCCTACTCAAGGAATTTTCCGACGTTTTTCCGGATGAAATCCCGGCGGGGCTACCGTTGATGAGAGAAATACAACATTGTATCGACTTTTTACCGGGCGTAAGCATTCCAAACAAGCCCGCTTACCACATGAACCCGAAAGAGTTTGCGGAATTACACCGCCAAGTAACCGAACTTCTGGAAAAAGGTCTCATCCGGGAGAGTATGAGTCCGTGTGCGGTTCCGGCCCTACTTGTTCCGAAGCCAGGAGGAGCTTTTCGTATGTGCATAGATAGTCGAGTTGTGAATAAAATCACCATCAAATATCATTTTCCCATTCCAAGGTTCGACGACCTCCTTGACCACTTACATGGGGCACTGGTTTTTTTCAAGATTGATTTACGTAGTGGCTACCATCAGATCCGCATGCGTCCTGGTGACGAATGGAAAACAACCTTTAAGACAAGGGATAGACTGTATGAATGGATGGTCATGCCGTTCGGTTTATCAAACGCCCCAAGTACATTCATGCGACTCATGAACCACATTTTTAAACCCTTTATTGGTCGGTGTGTTGTCGTCTATTTCGACGACATTTTAATATTTAGCAGCAGTGAAGAGCAACACATCGCGCATCTGCGGGAGCTTTTTACGGTTTTAAGGAACCAACAATTGTTTGCTAATTCAAAAAAATGTCAATTTCTTTCACAGAAAGTTGTTTTCTTAGGTTATTTGGTCTCTAGCGAGGGCATCCGTATGGATACCAACAAAATTTCAGCTATTACTACATGACCAACTCCTATGTCCCTCCATGATGTTCGAAGCTTTCATGGTTTAGCATCTTTCTACCGCAGATTCATCCGAAATTTTAGCACCATTGTAGCTCCACTTACAGAATGTTTAAAAAGTAGCAAGTTTGTTTGGTCTGATATGGCACAAAAGTCATTCGAAAAATTAAAGGTAGCCATGACCAAAGCCCCCGTCCTCGCTTTGCCTAATTTTGAACATGTTTTCCAAGTTGAGTGTGATGCCTCGGGTTTGGGGATAGGAGGAGTTTTGAGCCAACTTAACCGACCCATAGCTTACTTTAGCGAGAAACTGAATGACACAAGACGTCGCTATAGCACTTATGACAAGGAATTTTATGCCATCATATGAAGTCTTGAATATTGGCACCACTATCTCCTCCCGATAGAATTCATTCAAGGACAGGCAAAAACTGAACCCCAGGCACACTAAGTGGGTGGAAACGCTTTAAGACTTTTCCTTTGTTATTCGGCACAAGTCGGGTTCGTCTAATTCGGTGGCCGACGCACTCAGCCGTCGCCCGTCCCTTGTCACGGCTTCAACATTTCAGGTGGAAGGTTTTAGCTCCTTTGTAAATTTATATCAGGAGGACCCAGATTTCAAAGACATATGGGAACAGTGTTCGTTAGGGCCCTTTCGTGATTTTCTCCGACGAGATAACCTCCTCTATAAAGGGCGTCGATTATGTGTCCCTCTTTCTTCTTTTCGGGACGCCATTATTTTTGAATGTCATCAAGGTGCGTTAGCAGGGCATTTCGGACGTGATAAAACTGTGTCCTTGGTGGGGGATCTTGTTTGGATCTATTTGCGTCGTGATCGTTTTCCGCAAGGTTGTTTTGGTAAATTGCATCCCCGAGATGATGGTCCGTTTCGTATTCTGAAACAAGATTAGTGACAACGCATACAAGGTCGATTTACCGGGTCATTATAACGTTTCTGCCACCTTCAATGTGGCTGATTTAGCGCCTTACACCGAGGAGGACGAGTTTGGTTATGACTCGGGGTCGAGTCGTTTTTTAGAGGGGGATGATGATACGGATCCAAGCTCACGTGGAGAACCACCAGGAGGCTCAAGTGCATGCATGGGTTTGGCTAGTTGTGGCTAAGGGAGTCCAACGTTATCAACAACTCAATCCAACCAAGTTTGTCGTTTTATTTGAATTTTAAGTCATCATTATCTAGTCCTTTTATGTGGGAGCTTTATTTGCATGTTTATCTCTCTGTTGCTATTTCCTTATTATTTTAGTTGCTATTTAAACTTATGTATTCATGGTTGGATTGCTAGTTGGTTATTGAATAAAAAGATTTTCTGGAACAATTGTTCTTTTCCATTCGGTTGGCCGAAGGAGGTTTATCACACTAGAGGTTTTTCTAGCAACCCACTCGTATACGAATCCGTATCAATGTTTGTATATTGTCAAAGTCAACTGCCAAACAATTGTATGTTAGTATCTTGTGGCTGCTGGTTATATTGGTTTAATTGGCCCATCAAAGTGTCAATAATTGACCATAAATTTGTCAAATAAAAGGCAGTTTTGTGGCTGCTGTGATTTGGGTCAATAATTGACCATTTAGGGGCTGCAATATAGCTTCAATAAGACCAAACATTGACATTTAAATGGCAGTTTTAGGGGCTGTTGTTTTTTGGATGAATAATTGACCATTTAGGGGTTGCAATAAGGCATCAATAAGACCACATTCAAGGTATTGAGGGCTGTTGTTATAAGACCAAAAAAATTTACATTAAAGGACATTAAAATTGTTGCATAACTTCAGTTTTAGGGGCTACAAATGGGTCAAAATGTGGCAGTTATAGGAGGGGGGGGGGGTGCGGGGGGGGGGGGGACTGTAAATGGGTCAAACTGTGGATGTAAAACTGCAGTTTTGTGGCTGCTACAACTGTGGCAGTTTCAGGGGCTGCAAATGGGTCAGTTTTAGGGGCTACAAATGAGTCAAACTATATAATACCAACACAAAATACATTCCAAATATATTGCATACCAACACATTACATAATACTAAAATAGGTTCAAATGGGTTAAACATGCTATAAAGTACATCCCATTACATCCAAAATACTAAACTTATCCCATCACATACCAAAATATCAAGTGTTTGACCTATGAAAGATCAAGTGTTTGACCTACCCCTACCCCTAATAGTTGACTCCTGAGTTGATGATGATTGACCAATGGTCTTCTTTGACCTTCCTCTACCCCTTTTAGCTGCAGGTGTGGATGATGATTGGCCAATGGAAGGGCATTTCCTTTTGTTATGATTTTTCCTTTGCATACACTGCAACTCATTTTAACTTCATGTTTAGTCAGTTTACCTGGACTTTTAGGATCTTCATGTGGATCTCTCTTTCTGTCTTTTTTTTGGGCCTTCCAGGAGCAGTCTTGATAGAAGGTGGATCCAAAGGGTTGTTAATGCAAGGCCAATACTTTTCACTAGCCATGAGAGGTATTGTAAATTGATAGGACCGTAGGTAGCTTTCCTTATAGTAACAAGCATCAACATACTCCTCTGCAGATTTACCCAAAAAAACCTGCAACTTCACACACATGTCTACATGGTGTTCCCCTTAGGTCCCATTTTCTGTAGCAACATGTTTTACTTATCAGATCTACAGAAACCTCATATACATGGTCTGTCACTTGAAAAAGATGCACTGATGATGGGAATACTTCACATTGGATAACCCTTTCTTTTGCCATATCAACTTTGAACTGGATCCTAGGACATAGAATCACATCTTTCTCCAACATTTGTGTGTGCTTTTGGGTTAGCCTGGCCATTATTACAACTCTGATGTCTTCTAACATGTGGATTATATGCTTGGATCTGGCCTGAACTATGTATCCATTGAAGGTTCCGCCATATTGTTGATAGTGACATCACATTTGGTATGTGTGTCTAGAAAACACCTAGCAAAGCATTTGGGATTTTGTTTCAGGAATGCCTCCACTGCCTCTTCTGACATGTCTTTCATTTCTTTGATAGCTTTATTGAAGTCAGCCTCACAATATGCCCTCACTGCTTTCCAAAATACACCTTTCAGATCTTCCCATTTGAATGTCTTGTGTTAATTTGCATAAATATGCCTTGCACAATTTCTTTGCTCAACATTTCTCCACACCAATGAAACTGCATTTAATAACCCTTGAAAAAAAATGGCATGTTCATTAGAGGTTCTCATTATGGCAAACATGAGAGTAATGTTTACCTTCTGCTGATCAGATATCAAAGTCCATCCTTTCCCACCACCAGTTATCTCTAAAAAAGTTTGTAATTTACACATGAACCATTCCCAACTATCATTATTCTTCCCCTCCACCACTGCCCAGGCTAAAGGAAACATCTTGTCATTAGCATCTCTTCCAACAGCTGCCAGTAACATACCCCCAAGAAAGGTTTTCAAGAAACAACCATCAAGACATAACACCTTTCTACAACCTGCAAAAAAATCTACAAATGAAACAGAAAAAACATCAAGACACTAACTTTCAAACATAAAATAACCAGGACACAAGCCATTAGGATAAAATACCTTTCCTAAATCCTTTAAAGCAAATAAAAAGTCTAAAGAAAGTATCACATGATGATGGATCTGATGGTGGGCCTGTTACAAGGTTAAAGATTGAACCAGGATTTACATGTCTTAGAGTAGCCAAGTAGGATCCAATTTTGCTATGGGACCTACTATCTGGACACCCCTTTTCCAAAATTCACACCCTAAAATAGGGTGGTTTGGGCAAACCGGCCCGGTTCGAAAAAAACAAAACAGTCATATCATTTCAGACTCCAAAATACGAGGTTTGACTGATTTAAACCGGGGGGGGGGGGGGGTTGCTCAAACCGCCCCGGTTTGTTCTTCCCCTTTTAAATTTTTTTTCTTCTGAGTTGTTGTTGTTATATATTACAATGTTAACTTGAAACTTAGTTTCCATCTTACTAGGACCTCATGAAATATAGTTATAAATGGTATTATTGGTATTTTTTTCTTCTGAATTGTTATTATATATTACAATGTTCTTTATTTTAAAAAAAAATCTTTTTTGATAAAAAAATAAATGTATTACTTATCATATTTCTGTGTTAAAGTATATTTTAACTAATATGGATTAAGAGATTGTGATTTCTCTTCTTTCATATCACAAAACTATTTTCAAAACTAAATTCCATTTCAAATCTCAAGTCAAAAAGCAAAAAAGCAACCAGACAAAGGGTTCCATCTGAAAAAGAGTAAAACAAACGATGAACTAACAAGTGGTCATTCATATTTCATAATTGTACACACTTACTTTTAATTTTATTTCATTTTGTGATCTAAAATTTTATAGAAAAAAAAAGTTATACCGGGGCGGTTTGATCAAACCGGGGCGGTTTGGGATACGGATGTACAGAGAATGACATGATTCGTTTGTCTTTATTCAAACCGGGGCGGTTTGGGGTGTCTCAACAGACAATTGCCTGTTCTTGGACATGTTCCTTTAGCAAGTGTGGTTGTTATTAAATGTTTTAGCCATGTAGCACTCTTTACGCTTATGAAATGAACACCTTAAAGTGAAAGGGCACCCTTTGACACATTTGACAACAATCCTACCCTGTCTGTTTTTATCACTTCTGGCTATGTAAAGATTCCTACCATTACTTACAGCAAATCTTCTAACTGCAGACCTAAATGCAACCCTTGGAGGAAACCTTATTCCAACAACCCAGCTAAACTTTTTCTAGTCACTTTGGTCATTTATAAATGGAACCTGGTCCTTGTACTTTGTCCTCTAATGTCATCCTCTTCACTTCAACCAGGTGTATGCACATCACCATCTGATTCTTCATAACTAATGTAGCCTTCATTAGTAGGACCGCCTGCTTCAACTGGATCATTCAAACCAATAAAAATTTCACCATCTTCTTTTAGACATTGTTCTAGTAAAACCTGTTGTGACAAAAGATCTTCTTCTCTAACTTTCTTAATAGCTTGCTTTGATTGCATCCACTCATCATCATCTCCATTTAAACCATCAAGTTCTACCTCATAATAAGTGTTCTCATCTGATTCTTCATAACTAATGTAACCTTCATTAGTAGGACCACCTGCTTCAACTGGATCCTTCAAACCTATAAAAATTTCACCATCTTCTTTTAGACATTGTTCTAGTAAAACCTGTTGTGACAAAACATCTTCTTCTCTAACTTTCTTAATAGCTTGCTTTGATTGCATCCACTCACCATCATCTCCATCTGAACCATCAAGTTCTACCTCATAATATCCGAACCACTATCATCTGAATTAGTGGCCTCCTGATCTGAACCACTATAATCTGAATAGATGGTCTCCTGATCGGATGATTCTTGATCTAAATCACCAACTGGATCTAGTGGTATATCAGCTACACTTTTTCTAGCAGTTAGCTTGCTATACCTCTTAGGCTGAGGGTTAATGACCTGACTACTGGGTTGAGTGTTGGGCTGCCTACTGGGCTGGGGGTGGGCTAGCTACTGGGCTGGGAGTTGGGCTGGCTACTAGGGTGGGTGTTTTGCTGTTGAATGTACAAATAAATAACCCGAGAGGATTTATCAGTAACCGAAAACCCCATATCAATAACATCTTGATCATTGTCCAACCTCTTCAAAGTTCCATCATTTTTCGAATAATACATGAAAAACGTAGGAGGAAATTCATATGAAACAGTCTTTATAGCATAATCCAATAACTCAAAGAATGTGAGTTTGTCAATTTCTACAGAAAACAGTTTGGATTCACCACCAACGTACCTTTGTTTTGAAGACCCCTGTTGAATCGTACCTCCGTGCCACAGATTAATGGAGATACAATCATTCATGGTATAAGGTTGAATTCGCCAAATCGTACCTCAATAACTCTGATTTGATGATCAATTAGGGTTCTTCGTTCATTGATTGAGGATTCAACAACTTCGATGTCCGATTAGGGTTTCTTTTAAGGAGCCAGTGTTGTGAAATGAGACTGGGGAAAAGGGGTAAGGGATTTATCCCATTTTTAATCCACGTAGGCTGTCCAACATGAATAATTAGCCACATAAGACGCCACATAGGCTCCAAACTAACGCTGTTAAAAAAAACTAACGGGGGAGTGTTAAAAGAAAATAAGTTTATAGTCTGGAGTGGTGTCGGTTATTTTGTTAGTTGGAAGTATTCCCGATCATTAACTCATAGTTTTTATTATTTAAAACCAATTACCTTTTTTTTAAACAACATGGTAATAATGTTATCAAAGTAGCACAAATAACACATCTAACTTAAAAGGAAAAATCTGATTACCATATCCGGTTTTTTCGTAATAAAACTGTAGCCAAAGGGCAAACACATACCAAAACCTTCTCTTTCCTTCCAACCGAATACTCTCACGCCATCTGATGATTCACTTTACCCAAATCAGCATCTCCAGTCAGAATCTCACTTATTTTTGCACAAAATTGTTCAAATCCACCAAATCCGACAATAAATCCCCGCCCTTTCTACTTTGAATCGATCCATTTCTTCCCAAATTTGGTACGAATTTGCTATATTTAGCTCAATTCATTTCCCCCAGGGTTTTCAACAACTCCTCAGTTGGAATGTTGCGTATCGTCTCTAAATCCGTCTCTTGAACCCTCGCAATTACGTCTCGGTGTTTAGTTAAAGCGATCGTGTTGATTGATAGGGTTACGGTTTTGGTTTTGTTTGAAGTTTGGTTGCGATCTGTGACATGAAGATCGAGGATTTGGATGATTCATCTGATGTGAAAAACGATCAGCAAATTGTTGATTATAGTTTTAGTCGGAATATTGTTACGCTGGATGCTAAGAGAGCGTTAGTTGGAGCCGGAGCTCGGATCCTGTTTTACCCTACGCTTCTGTATAACGTTTGTCGTAACAAAATTCAAGCAGAGTTCCGATGGTGGGATCAAATTGATCAGGTTTATGCTGTCAATTATTCTATTCTGCAGAAGTTAATTGTGTTTATAACTTTATTATGTATTATTTGTTAGATGTAGAATAGTTATGTTGTAATTGACACTAAATGAGAATCAATTTGATGTTTCATATGATGTTGATATAATTCTAACTAAATTTGAGTCAGATTTGTGGTCAACTCAAGGACTAGTTGAGAATCTGACTGCTTGGATGACCTGTGAATGAGCTGAGTGGTTGATCATTCTATAGCTAGAATTAATTGTGAATCTGAAGCTAATTTCACCATTTCTTGTGCTTTGTTTGTTGTTTTAGGAAGTGTTTGGATATTTCCTTTTTGTGAGCCGGTAAATAGTTTGATAATTTTAGGTTCTTATCTCAATAATGAGTGTTCTTGTAGCATTTTTGTATATGATTATCTGAATTTGATAATCTTGAACATAACCATAATCAGTTTACTTAAACGCTAGAACTGATTAAATTAAATTTAAATCACTGTAAACAGTTAGAGATAGAAACATCCTAGTTGATAAGTCATTTTTGTGCTTAGGAGTTGATTTTCTTATTTTCATCAATGCTAATTAAATTGATAGACTACTTGATGATATCTAATTTTTGCTAATTATATGTTTCCTTTTCATATATCTAGTTTCTTCTGCTGGGTGCTGTTCCATTTCCAAAGGACGTTCCTCGATTAAAGCAATTGGGTGTTGGTGGTGTTATTACCCTCAACGAGCCTTTTGAGACTTTGGTTCCATCTTCCTTGTACAGAGTAAGTGCTTATTAGTGTAATTCAGGTGTTAATATTGATTAGTTTGTTAACCTAACCATGTGTGGTTTGTCTTTTAGTTTTGTTACATCATTCATCTTCAATCGACAAGTCTTGGACTTAGTGGTGTGCTACAATTTGTAACAAAACTAGGACTTAACTGAAACCAACAATCTGAAAATATTGCAACCGAACCAGACAACATAGTACGGGTCCGGTTCCTAATGACACAAACTGTTTGTGCTAGTTATTTCATCAAAATAAACAACGCCACTTCTTTAGAAAAAGAAAAATCTGGTTTCATAGTAGTCCTGACATAGATCTGTTTCTTCAATCCTGGACTGAGAACCGGGCTATATACATCCCTGGTTCTTATCCAGTCTGATTTCGGTCTGGTTTGTTGGTTCCAGTGGTTTGGTTTTAGTTTTGCATACTGTTTTCTTACATGTCTTCAATGTTTTTGGTAATGTTTTTGTTCAACCCAATTCAGTTGATTTGGGTATATAGTTACAGTTCTCCACAGTCAGACTAGGGTATTTATGCCTTCTTAGGATGGTACAACGGGTCAACGGTGATCTGCATTTTTCCATTTTTACACCATATAAAAAATTGTTGACATGCACTTGCATGCCAACGCCCCAACTTTATATGTATAGCTTGCTGACTCACTTATCAAATTGAAATTCACTACAATATTTATCAATTCTTGATCATACTAATGATGCCAGAATCCAACTGTACAAGTGTCTCAAAAGATCATATGACATGGAGGTGAAATTTCAACCCATTTAGTTACAAACTTAAGAATGGGTTGATTTGGGTTGTGTTTTATGGAATTTATTAAGTAGTAAGTATGTGGGTTAAACAACATGAAAGTCACCTAAAGTCTATATTTAATACATACAATCCCAAAAGATTTTAATCAAACATTTGAATTGTTGTATTAATACTGTTTCTGTAATCAAAATGAAGTATTAATTTTAAAAGTGCACTGGACCAACTCAACCTGACCCGGACTATATTGGCCCACAATTAAAATTAACCCGATTCAACTGGTTACCCAACTTGACAATTTTGCAAACATTGAATCATTAACGCATTAATTATTATAAAAGGTAAAGAAAGCTGACAAAAAGTGTTAAGTGGGACAACAAACCAACTTGATCTGGCACATTTCAGCACACTAAAAATGGTCCGTTTGACCGTTTCTACTCAAAGCCTTAATTGAATTTTGACTGGATACCAACCCTGGCAGTTTTGCCGCCTATGATTATAGAATAACAAGAACATGTTTTTAATAAACTTTTTTCCAGGATTTTCAGATGCATGCTGTAATCTATATGTTGAAATTGCTAGTTTTATGCATCATCTTTACTTTTTCTTCTTTTCCAGGCTCATGGCATAGACCATCTCGTTATTCCAACTAGAGATTACCTATTTGCCCCTTCATTTATTGACATCGATCGAGCAGTAAATTTCATTCACAGTAAGTAAAGGATATTTTGGTTGTGGGTATTATCTTTAAAGGTGGCTAAATGGATGGGTTAGGTAAACTGGTCAAACAAGTAACTTTTGGTACGTGTTGTAAAGGTTTGGGTTGGGCAGACTGACCCAGAACAATTTTTGCAGTAGTTTATTTTGTCTATAAACAAATTGTGCATCATATATGATTACAAGAATCATATTATTTCAATATTGATCTAACTTGTTATGTTGAATGATTTAGGAGTTCCTATGCATTTAAAATACATTTTTGACCTCATTTTTTTGTTACCGAATTTTTTTATATTTGCCTGTTTGACCCGAGATAAAAAATACTTTAATTGACCTGTTCATAAGGCAATGGTTGAATGGTCACCCTTTTTTTTAATTATTTATTCTTAATATAATTGTTATTATTATTACTATTATTTACATTCTAGTGCCAACCACATATGCGACTCATCTTGTTACAGGGAATGCAACCGGTTGCAGGACCACATATGTTCACTGCAAAGCTGGTAGGGGAAGAAGTACAACAATTGTGCTTTGCTATTTGGTATACCTATTCTTATTTACATAGATAAACTTTTTTCAGTAATTATAGTAACATTACTGTAGTGGTATATAAAAGGGGTGGCAATTTCGACCCATTTACATAGGAATGGGTTGATTGAGTTATGTTTTATCTCTCGCGGGTCAAATGAGAGAATTAAAAAAAGGAAGCAGGCAGAACATGTCTGACGGGATGAAAGTCACACTTTATGTTTATGCATAAAACCTTTTAACGGTTGTCTTTCTGGGCTTGCTTAATTATTTTGCTTATTGCATTTTTAAAGCAAAGCGTTTGGACAGAAAAAAGTGCTTATGTATATCTAGTAAGAAATAATTTTTTTTAATAACCAGTGTAGGGTACTTATTCCAAACTGATTATTCTTGGTGGATTCAAAAATACAAGTTTACCTTTATGGTGAAATAAGATGTTTTTAATAAGCTAATTACTTGTAAGCATAAGTTGTTGAAATAAGCAATCCTAAACATCATTTTATTCAAAAAGTTAGATTAGAATTGAAATATTATATATTTTGTAAATTATATTTGACACACTAAGTATTTATAAAATTATTAAATAGAGTATTTCAGGTCAATCCATGTTAACCTGATGTTGCCGTTTTGGGCTTTTGACCTATTTGTAGACCCACCTGGGCCCATTTCATTGACGTCTATCATATTCTCACTATCTCTGCTGAAGTTATATTGAGGTGGTTTGTAATGTTTTGCAAGGTGGAATACAAACACATGACTCCTGCTTCTGCATTGGAATATGTGCGATCTAGACGACCTAGAGTCCTCTTGGCTCCATCTCAATGGAAGGTTAGCTCCTTATGTTGTGATTTCTTTTACACTGAAAGTTAAAACTGTAAAACAATCAAGTATGTGTTTGCTATCTTTCATGGTTTCACATAATCACACTTGAACATAATGTGTTCCATTATTGTAAACCAAATACTAAAGCCGGCAAAACAAGATAAAACCTTTTGTTTCTAATGAGGCCACGGGGGCGCATTGATTGGTCCACGTACTGTCTCTTTCTTGAACAATTTTAGTTTTTACGTGTCAAACTACTTTATTTTTGTCCGTTTTTATTTTTAAGTGTGATGTGCTTCTTTAGAGCATTCACAGCCCATCCCCCATCCCTATCCCTATAATTCATACTTTTATCATTACTTTTTCTCTCCCTCTTTCACTCACAAGCACAACTAAAACATAGTGTTTTGTAATTGGGGGAACAAATAGGAATGTGTGTTTGATTTCCTTGTATTTGGTGGTTGCATCTTGGGGTGAAAATGGTTGGATAGGCAGGATGATGTTACTCAGAAAGAGAAAGACCTGTTGCATTTCCTGCCACATTTTGATGTTGGCAGATGGTAGGGAGTTAAACCACTGATTGGCCCGTCTTTTAGTGAAACACTCTTTTATGGTAATGATAGCATGTACCTAGGTTTTTTGGTACACCATTGAGTGGGGTGAAAATATATTTGTAAAGGTGGCAAAATGGACGGGTCGGGTGAATTGTGTAATGGGTCAAAACTAATCGTTGGAAATACATGTCATAACAATTTGTGTTGGTCCTAACTTCTAAATGATGATTGGGAGGTTTTGTGCATTTGAATTTTAAACGCAGATCATATGACATTCACTACTTGTTTAACACGTTTCTTAATTAAATCATTTCTTTATTCAATTACTTCCTGTCATACTTGTAAATTTATGATACGACCTGTTAACATGACATGGCACTAAGGTAGACGGGTTAGGGTTTGAGTTAAATGGGTCAGCGTGTTGTGACACAATTAATAACGTGTCTAGACGGGCTCAACCAGCCTACCGCCCTAACCTGTTCATGACACAAGATATAGATTTATAATTACCTATTACCTATATATATTTAAAAACAAAGTTAAGTGAATGGTTCTCCAATGTTGACATTTTGTCTTTTAGTGCCAAAATTCAGATTATGTTATATACACATCAAGCTACATGTTGAACATAAGTTGTAGTAGCCCAGCTGGTTAAAGTTTGGGCAATTTCCTCTTGTTTTATAAATAGTTGAATATATCATAATTAAGTTCCCTCTCTTAATCAAATTTTGGTTTTATTTTATCGAGCTGGTTTTGTTTTATCTATTAACCGTGTTTATTGAATTATGTCTAATATATTGAATTGTTTATATATCCGTGCTAAATATGCAGTGTCATTCCTATTGAATAATCAATCTTTGTAAAACCCATTTTCATATGTACAGGTGATCGAAGAATACCGAAATTGGCGGTTAGCTTCAACCTCAACACCCTCACCATCAGCAGATGCTGTTTTGATCACGAAGGCCGATTTAGAAGGGTATAATAGTCCATCGCAAGGCAAAGAACTAGCTCTTGTTCCAAGAGTAGTAAAAGCGAGCCCGATGATGGCGAAACTGTCCTGCCTTTTTGCTTCTCTAAAAGTTTCGGGCTCGGGTACATCAATTAATATGAAGCTAACCGAGGCCCCTGCCTGTTAATTTGTTAATTAACTGCAGGTTTAGAAACAAGAAGGCGGTTTTGGTGCTCTTGGCTTTTTTATAAAAGAGGTATGTGTTAACGTGCATAATGAGGATCATATGCTTGAGGTATGAACACAATTTCTGTATATATATGTTTTTTCATTAGTAAAAACATATTGCTATCTTATCATAAGTAATTTCATGCTTTGTTATTTAATTTTGGTGTTTAGAGTGATGCTAAGATGTAACCTGGTAGACTCCTTTTTTTTCCCCTTTCACCTGAAAGTCAGAAATCCCTTCTTTTATTGAAATTGAGGTAGTGTTTGGTTTATAGGTATCAGAATGAAAGATCGATTTTTAGGATTGTTCACGAGCTGAGCTTCCTCAAACTTGAACATATACACTCCAGCTTAGCTCGGTTTGGCTTCAAATAGTATTAGATCTGGATTTGATCTAATGTGGATTATTCAAATCCTATTAGATTTTGATTAGATCAAATGTGGATTGGAAAAACTACCATTTTTTGTAAACAACTCTTGATTCATTCGCCTGACCTAACTCGCAGAGCCTTTTAAGTGCGTTTCGACTCCTAGCCCAGTAGGAAGGATGGATAGGGCTCAAGGTCATATGGTATCTATGGGATGGCTCGCAGATTCCTGATTAGGATGTTTTTGGGCTAACGGGTTAGGTTTTGGGCTAATTATAATAGCCTATGTAAGATAAAAACTACTCAAGAGAGCGGATATGTGTGTAGAGATGAACGAGAACAAAAGGTTTAGAACCCGACAAAGGAATCTGTTTTTGTCAAACTGAGTACTCTCGGTTTGAAACGGTGTAGAGTTAAGAACTGGTTTTGGAAGAACTGTTATTCTGTGCCGGTTTTTAACTGGGTAAATGTTATATGTCGTTGCAGAAAAGATTTAGCAGTTGAAATTGGTTTTTGGATTACTTTATTCGCTCATATGCTCATATGTTATATAAATTGATACCAAATGTATTGACCATTAACACTTCTATAGCTTTTAAAAACACTCAAAGTTGTAGAAACATTAAAAAAGTTTCTCAAGTTCCATTGGTGTTAACGCTTCCTAAAGTCAATTAACCACAACAACAAAGAGGAATCCTAGTTTTTTTTAATTAAATTTTGATTTATGTTTGATATCAAACGACACTAAAAAGTCTTGATGCAAGATAGTCTTGATGCAAGATTTATTGAGAAATCATTTGTTAAAGGATTGCTTGGCGGTAAAAAACAATCAAACTCATGATCGAGCATAAATGTTAAAGGATTGAGGCGTTTAGAATTTTATCTCTGAGATGGTAAAGGATATGAAAAGTTTTGTTATTCAAGAAAGCAAGTGTGATCAATTTGACAACTCCGTTTGACAAAGATGATTCTAACACATGTCATCATCTTGTGATATCACGTAAGTTATACTACTTTTATATGTGACCTTTTAAAAAGTGGATAGAAGTTGCAAGTAATTAATTTGAAAACGCATGCCTGATATAGCTACCGATTTTAAGTTGGATCTACGTAGTTTATTGGATATGACTTTTTCATCAAGACATCATGTTAGTCTTGATATGTGGCTGATGATAAAATGCATGATTGCTTTTTGAAATGTTTAAATATCTGCATGATAATAACACATTTACAAAAAAAAACATGTAGCTTGTATATTACAAAATTACAAACTATAAGAAAGATTGTCGATATCTTTTGTTAATGCATAAACAATATAAGCGTGCTTCGAAAGTTGAAATATCACCGGTCTATAAAGGCAACTTTCCCACAGTCGATGTTTTGTATACAACATTAATTGTAGATGAACTTAACTTTCTTCGTACAAAGTCTAAAAAGCGGTTTTAAACAAAATTAACAAATGTTAAAATGCATTTTTGCCAGCCGTAGAAAAAGATATACGGATTCTAGAAAAATTGTGAAGATAATGGGTTCCATCTATTTAGGTGTGAATAGGACGTACTTAGGTGGATTGACATGGAAAATGTTTGAAAGTGCTCTATGAAAAAGTGCGTCTATAGAAATGTTCTTTGATGGTCTCGTCGCTTGGGGCCAGGTTATAAGCAATCCTACAATGAATTGGGAAGCTATTACAATTTCTCCGACTTGCTTCCCTGAGCATGTCTAGTGTCTACTAATACTATCCCATAAGTAATTTGGTTATTCACCGATTATATTTTATAAGTGCTAGGTTAAATTATTTTGAATTTAAAGGTGAGATTTATGAAATACTGATACTTCTAATGAAACAAAATTTTTGAGACGCCAATCTTTTTCACTTGCGCCTTCGCATTGAATTCTTGCTTCAATAGTTCAATGTTAACGGGGACTTTAAGGTGCTGTTTGTTTTTGCAGACAAAAACTGTCTGCAGTCTGATTTCATCTGATTTCATCTCTGCAGCTGAAGATGTGGTATAAAGATCTGTAATCTGAAAATAAAAGACTGTTTGTTTTATTAACTTGACACTGTCTGCAAAAACTAAAAAATATATAACTGTCAAACTTATCTTACTAAATTAAAGTCATTTAACGTTTAAATTATAATATAAATACAATAATAAAACCAAATATCAATAACATAAAAATATAAGTAAAATGGTGGTGGTGGTGGTGGTGGTGGTGGTAGTGGTGTGGTGGCAGTGGGTGGTGGTGGTGGTAGTGGTGTGGTGGTGGTGGTGGTAGTGGTGTGGTGGTGGTGGTGGTGGTGGCGGTAATGGTGGTGGTGGTGGTAATGGTGTGGTGGTGGTGGTGTTTGTGCCGGTGTTGGTGCCGGTGATAGTCGTGGTGGTGGTGGTGGCGGTGGTGGTGTGGTGGTGGCGGTGGCGGTGGTGTTAGTGGTGGTGGTGGTGGCGGTGGTGATGGTGGTGGTGGCGGTGGTGATGGTGGTGGTGGCGGTGGTGATGGTGGTGGGGGTGGTGGTGTGTTGTGGTAGTGGTGGTGGTGGTGGTGTGTTAGTGGTGGTGGTGGCGGTGATGGTAGTGGTGGCAGTGGTGTGGTGGCGGTGGTGGCGGTGGTGTTGGTGGCGGTGATGGTGGTGTTTGTGGTTGTGGCGGTGGTGTAGTGGTGGTGGTGGTGGTGGCGGTGGTGTGGTGGAGGTGATGGTCGTGGTGGTGGTAGTGTGGTGGTGGGGGTGGTGGTGGTGGTAGTGTGGTGGTGGGGGTGGTGGTGGTGGTAGTGTGGTGGTGGGGGTGGTGGTGGTGGTAGTGTGGTGGTGGGGGTGGTGGTGGCGTGTGGTGGTGGTGTGGTGGTTGGGGTGGTGGTGGTGGTGGTGGTGGGGTGGTGGTTGTGGTGGGGTAGTGGTTGTGGATGGGTGGTGGTGGTGGTGGTGGTGGTGGTGGTGGTGGTGGTGGTGGTGGGGTGGTGGGTCTTTTGCTTTTAAGCTTGTGAGTTCTAGTGTGAAGATGAAATAAGCAATGTTTATAAGCTTTTTTTTGAAGAGGTTTTAAGATTAAATAAGATCTTCATAAGAAAAAAAACAAACAGTCTTCAAGGCATATGTCTGCGCGCCTGCAGACATAGCCTCCCCTGAAGATGTATTAAGCAAAAACAAACATCACCTAAGTAATGAAATTGTTTTTGCTTTAAATTTGAACAAGTATAACCCCAATTTGCAAGAGTACCAAACAAAGTTTAACATATATTTACAAAGTATTTTAAATCAATATTTACAAAAAATATGGCATCACATCAAACACACGAAACAATGAGTTAGACATCAACTAGTAGTTTAAGTAAAGGGAACTAGATTTATCTAATACTTTAAGAAGACATAAGTAGTTGACATGCTCGGGGAAGCACCTCAATGAGCGAATTCGGGAGGTGTTGGGGAATCGATGTATATCCATAAATCCATAATGTGGTGGGAAAACTTTAACAACTTTGATATTTTAGGTTGGTATAAAAAGGGAATCTAAATTTCTTGTTCTTGTCGTCATGGCCTAAAATCTACGAAGTGTCCAAACATCTATGGTAGCTATGGAGTCTATGTTTTCTCTTAGTGAAATGACGTTATCTATTCGGAGAATGAGGCTTACTCTAATGCCATTAGAAGTTTGAGTTTGCTTGAAAGACTACTTCGATGCGATAGAACATATACAACACATGGCTAATCTCGAAGGTGAACTCGATGTAGAACAAAGGATACACGAGGAAGAAGTTGCAAGACGTTCACATTCATAAATGATGGACTCGGTTACGATGAAGTGTGGCACAATCGTGATTTATTTCGCAGAGATTCGTCCGAAGCTTGTTGTGGGTTTCTTGGCTTTGTAATTCAAAAATAATATCGTCGTCTTCTTCTTTGTCATTTGAAGGATCAATTTGACTATGTTCCACAACATTGGCCTTCGCATAAGCATGCACTTGGATTTCTTTTTGCTCCAACATGTTGTCTTTTATAATTCGAAGACGGACCACAAGTTCCTTAATATATATTCAAATCCTTCGCTTATGCTTAAGGTAGTTTTTGAAATCCACCCATGACCCAACTAGGAAATCATAAGGAACTCATATTTATGATCGGTTCCCTTAAATGGAACTCATCAGTGGCGGAGCTTGAAAGAAAACCCCGAGGGGTCGGGACTAAAAAAATTCTACAGAGGGGGCGATGCTCAATACATCCGAGGGGACGATACTCAATACATATATTTTTTTACATAAAATCGCGAATATCAGTGCTTCTAGTCGAAAAAAACGCGGGGATGGTCGCCCCTCCAGATCCCTTCAATACTTCGCACATGAAGCTCACTTATTGTAAAAAAAATGAATACTAGAAATACTAAAATTAATAATCTCAATTATTTTCAAGAATATTAATTTGTTCGAAATAAAACATGTTTTATAATTTCAATAGGATTCAAAAATACTAACATGCAATACTAATAATGTTACTAATAAAAGAGTATTAATCAAGCATCAATTTATAACTACTAGCATACCCTAGTGGCAAAAGTGTATGATCATTTTCTTTAAGATGATGCGTTCAAGTCTCATTGAAGACATAAATTGAAGAATAATATTTACAGCTTAAAAAAAGCATCAATTTAAAGATTTATAAAACCTTCATCTTCAAAATCAAGAAAAGCAACCAGAGTATTAAATGTTGGAATATATTTATCTAATATATATATATATATATATATATATATATATATATATTTACGTGTATATATATAAATATATATTATATGGTCTTAATTATTTATCTTAAATGATCAATTACCTAATTAATCCTATGAGGCATTTATTTGATGGACGTAATTGCCCTTAATGATAGAATTATGTGTAGGGATATGATCATGTAATAGTAAGCGTATGTCCAGATATTATTTAAGCCTACGGGGTCACACGTCTCGACACCAAATGCATTAATATTAATTAATGGTTAATTAATATTTATCACGAACATTTAACGAGGTTTCGTTAAAAACTGACAGTTAATTGTTAACAGGGGTGTTGGTTGTAATTAGAGAGAGTTGTAATTAAATTACAATTGAGAAAAAGGCTTTGGGATAAGCCTTTAGGCCGAATTTCGGCTAAGGGATTATCCAAAACCCTTTCTTGTTTATCAAGTTCTCTAATCCTATAAATAGACCTATTGGTTTAAGGTTTAGAGGTGGGTTGCTAGTTATTTGATAAAAGAGCAAAACCCTAACTTCTTTCTTCTCTCTCTAATTTTCGGCAACAAGGAAAACCCTAGGGGTTTCGGTTCCTTGTGTGGTTCGACCAAGCCTACATCAAGAGGAGTTCGTGATCGGTTGCTAGCACATAGCATTGGTGTGTCGTGTGTGCGATCGTAGAGGGATTTGTGTTAAATCCTCCAAGAGATCAAGTCTTGCCGAGCTAAAAGGTACATGTTCTCAAACCGGTTAGTTAGATTAATTCATAGGTTTCTTTCCGCTGCGTACTCGTGTTTTGATAAATAGTTATACAACCCAACAGTGGTATCACGAGCCACCTATGATTTTAATTAATTACCGGGAATAAAACTTGGAAGGGGGGTAACCAAAACAAGATTCTAGCTTTTCGATTCATTTAAAAATCGTGTTTTACAATTGGAAAAGGTTTCGCAATTGGTAAAAACGGAAAAAATTCGATGGAATAGGACTTTTCGACCCGATCGAAAAATCCCTGATCGAAAAACGCTTCTCGACCCGATCGGAAACCCTTGATTTCCGATCGGAAAACCTATTCCGGTGCGGAGACCCTTGATTTCCGACCGGAAACCCTACTTTTCGATCCAAATCGTAAAGTGTTTACGAACTGGTCGAAAAGTACCTGATCGAAAAGGCTTTTCGACCCGATCGAGAAGTATCCGATCGGAAAGGTTCCGATCGGAAAGGCTTTTCGACCCGATCGAATAGTCCACGATCGAACAGTACTCGATCGAAAACCCTGTTTCGATCGGAAACCCCTGCTTTCCGATCGTAAACTCTAATAATGGATCGAAAACCTCTTGCCGAATCGGAAACCCTAATTTTTAGCTCTAAAATTTGATTTTTGTGATCTAAAATTATAAATCCAAGTTTTTGTCATTATTAGATAATTGTTATGAACAACATGTTGTACCTTTAGATTTTAAAGTGTTAAAAAGAAGTAAAAACCATGATGTTTCATGCAAATCGTTCGTGGTTATTACTTAAATGAAAGAGGATTAAATTAAAATTATATGTGATAATTAGAAACCCTAAGATTATGTGATTATCTGATAATTGTGACATAATAAAAGGTTTATTGCAAATTTGTTTTATGAAAATCGAAATTTGCTTAAATAATCTATTGAAATATGATTTTGTTTATAAAATAAAATTTGTGTCCTAAAACTCAAAAGAAACACCGGCTCACCCATTTGAACGCACTCTAAGAGAGGTATAAGTCGGGTCGCCATGCTTCCCTAAAGTGGGTAGGTTTTTAATTGCAAAAGTTGCAAACCTCACCCCTACGCTTCTTTGTGTGTTGCAAATGGAGCTACCGAGCTCTTTTGATTTGAAAGACAAACTAAGAATTTTATAAACATATTATGTGGTGAAGGTATGCATGAACCTTCACACATAACTTTTTTGATAACACATCAAAATTGTGAATGTCATCTTACTCATTGGTACACAATGGTAAAATGGCATTTGCATGACAAATTCCCACTCATTGGTACACAATGGTGGACAATTTGTGCGTTCTTGGCTGGACGACTTAAAACGAGCTAGGCGGTGAGACCCTTGGCCCGTGGCAAAAGATGGGATGAAACATGACTACAAATCACTTGGTGCAAGTTGTAGGTCCCATAAAATCTAGGAATTGTATTTGGAATACAATTAGTGATCGTCACTTACCCTTTTGAGTGCATCATTTCTAGCAGATCAAAAGATGAAATGATGGCAGGTCAAATTGGATCCTAGCCTTAATAAAGCTTAATTGTTTAAAGGTGTTTAAACATTGGGTAATTAAATTTATTAAGGAAAAGATTATCGAAAATACTGATTTTTGAACTTAATCTGTTTTGTAGATGGCAACAAACCCTCCTCAAAACAATGTTGGTCATGCTTTTCGTCAAATGTTTGAAAGAGAAAAGCTGAACGGATCTAACTTCAATGACTGGTACCGTCAACTGAGGATTGTCCTTAGAGTTGAACGGAGAACCGATGTCCTTGAAAATCGTTGGCCGACCGAGCCAGCTGCTGATGCCTCTGAACAAGAGAAAGCGTTCTACAATGCAGAGTATAGCAGATATGATGAGGTTGCTTGCATGATGATCTCGAGTATGACTCCCGATCTTCAGAAGCAATACGAATTTCATACACCTTGTGATATGATCAAAGAGCTAAAGAAGATGTATGAAAAACAAGCTGGTGTTGAATTGTTCGACCTAGTTGTGGAACTCCACGACTTGAAGCTTGAAACTGGTAAATCGGTCAGTAGTCATGTGCTCAAGATGAAGAGCTACTTTGATAAACTGGAATTGCTCAATTATGGGTATAATCAGGCTGTTGCTGTTGGCATGATCCTCAAATCTCTTACGAAGGATTTTGAGGGTTTTGTGCGCAACTACAACATGCATAGTATGACTAAGACTATACATGAGCTTCATGCTATGCTTGTCGAGTATGAAAAAACGATTCCTAAAAGGGCCACTGAAACACCCCAAGTTCTTATGATCAAGGGGGGTAAGATCCAAAAGGCTAAACGACCGCAAAAGGGGAAGGGCAAGATTGATGGCAAGGGTAAAGGCAAGGCTGTTGCCCATATCCCTAAAGCCAAGCAAACCCCTCCGGCCCCTAAAGAGCATCCGGCTAAGGACCAGATCTGTCACCATTGTGGTGAAGTTGGACACTGGAAGAGGAACTGTCCTACCTACCTAGCTGAGTTGATGAAGAAGAGAAAGAATACTAGTGGGACTAGTACTTCAGGTATCTTCACAATTGAATTATTTTCCTTTTCTAAGAGTGATTCATGGGTGTATGACACCGGCTGTGGAACTCACATCTGTAATTCGTTACAGGGTCTTAGAAAAAGGAGGAAACTGAAGCCTGTAGCTTTGCAGCTGTTCGTTGGAAATGGTTTGCCAGCAGCTGTGGAAGCTATAGGAGAATTTCATTTAATTCTGCCTTCTGGGTTATCCATTGTATTAGACAATTGTCATTATGCACCTTCTATCACTAGAGGTGTTATTTCAGTTTCTTTGTTGAAAAACCAAGGATACATTAATGTTTTTAATGATATCGGTATTTCAGTTTCTAAAAATAATGTTCATTATTTTGATGCTATTCCTTGTGATGGCATTTATGAAATTGATATGCGTGGTTGTGTTTCAAATAATTCAATGTTCACTGTTAGCAAACGAGCCAAAACTAGTTTGGACTCTACCTATCTTTGGCACTGTCGTCTTGCCCATGTTGGCAAAAACCGCATTGAAAGACTTCAACGTGAAGGGATCTTACAATCAAATGATGAATCATTTGATCAATGCGTTTCCTGTATCTCAGGAAAGATGACTAGAAAACCCTTTCCGAACAAGCCGCAAAGGGCAAAAGAGCTACTTGGACTCATCCATACCGATGTATGTGGCCCATTTAGACATGTGTCAAGAAAAGGTGCTAGCTACTTCGTGACTTTCACGGATGATTTCAGCCGTTATGGTTATGTTTACTTGCTTAAACATAAACATAAGGTATTTGAAACATTCAAAGAGTTTAAGAACGAAGTTGAAAATCAACTCGGTAAGACCATCAAGATCCTTCGATCGGATCGTGGTGGAGAATACCTAAGCCAAGAGTTTAAGGATTATCTTAAAGCGTGTGGAATTGTCCAACAGCTTACTCCTCCTTATACACCTCAGCATAATGGAGTATCTGAAAGGAGGAAGCGTACCTTACTAGAGATGGTGAGGTCGATGATGAACCTTACAACTCTCCCATTATCATTTTGGGATTTTGCTCTTGAAACCGCTGTATGCGTTCTAAATATGGTTCCAACCAAGAAGGTTGAAAAGACACCATATCAACTATGGCATGGAGAAGTCCCTGTGTTGTCTTACTTAAGAGTCTGGGGATGTGAGGCACTTGTGAAGCGTGATACGCCTGACAAACTACAACCCAGGACTACTAAGTGCATCTTCGTGGGATACCCAAAGGAAACAATGGGTTACTACTTTTATAATCCCTCCGAAAATACTATTCGTGTTGCTCGATATGCTGAATTCTTTGAAAAGTTTTTTATAGCTCAAGAGAACAGTGGGAGAATTGTAGAACTACTAGAAGATGTGTCACCTTCTGAAACAACTAGCAATCATCAACTTGGGGGGGGGGGGGGGAAATGTTCAAAGTGGTGAACCTCAAGTCGATGATGTTGCGATTCTACTTCGTAGAATCCGAAAGGGTCGTACGTAATCCGGATAGATGGATTGGTCTAGTCGAATCCGAGGATAACGTATCAGGAGATCTCAATGAGCCTCCGAACTTCAAAGCTACATTATCAGATCCAGAATCCGACAAATGGCTTGAAGCTGCGAACGTGGAAATGAAATCCATGCAAGATAACCACGTTTGGACCCTGGTTGATCTTCCTCCTAACGCAAGAACTGTTGGGAGTAAATGGCTCTTCAAGAAGAAGACCGACATGGATGGAAATGTACACACCTATAAAGCTCGTCTCGTGGCGAAAGGTTATACTCAACGTTTTGGCGTTGACTATGAGGAGACCTTTTCACCAGTAGTAGACATTAGAGCTATTAGGATCCTCTTAGCCATAGCAGCGTACTATGACTTTGAAATATGGCAAATGGATGTTAAGACTGCCTTCTTAAATGGTTACTTGGATGAAGAAGTCTATATGGATCAACCTGAAGGGTTCATTGATCCAAAACATCCCAACCAAGTATGCAAGCTTCAAAGGTCCATTTATGGACTAAAGCAAGCATCGAGGAGTTGGAATAAACGGTTTGATGAAGAAATCAAAAAGTTTGGTTTCGTTCAGAATCCCGATGAGCCATGTGTATATCGCAAAGCTAGTGGGAGTAATGTTAGTTTCCTTGTCTTATATGTAGATGACATATTGATAATAGGAAAACACATTCCAATATTGCAAGATGTAAAATCCCATCTTGGAAAGTGTTTTGCCATGAAAGACTTGGGAGAAGCAGCATTCATTCTTGGAATCAAGATCTATAGAGATAGAACTAAGCGGTTGATTGGACTAAGTCAGAGTGCTTATATTGATAAGATCTTGAAGCGATTCAAGATGGAGAATTCCAAGCGTGGTATAGTACCTATGCAGGAAGGACTTGGTCTGTCGGTCAAACAAGGTGCTTCTACACCTGATGAGGTGAAGCGAATGCAGAGAGTCCCTTATGCTTCGGCTGTAGGCTCTATAATGTATGCGGTGAGATGCACTAGACCCGATATAGCGTTTGCGCAAAATATCGTTAGCCGTTTTCAACAGAATCCAGGTGAAAGTCACTGGACTGCTGTAAGACCATTCTCAAGTACCTACGGGCTACTAGAGATTTGTTTTTGGTATATGGGGGAAATCCAGATCAAGAGCTCAAAGTGACCGGATACTGTGATGTTGGATTTCAGACTGATAGAGATGACACGAAGTCTCAGTCTCTGGGTACGTCTTCGTTATGAATGGAGGCGCTGTGGATTGGAAAAGCAAGAAACAAACCACAGTTGCTATGTCTGCAACAGAGTCTGAGTACATTGCTGCTTCGGAAGCTGCAATGGAGGCTGTCTGGATAAGGAAGTTTATTAGTGGGCTTGACGTTGTCCCCACAAGTAACTTGCCTATTGACATGTACTGCGATAACTCGGGTGCATTAGTCATCGCCAAAGAACCCGGAGTTCAGAAGGGCGCCAGACACTATGCCAGGAGATATCACTATGTGCGTGAGCAAATCGAACTTGGTGAAATCAAATTACTCAAAGTTCACACAGATATTAACTTAGCTGATCCTTTCACGAAAGCTTTGTCGAGGCCGAAGCTTGAAAGGCATGCCGAGGGCATGGGACTTAAATTAGCTAGTTAAATCATGTATGTCTGATGTTCGGTATTTGGATAAAGGACGTTAAGCAATTTCTATTTATATAATGAAATAAAGTACTTGATATGTTTGATTTCATTTAATAGTAAATTGTGTCCTATATTTGCATGTTTAATCCTTGAGTACTTGTCAAGTATTCTAAATTGTCCATTGTCGATTAACTATATGGGAATATAGTTAAACTAAGACAAAATCTGAGTGATTGGTTAGGATGGTCCCACCAAACTCACATGGTATTCATTGGATGCATACTGGACTGACCCACTAACGAATTGTCACTTTATGGATCGGCGTCATTGAGTGAAATTCGTAAATGGTTGCTTTACTTATCCTTAGACTTGAGATACAAGCAGGTCATGCATGTATGGATTGCACCTACTTGATATAGGTCTAACTATCCTGAATAAGGTAGTACAAAAGGGCTATTTTCAGTAAGTGTAGTGAAGTATGTGACTTGACACGTGTAGTCAAGAGGATTTGTTCCTTCGGCTTTGTGCTGAAGCAGATACCACTGGGCCCCTCATTGGACTAATTAAGATGTTTGCATGGCCGTGCCCAAATGAAATCTAGAGATGTCTCGATTTGCAATTTGGTAATCTTAAGTTAGTTGTGAGAATGAGAAACAGAATCGTTAAAGTATGAAATGACTTGATCCATATTCATATTTAACACGGTATCGGTAACAAAGGGATAGTAAATGACTGTACCATTTAAATACACTTTGAGAAACTGTACTTAAATATTTCTGGGAACATTGGCGTGTTGCTAGACGCTAACCAATGTTATTACCTTTACTATTGCAAGCTCAAGTGGGAGCTGTAGGGATACGATCATGTAATAGTAAGCGTATGTCCAGATATTATTTAAGCCTACGGGGTCACACGTCTCGACACCAAATGCATTAATATTAATTAATGGTTAATTAATATTTATCACGAACATTTAACGAGGTTTCGTTAAAAACTGACAGTTAATTGTTAACAGGGGTGTTGGTTGTAATTAGAGAGAGTTGTAATTAAATTACAATTGAGAAAAAGGCTTTGGGATAAGCCTTTAGGCCGAATTTCGGCTAAGGGATTATCCAAAACCCTTTCTTGTTTATCAAGTTCTCTAATCCTATAAATAGACCTATTGGTTCAAGGTTTAGAGGTGGGTTGCTAGTTATTTGATAAAAGAGCAAAACCCTAACTTCTTTCTTCTCTCTCTAATTTTCGGCAACAAGGAAAACCCTAGGGGTTTCGGTTCCTTGTGTGGTTCGACCAAGCCTACATCAAGAGGAGTTCGTGATCGGTTGCTAGCACATAGCATTGGTGTGTCGTGTGTGCGATCGTAGAGGGATTTGTGTTAAATCCTCCAAGAGATCAAGTCTTGCCGAGCTAAAAGGTACATGTTCTCAAACCGGTTAGTTAGATTAATTCATAGGTTTCTTTTCGCTGCGTACTCGTGTTTTGATAAATAGTTATACAACCCAACATTATGATTTCCCCTTGGGTGTATAAATATAGAGATTATATCAGAGGTTAAAAGCTAATCACCACATTCCTCTGCTCTCTCTAATTCGCAGACTTCCTTCGACTTCCATCCTCATCATACACCCTAAATGGGAACCCAGTCAAGAACATGATGGATAATCTGACTGCTGCTGAGCTCATGCTCAACCAGATAACTACATATAATATTTATACTATTATCTGTTTTATACATCTAACGATTCATGATTCGATCAACATGTGGCATCAGAGCATTATGTTGCTAAATCGAATTCATAATTCTGATTTCGTTCATATCCTTCACCACCATGATTTCGAAAATCAGATCTAATCTATAAACTATGGCTTTCGAATATGACCAAGACCTTACATGTCTTTAAAATCGTTTTCTTAAACAACCCTAATAATGGTCAGATCTGTTTTTCGAAATCATACGAAAAACCTTAAGATTTTCGTCCAAAATTACGAGTTTTCGACCCAAAGTTACGAGTTTTTGACCCATAACTACGAGTTTTCGACCCATATTTTGAGTTTTCGACCAGGGGCGAACCGAGAACTCAGGCCGAAAACTACCTAGGCCGAACCAAGAACTCAGGCTGAAAACTCCCTAGGCCGAACCGAGAACTCTTCCAGGCAAACCGAAAACTCTTTGGGCAAACCAAAAACTCTCTAGGCGAACCAAAAACTCTCCGAGCGAACCGAAAACTCACTTTCCGGACCGTAAACTCACTTTTCGAACCGAAAACTCACTTTCCATACCGTAAACTCAATTTTTAGACCGAAAACTCCGTAACCGGAATGTAAACTCACTTTTCGGACCGAAAACTCCCTCTTCGACCGGATACCCCTTAGACATGTGTTTACTATTAAATTTGGGGCTTACTATTAGACTTGTTTTGTTTAAAACCTTACATTCTCATGTTTTACAAAACTTAATACTAAATTAGATTAGTTCATTAACTTGTATTAGTTGTTGACATGTAGTAATTCTGGCCAAAGCTGATTTGCTACCTTAATATATGCCATTATCATTTCTTACACTAGTTAACTTATTTGAATTAAACTAATTTATTTGCTTAACTTGATAACATATTTAAGACCTCGATTCTGGCCAAAGCTGATTCGTTGTTCTTACAATAATTATCAACTAAAATTAAGCATTCGCCTCACTTATACAAGTGTTTCTCTTCTGGCCAAAGCTAATGAGTTACACCTGTATTCAGCGAACCTAATTTGTACATAAAGCTTAAATGCATCATTTCTGGCCAAAGCTGATGTGATACATTACTTTATGCACATACCCCTTATCTTGTTCATAATACTTAGGTGATATGCAAGTAACCAAAGCGAAAACTGACTCATTTAAGTAGAACCTAAGTTTTTCTATTAATTTTGGTGATTGTAATAAACTTTATCACACTTCATTACTTTATAATTATGGTCCTTATTTATGCCTGCTCATTATTACTATCCAATAAATCACTATAATTTTCTTTACTAAGTATCTTACTATTCTCACTCTTGTCCACTCTAAGCCTCTACCTTCGGAGTAGAAACCTTAACTGGAACCAATTTTGCTGCTTGGAAGGATTTTGTGAACTTGTCTCTGGGCATATTAGGTTTTGATCATGCACTCCTAACTGATGCCCCTTCTGCCCTCACTAGTTCGAGCACTACTGAACAGAAAAATGCTCATGAGAAATGGGAGAGGTGCAACAAGATGTGTCTTTTGATCATGAAGAAATCCATTGACATTGCCATCAGGGGAGCCATACAAGATTCTGAAAATGCCAAAATTTACTTGGAGTCTGTGGAGGAGTATTACAAAAGGAACCTCAAAAGTGCATGCTGGCAACCTTATTCTTAAGTTGCTAACTACTAAGTACAATGTAAAAGGTAGTATCCGTAAGCACCTGATGATGATGAACGACATCGCTAACAAGCTCAAGGCTTTAGACATGCCGATTGGTGAGACTTTCATGGTTCACTTCATTATGACCCCTCTTCCTGTGTCTTTTGAAACTTTCAAGGTCAACTATAATGCTCAAAAGGATAAATGGAAGATGACCCGAGTTGATTGAGATGTGCATGCAAGAGGAAGAACTTCAGAAGCTCGACAAACCAGAAGTTGCTTACGTCATGACTGCTAATGCCAACAAGAGGAAAGGAAAGTTTCCACAAAGGGATTATCCTAAGGTTCAGAAGAAGGATGCAGGTAAGAAAGATAATCATCTAAATATGATAACTGAGTCCTTTAATTTAAATGTTCCAACTAATTCATGGTGATTTGATTCTGGTTCTATGGTTCATGTAACTAACTCTACTAAGGGATTCAATACAATCCAGAAGCTGGAAAGAAACCAAAGAACGGTTAAGCTTGGGAATGGCAAAGATTTAGCCGTTAAAGCCGTAGGAACCTTAAATTTATTAATGAAAACTGGTTTATGCATTAAAATTTATAATACCTTATATATTCCTGAGATTACTCGGAATCTTGTATCATGAGAAAAGTTAGACATGGACGGTTTTGATGTTTCTCATGGTCATGGCAAACTTACTATCTATTTTAATTCTCAAGTATTTGGTTTTGGTTATCTGGATGGTGGTCTTTATAGATTAGAACTGGATGATGTTTCTCTAATTCTTTGTTGTCATATAACATTAATGAATCATCAACAAAGAGAAAACCCAAAAGAGACTTAAAAACTTCATCTATGTTATGGCATCAACGTTTAGGTCATATCTCACGTGATCGTTTATCGAGACTCGTGAAAAGATGAAATTTTACCATCTCTTGACTTTAATGATTTTAGAACATGCGTCAAATGCCTTAAAGGCATAATGACATCAGCTAATAAAAAGGGCGCCACTAGATGTTCTAAATTGTTAGAAATTATTCACACTGACATTAGTGGCCCCTACACTACCATTGGAATTACATGACATAATTCATTTATCACTTTCATAGATGATTATTCTCGTTATATGTACTTGTATCTCATTAAAGAAAAATCTAAATCACTAACAATTTTTATAGACTATAAATCTGAAGTTGAAAAATAATGTGCTTTTCAAATAAAAGTTGTCAGATCAGATAGAGGTGTTGGACTTCGTCTACCCAAGACACATGTTAGATTGATGTGGCTAGTACATTATGATCCAAGTCGGGTCATACCCAATACCGAGTTAGACAAACACATGTGATATTTATTATTATGATATGATCATATAAATAAATATTACCTCTTGAAGATATATTTAGAAAAATGATTTTTTAAAATATGGCACTTGAAAATAATAACTCATATGGACGATTTATTTTAGAGAGTATAATCATGAAGTTATTTAATTGGTTAAGTAACTTAGTGGGTATTTTATATTTGAAGTAATGGTACTTCCTTTATAAAATGAAAGACATATATTAGATGTGTCTTTAATTTAAATAAGGTAGGGACTTTGGGAGGAGAGAGCAATCATTACTTTGCATGTAAGAGACTTGTAAGACACAAAAGATGTTTCTCTCTCCTCCCCCAAGGCAAAATTCTGCCCATGCACCTTTAAAGCACCCACTTGATTAATAAAACACACATAACAAGCAACATATTCTCTCTCTAGAATTTCCTCTTGCTAGAACCGAATTTTGGGTGTCTCTTGTGTTCTTGACTTGCTTGGATCGGTCCAAGAGGAAAGAAAGAATCTTCAAGAAAAATCCTAGCAACCAAGGTGTTTGTTGGAAGCTCGTGGGTATATAAGCTTGAAGTTTCGGTCTTCGGAGCTCGTCATTCAACATCCTTATCTTCTTCTTGCTTTCTTACTTCAACGAAGGTATACCTAAAACCCACTACGGTTGAGTTTTATTTTAATAGCATACACTCTATATTTGGATCCTCCTTTTGTTCGGGTTTCACTTTGCATGTTAAAATCGGTTTTAACATAACATAACTTCATGAAAGTAAATTTATGCCGCAACGTTTTAAATATTAAGTGGTTAATATGACTTTGATAAACCCGTCAAAACCCCAACAATGGCATCTAGAGCCGCTTATATGGATGTATGCTTCAAAGAGTTAGTTGGTTAATTCTCCAAACTTTCGGTTTTTGGTTCCTCATACCACAAATCCGAAAATGTGTATATGGTTATCCCTTTGTCTTTCAAGATGCTTCACTTACATGCATGTGGTTATCTTGAAAGATTAATGTATTTTAAGTCATTTGGATGATTTGTTGTTTGGACAACAAACCCACATTTTTGGTTTTGTGTTGGACCGAAAATGGAAGTGGGTTAAAAGGGAGCCATTTTATTTCTTGAAGATATACATACTTGGATGTATATTTTGGTGCATATGACCTAGTCATGACCTTGTGTTTGTTTGTGGTGATGATTGTGTTTGTGTTATGTATTTATTTATTTCAAAGGGTTGTAATAGTTAAATAGGTTTTTCATGGTTATGTAATTTATTTATTTTTAATTTGGTATGTAAATTAAATAGATTAGGTGCATTTTATTTTACTAGAAAAATGTAATAGGCTTTATTTGTAAAATGTAAAATGCACAAAGGTGGTTTTTTCAGTTGGGCAAGGTTACAGCCCAAAAGGCTCTCGCGGGCCGATAGGGGATTCAAGCCCACTATCCGAAACCCACATATTGGAGGTCCAATAACCATGGAAGACCGAAGGCAAGCGGGGAACACAAACGAGGATGCAACACACTTGTAGCATTCAGATGCGTGATCAAGTGGGAGTTCACCGACACATCACATGTGTCATTTTGTCCCTTAGGAGAGACCTTGACACACTTGTTTCAGCCAACAAGTGTTGTCAATAGTTGGCTATGGCTATGCACCTACTTTATCATGCTTGTGGGGTTATTTATTTTGTTGTTTGGATGATATGTGGATATGCATGCTTAAACAAACTAATAAACATTGAACAAGCTAAAATCGGTTCTAAAATTATCATTAACAAGGAGCAAAAAAATGGATTTTATTAAAGGTTAATGATTCAATAATAAATATGGATTTTAATAAAAGAACCATGAAATATGGATTTCACAACATTAGGGTACCACGCATTTGAATGCATGCGAATTGCATGGTACATAGAGTTTTCTAAAACTAGAATTTTGAAAACTAAAAGACCCTTTTAAAACAAGTTTTAACGTCACCCTTTTATACGGCACTCGATTTACTTGTGAACTCTTTATGGGATAAAGGTCACCTAACCATATTTGAGGGAACTTGCATAATTGAGGTAAGTTTACCATATTGTGGGATAAAGGTCACCCAACCACTTGTGTGTGTAAACTCACACGTGCGTATAAGTAGGATAACTTGATTTGGAAACCATATGATTAGGGTCACCGAAGACGTTGATGGGATTAAACATGCCGACTAAACATATGATGTTTAACCGATCCTATACTTCTAGAAGTTGCAAAGGGGTTACAATTGTCAAACATGACTACATTGTTGATTTAATAGTCGGGATAAAGGTCACCTAACCGATTATGTAAATGCAACATTGGATTCTAGAATTTTAAATTATTAATTGTCTATGAGACATAAAAGGGAATTATAAATTTAAAATTAATATTGATATCGAAAATACTAAAATTAAACTTTGTTAAATTTTGTAGATAGCCAATGAAAATGACGCCAACGAGACAAAAATCGTCTCAACCAAGACAACTTTGTGGATTGGTACCGCAACTTGAGAATTGTTCTGAAGCAAGAAAATAAGTCTTATGTGTTGGATGATCCCATTCCTAATGAACCCGATGAGGAAGACGTTGAGGCCTACGCCGATTGGGTGAAATACACTGAGGACTCCGTGCAAGTTTCTTGCCTCATGCTAGCGAGCATGATCCCCGAACTCCAAAAGGACTTTGAGAATCACGGGGCATATGCCATGATAACCCAATTGAAGGAAATGTTCCAACAAAAGGCAAGGGTTGAGCGCCTAGAAACGGTTTGAGCACTCCATGCATGTCGTATGGATGAGTCCCAATCGGTTTCATCTTATGTACTTAAGATGAAGAGCCACATTGATCGTCTCGAAAGGCTAAATTTTCCTGTTTCATAAGAGTTGGCTACAGATTTGATCCTCAACTCTTTGTCAAAGAAGTTTGAGACTTTTGTCTTAAACTATAACATGAATGGTTGGGACAAGACCATCCCCGAGCTTCATGGAATGCACAAAACGGCCGAGTAAGGGATGGGCAAAACGGTTTTCCCCGTTCTAACGATCAATGAGGGTGGAAACAAGAAGAGGCCTCGCTCTAGCCCCAAGGCAAATGTTGCCAAATGGAAATGGCACGTCAAAGGAAAGGGAATAGGAAAGAAAGAAACCCCAAAACCAAAGGAAAAGAAGCAAAAGGTTGCTACGATTGATCCATGCTTTGAGTGTGGTGATGTAGGACATTGGAATAGGAATTTTCCTACCTATCTCAAGGAGTTGAAGGCAAAGAGGGATGCCGGTCAAACCTCTGGTACGATCTTCATTATTAATATTGAGCTTAAATCTATTTCTTCAAACACAAGGGTATTAGATACCGGATGTGGAATTCATACTTGTAGTTTGCTGCAGGGGTTCAAAAAAAAGAGGAAAGTGAAAACGGGAGACATTAGTCTCTTCATGGGCAACATAGCTAAAGTTCAAGTTGAGGCCCAATGAGACTATCTTTTGAAGCTTCCAAATGGTTTGGAAGTAATTTTGAATAATGTATTGTATGCTCCTAGTTTGACTAGGAACATAATTTCAGTTTCCCGTTTAAGACATTTTGGATATGATTTTAAAGTTGTTAACAATGATATCCATGTTTCTTTGAATGATGTGTTTTATTTTAAAGCTATGCCTATAAATGGTATTTATGAATTAGTACTTGAAAACACATCATATGATAGCTCAATGTACCAAACTAACACCAAGAAACTCAAAAGAGATTTGAGTGACACCTACATTTGGCACTGCCGTCTTGGCCATATAAATAAGAATCGCATACTAGCATTACAAAAGAATGGTATGTTGGAAACTAACGAACATGATTCATTTGATGTATGCGAATCTTGTTTACAAGGTGAAATGACTAAGGAACCTTTTAGTGGGACAACCGAAAGGGCAAAAGATTTTCTAGGGATCATACATTCGGATGTATGTGGACCTTTTAAGCTAACGGCTAGGAATGATGAGAGATACTTCATCACTTTTACCGACGACTATAGTCGCTATGGGTATGAGTACTTTTTGGCACACAAGTATGAAGCTTTTGAAATGTTCAAAATCTTTAAGGCAGAAGTAGAGAATCACTTCAACAAAACAATAAAAATCATTCGTTCGGATAGAGGAGGTGAGTATCTAAGTGATGAATTTCAAAGTTATCTTAGGAGTTGTGGGATTATCTCACAACTCACTCCACCTCGAACACCACAACATAATGGAGTGTCAGAAAGGAGGAATCGAACCCTATTAGATATGGTTCGATCTATGATGAGTAGAAGTTCACTACCTTTATCATTTTGGGGTTATGCTTTGCTCTCAGCGGCCCGTGTTTTGAATATGGCCCCAACCAAGAAAGTGAAAAGGATACCTTTTGAATTATGGCATGGAAGGGTTCCATCTTTATCATATCTAAAGGTATGGGGTTGTGAAGCATATGTAAAACACGATGCTTCAAACAAACTAGAACCCCGATCCACTAAGTGTATATTTGTAGGATATCCTAGAGATTCTATAGGATATTACTTCTACAATCCAACAGAGCAAAAAGTATTTATTGCTAGAAAGACTGAATTCTTGGAAACTAAATTCCTTATGGAAGAAACTAGTGTTAGAACAGTGGAACTTGATGAGGATCAAGAACCACAAGCCGATACACGTTTGGTTGATACTAGCCCTCAACAAAAGGTTTTTGAAGATGATCAAATGGTTGATCAAGATACACACAACGTTCGTAGGTCTGGTAGAACTAGTAATCCACCTGAAAGATATGGATTTTTCGTGGAAGGATGCTATGTGGTAGATTCTGATGAACCAACCACATACCATGATGCAACGTCCCAATCTGATTCGGACAAATGGTTAGAATCCATGAACGTTGAGATGCAATCCATGTATGACAACCAAGTTTGGGACTTGTTTGTGTCACCTCCTAATTCCAAAGTAGTTGGAAGTAAATGGGTTTTCAAAAGAAAGACCGACATGCATGGTAACTTGGACACTTTTAAATCTCGACTTGTAGCAAAAGGTTTCACTCAAACTCAAGGGGTTGATTATGATGAAACTTTCTCACCCGTGGCAATGCTAAAGTTGATTAGGATAATGTTTGCCATAGCCGCATACTATGATTATGAGATATGGTAAATGGATGTCAAAACGACTTTCCTATAATGGATATCTTGAGGAAGATGTCTATATGGCTCAACCTGAAGGTTTTGTGGATCCAAAACATCCTAATAAAGTGTGCAAGTTAAATAAATCAATCTATGGATTGAAACAAACATCAAGGAGTTGGAATCACCGTTTTGATGAAGACATTGCAAAATTTGGGTTCATCAAGAACGCTGATGAAGCTTGTGTGTACAAGAAGGCTAGTGGGAGAATTATTACTTTTCTAGTGTTATATGTCGATGACATTCTATTATTTGGAAATGACATTCCAACCATGGAAGGTGTAAAAGCCTGGCTTGGAAGTTGCTTTTCCATCAAGGATCTAGGTGAAGCCGCCTATATTTTGGGAATAAAGATCTATAGGGATAGATCAAGGCGCTTGATAGGTTTGAATCAAAGTGCATACATAGATAAGATCTTGAAAAAGGTTCGATATGGAAATCTCTAAGAGAGGTTTGGTATGTATTCAGAGAGGGACTATATTGAGCACGTCTCAATGTCCAAGCTCAAGGGATGAGCAAGATAGAATGAGTGGAGTACCATATGCGTCTGCTATAGGATCTGTCATGTATGCTATGATATGCACTATACCGGACGTGTCATGCGCTTAAGCATGAGAAGCAGATACCAACAAAATCCAGGTGATAGTCATTGGATGGCTGTCAAGAGCATATTAAAGTATCTTAGGAGGACTAAAGATATGTTTCTAATATATGGATCTAGTGAGGAGGAACTTGTAGTAAAGGGTTACACGGATGCGAGCTTTCAAACGGATCGAGATGATTCTCTATCACAATCGGGGTACATCTTCATTATGAATGGATGAGATGTCTCTTAGAAGAGTTCAAAACAAGAGGTAGTTGCATTGTCCAGTACGAAATCAGAATACGTCGCCGATTCTTTGGCGGCGCAAGAAGCCGCATGGTTGAAGAAATTCATGCCAAGCTAGGGGTTGTTCCTACCATTCAAGAACCCCTAGAGATTCTTTGTGATAACACGGGTGCGATTGCTCAAATTAAAGAACCCAGTGATCATCAAAAGACGTGGCATATTGAGCGAAAGTTTAACTACATAAGGGATGAAGTTAAAAAGGGAAAAATATGTATTCGCAAAGTTCATACCGACCAAAACATTGCGGATCCACTCACGAAGCTCCTATAAAGACCAAAGCATGAGCTTCACACTTGTGCCATGGGACTTCGATATTCTAGTGATTGGAATTAATCTAGTTTTGTATTTGGATATCGAAATGATTGTTATTTTAACACATTTATATGATTATGGTATTTTTATTTAAATTGTGTGATGTTCCATTTTAGCATGTTTAAATCCATGAATAAGTTGATTATTCTAAACGTGTGAGAACAAATATGAAGGAAAGACTAATATGAACTTGGAATGGTGGATATTCATACGGTATGAATATAGAGTAATTGGATGCTGCCAAAGTTCATAGATATTTGTGGGATACAAATATTGGACTGACCCGCTCTCAAGACTTACTACATGGAATCTTTGTGATTGATCATAAGTAATCTTGAGTAAAGGCGAATATCATAGTATCCTCTGACCTGAGATACATATTGGGTCTTGATATTCACCGAACATTGTGCTTTGAGTTAGTTCTTCGCTGTCCTGAAACATGGCAGTACATAAGGCTAAGCTCAAGTGTAGTACTAGGTGATTGTGAGAGACATATGTAGTCAACATGGAATTTGTCCCTCTTATTCGTTGAGAGTTAGATGTCTAAGGCCTGAAATAAAGTTAAATCAGTGGAGAATGATCACTCTATGTCTCTAAGATTTAACATGACATTGGTGACAAAAGGAAATATTATTTATTCACCTAAAGCATTTTCAAGTAAGGGACTTAAAGGAGATGATGTTATTGAATGGCACTTCGTCATACGTATTAGGGGTAGTAAACCGTTATTAGGCGGTATTTGCTACTTTCATCAATCTTCTATGGATCTTGTGCAAGTGGGTGACTGTTGGACTCGGTCTGCCCAAGACACATGTTAGATTGATGTGGCTAGTAAGTTATGATCCAAGTCGGGTCATACCCAATAACGAGTTAGAGAAACACACGTGATATTTATTATTATAATATGATCATATAAATAAATATTACCTCTTGAAGATATATTTAGAAAAATGATTTTTTAAAATATGGCACTTGAAAATAATAACTCATATGGATGATTTATTTTAGAGAGTATAATCATGAAGTTATTTAATTGGTTAAATAACTTAGTGAGTATTTTATATTTGAAGTGATGGTACTTCCTTTATAAAATGAAAGACATATATTAGACGTGTCTTTAATTTAAATAAGGGAGGGACTTTGGGAAGAGAGAGCAATCATTACTTTGCGTGTAAGAGACTTGTAAGACACAAAAAGTGTTTCTCTCTCCTCCCCCAAGGCAAAATTTGGCCCATGCACCTTTAAAACACCCACTTGATTAGTAAAACACACATAACAAACAACATATTTTCTCTCTAGCATTTCCTTTTACTAGGACCAAATTTTGGGTGTCTCTTGTGTTCTTGACTTGCTTGGATCGGTTCAAGAGGAAAGAAAGAATCTTCAAGAAAAATCCTAGAAACCAAGGTGTTTGTTGGAAGCTCGTGGGTATACAAGCTTGAGGTTTCGGTCTTCGGAGCTCGTCATTCAACATCCTCATCTTCTTCTTCCTTTCTTACTTCAAGAAAGCTATACCTAAAACCCACTATGGTTGAATTTTATTTTGATATCATACACTCTATATTTGAATCCTCATTTTGTTCGGGTTTCACTTTGCATGTTAAAATCGGTTTTAACATAACATAACTTCATGAAAGTAAATTTATTCCGCTGCGTTTTACATATTAAGTGGTTAATATGACTTTGATAAACCCGTCAAAACCCCAACAAGAGGAGGTGAGTATTATGGTAGACATACGGATTTGGGTCAGGCCCCTGGTCCATTTTATGAGTTTTGCAAAAGCCACGGGATCGTGAACCAATATTGTCATAAATGGAAAGTTTTCTTTCCCTTTTCCTTCATCTATTCAATTACTCAGTGCTACCTCAAGCGTTAGCTTAATTTTCGGGAAAAAATTTCTTCCAACTTAGGGATGATGTGACAACTAGTAATTTCCAGGTTAACTCCATTTAACGTCTATTACCTCAGTTAACTAGAATAGTTATGAGAACTGCATATGAGTCTAGACGCCGGTTAACTAACTTGAATAATTAAATTATATGATTCTATGTAAATCATAGTTTATGATTTCATGCGAACGCTTTGTCATTTTATGTGACGATCATATTTATAATTTTATGTGCTATATATAGATATATATACATTACATTTCACGTTTTTGTGTGTCAACGTATTGCATAACCACATACGATTTTACGATTACAACGTCGTTGGTATTCCGCGTAGTATTCTGCGAGTCACTATTCGATCGGCTACGGCTTCTTCTTAACCTGCCATCACCTTCACTTTTGCTCAGTCCTCTTCACTCCTCAACCTCTCTTGACAACCCCCACAAAGAACCGACTCACAACTTCGACTCGATTCCGTCGATTCTATTTTCTTAACACTGCTCTATCACCGCCTTTTGCCATTTCATTGTTGTGCGACCACTGAAGCCCTCGTGAAGCACCACCAAAGAGAACAACGGGGCTATCACGGGATTAGTTGTGAACCTTCATTCGGAGTTATTGTCATCGGGTCTTGTTTGGAGTTCATTCGCACCGAGGTAATTCGAAAACCCACTTGAATTCAACTTATAGTGACCTGTTCGTTTAGTTTGCTCCTTTACGAAGCTTCAGAAATGATTCTGGTTCTCAATGGCATTAGGTCGACTAGGATTTTAGTGGGGAAGATGATCCCTGCGAAACTATGATTTTATAATTTTCGAACTAAAGACAAACCAAAACATGCATCTGGCCTAGCGGTCGTAGCCTTGTTTTCTAACATCCTGGTCACGAATTCTAAACCCGACAACCTTAAACTTTTTATTTGTTTTCTTGTAAGCTGGTTTTCTTCACCAACTGTCCACATACGTAAATTCTGATCGAGATTTTATCAAAACTAAACATTAGTCCGGTGGCTAGGCCTATTAGGTAATTAATTGGAGGTCACGGGTTCGAACCCAGTGACCCCCTTAATGTTTTGTTTTATTTTTCCCCTTAATGTTTTGTTTTATTTTTAATTTGTGTTATTCTTGACCGTCAACCTATCATCAATCGTTCTCCATGTTATTTTGGATCTGTAGGATCTTTGTAGATGTCATTATCTTGCTCGTTATCTCGTTGACTTATATAAATGTATTATTTTATATAAAACATTTGGTTATTTGACGATGATTTATAAAATGATACATATTTGGAAAACTTATAAATATACGTATTTAGGAATATAAATGAAAATTTTTATAAATCTCTACGCTTGTGTAGAAAATACGTAAACGAATTATTATAATTATACGTACTTGGCGATATAAACATTATTATATTTTTATATATATATACATATTCTATCATTTTGATTTCATGAACGTATATTATTAGTTAATAATATACTTTTATTTTTTTGTCAACTTTTGTATTCGTCATGATTTTGGCAATTTGCATTCATCGACTCGTTTTAAGATTTTTGATCTTCGTCATGTCATAATTGACATCGTCTACCTTTCACCATTTGTCTAGACGTAGTCGTCTTTACTTGAACACACACTCATGTATATATGCTCGTTAGGTGGTTGATAGATCACAAGACCTGCTAGTTGCTAATTGATGTTATTATTTTATCCGGAATTTCTATGCACCCGAAGGTGAGTTTCACAACTCTGTTTACGTTACATCCGGTTTGAGATGGTAACGCGCATTGATGAACTGTTTGCTCTAAGATTAAAGATAATGCCACTATATATATTGCATGTTCACTAGAATGTTACACCAACTTAAGTCCTTACAATTCGAACCGTCAATAGTGTAACAGCGAGGTGATATTGAGTAGTACTACTCGGGTTTGACAAACCCCACTCAGCAGGCACGAGATGCACCACCCGACTGGCGGTCGGACTGAGAACAATGTCAGCCTATACGTACCGTTATTCTGGTGGACACGGGGAAGGCAAAACGCGTAGGTTAATCCTGCGTGCATTAGTCAGCTTCGGTTACGAACCATTTAGTGATATGAACATAGGCTAGCTACCTACGATATGGATTATGCTTTAAATCTTAGATTACTATTTACGAACAATAACTACCGTGTTCGTATGACATTACTATTTACGGATAAAGACTGTCGTATCTGTGAAACATCTCTATACACTTGTGTATACTTTACTTACGTGAACTCACCAACCTTTGGTTGGCACTTCCTCTTTGAACATGTCTCTTTCAGGTCGTAGGTGTTCGAGTATCACGAGTATGCATGCATGAGCCTTTAAAACCCTACTATGGTTTTTTATACAAGTTACGTTATTTCAAATGACAGTGTTTCTATAAATACTAAATCTTTTGTTTATGCGTCCGCATTTGTAATACTCTGAATTTATATTATATTCTAATATAAAAGTAATCTTTTGATATTTAATGGTTGTTTGGTGTAACTAATGGACTGGGATCCTGGTTTGTTCACACCCCACATGGTAAATCGCCGTTAATGGAAATTGGGGGTGTGACAAATATACCATACCTGGTACTCCTCAACAAAATGGTGTTGCTGAAAGGAGAAACAAAACCCTAATGAACATGGTACGAAGTATATTAGCTAACTCAGGATTACCTTTGTTTCTTTGGACCGAGGCCTTAAAAGTAGCCGTTCATATACTCAATAGAGTTCCCTCTAATTCTGTCCCTAAAACTCCTTATGAACTCTGGACAGGAGAGAAACCGAATGTAAGATATATGAAAGTATGGGGTTGTCTTTCTGAGGCCAAACTCTATAATCCCTTCTTAAAGAAACTCGACATGTAAACCGTAACTTGTAACTTCATTGGTTATCCCGAACATTCAAGGGTTATCGGTTTTATTGTCCTTCCCATTTCACTCGTATAGTAGAAACAAAGAATGCCACGTTCCTTGAAGATCATAACATCAGTGGGAGCAGTGAAAATCCTTTCGATGATTTGCGAGAAGTACAAGACATGGGGGGGGGGGGGACTCGTCGCTTACCATAACTCTGATTACTTCGCTTGTACACGCTTCAGAAATCCACACTGCACCCACACAACCTCCCTCACAAGGAAATGAAGACGTCTCAAACGAACAACCTTAAGTCAATGCTGAACCTGTTGAACCCATCATTTAACTTTAACCCAGGAGATCATTTAGGGTTAGAAAGCCTACTAACTTTGATGATTATGAAACTTACCTGGCTGAACAGTAATTTTGTTGATCCTACCTCTTATAAAGAAGCCATGAACAGTAATCAGTCTTCTGAATGGAAAAGAGCTATGCTTAACGAGCTTGAATCCATGAAGAAAAATGACATTTGGGATTTAGTTGAATTACCCAAGGGTGCAAAACCATTAGGATGTAAATGGGTCTTCAAAACTAAACTAGATCTAAAAGGAAATGCTGAACGCTATAAAGCGAGATTGGTTGCAAAAGGTGTTAGAGTATATACCTATGCTATGATGTGTCTCGTGTATTGTATCTATGTGAGCGTGTCTTAGTATGATTTTTAGTGACAATATCATTGGTGCCGGACCAAATGGTCCGCCGGACCAAATGGTACGCCCGTACCATTTGGTACGCAACATGTTTAGTCACTAACTATAAATAGGTTTGTGTTAGAATGAATGTGAACACTTCTGTCATTCTTCACCTTCTGTGTGTGTGTGCTAGAGAGAGAAACTAGAGAGCTTTCATTGTATCTTCAAGTGATTCAATATGAAATCTCTTATTTACATCCGTGTTTACTATGATTGATTGATACACGCAGTAGTAAGATCGTATCTCGGTTATACAAGTGGTATCAGAGCATTTGGTTGCTCTACTGCTGTGTTTTTAATCAATTTTTGGATTTTTAGAGAGAGAAAGTTTGGGTTTTTCTTCATTTTCATCAAATTCTTCCAATTCCGAGTGTTTCTGTGATAAAAAATGATTTCTGAGTGTTTCTGGAGTGATTTCGCACCTTACTGATCCATTTTCTAGCTCAAAACGTCAATAATTCGAAAAATCCATCGAAATCCGTGTGAAACGCGTAACACTTGGTCCGCAACTGGTCCGCCCAGGAAATCTTCAAAGTTTGGTCCGTGGCGGTTACTTTCTGGTCCGCTGGCAGTTACGCCGTACTTATGGTCCCCCGTACCAAATTTGATCCGCTGAGGATATCTGGTCCGCATCTGGTCCGTTGGTGAATTTGATCCGGAAGTGGTCCGCAGGTACAAATCTGGTCCGCTGATTAAGTTGGTCCGGAACTGGTCCGTTGAGTACAAATTTGGTCCACTGGTTAATTTGGTCTGGATTTGGTCCGCTGAGAAGGTTTGGTACGCTAGCAGAAAAGTGATTTTCACTAAAACTGACGTAACTTGAGAACCGTAAAGAGTTACGGGAGCTAATACCATCCAAAACGTTCGTCTCGACGAGATCTAGGACTTGTATCGCCTACGGCCAGTACTGTCCAGTTTTGACCCCCAAAATCCGCTTGGAAGACCTCCGTTTTTGAGTTTAAAGTTTTTGAAGTATTATTTTCGGTGAAAAATGTCTGATTTTCAAGCATTTGCCGCTATGCAAAGCACGGTACAAGCTATGCTCAATTTTGATAATGAAATAGGAACAAGTCAGAAAGTTCCTAAGCTGTTAAATTTGGAAGATTATCAAAACTGGAAGCAACGTTTTTCTACATACATCAGCACAAACGATATTGATTTATGGATTCCAATTCAAAAGTTGTATGTACGTCCAACTGCAGATGGCGAGTATAAGGAAATTCAAGATTTTGATAAGGATGAAAGGAAAAGTTATGAGCTTGAACAAAAATTTTATGGTTATCTTACCATGGCTTTACCTACCGATTTGTTGCATCAATTCAGCACTTGCAAGAAAGCTAAACAGTTGTGGGATGCTTTATCTGCTCGATGTGAAGGTAATGACCAATATAAGAAGAGTAGACGAAAAGTGTTGAACAAGGAATTTGAAAATTTTCAACATTATGAAAAAGAATATATTTCTGCTCTTGTTTCAAGGTTTTCACATCTGATTAGTTAGATGAAAGTGGTTAAAATTGAAAAGACCGAGGAGGAATTGAAAGAGAAATTGATGGAAGCATTACCGGAAAAGTGGGAAAACTATGTATTATTGCTTACTCATGATAAAGAATATTCTGCATTGTCATTTTATGATTTGACCGGAAAGCTTCATGCTAGAGATATGGAAATGATGACATCAAACAAGTCAACTATTCAATTCCAAAATCCTGAAGTGTATCATGGTCAAAATTCTGCAAGTATCAATGCAAAGTCTAAATCTTTTGGTGTTGATTCATTAAATCCACCTCAAACAGCTTTTGTTACTGGTCATGGTTCAGGAAATTCTGGAAATTCATCAAGAGGATGTAACTTCACTATTCCAAATCATTCAAGTTCGACTTCATATTCAGCAAAAACACCGGATGAGCACTTGGCATTAATCTCAGCCTTGTTATCTTCATATTATGGATTGTTGAATGGTGGGTTGACAACATCTAATCTGATTGAAGAAGATTTTGATCAGATTGATCCTGATAATCTTGAGCAAATGGATATCAATTGGCAATTGGCAATGTTAGCTCAAAGAGTTTAAAGATTCAAAAAGAAGACAGGATTTCAAAGTTTAAATCCAGATGGCAAGGTTGGAATAGATAAATCAAAAGCAAAATGCTTCAAATGTTCTAATTTTGGACATTTTTCTCATGAATGTTCAAAATCAGCCGCTTCTTCATCAAAGTCTCCAACAGCCTTGGTGTCTCAAGTTGATAAACGATATGATTGGGGGCAAACTTCTAATTCTCCAATTGCTTTAACTGCTATTGCTTCTGAGTCCAATGAAGGTTATGATTGGGATGCTGATGTACTTGAAGCATTTGAAAAAGCACGAACATCGAATAAAGGCTATGATTGGACTGCTGATGAACCTAATGAGTCTGCATTTCATGCTTTGATTGCTCAAGTTGTTCATAGTGATAATGAAGAAGAAGTAACTGATTCTGAATCTGAAACAAGTGGTTATTGGAAATAGTGGCTATGAATCGGTTTGTTAGTTCTGTTCTCAAAAAGACAAGAAGATTCAAGGTTTAATAAAGGAAAATGAGTTGTTGATCGAGGAAAATAAAAGAAGGATTGAAGATTTGACAACTGAAAAGCAAAATTTAGAAGCTCTAATTCAAGAATTTTCTTCTCGAAAGAAAAGTTTTCAGATTTACAAGCAGAGATTATTGAGAAAGAATCAAAATTTCAAAGTGTTAAACAAGAGTTTGAACAGAAAGTTACAAAGTTATCTGAAGAAAAGGATGAATTAGTCCAAGAAGTGAAGAAATGGAAAGATGAAGCTGAGGATACTGCAAAAGATTTTCAAAATCTTTTTGATAAATCAAAGTCCAGACTTGATACTCTTACTAAACTTTCTAATGACCAAGCTACTAAGATTCAATCTTATCAGACTGATATGGAAAGTTACTTGATGAGAAGAGGGAGTTAGTTAGAGTGAACAAGTTGCAAAATGCAAATTTGGATATTCAGAAAAGAAATGAAGATAAACTCGAGAAGGAATTGTTGGCTGGATTAGATGAGTTAAGATTGCAAAAGTATGAAACTAATAAAGTGGCAAAGAAGCTCATGGAAAAAGAAAAAGAGTTGCGTGAAGCTTATCAAATAATTTCTGAATTAAAGATTGAAGTCATTGATTCAAAACGTCTTTTGAACAATGTTACTAACTCACAATCTTTTACTAGTTTTCTGGCCAAGGATGAGAATTTTGAGAAGATGTTTAACAAGACCGTGTCTCCACCAGGAAGTCTGAAAGAAGGTGTTCATGATTTGAAAGAAAAGGTTGAGACTGGTGATTATTATAAGTTTGTTGGTTCCAAATCTGTTGAAGAAAGGAAAGAGAACAAAGGCAAGAGTGCTGCAACTTCTGAAGCTCCAAAGGTTGTGTCTAGTTCTTCATCTGATGACAAAGAGAATTCTGCAAGTTCACCTACTGACTTTGCTGAAACGATAGTTGATGCTCCAAACGATATAAACATGGTCAAAGCAGAGTTTTCGCGTCTTGCAAAGAACGGGCATAAACCATCTGATTCAGGAGAGAAGGTTTCTGGCAAATATATAGGATTGGGATTCCAACAGACACAGGTTAAAGTTGCAGTTTCTCAAGGTAAAAAACAACAACACTTGAAGAAAATCAGTATGAAGCAAGTGAAGAAAGAGGTTTTTCATGCTGAAAAGGTTCAACCGGAGCGATTTTATAAACTCAAAGGCTCAGCTCAAATATTTTCTGATAAGGAGTTTCCACTACATTGTGTGGATTCTCGGAAAATAGCTGAGGTTTTTATTAAATCTGCTGATGCTCCAAAGACCAAGAAGAAACAAACTGCTAAATTTTCTTCTGGAAGTTCAAATGTTACTTCAAAGAGCCCGACTTCGAAATGGGTTCATGATCATCGATATCAGGTATTCGATTCCTTTTATGATCATTTTGGAGATGAATATTTTTGTGAAGCTTTGCAGATTTCCAAAAGGCGAAATGTAAACAATCGCTTGTGTTATAATTGCCGACAAAAAGGGCATATGGCACAAGAATGTCCAGTTTCTGCTGCTTCTAGTTCAAGAAAAGGAAAGGTTCCATTTGTTGGTAAATCTGCCAAACAACGATTCATTGATGAATATGGTAGAGTATTTGATGAATATCCACAACCTACATCAAATACTGATTTATCAAAACAACAAATCTGGAAACCTAAAGTGGTTTCGAAAGGAAACCAAGATACTGGTCGACCAGAAGCGATTCGCTTCGGGTCATTTATAAACTGACGTGTTTGACCAGTGTGCAGGTACTTTTAGAAGACCTATCGGTGATTGAAAAGTTGCTGATGGAGGAGTATTCTGCTGGTTTAAGTTAAATTTCAAGAAATATCAAAATTCAAAATAGAAATTTTTCTGAAAGCTAAACCTGAAAGGTATCCATGTCAAAAGGTCAATTTTCTTTCTTTTTACATTCCGTATGTCGTTTAGGGGGAGAAATTTGAAAAACCAAAAATAGCGTCTTTGTGTTAAAATGAAAATCCAAAAATAGAGTTTTCATTTTAAGGGGGAGAAAAACAGAAAATACAAAAACACTGAAAAATAGAAAAATACAAAAACATTGAAAAATGAGAAATGGTATCTGACATAATTGGGAAATGATGGTACATTGGCTTACGTGTCTGACTAGTGGATAAACTAGATGAAAAAGCCATAAGATCATTGTTCGATGTGCTTGGTAGGATCGACATTAAATCAGAAAGTATTCAGATGTGATAAACACATTAAATACTAATGCTTGACCAAGTGGACAACATCTTGATGCATATCTCATGATATATCAAGAAAAGATATGTGAAAAAGAAAATGAGAAGTCACTGTGTATACATGTGTTCATTTTGCAAAGATTTAAACTTGTTTAATTTTCTTTATTTTCTTAAATGATCGGACTATCTCTGCGTGTCCACAAGACATGTTGAAGATTGAAGACTGGAGTTTAGTTAGAAAATAGATACACTACACGTTAAGGGGGAGTTTGTTAGAGTATATACCTATGCTATGATGTGTCTCGTGTATTGTATCTATGTGAGCGTGTCTTAGTATGAGTTTTAGTGACAATATCATTGGTACCGGACCCAATGGTCCGCCGGACCAAATGGTACGCCCGTATCTTTTGGTACGCAGCCTGTTTAGTCACTAACTATAAATAGGTTTGTGTTAGAATGAATGTGAACACTTCTGTCATTCTTCACCTTCTGTGTGTGTGTGCTAGAGAGAGAAACTAGAGAGCTTTCATTGTATCTTTAAGTGATTCAATACGAAATCTCTTATTTACATCCGTGTTTACTATGATTGATTGATACACGCAGTAGTAAGATCGTATCTCGGTTATACAAAAGGACACGCTCAGAAAGAGGGAATTGACTATCAATAGACCTTTTCCCCTGTCTCTTGAAAGGATTCCTTAAGGATTGTTGCAACCCTAGTAGCTCATTTTGATATGAAGAAGTGTTCATGATACAGCCTGATAGGTTTATACCAGAAGGTCAAGAACATTTACCCTGCAAGTTAAAGAAATCTATATACGGGTTGAAACAAGCATCGCGTCAGTGGTATCTAAAGTTTGATGAAGTCATGAAGAAATAAAGTTTCTTGAAGAATCAAGTGGACCAATGCACATTTCTTAAGATGAGTGGGAGCATTTTCACTATACTTTTCCTATACGTAGATGACATTATATTGGCAAGTAATAGCTTAGATATGTTGCATGAGTCAAAGTGATTACTTTCGCTCCATTTGACATAAAGGATCTTGGAGAGGCTTCTTATGTTATTGGCATCAAAATACACCAAGATAGAGCCAAAGGGATCTTAGGTTTGTCCCAAAAGGCATACATTGAGCGTATCCTCGCTCTATATAACATGCAACAAAGTTCCCCTTATAAAGCTCTTGTAGTTAAAGGAGATGTTTTCGGCTCTTTCCAATGTCTGAAAACAGATGATGAAAAGGAACGTATGAGAATGATACCTTATGCATCTGTAGTTGGGAGCCTTATGTACGATCAAGTCTGCACTCGTCCAGATATTGCTTACACTGATGGTATGTTAGGCCGTTATCAAACTAATCCTGGCCATGATCACTGGACAACAGCTAAGAAAGTTCTTAGATATCTGAATGGGACGAAAGACTATAAACTGACTTACAGAAGAAGTGATAATCTAGAACTAGTTGGATATTCGGATTCAGATTTTACTAAATGCAAAGATGATAAGAAATCCACCTCGGGATACATCTTTATGTTAGCAGGCGGGCCCATCTTATGGAAGAGTCATAAATAGTAGCTAACTACAACATCCACTATGATGGCAGAATAAATTGCTGTTTATAACGCAACCTATCATGGAATGTTGCTTGGAAACCTGATCACTGAACTCAAAGTTGTTTATGCCATCTCTAGACCATTGAAGCTTTATTGTGATAATTCAGCTGTCGTTACTTTCTCGAATAGTAACAGCTCGACTGGTGCTGGACTATATCTCATTACAAAGTATTTGTTCGTTCGTGAACGAGTTGAGGAAAACGTTATTTGTATTGAGTATATAAGTACTAAGGATATGATTGTGGATCCGATGACTAAAGGTCTCCCACCTAAAGTATTCGAAGAACTTGTTTCGAGGATGGGCTTTCCTAAAGACCTTATTTAGCATATCGTACTTCTTATCTTTAATTTAAATTCCTATCCGTTTTAATTTATTTTGTCTCTGAATATGTTATGCATGCCTAACGGCATATAGACAGCTTTACATATAAATCAACGCTAAGGGCTTATTTTCTATGATTGATTCTAATTTAAGTTGAATTTTAATTTTGGGATTATAGTATGATTAATGGGGGTCTTGAGTTGGATAATAAATTCGATGACTGTATTTTTCTGTTGCAGTTCTGATTTAAAATTAAATTGAGTATTGTTTTGGCAAAAAATTATAAAGCTAAATTTAGTAACCAAATTCGTTTGTGAGGTAAGGTGCCCTGGATGGTCAGATCATAAAATTAAATTTACTTATCAAAATTCTGGGTTTGAATAAGCTAAATGGAAACACAAATAATAACTTCCCTGGATGCAACTAGGAACTTCGAGATTTGTAAGGGGAAAAGCCCATAACCCTTGGATGTCTCCAAAGGCCGCGGGCATAAAAGACCTTGGAAACAATAACACACGTTGCCCGTTTGTTTCAACATAAAACAATTCGAATATAAGTGTTTGCGGCTTGCTTGCTAAGTGTTAGTGTGAATACAAGTGATCGAGAGTGTGAAAAATAAAACTTATGCCGCGTTTAAATACATAGATAAGCCTAACTAAACTTCCGAGATTCCAGGGATCTCCTTCCAACGACTTATGGTCGTTATTTGACTGAGTTTGGTGGCGGATCTCTATTTCCACACGTGCTTCCGACTTTAACTGGGTCTACATGACCGTTATTTACCTTCTCGTTCCTGGCTTAGTCACATAGACTCAAAGAGAAAGATTAGTAACGCCATCCTAGCATGTAGGGTATCCGTGCATGCTGGGATTAAGTAGATAGATAAATTCAGAGTACATTAAATCCTGGGATAGTAATTAAAAAAATCATAAACAGAAATCCTGGGTTAGGTTACCGAAAGCGATGTCCCTGTATGCTTGACATCCAGGGGTCTTACGCTGTCGGAGGTTATCAGTAAAATTTTCAGGGTCAGAATTCAGGGTATAACAATTGCCCCCGAAATTCGCAGCTTATAGATAAGATTTACAGCTGTGAATTTTCAAACCAAGATGAGTCATCGTTCCCGTTTTAATCTCGTCAACAGGAATTGCTTTTTCGGTTTCAATCTCATCCCTTGACGTCCTCTCAACCCTGTAACTTCTTTCGCCCATAAATACCCCAACACTCGAGTATTTTACCTCACCCGAGTCGAGAGTTGCGAGCACCGATCATCTCTTTCACCCATTCCGGCCAGGTAGTTTTCTTTTCTCCGAACCCTTTTTCGTTTCTCAAACCATGACCAAGCATCAAGTCCGCCGAGAACCCATCGTCTCTCTTGCCGGGGTGGAAGATTTTCTTGATCAGAAATTTCTCCGCCATCCCGAACAAGAAAGATGTACTTTCACCAACAATGAAATCGCATTGGTGAAAGATTCTGGTCTCCTACCTCATTCTGCTGTCATTAGGGCTTTCGACCCTAGGTTGAGGTCGGACTTCGTCTCTCCAACCTGGGTCTACTTTCCGTTCACCCCATTCAGCATGGGTTTATCCTTACCCTTTTCCGGTCTTGTTGCCGAGTTCATTGATGCCACAAGCCTTTCATATGCCCAAACCCTTCATGTTGTATGGCGCATCCTGGGAACCCTTGATCGTCTGAACAGTTCCTTTGAAAACCTGATCGGCCTGCCGGAGATAGCCTTGGCTTACGAACTGAAATCGCATGGTTCCAGCCATTTCTTGTTCAAGTCCCTTTCGAAGGACATGCAACTTGTCCCTAATGCTACCCAACATGGTGAATGGAAGGGTAAATTCTTTTTTGTCAAGTGTTCCAGCATTCCAGGTGGTCTTTAGCTTCCTCAAGCTTCGGTTGTAGAGGGTAGGCATACATGCAATAGATGTTAGGGTTTTTATTTGAAATTATATGATCTTACCTTGAATGATGTTCTTTGCAGCGAAGAGTTTGAGAGAAATCGGTCCCGAAGAAGAAGAAACGGAGAGTAATCAGCAGAAGTTCCTGGGTATCCCCGAATTCGAACGTGCATTCAAGTAGAGCATCCAGCCCTTTCTCAACCTACCGCCAGCATGTCGAGTTGTAAGTTACCCTGCATTTTGTTAGTTTTTACATACTTGATTCGCTGACATTCTGGGTTATGTTCTGTTTTGCAGCTGCCCCTGCATACGATATTGACGACCTCGAGGCCGCCTTCTCTTTTGGGCTAGCTGACGACCAGGACCTGATGATATTGAGCACCATCAAGGCTGAACCTACTCCTGCATCCCGGGCCACTACATCCAGGGCCTCCGGATTGAAAAGAAAGACCCAAGGATCTAGCACTGCCGCTGCCCAACATCCCCTGGCCGAGCTGTCACCCCAGGATCTCGTTCAGCATGTTGAGCTTGTCACCCATCAGGTAACCCTTGGTTGTTTCTGCATTTTATAGTTAGACATGGAGTCAATTTTTAACTTGTGTTTACCTTTTTATAGGCCAATTCTCGCCTCCTGGAGCTACTCGAGGCCGCCGAGAGGCGCGCCGCTGAGGCTGACACTCTGAAATCCAGGGTTGCCCAAGCTAACAAGGAAGCATCCAAGGCTAAGGCCCGACATGTCAAGGTTCAGAAGCTGCTACTCGAAAACGAGAGGAAGGCAGTTGAGGCCCGAAACCAGCATGAGATAGCCCTTAAGGACTATGTGGAAACATCCAAGAAATCGGCTATGATCTCGATGCTGCAAACCAAGCTGAGGATGGCTAAGGAGGCGAAGGATGCGGGTCATGTCAATGCCAACTAGACTGTGCCATTGTGGCTCAAACAGTTGCGTGTCCTGGGTGGTGCTGTTCCCTAAGAGTACGAGGCTGCTGAGACCCAGGGTGCTAAGATGACCCTGCCTGCTGGTGCATCTGGATCTGGGACTGGAGAGGAGAAACCGGTGACCGAGGATGCTGGGGGTGTGAAGGATGCTGGTGAGGAAGTTGTGAAGGAAGGAGATGAAGGCGCTGAAGATGCAGCAGCCGTGGGTACTGTTCAATAATCCACGGTCTTTTATCTCTTTCCTTGTTTATTGTGAAGCTTTTTTAAACAATGTTTCTTGTATGGTTGCCGGAGGTTTGATTCCCGGTGTTACAATGCTCCACCCACAAGCTAAGTACCTGTGGTTCTGACTTTAAACCACCCTGAGGTGGTTGAACACTTTGCTCCAACCAAGGGGTGGTTACTTTTTATATATAAAAATATGCTTTTGAACTATACGCTTGTATAATATCTTTATCTTTTCTGCACAAACAAACATGTAAACATGATAAGAATGTTAAGAAAATAATCCATACCTTCTACATCTTGTGATAGACCCTGAATGCGAAACTCCGTCTTGTGCAAGTAAATGATTTCTTCTATCCTTAGTGCAATTCTTCTTCTAAATGCTTAGTAACAACCTAAGTTGTTACTTAACCGACATCGAAACTAAAGGATTTGGCATTGCCATGCCATCCTAGGTCATGATCACTGCACATGTTAGGAATAAATTTTAATAACTGAGATCAAACCTAAAAATCCTGGGACTAAACCTAATCATACTGGGGTCAAGCCCAAACATACTGGGGTCAAGCCCAAACATACTGGGGTCAAACTCGGTGCCGATCCGGCGAACTGGGGTCATGCCTGGTGCCGTACTGGCGAATTCTAGGGTCTACCTCGAGCCGAACCAACGAACTAGGGTATTGCCTCGTGTGTCTTTTGTTGGTGTGAAAACACCAAAAACCTTAAGGAACCCCTATATGTCCATAGATCATGAGGTTGTCGCCCATGTTGTCAACACAGGTCGATCCCATAATCATGGGTCCAATATGTGGGTTAACGTTCGCTACAAGCGGGGGTCATGCGCTATAGGCGATTACCCCAAACGTAGGAGAGGTGATATCCTCTCAAACCTTATAAGGTATACTAGATATCTTGAACGGAGGAGAGATGACCAGTCTCTAACTTAGGAGAAATACATCCCTGGGTTCATGCATCCAGGGTCAGTTATCTGTTTTCATAAAAAAGTCTCAACCAAAAGAGATAATAGTTTTTATAGAAAATAACAAAAATGAGAAAATAAGAATAAAACAGAAGTATGAATAATGTAACAGAAATACCTTGATCGACTTTTCAGTTAGGAGACATACCTGAGATGCAGCATCCTGGGGTACTATACTTACATAAGATAGGCCTTTAAATAAATCGTATTCCATGGTCTTGCTGATAATTCACCTTCCATGTTGGCAAGCCAGTATGCCCCCTTACCCGCTTCTGAATCAATAAGATAGGGACCTTCCCATTTAGGGGCTAACTTACCATCCCTGGATTCGTCGTGTTCTGGAATGCCTTCCTTAGAACCAAGTCTCCTTCCCTGAATCTTCGGATCCTCACATGTTTGTGGTAAGTTATAGAGATTCTTTGTTGATATGCGGCCATTCTCCAATCAGCTTGTTCTCGTGACTCATCCACAGTGTCAAAGTCGTCAGCCAGGGATTCGCTATTTGCATCCTGGGTCTGGCTGATAACCATGAATGCTGGGACCACCATTTCTGTCGGAATTACTGCTTCTGTGCCAAAGACCAAGGAAAATGGGGTCTGGCTTGTAGCATTCTTGGATGTAGTTCTATCAGCCCACAATGCTAATGGTAATTCTTCTGCCCATTTTTCCTTCTTCTCCTTGAGCCTTTTCTTCAAATTGTTGATAATGATCTTATTACTAGACTCTGCCTGGCCATCAGCTTGGGGATGCACTGGTGTAAAAGTTATCATGTTTATCCCCCAACTCTCACAGAATCCAGTAGTCCTCTTGCCAATGAACTGAGATCCATTGTCACACACTATTTCGGAGGGTATACCAAATCTTGTTATGATGTTCCTCAATATAAATGAAATGAATTCTTTCTCTCCGACTTGGACATATGCTTTGGCCTCTATCCACTTTGAGAAGTAATCATTCATTGCTAACATGAAGACTTTACCTCCTGGCGCCCTGGGTAGCTTTCCCACAATGTCCATTCCCCACTTCATAAAGGGCCAGGATGTAGGGATAGGATGCAAGGGTTTAGCAGGTTGATGAGGGATATTTGCGTGTCTCTGGCAAGCATCACATTTGAGGGCAAAGTCCTGGGAATCCTTTCTCAAGGATGCCCAAAAGTAGCACGTTCTCAGGATTTTAGACATTAGGGACCTGCCCCCTGTATGATTTCCATAGTCACCTTCGTGAATGTCTTTGAGTACTTCCTGAGCTTCGTCATCTTCCAAGCATCTCAAATATGTTCCTACTATAGATTTTTTTATACAATTTTCCTCTTATAAGAACGTACCTGGTCATTCTGATTCTGAATGCTCTAGTATCCTTTGCCTCTTTTGGGATGGAGCCATTTTGTAGGTAATCTATGATAGGTGTGATCCAAGACGACAGGTTATCCTGGGAACCAGGTTGTTGCGTATCCTGGGTATCGGATGCCAAGACCCTGCCCCTAGTGTCCGTATCTTGTGAGTCTTCCTGTTGGTTGATTGCTGGACTTAATATGTGGATTATGGGGATGTGTGTATCTTCCATTGTCTTGAATACTGACCCGAGATTTGCTAGTGCATCTGCCTTAGCATTCTCCTCCCTGGGTACTTGCTGTATGTTGAAAATTTGAAAATCCTGGGATATAGCCCTTACAACTTCTAGGTACTTAGCCAGTTTCTCCCCTTTCACTGCATAAGATCCATTATAATGATTAGCTAAAAGTAGGGAGTCGACATATACCTAGATGTTCCGGATCCGAAGATGCAAGACCAATTGTAAACCAGCAATCAGGGCTTCATACTCTGCTTCGTTGTTGGTTGCTTGGAATTCATACCTAACAGTCTGGGGTATCATGTCCCCCTGTGGTGATTTCAGTATGATTCCAAGGCCTGTCCCCCTGACGTTGGATGCCCCATCCGTAAATAAGGTCCAACATCATGAGAATTCTTCTTCCTACAAGGTCTGGAATTCTTGATCTACTTCACTCTGGATGTCACTACTGAAATCAGCCATAAAGTCTGCTAAAGCTTGTGATTTTATAGTTGTTCTTGCTTCATAAATCAGGTTGTAAGCACTCAGCTTCAGAGACCATTTTTCCATCCTCCTTGACATCTCAGGTTTTCTCAAAACAGACTTTATAGGGTAGTTAGTTTTCACATGTATAGTATGAGTCTCAAAATAATGTCTAAGTTTAGTAGAAGCCATACTTAGGGCTAGTATAAGTTTTTCCAAATGTGAATACCTGGATTCAGCGTCAAGAAGAATCTTACTTATGTAATATACTGGGTGTTGTTGACCTTCTGCATCCTTGGTTCGGACTGCACTTACCGTATTTCTTGAAACTGCAAGGTACAATGCTAAAGGCTCCCTAGATTCGGTTTCATCAGGAGGGGTGCAGAAGATAGATATGCCTTCAGATCTTGGAATGCTTGTTCATGCTGGGACGTCCATTCAAATTTCTTGTTTTTCCTCAGGATGTCATAGAAATCTCGACATCTCTCCAAGGATTTTGAAATAAACTTGTTCAAGGCTGCAACCCGGCCTGTCAGCCTTTGTACATCCTTGGTTGCTTCGGGTGACTTTAGGTTCATGATTGCATGAATTTGTTCTGGACTAGCTTTGATTCCTATTTTGGTAACCATGTAACCCAGGAATTTACCAGCACCCACTCCAAAATGACACTTCTCTGGATTCAGCTTCATATTGTACTTGTCTAAAATGTCAAAAGATTCTTTAACATCTTGGACATGAGTGCTGACATTCAGGGACTTTACCACCATATCGTCTATATACACCTCCATAGTTTCTCCCAACTTTTCTTTGAACATCATATTCACCAATCTTTGATAGGTTGCCCCTGCATTTTTCAATCCAAAGGGCATAACAATATAGCAGTAAATACCTGTGGGTGTAATGAATGTTGTTTCCTCCTTGTTGCTCGGTTCCATCTGAATCTGTTGAAATCCTGAGGTAGCATCCATGAATATTAACATTTCATGACTTGCTGTTGCATCTACCTTGGAGTCAATGTGTGGCAGGGGAAAAGGGTCTTTTGGACATGCACGGTTCAGGTCTGTATAATCCACACAGACCCTCCATTTTCCATTTTTCTTTTCCGCTACTACCACGTTGGCCAACCATCTTGGGAACTTAACTTCCCTGATCATCTTATTCTTTAATAGACGGTCCACCTCTTCTTGGATTATCACATACTTCTCAGGAGCATACTCTCTTCTCTTTTGATGCACGGGCCTGTAAGAGGGATCAATACCAAGTTTATGGGTTATAACATCTTTGGATATACCTGTCATGTCTTCAGTATTCCATGTGAATGTTGACATTCTGGATCTGAGGAATTCTACCAACTCTTTTTCAATGGGGTCAGGGATGTTAGTGCCGACTGACACTTTTTTCCCAGGATGCGAGGGATCTAGGACCACTTGTTTGACATCCTGTTCCCTTGCCTCTACGATGTCCTTGGACTTCTTCTTTAATTGCTATTCTTGGCGAGATTTTGCTAAAATCTTCATAGACTTTCGCAACCTGTTAATCGTTGTGGATGGTGACCACTCCCCAGGGTGTTGGCAGTTTGACGCACTGATGATAGGTCGAGGGGACAACCTTCATGTCATGAATCCAGGGTCTGCCCAGGATGATGTTATATCCGTACGGAGCATCCATGACACAAAAGTGTTGCATCGAGTTTACCCCCTCAACATAAACCGGAAGTTTCACCTCTCCTAGGGTGTTATTGGTTTCACCACTGAAACCTACAAGGACCGTGGATTTGGCAATGACTTCATCCTGGGGTATCCCCATCTTTGTCAATGTTTCGAGTTGAATGATGTTGACAGAACTGCCCCCGTCGATCAGGATCCTTTTCACGAAGTGATTGGCTATGTAGAGCATAATCACGAGCCCATCATGATGAGGGTCCATGACGTTTGATGTGTTGCAAACACATCCTAAATTAAGAGTCTTTTATTTTATAATTTGAGTCCATTTGAGTCAGTTTCCATTTGTTTTAAGTGCTTTTATTAAAGTTTGAGTCTTTTGGTCCTTTTTATGTTTTCTTATAAGTTTTGTAGGTTTTTAATAAAGTCCCGAGCCAAGTTGAAAGTTAAGAAGAAAAGAAGAAGAAATACTGAAGAAGTAGTTCCAGGCGTATCGCCTGGAACATGATCATGGGCAAGCGGTACGCGCGTGAAAAGGAAAGTCAACGGGGGTTAAGTCGGTTTGACCGACTAAACTGTCGCGTAGCAAGGCCCAGGCGTATCGCCTGGGGGAATGGAGGCAGTAGGCGATACGCCTAAAGCCTCAGAACCCGCAAATCTTGCTTAATTGATATAAATTCGACTTTTAGGGTTTCAATTCATATTCTTGGACTTCCAGACGACAGAGGAGCGATCTGAGACGATTTTCAGAGCCAAGGAAGGTTACGATTCAAGGGGAAAGGCTGAAGATCAAGCATTCGACTTCGGTTACGTGTCGGGTTTTTCGTCTAACCTTTTGTCTTGTGATTATTTGCTACGTCTAGTCATGATTTCTGTTAAAGATTCAGTTTTTATCTGTGTTCTTGATTGGATTATGTTTCTAGGCTAAACTTTTAGAGCCACCTAGACTCATTGTGATGAATTTGATCTTTTGACGATGTCTATTTGGTTTTGACTTATTGATTGATGTTGCACTTTTATTAAATTCCAATGATTGCCATGTTTGATGTATATGCGTGTTATGAGCAGATTGCTAATTGATTATTAATGCTTAATTTACCCGCGAATGTCTTTCGGTTTAGGTAAGTTAGCTAAAGTAGATGACTTTAGCGTTAATTGCTAGAGTGTAGTTAGGGTTTCCTTGACTATTGCATTAATAATTGATTGATAGTTTGATTGTAATGTGCTGCTAAACTGGAGACTTAAAAGGTACAGGTTTAACGGGTAGTTGGGTTGGTTAAAGTTCTAGGGTAGCATTGTCTCAAAAGGAAATGTCCTAGGGCTTTGTCTAGCTTGGTATTCCGTGTCATTCATGGTAGTTATTGGTAGCTCCTGTTATTCTAGGTGTGCTTTAGGTATATCCGAGGGTGACTAGGGTAATTGAGGTAGGACGGACTTAAAAGGTGAACTCCTGTTCGAGCGCTAGAAGTGTAGCTAGGAAGGACTTAAAAGGTGAACTAGCCACCATCAGATTAGTCATAACCGATAGAAGTTGTCATTAGTGATTAGGATTCCGAGTCTAGGTGGTATCTCTCCCTGCTTCTGACAGTTGTCTTTAGGTTTTCCTGGTTTCGTTTGTTTGCTCGTTGTTTATTTAATTTTAGTTAAATCAAATCTCAATCGAAAACCCAAATTTACTCAGTAATTTCCATTTTCATAGGTCCTAGGTTAAGTCTTTGTCTTTAGAGTGTCTTTGGATTCGATATTCCGGTCTTACCTCAGCTTTACTATAATCCGACAGGTACACTGCCTTAGGGTTCGGTTCGGTTTAGGTTATTTTCGGTAAAATTTAGGTGTCTCTTAGGTCTAGGTTTAGGTCTATTTTATTAGTGTTTTTAGAGTCGTTCCGAGCACATCAAGTTTTTGGCGCCGTTGCCGGGGACACTTGGCAATTGGCAAGATTAACTTAGGTCGTCGTTAGGAAATTTTGAGTCTTTTTGGTCTGTCCGTGTCTAGAGTCTTAGGATTTTCTACTTTCGAGTCTAGTTCTTAGGTTTAATTTTTTCTTAGTTTCCTTCGAGTCATTCCATCGTTTTATGCCACACACTCGTTCACGGGGTCCACCTGAGCTGTCACCACTTTCTGATCCCGACGCGGATATCCGTGAACGATTTCGCCTTCTACGCACCGAGCTAGAGGCATTCATCATTTCCACCGCTCAATCCAAACCATCCTCTTCATCCACACACACCACACGCGATACCAAACCCATACCATTCCCCGATCTTTCATCCATGGCGGCACGTCGCACCGTCCACGAGCAGGCTAGCGCCGGAGTCACCGAGGCCCGGTTTGCTATTGCACAGCCTGCTATTGCCAACACCGCGAATTGGCAAGTTCCGTCCCACGTCATCAACGCTTTGACGCATTCCATTCAGTTCCATGGACGTGAGGACGAAGATGCACCGACGCATATTTCTCGGTTTATTCGCATCTGCAACACGTTCGGACTCACCGGAGTCGCGAACGAAATCATTTATCTGCGTCTGTTCCCTTTCTCCCTTACGTCTCGAGCCGCCGAGTGGCTTGAGACGCTTCCGCCGAATTCGATCGCCACCTGGGACGATCTTACCGCAAAATTCCTGAAAAAGTATCATCCCCCAGCCAAGGCTTCGCGTACTCGGGAGGAAATCCACTCTTTCAAGATGGACCCCGATGAGCCTTATTCTGTTGCATACGAGAGATTCAACACCCTTCTGAGTAGATGTCCGCAACACGGGTTGACGGACTGGGCGATCATAGAAAAGTTCTACAACGGACTTCCATATTCTGTTCAGAAGGATTTCAATATTTCGGCTGGAGGGCATATGATGGAGAAGCTCACTGTGGATGAATGTAAATCATTATTCGAGAGCTTCGCACTTGCTGAACAGCAGGCACCCGGAGGTCGGAGCGCCACCTTGGCCCCGACTAGATCACTCGCACCATCTACATCTACCCGGGGTGTCAATCACATTGGCTCAGAAACCATGTCACCTAGGGAGTTAGAGAATATTTACAAATCTTTAGAAGAGATCAAACTCCACATTAAAGCCAAATGTGAGCTGTGCAGAGGCGCTCACGACACTCGAGACTGCCCGCTTGCTCCCGCTGAGCAAGTGGATTATATTGGAAACCGAAACCAGTTCGGTAATTCGTTCCAGTCTGGGTGGAGGAGTGGCCAAAATTCAGGATGGCGAGAGGGAGGAAATCCACCTGGTTTTCAACCAAGATATAATCAGAATGGTGGAGGAACTGAGGGGCCAACCATGAAGGAGCTTACAGAGCTGGTCATGAACCAAACGCAGATCCTGCAGCAGATGAACGCGAGAGATGAGGCCACACAGAAGAAGTTGGCGGAGCATGACACGTTGCTAAGAAATCAACAAGCTTCATTCCTGGATTTGCAGCGGTCAGTCGGTGACATAGCGAAGCAGCTGAAGGAGCTCAATTCCCGTGGGGGTCAATTCTCTGGTAGTACTTACAAGAACCCCAATGCGTCGGTTAATGCTGTTACCACACGGAGTGGTCGAGCTCTGGAGAGTCCATCGCCGGCGGTAGTTGATGAAGAGCCGGTTGATGAAGAGATCGAGTTGGAGACGCCTGACGGGAGGGTGCACGAGAGCATAATGCCAGCAAGTACCGCACCAAACGTCGAGGCCGAGGGAGTGAGAGAGAAGCCGCTAAAATGGGAGGCTGTTAAAGAGAAGAAGAGAGTGAGATTTGCGCCTCGACCAATCACAGCCGATGATCTGAAGCAAGTTCCTTATCCCGAGAGGTTGGTTCAACAGAAGAATGCACGTGAATATAATCAGTTTTTAGAGCTTCTTAAGCAACTTAGGGTTACTTTACCTTTTACTGATGTTATTAAACAAATGCCTAAGTATGCTAAATTTCTGAAAGATATGTTAACTAATAAGAAGAAGCTTGAAAGTTTTTCAGATGTTACTCTTGATGCTAATTGCTCTGCTGTAGTTCAAAATAAATTGCCTGAGAAATTGACTGATCCTGGTACATTTACAATTCCGTGCTCTTTTGGTGATTCATCTGTTACATGTGCTTTAGCTGATCTAGGTGCCTCGATTAATGTGATGCCTTATTCTGTCTTCATGCATCTAGGCTTAGGAGAGTTAGAGCCGACTAGGATGACGATTTCTCTGGCGGATAGGTCGGTAGTTAGACCCAAAGGAATAGTGGAAAATGTTCTTGTTCAAATTGATAAATTTTTGTTCCCTATAGACTTTGTGGTAGTTGACTGTGCATACGATGCTAGTTGCCCTCTGATTTTAGGTAGGCCTTTTCTTAGGACTGCCCGTGCTTTAGTGGATGTTTTTGAGGGTACCATAACTTTGAGGGTTGAGAATGAGAGTGTGATGTTCAAGGTGGGTAGAAAAGAGGATAAGGGCTCCGAATCTATTTGCTTGATAGGTACTTTCATGTCCTTTATAGATTTGGTGGTTGTAGGTAATAGGTTAGAGGATGAGGAGATTGTAGAGGGTGAGTGTGGGGAGGACACCGGGGGGTTAGTTGAGGTAATTGATCTAACTGATATTTTTGACCCGTTAGTAAAACCCGGTGCGAAAGAGAGTGTAGGTTTGGTTGTCGAGTTAGCTAATGAGGTGTTGAGTGACCCATTAGGAGAACCCGTGGAGTTGGTTACTGTGGAGAGTGACTTGGTAGTGGATAAGGTAGTTAGGACCCCCACACTTGAGGATTTAGGTATTTTGGATGATAGGATTGTGCTTAGTTCAAGTGTGGGGAGGTTAGATGTGATTGTTGCTACCCATGACCCGGAAATGAGTTTTCTTGGTAAATGTCAATTTCTTCCGGGTAGGTATAAGCATTGGAAGGTTAAGAGGTTGTTGAGAGCAGAAAAGTTTAGTGCTTTATGGGGTAAGAAGTTGTTAGATGGTTGGTTGGTTAGAAACCGGTTGAAATCCGGTGTTTTTGTGGTCAAGGATGTTAAATCCAAGCCTCCTGATGGTTTTGGGAGGTTGTGTGATGTTTTAAGTTGATTGATGCAGTATCTGGAGTTGTATATTTCTGTATTTGTGGTTTTAAATTTATGCAATTTTTCGTTTTTCGTGCATTTGCGTCTTTTGGTGTGTGTTTTTGTGTTTGCAGGTAATTCTGGAGATTCGAGCTATTGGGAATTTGAGGATGTGCAGGTCAAATTTGCAGTTTTGGCTGGAAATTTCGACTAAGGAGCTGCTGGAGCATAAAAGAGATAGAAAATATTTTGGGGCTTAATTCTGAGGTTCCCTGGAAATCACGTTCCAAGCGTATCGCTTGGAGGATGGTGGGTTATACGCGATACGCTTGCTCCTTTGGCGGGCAGGATGTTTGAAGTTCCAGGCGTATCGCCTGGGAATTTCATGGCTGTAGGCGATACGCCTGTAGGAGGTAAGTCAGAAAATTTTTAAATCTTTAAATTTTATATTCGTTCTGTTTACCGGAGTTCGTGGATCGTTGTTGGTTGCTGTGCTGAGTCTCTGGAATGTCAGGTGAACACGTTTCAACTTCTTTTATTTTATTTATTTTATTTCTGATTTGTTTTTTGTTCCATTCCACATTGAGGACAATGTGTGATTCAAGTGTGGGGATGGGATACGTTCGTATTTAGTCTTGAGTCTTTTAGTTTTGGTGTGTTATTGAGTCTTATAATTGGTCACTTTTACCTAAAATTACCAACGGACATCACCAGAGGTATTCTTTCACAAGGTCTTACCCCCGAAATCATACGTGAGTATTTTGCCTGCGAGATCCGGAACATCATCAGAGGTACTTACCACGGGATACTATCCTTAGTTCGTACATGAGTATTTTGCCCCTTCACTCTAATTCATTAGCCAAATTATTAACTAACATGCTCAATTGAAATTCTAAGGACATAGGAGTGAATGCCTAGCTGCTAAATAGCTAGTAGTCTGCTAGTGGTCCCATTCTAGGAGTGATCAGGGATTCAGAATCCCTGATGACTCCTAGGATGGAAGAGACCGCTTTAGGCTAGATACTGCTTATGCATCCTTAGACATATCAATGAGCACACTAGTTAATAATTTGAGCTAATGAATTAGAGTGCAGCTGGGCATAATGACTCATGTACAAACTAGAGGATAGTATCCCGTGGTCAGTACCTCTGATGACTGTATCCGGACTCTCGCGGGCAAAATACTCAATGTATGATTTCGGGGGTAAGCACCTTGTAGACAGTCAATACCTCTGGTGATGTCCGTCGGTAATTTTCCAGGTAAAAGTAACCAACTATGAAAATAAAACATATTTGAACAATATTCAGAAAATTTGAAAATTTGAAAAAAAATTGAAAAAAGAATGATAGTTTAGTGAATAAATGCTTAAAAAAGTTGCATATAAATAAATAGTTATTCTTTGGACATCCTAGTATCTGGTTTAAGGGGGGGTTGGAGGAAATATATAAATTTAAATCAATTATACCCTTTGCTTTGACTGAATATGATTCGGTAATAGGTTGAACTTGACCTTTCTTTAGTGGGATCCATTGCGACTGAACTTATATCTGGTAATTTTATAAACACATGGGGGCGAAAGAAAAGGTTGGTGGTTGGGTTTAATCGGATTGAAATATCGGCAATCGTAGTTAGGGTGTTATTACGTTATGGTTTGTGGAATTGTATGGTGGCTGTTGAATTTTGGAATGTTAATGTTTTAGAAGTCAATCTCCTGGTTGTGATTCCATTGCAGTATTTTTCGAGGACGAAAAAAGAGTCAGTGTGGGGATGTTTGATGTGTTGCAAACACATCCTAAATTAAGAGTCTTTTATTTTATAATTTGAGTCCATTTGAGTCAGTTTCCATTTGTTTTAAGTGCTTTTATTAAAGTTTGAGTCTTTTGGTCCTTTTTATGTTTTCTTATAAGTTTTGTAGGTTTTTAATAAAGTCCCGAGGCCAAAGTAGAAAGTTAAGAAGAAAAGAAGAAGAAGTGCTGAACAAGCTAGTCCCAGGCGTATCGCCTGGAACATGATGATGGGCTAAGCGATACGCGCGTGAAAAGGAAAGGTCAACGGAAGGTTTAAGTCGGTTTGACCGACTAAATTGTCGCGTAGCACTAGGCTCCAGGCGTATCGCCTGGAGGAATGGAGGCACTTCCAAGCGATACGCTTAGAAGCCTCAAAACCCGCAGAATATTGCTTAGTCGATATAAATTCGACTTTTAGGGTTTCAATTCGCATTCTTGGACTTCCAGACGACAGAGGAGCGATCTGAGACGATTTTCAGAGCCAAGGAAGGTTACGATTCAAGGGGAAAGGCTGAAGATCAAGCATTCGACTTCGGTTACGTGTCGGGTTTTTCGTCTAACCTTTTGTCTTGTGATTATTTGCTACGTCTAGTCATGATTTCTGTTAAAGATTCAGTTTTTATCTGTGTTCTTGATTGGATTATGTTTCTAGGCTAAACTTTTAGAGCCACCTAGACTCATTGTGATGAATTTGATCTTTTGACGATGTCTATTTGGTTTTGACTTATTGATTGATGTTGCACTTTTATTAAATTCCAATGATTGCCATGTTTGATGTATATGTGTGTTATGAGCAGATTGCTAATTGATTATTAATGCTTAATTTACCCGCGAATGTCTTTCGGTTTAGGTAAGTTAGCTAAAGTAGTTGACTTTAGGGTTAATTGCTAGAGTGTAGTTAGGGTTTCCTTGACTATTGCATTAATAATTGATTGATAGTTTGATTGTAATGTGCTGCTAAACTGGAGACTTAAAAGGTACAGGTTTAACGGGTAGTTGGGTTGGTTAAAGTTCTAGGGTAGCATTGTCTCAAAAGGAAATGTCCTAGGGTTTTGTCTAGCTTGGTATTCCGTGTCATTCATGGTAGTTATTGGTAGCTCCTGTTATTCTAGGTGTGCTTTAGGTATATCCGAGGGTGACTAGGGTAATTGAGGTAGGACGGACTTAAAAGGTGAACTCCTGTTCGAGCGCTAGAAGTGTAGCTAGGAAGGACTTAAAAGGTGAACTAGCCACCATCAGATTAGTCATAACCGATAGAAGTTGTCATTAGTGATTAGGATTCCGAGTCTAGGTGGTATCTCTCCCTGCTTCTGACAGTTGTCTTTAGGTTTTCCTGGTTTCGTCTGTTTGCTCGTTGTTTATTTAATTTTAGTTAAATCAAATCTCAATCAAAAACCCAAATTTACTCAGTAATTTCCATTTTCATAGGTCCTAGGTTAAGTCTTTGTCTTTAGAGTGTCTTTGGATTCGATATTCCGGTCTTACCTCAGCTTTACTATAATCCGACAGGTACACTGCCTTAGGGTTCGGTTCGGTTTAGGTTATTTTCGGTAAAATTTAGGTGTGTCTTAGGTCTAGGTTTAGGTCTATTTTATTAGTGTTTTTAGAGTCGTTCCGAGCACATCAACGTTGCACCTGCCATCTTCACCGAAGGTAACGTCTTTCAGATCAGCTTGTACTGAGGCTTTGACTGACTTCTTGGGTACATCTGACTTAGTCTCTCATGCGTGCCTTTTAGATACAGAATAAGAAGTACCACATATATCAGATCCACCATAAATAATATAAATTATCTTTGCATCCGGGGAAGGGGACGCTGCCCGCTCAGGATGTCCGCGTGATCTGTCTGCATCCTGGGTTTGGTCAGCACCCCTGGATTTTTCAGGCCGATCAGCGCCCTTGGATTTATCTTTCTTTCTCCCAGGAGCTCTTTCGGGAAGCCTTTGCTCAACAGGTAACTGATCTCTTTACGCATGGCTATGCAATCCTCGGTCACATGAGCAAAGTCTTCATGGTACGCAGACCATTTGGACTTATCCTTCCAAGATGCTTGTTTATCTGTCTTCCTGGGCTACCTCGCTTTGTCCCCCAGGTCCCGCATAACATTATTCACACATGCAACATCAGTAGCATAACATAATTCATAAAAAGTAGGATACTCTTCATCATCCTCGTCTTTACCCTGATCTACCATGTTAACCGTTGGATTATGGGGTTTGGAATAGGGTTTAGGCCTCTGGGACCTTGGATGCGCTGGTTCTGGTTTCCTGTTAGAGGAACCGTATCTTGGGGCAACGCCCGCTTTTTCCTGTATTTCCCTGTCCTCTTCAAGCCTGATGAATCGTAGGGCCCTATGCCTTACTTCATCAAGTCTGTGACAGGGGTTCATTACAAGATCTTGATAGAAGGGCGAATCCTTCTTGAGACCCATTTTAAAAGCCTGGACATCGGTAGCCATGTCCATACTGGAGATATCCAAGGTCTCTTTGCCAAACCTGTTTACATAATCCCTGAGAGATTTGTTAGCATTCTGGGTAACCCTATAAAGATCACTCGTCAGTTTTTCAAAATTGCGACTACAAGAGAACTGGTTATTGAATAAGTTAATTAAATGAGAAAAAGATGTGATAGAAAAAGGTGGAATACTCAGCAACCATTTCAAGGCTGAGCCTGTGAGTGTCAACCCGAAACCTTTACATAGGCATGCCTCCTTGATATCAGGGGGCATGTAGATCACCTCCATTCTCTCCATATACTGAGCCACGTGTTCCTCCGGATCGGTTGTGCCATCGTACAGTTTAATACCGGGAGTCTGGAACCTCTTGGGTATTTCCACGTCACATATTGGGGAAACAAACATTGAAAGTCGATGACTCGATGGTGCCACTTCAGGGATAGGTTGGACCACTCCAGGAACACTCGAGATCATCTCTTTCAATTTTTTGAGTTCCCTTGCCACTGCTGGGCTTAGACCTGCATCTCGCACAGATTCATTAGTATGGGCATTAAGATTAGGAGTCCCAAGGATGTTACCAGCATCCTGGGTAGTGGTGCCCTATGATTCGCAGCAGATTCCCTAAATGTAGACATCTTGGGTCTGTCAGCTAAGATAGTGTAAGCAGTAGCAAATTCAGGCCTTGGATCTACAATTTGAATGTCATCTGTTAGGCTAGATTCATTCCCAGGACTGTTGTATTGTAGCCTTCTGGCCTGGACAGGAGACATGGGTGTATGATCCACCCTGTTCATTTCAGACCTCAACCTGGCTATCTCTCCAAACATATCTTGATTCACTTTCTGCTGTTGCTCCATGTACTGCTATACCTTTGTGAACATGGTAAGGAGCTCATCATTAGAGACCATTACTAGGATCTCCCCACCACGTCATGATACTGTGACACCCTAATTGGTAGCCCTGATAGTGTTGCGGTTCACAGTAGTGGTTGTTGATGTGGTGACCCGTGGCGGTGAAGGAGGAAGAATAGTGCTGGTTGTGGTATAAGTGCCCGCAGGGGTAGTCGCATTCGAGGTAAATTCAGTAACCAAATTCGTTTGTGAGGTAAGGTGTCCTGGATGTTCAGATTATAAAATTAAATTTACTTGTCAAAATTCTGGGTTTGAATAAGCCTAAATGGAAACAAAAATAATAACTTATGTGGATGCAACTAGAAACACCGAGATTTGTAAGGGGGAAAAGCCCTTAACCCTTGGATGTCTCCAAAGGCCGCCGGCATAAAAAACCCCTTGGCAACGATAATACACATTGCCCGTTTATTTCCACATAAAACAATTCGAATACAAGTGTTTGCGGCTTGCTTGCTAAGTGTTAGTGTGAATACAAGTGATCAAGAGTGTGAAAAATAAAACCTATGCCGCGTTTAAATACATATATAAGCCTAACTAAACTTCCGAGATTCCAGGGATCTCCTTCCAACGACTTATGGCCGTTATTTGACCGAGTTTGGTGGCAGATCTCTTTTTCCACATGTGCTTCCGACTTTGACTGGGTCTACATGACCGTTATTTACCTTCTCGTTCCTGGCTTAGTCACATAGAGTCAAAGAGAAAGATTAGTACCGCCGTCCTAGCATGCAGGGTATCCGTGCATGCTGGGAGTAAGTAGAAAGATAAATTCAGAGTACATTACATCCTGGGATAGTAATTAAATAAATCATAAACAGAAATCCTGGGTTAGGTTACCGAAAGCGCTATCCATGTATGCTTGACATCTAGGGGTCTTAAGCTGTCGGAGGTTATCAGTAAAATTCAGGGTATACCAAGTATTGAACCTTGATCATGCTTAGCTAATAACTCATCATAAATGATTACTCGGCCAAGTGGGAGAATGTTGGAATATATTTATCTAATATATATATATATACTTACGTATATATATATATATATATATATATATGTTTTGGCTAAAAATTACTTAAGTAGGATTAGTAAAGTTTGAACCAAATATGAATGTGAGGTTCGGTGCCTAGGTTTTAGATATGAAAACTGTTTGAAGAAATCCTGGGACAACAGTAGAATTCCAGGGACAAACAACTTAAATCCTTGGTAAAAAGTTATGTTTACTTATGAAATTCGTTAAGAAGCTTAGCAACACAAATGTAACCTGAAATGCAAGCTAGAACACCGAGGATTTGACTAGGGAAAAGCCCTTAGCCCTTAGATGTCTCTAAGGCGCCGCCGGCATATAAACCCCGGGTAGCGATAACACACGCTACCAATTTATTAATCACGTAAATGTTTGAGTACAGAGAGTAATCAGAGAGTTTAGTACGAGAATACAATGAGTAAAGCTCGAATGAGCTGAAAATAAACGACTAAGTGTCTTATTTATACTCCTAGATCTTCAACAACTTGTCCGATATTCCAGGGATCTTCTCTCCAACGTCTCTTCCAGTTGGTTGACCGAATCTTCAGCTAACAACCTTTGACCACGTGCTAAATGAGTCTCTAGCTTCCTTTATTCGACCGTTGGGAGACTTTGTCAACCTGTCTTCACTTAGATAAAGGCACAAATACGTTAGTAACAATGTCCTAGCATGCAGGGTCATTTCCACATGCTGGGTCATTCGTAGAATAAGGATGACCCTGGATTAGACTTATCCTGGATCATAATAATGCGTAACCAGAATAAAATAAAATGAATATGGACTTTCCTGGGTTACAGCGACATCCTGGGACATTACCTTACTCCTGATACATTCAGGGTCATTTGAACTTTACTTGTTAAATTCTGGGTTATACAATTCCTGGGTCACTCCTGTCCTTGGCCTTTACCTGCACCCTGGATTATCAGCCGAGAATTCGGGGTATAACAATTGCCCCCAAATTTTCGCAAGTGGATAGAATTTACAGCTGTGAAAATTTGAAATTTTGGGTTAAATCACCCCTTGTTTCAATCGTGTCCGTTAAAAGAGGATCCGCTACGCCACGTCGTGGGGTCGTGTCCCATCACCTCTACAACTTCTAAATCCCCTTAAATACCTGCATTTACCTCTTCTCTCTTCACCATTACCGTTTTCGAGAGCAAGGTTCAACTGCTCGGACCTCCGGCTTTTCTCCTCTTCCGATCAGGTAAACTTTTTCTCCCCACTTTTCCTTTCATTCTCCGATCATGACTCGTAAGAAAATACGAGCGGAGACAACGGCTGAAGGGACTGGAATCGAGGATTTCCTCGATCAGTTCTATTTACAGAGCCGAGCGCTCGAAGCCTGCACTTTCACCGACGACGACATCGCTACATTGTTGTCGTCGGGCCTTTTCCCTGAATCCACTGAGATCAGACCCTTCGACAAAAGGGTTCGATCGGATTTCTGTTCTGAGACCTGGGTCTGCTTTCCTTTTACTCCTTTCTCCATGGGGCTCTCTTACCCTTTCACCGGCCTTCTGGCCGAGTTCTTCAAGGCTACTGGTCTTGCATTTGCCCAAACCCTTCCTAATGTTTGGAGAATCCTGGGTTCCATAGATCGTCTCAACAATGAGTTTGATTCCCTGGTTGGGTTGCCTGAACTGGCCCTGGGTTACGAGCTCAAATCCCATGGTAACAACCGATTCTTGTTCAAAGCTTTGAACAAAGAAATTCAGATGATTCCTCGGGCTTCATTTCACGAGGAATGGAAAGGGAAATTTTTCTTTGTGAAGAGGTCAACTATTCCAGGAGGGGTGAGCCTTCCGATTAGGTGGAGAGTAGACGGTAGGTCTTTACCTGCATTAGGGATTAGGATTTTATCTTATTCAAATACTAACCTTGGATTTTTGTTCTGCAGTTCCTAGCTTAAGCTCCATCGGACCTGCAAATCCTGGGGTGTTCGAGAGATTTGAAGCTTTCCTCAGCATCAACGAAGTGGACCGAGAATTCAGGGCGGACCCCCACCAAGCTGCTTCATCCACCTCCCATAGCATGTCAAGTTGTAAGTATCTTGGTACTCTGCTTTTTAGACCTAGGATTTTCTCTGGATTCTGCTAACTTTTTATGCTTTTTGTTTCTTAGCTGCTGCCGCTGTGAACCTTGAAGAGGTGGATCTGGACGCCTATCTGCTGAGTGATGACGACTTCCAGGTCCTGGCCACGGTAAAATCTGAGCCTCCATCGGTCCCCAAAGCTCCACCTTCCAAGACCTCAGGTACCAAGCGTAAAACCAGGGCCACCACCTCCGCAATATCAATGCAGCCCCTGGAGAACATGGACGCTGCTGGGCTACTTTCACACGCTGAGGCCATCTCTCGCCAAGTAAGTAAATCCTGGGTACCCCTGAATTTTCCTGCACAGTTAGTCTATTCAGAGTTTAAATTGTTAATTAACTTGCCTTTGTATGCAGATTGCTGGGCGATTCTTTGCACTGGTCCAGTCCGCTGAGAGGCGATGCCCAGGATGCTGAATCCTTAGCTAGGAAGGAGGTCGCCACCCTGAAGAAGGAACTGAGCTTGACCAAGATCGTTGCTGATAAGAACCTGGGGCTGGTGCAGGAGCTGGAGAAGAGGGCTGTTGAGGTGCGGGCTGAGCATGAGGCTGCGCTGGTTGCGAAGGGTGATGAGGGTAGGTTGATTGCCCGCATCTCGCTCCTCCAGTGCCGGTTGAAGATGGCGAAAGAGGTCAGGGACCTGGGGTTTCAGAACCCCAATTGGGATGTGTCCGACTGGGCAAACAAGCTGCGCAACTTAGGCGCCACCATCCCCGCAGGGTGTGACCCTGAAACCGGCCCTGGATCCAGCAAAAGCACCCCATCCAAGGGCTCCGCTGGTCATGCCATGGACATCGACCAGCCCAAGGGAGGAGAGCAGCCGGCCCAGGACCCTAAGGCAGCAGAGAAGGCAGCGGAGGAGGAGGAAGCGAAGGGGACGACCCAGGATGATGCTTGAAGGTTGCTGGTCGTCTTTTTCCTGTTCTTATGTTTGTTCTTGAAAACAATTTTAATTTCTTGTTTGTGATGGTATACCGGATGATGTTTCCCGGTTTATTTTGTTTAAGACAATATCCCACTCCTGGATGTGGAATCCAGGGTCTTTTGATGTGTCCCCATCCTGGGACGTCCGGAGCTTTTCCGGGCCCAGGTTGGGTTTTATATATATATAACTGCTTTAGTTACATGCTTGTGTTTGAAATATCCGAAATGCATTTGCTGACGTATGAAATAATACTAGGGTTTACCTTGGTATTCCTGGGCTGCCCCCAGGATTTAGGAATCCTCGTAGCTTCAGTAGACTTGTGAATGTTCCCCTGTCACATGAACATAATAATTAGAATTAACTAGCCAAGTAGTTAATTTGCTTAGGTTTCAGCCGTTATGACCCTGGATTAGGTTAATAATCCTGGGTCACTAGGTGATCCCTTAAGTTATTTCTGGGGTCATGCCCGGTGCCGTACTGGCGAACTAGGGATTTCCTCTTAGTCGTACTGACTGAACTAGGGCATGTCCTCGGAGACTTAAGTTGGTACGTTAGGACCAATCCATCTTGAAAACGCGTTTATCGTTTTAAACCTTAAGAGATCCGCATATGTCCCTGGATTGGGAGGTTGCCACCAATGCTATTAACACGGATGATCCCACAATCCCAGGGTTTCATACTTGGATCACGTGCGTCTCGGGCGAGGCAAAAATTGCCACGTGCGTCCCGGGCGAGGCGTGATAGCCTATATTCGGATGGAGGAAGCTTAGTCCTCAAACCTTAGGATTGGGTTTAGGCCTTACCCAATACGGAAGTGAGATGGCCAGTCTCAAACTTAGGAGTCATACGCTGATTGTCGTTGGCTTGGAGTATGCTTTGTTCCACGTACCTTGAATTTCTGAGCATCCTGCATTTTGGGTGTCCTGAATCCTGGGATACCCTGGATTCTGAGTAACCCAATTGACGAAACATAGATCTTAGCGTATTCAGGGTGGTGAATAATAATTAATGCAACATGTAACTGATGTTAATAAATGAATAATGAAGGTAAAACATATAAAGTGATAAATGAAATAAATTAAGTGAGAGGGACTGACCTGGATTTGCAGCATTAATTTAAAATCAAACACATACCTGGGTGGCCGAATCCTGGGACAGGTAACCTTACATGAAATACGCCTTCAAGTGTATCGCATTCCAAGGTCGTGGTAATAGTTCTCCTTCCATATTAGCTAGCCAATATGCCCCCTTACCAGCCTCAGAGTCAATTAAGTAGGGGCCTTCCCATTTAGGAGCCAACTTACCATCCCCTGGATTTGTTGTGTTCTGAAATGCCTTTCTAAGTACTAGATCTCCCACTTTAAACCTCCTGATCCTCACATGCTTGTTGTAAGTCTTGGAAATTCTTTGTTGGTAGGCTGCCATTCTCCAAGCTGCTTGATCTCTTAGTTCATCCAAGGTATCCAAGTCTTCAACCAGGGACTGATCATTCGAATTCTGGGTCTGAGAGCTGACCCTGAATGTTGGGACCACCATTTCGGTTGGGATAACTGCTTCAGTACCAAAGACCAAGGAAAATGGGGTTTGGCCTGTGGCGTTCTTGGAGGTAGTCCTGTCTGCCCATAGTGCCAAGGGTAACTCTTATGCCCGTCTTCCCTTCTTCTCCTTCAATCTCTTCTTCAAGTTATTTATGACGATTTTGTTGCTTGATTCAGCCTGGCCATTAGCTTGAGGATGCACTGGAGTCGATGTTATCATCTTTATGCCCCAGGATTCGCAGAATCCTGTGGTCCTATTCCCAATAAATTGGGAGCCATTATCACAAACGATCTCAGATGGCACTCCAAACCTTGTTAATATGTTCCTTTTAATGAAGGATATAACTTCTTTTTCCCTGACTTGAACGTACGCCTCGGCTTCAATCCATTTTGAGAAATAATCTGTCATTGCTAACATGAATACCTTTCCTCCAGGGGCCTTGGGTAATTTACCAACAATGTCCATTCCCCACTTCATGAAGGGCCAGGATGCTGGAATAGGATATAAAGGTTCTGCAGGCTGGTGAGGCACATTGGCGTGTCTTTGACATGCATCACATTTTTAAGAGAAATCCTGGGCATCTTTCCTCATAGTAGGCCAATAATACCCTGTTCTCAGAATTTTGGACATCTAAGGACCTGCCCCCTGTATGATTTCCACAATCACCCTCATGGATGTCTTTGAGTACTTCCTGGGCTTCATCCTTCTCCAAGCACCTCAAATATGTACCTGCAAAAGATTTTCTATATAATATATTATTGATAACTACGTACCTGGCTACTCTTACTCTGAATGCACGGGCATCCTTCTCGTTCCCTGGAATAGTACCATCCTGCAAATACTGAATAATTGGTCTGGTCCAGGATTCCTCTTGGGTTGAAGAATCCTGGGTACTGGATACCAGGATTTTTTCTGCTGTGTCAGAATCCTGGGTATCTGTACCCTGGTCTATTGCTGGTGTTAGTACATGAATTATAGGAATATGGGTGTCTTCAAGAGCTTTGAATACTGAACCTAAGTTTGCCAATGCATCTGCTTCAGTATTCTCCTCCCTTGGTACTTGTTGGATATTAAAATTTTGAAAATCCTGGGACATTCTTTTTACCACCTCCAAGTATTTGATTAATTTCTCTCCTTTAGCTGCATAAGACCCATTAAAATGGTTAGCTAAAAGAAGAGAATCAACGTATACCTGGATGTGCTGAATTCCCAAGTGTAATGCTAAATGTAACCCAGCAATTAGGGCCTCATACTCAGCTTCATTGTTAGTTGCTTGAAATCCACATCTGACAGCCTGGGGTATCATGTCCCCCTGTGGCGATTTCAGTACGATTCCTAGGCCTGTCCCCCTGATATTTGATGCTCCATCAGTGAACAGGGTCCATGACCCTGAAATTTCTTCCTGTTGAAGCTGCTGAAATTCATGGTCCGCTTCTTGTTGTATGTCAGTACTGAAATCAGCCACAAAATCAGCTAGAGCCTGGGATTTTATAGCTGTTCTGGCCTCGTAGATCAGATCATACGCACTTAGCTTCACCGACCACTTAGCCATTCGACCTGACATTTCTGGTTTTCTCAAAACAGACTTTATAGGGTAGTTAGTTCTAACATGAATTGTATGAGTTTCGAAATAGTGTCTAAGTTTAGTAGATGCCATGCTTAGGGCTAATATAAGTTTTTCAAGGTGTGAGTACCTGGATTCAGCATCAAGTAAGCTTTTACTTACGTAATAAACAGGGTGTTGCTGACCTTCTTCGTCCTTGGTCAGGACTGCACTTACCGTATTTCTGGAAACTACTAAATACAGGGACAGGGGCTCCCCTGGATTAGGCTTCATGAGCAAGGGTGCCGTGGACAAGTATGTTTTCAAATCCTGGAACGCCTTCTCGTGTTCTTCCTTCCACTCGAATTTCTTGTTCTTTTTTAGGATGTCATAGAATTCCTTGCATCTTTCCGAGGGTTTTGATATAAATCTATTCAGGGAAGCAATTCTACCTGTAAGTCTTTGAACGTCCTTGGTGCTGGATGGTGATTGTAGGTTGGCAATTGCCCTGATTTGCTCTGGACTTGCCTCTATGCCTCTCTTGGTTACCATGTATCCCAGGAATTTGCCTGCTCCGATTCCAAAATGGCACTTTTCTGGATTTAGCTTCATGTTATATTTATCCAGGATGTCGAAGAAATCCTTAACATCCTGGACATGGTCATTGATGACCCTGGATTTCACCACCATGTCGTCGATATACACCTCCATCGTGTCCCCCAGTTGTTCTTTGAACATCATGTTAACCAATCTCTAGTACGTTTCCCCTGTATTTTTTAGTCCAAAGGGCATAACTATATAGCAATATATACCTGTTGGTGTTATGAATGCCGTATCTTCCTAATCCTGGGGTTCCATCTGAATCTGCTGAAATCCTGAGGTAGCGTCCATGAAAGTCAACATTTCATGGCCTGCCGTAGCATCGACCATGGAATCTATGTGTGGTAGCGGGAATGGATCCTTTGGGCATGCACGGTTCAGGTCTGTGTAATCCACACACACCCTCCATTTACCATTTTTCTTTCCAACTACCACTACATTGGCTAACCACCTGGGAAACTTTACTTCTCTGATCATCCTTGCTTTTAGGAGTCTATCAACCTCTTCCTGGATTATGACGTTCTTTTCCGGTGCAAATTTTCTTCTCTTTTGGTGTATGGGCCTGAAAGAGTTATCAATTCCAAGTTTATGTGTAATAACGGATTTAGAAATACCTGTCATGTCGTCATGGGACCAAGCGAAGGTTGACATTCTGGTTCTGAGTAGATGTATTAACTGTTCCTCTATTGGCCCTGGAATATTTGTTCCAATATAGACTTTCTTCCCTGGATTTGAGGGGTCCAACTCGACAGCTTTGACGTCTTGCTCCCTTGCTTCCAGGGCTTCCCGGGCCTTTTTCTTTAATTGCTATGCTTGTCTTTGTTTGGAAGATATTTTCATTGATGTAGTGTAACATTCCTTGGCCTCTTGCTGGTCGCTATTGACTGTGATCACACCCCAGGGTGTTGGCAGCTTCACACATTGATGGTACGTCGAGGGTACAGCCCTGTTATCATGAATCCAGGGTCTACCCATGATTACATTGTACCCTGATGGTGCGTCCATCACACAAAAACGCTGAACTGAGTTGAGTCCTTCTACGTAGACTGGAAGCTTGATTTCACCCAGGGTATTCTTTGTTTCGCCACTGAAACCCACGAGTACCGTGGATTTTGAGATGATCTCTGAATGCGGAATTCCCATCTTCTGCAAGGCCTCCAACTGGATTATATTTACCGAACTGCCTCCATCAATCAAGATTCTTTTCACAATGTTGTTGGCAATGTGAAGCGTTATCACCAACCCGTCATGATGAGGGTCTATAATATCACGCCTGTCATCTTCTCCGAATGTAATTTCCTTGATATCAGGCTGAACGGAACTCTTCCTGGGTCTTCCCTCTCTATCCGACTTGGATTCCTTGGCGTGTCTCTTTGCTGCAGAATAAGATGTACCACAAATATCAGAACCACCTGGAACGAAATGGATTACCTTAGCGTCTGGGGGTGGTGAGGATGCTCTCTCAATACGGCCATCGGTGTGTCCAGAATCCTGGGACCTTGCACCATTGTCCCTGGATTTTGGGTTCTGCTCCCTGGATTTGTCCTTCTTTTTCCCTAGGAGCTCCTTCAAGTAGCCTTTGCTGAGTAGATAGCTAATTTCTCTCCTCAGGGCCATGCAATCCTCGGTCTGATGACCAAAGTCTTCGTGATAGGCGCACCATTTGGACTTGTCCTTCCAAGTGGAGGGTCTATCGCTCTTCTTGGGCCACCTTGCTTTGTCTCCAAGGTCCTGCATAGCAAACATGACACCAGAAACATCAGTAGTAAAGCAATAATCATTAAGGGAAGGATATTCTTCTTCCTCTTCATCTTGGTCCACACTGTTCACTCGGCGTTCATCGGGCCTTGAGTATGGCTTGGATCGCTGTGACCTAGTATGTGAGGACTCTGATTTTCTGTTAGAGCTGTTGAATCCTGGGGTGGATTCACCCTTTCCCAGGATTTGTCTATCCTCCTCTAGCCTGATGAATCGGATAGCCCTATGACGAACTTCATCCATCTTATGACATGGAATCATAACCAGGTCTTGATAGAAGGGCGAGTCTTTGTTGAGCCCCATCTTGAAGGCCTGGACTGCAGTTGCCATGTCCATGTTCGGTGTTTTGGTCAAAAATTCACTTGGGAATCCTGTATTCCAAACTTAGATTGTGAGGTAGTGTGCTTAACTATCAAGTGAGCAAATAATCCAAGTTGGGATGATAACACAAGGATTTTAGCGAGGAAAACTCCAGAATCCTTCGAGTTGCCCCTAGGAATCCTGGATAAAAACCTCGGGTGCCGGCTGAAAAACCGCCACCAAGTCAATATTATTAATGATCAAGCGAATCGTTACAACGGGTTGGAGGTTTGATCGATCAGAGCTATGTGATACAATGATTCGTATTCGTAAGTAAGCTAATGAAAGTGTGTTGTATGTTCCTACTGATCGAATCCTCGATTTATATAACAAATACAATAATAACAAACTTTCCGGGATTCCCGGGATCCTATCGCCCAACTAATTCGACCGTTAGTGGCCTCTCCGTTCACTTGGTCCACGATCTTCTTCAGCTGGAGCATAAGTTTCGGAGGTAGTTGACGACTCTGGTGCTACCTGGTCAAATAAACATGTGGCAAATATGAAGGTTAGTAAAAATAATAAAGTCAGGATACCTGAGTTTACGAGATTCCCAGATGACAATAGGATTCTTGAACTGTCTGAGCTTCCTGTGAGCATCCTGAAAATACACCCTTAACAATTGCCCCTTGAATTTCAACAGCTGTGGATAAGTTTGACAGCTGTTAAAATTCAAAAAGATGCCTTTTTAACGGCGTGTAGACGGTAAAAGCAGTTAGGATGTGACTGATTTCTCGGCGTCCAAGAGATGGGACGTTTTGCTTTAAATAGGAGGTAAATCCACGAGATCTTCACCGTCTTCTTCGCAAAAAACCTCTCGAGCTTCTCCGGTATTCCAGGTCAGTCCCGTTCTTTCTTTCTCGTTTTCCTTCGCGTTTTTCGGCCATGGCCAAGAAAATCACACGTGCGTCTTTGTCATTGATCTCTCCGACTCTCGAAGATTTCCATGATCAGGGGTATATCATCCCCTGTGAGGAAGAAGCTTGTTCCTTCGACGATCGCGATATCCTCGAACTCAAGAACTCCGACATTTTCCCACCGGGAACTGTTTTCCGACCCTATAGTTCTCTCGTCAAGTCTGATTTCATGTCTACAACTTGGGTCTGTTTCATGTACTACCCTTTTTCGCTCGGGATGACATTTCCTTTTCCGGAGCTTATCACCCAGTTCTTCAAAACTACCCGACTTTCTTACTCCCAAACCATGCCGATGGTCTGGAGAATCTTGTATTCTCTGGACCAGTTGAACCAAACCAGGAATCTCAACATCGGGATTCCTGAGATCTGTGAAGCTTACAAGTTAAGGACCCATGGTTGTAGCCGATTTGTTCTCCAGGCTCGTACTTCTAACTCCCAGTTGATTCCCCGAGCTTCCCACAATGACCATGACTAGAAGAAGCGTTTTTTCTTTGTCAAGCGAGACTCGATTCCTGGGGGGACGGAGTTGCCGTTGAAGTGGGTTGAGAAGGGTAGGATATTGATGTTTTTTGTTGTTGCTGATTTTCCGACATGTGTCTAACTTTTCTGTCGTTTTCTTCTTTGCAGCACCCAAATTTGAGAATCTCATCAAGAAGCAGCCTGATTTCAAGAAGCTTGAAGCTATTTACCAGATCCCTGCCAGCGAGAGAGCTTTGGTTCTTGAAGCAACAGCTAGTGAAAACAGCTACTCGGCCGACCACACTCCCGCCATGTCTGGTAAGTCTGTGCAGGATTCTGAATCGTTTACTTATTCGAGCATCCTAGATATTAATAACCTGTTTTTGTCTGCAGCTTCCAAATCCAGCGTGTCGTTTTCCTTGAAGGATCTTGACAGCCTTCTGAAGGTTAAGAAGGAGCAACTCGAGCATCCCACTGTCTCCAAGCCGCCTGTCAGCCGGCCAAAGGCCTCGGGTTCCAAGAAGATGAAGGCCCCTGAAACTTCAGCAGCTCCCACCGTGTACCTGGAATCTTTTGAAGATCTTGCCCCGTCTGAGGTCAGCAACATGATCCTCTCTATGCAGACCATGATCAACCTGGTAAGAAGCTCAAGCAATAATTATATTAGTATCATACCTGTTACTGCCGCTGATCAGGATTCCTACTTGTGCAGGGTATCGAGAAGCTGAGCTTCCAGGCTATGGACATGGAGAAGAAGCTCGCCGAAGCCAACGAGAAGATTCAGGGCCAAGCTGAAACTGCCAAGGGTAAGACCCTTCTCTATGAGCATAAGCTCACTGAGCAGCGTCAAGCCCTGGAAGCCAAAATGGCTGCTGATGCTGAAATTGGCCAACTCTCGGCTGCCCGGAGCGTCCTGGAATGCAAAATTCAAATGGCAGAAGAGGCTGAAGCGGCTGGCTTTCAGGTGCCAGGTTGGGATATCGCAGGCTGGAGGTTGGTCTTGGAATCGTTGGGAGGAGATGGTGATGGGGAAGGAAAGGATGGGACCGATGGTGGCTCCTCAAAGGTGATTCCGGATTCTCCGGTAGCGATGACAAGGGCTTATATGATCGAGCTGGGAGCGGGCCAGAAGTTGGAGGACGTGGTGAAGCCGGTGGAGGAGGAGAAGACAGTGGGCGATGAGGACAATGCAACGGTCTGAGCCCACTTTTTTATGTTTTTTGGTGGTTCTTTTGGTTGTCCTTGTGGTTGAAACAATTTCCCTTTTCCTGTAATGAACAAGCAACAAACAACAATGGTAGGGATCCTGGTGGAGGGATCTTGTGTTTACAAGACGAAACCAGAATTCCCAAAAACAATATTTTGTGTAGAACCACGAGATGATCTTACTACTGCATGATTCGGTAATCAGAGAATGAACACGATGTAAATAAAGCTTTGCTTTATTGATTCACTAAGAGGTTACAAGCTAGAGAGAGAAACACCTTCAGTTACACACAGTTAAGAGATATAGAAATGACAGAACTACTAAGCACTCTCTCTAACAAGCTATTTATAGTCACTTAGCAACAGGCCAGCGTACCACCTGCGGACCATCTGGTCCGCCCGGACCATCTGGTCCGGCGGTGCATGTGGTACGGCCAGTGACTATATCACTCACATAGATGCTCTAGATTAGATACAATACACGAGACACACGTTAGCATAGGAATATGCTCTAACAAACTCCCCCTTAACGTGTAGTGTATCTAGCTATCTATCTTTCTAACAAAACTTCAGTCTTCACTCTTCAACATTTCTGCGTCTGATCTTCAACTTGAAATCTTGTCAGGATTAGAGCTTGCATGGCTGGATCACTCTTGAATCATGTTTGAACTTCAAGATCCACTTATGAAAGATATAACATACTCCCCCTTTCACCATGCTTGAGTCATCTCACACAGAAACCTGCAATTTCAGAAGACAGAAACGCGGCTTACCTTTTCTTTTGAAAATTAATTTAATCTTGGTGCAAAACTTCTCTTCGAGAATCCAAGATATAATTTTGAATGTCGAATTTTGTATCATTGTATCGATCGGTTGAAAACAAATAAGAAACAAAATCTTTTTGGCTTTTTGAAACTTTATGCTAAAACACACCTAAAATCTTTTTGGATTTTTCAGATATGAAACATAAATGCAATACAAAAATGAAATACTGAATCACACACTATTTTTGTCTTTTGCGAGAAAGATCACAACTTGGGATCATATTGGTCATAACATGCTGAACTATACTTCAATTTCAATTACTTCAGCACACAAGTCATGTCGATTACTGATATAATTTGTCCATCTTAAACTCAGGCACAATCATACTCATACCATCTGGATATGTTATTGTATTGATTAGATTTGCATTGACCAGTGTACCCCATACTATCAACCATACTCAGATATGTTTTTGCTTTTTATATCACACTTTGTGATTTCATTTGTGATTTAATCACATAATGATTGTATTCATGATTCAGTCAACTGTGTTCCATGCAAAAAGAAATAAGAACGTTAAATCGTCTACCTTAAGGTCGATCTTTCGATACGCAGATAAGGCCTCGGATTTAACAAAATAAGAAAATAAAACAAGTTGAAATTGTATAACCCAACAACAATCAGGTCGGTACTCCCGTACACGCAGAGAAAGTCCGATGAGTTATACGAAACACCAAAGAAAATAAAGCAGAACGTCAAACGAACAACAATCAGGTCGGTCTTTCGACACGCAGAGAAAGTCCGAACGTTTGACAAAATAAAGAAAATCAAACAAGTTTAAATCTCTGCAAAATGAACACATGTATACACAGTGACTTCTCATTTTCTTTTTCACATATCTTTTCTTGATATATCATGAGATATGCATCAAGATGTTGTCCACTTGGTCAAGCATTAGTATTTAATGTGTTTATCACATCTGAATACTTTCTGATTTAATACCGAGCCTACCAAGTACATCAAACAATGAGGATCAGACTGATGAAGATTGTCGGGGCGGATCAAACGGCGGACCAAATGTTCATCCGGCGGACCAGACTCAGTTCGAACTAAAATCGACTGATTCTCATGAATTCGACGTTTTCGATCGAAAAATTGGTTCAAATAGGTGCGAAAACACTCCAGAAACACTCAGAAATCATTTTTCATCACAGAAACACTCGGAATTGGAAGAATTTGATGAAAAATGATGAAAACCCAAACTTTCTCTCTCTAGAATTAGAAAACTTACCAAATCACAGCAGTAGAGCAACCTGGAATGCTCTGATACCACTTGTAGAACCACGAGATGATCTTACTACTGCATGATTCGGTAATCAGAGAATGAACACGATGTAAATAAAGCTTTGCTTTATTGATTCACTAAGAGGTTACAAGCTAGAGAGAGAAACACCTTCAGTTACACACAGTTAAGAGATATAGAAATGACAGAACTACTAAGCACTCTCTCTAACAAGCTATTTATAGTCACTTAGCAACAGGCCAGCGTACCACCTGCGGACCATCTGGTCCGCCCGGACCATCTGGTCCGGCGGTGCATGTGGTACGGCCAGTGACTATATCACTCACATAGATGCTCTAGATTAGATACAATACACGAGACACACGTTAGCATAGGAATATGCTCTAACATTTTGACCTTCGAGCTTCTCAAGTGGAGGGATCCTGAGGTTTTCAGGACGAAGCTTGAGAAGCTCATAATCTTCCGTAGTTATTAATAATATCAGTATCCTTTGGCTTCTCAAATTGTCTTTTGTATTGAAATTTTTGGTTGGTAGAATTAGTTTATAAAAACTTATCAAACATCTAAAAAATGGCTTGTATGTTGGAAAACCATTCGAAATTTGAATAACACGTTAGGTTAGCCTAAATAGTAAAAACTGACCTTTGAATTTTTCCTTAGTCGATTTTTTTTTAATTCAAAATAACTATATCTCCTTCTACCTGATTTGGGATTCTTACGGGAATCCTGAATGCACCTTTCTCAGCATTCGTCACAGTTTCTTCGAAAACCTGAAACAATTTTGAGAGGCTTCTTGGCCTCCGGCCGAAGCCGATATCTCCAAGAATAAACAAGTTAAAAATAAACTGGGGTTAAACCCGGGATTCTTGGGAGTAAGCCAAAACTGGGGACAAGCCCGATAAACTTGGGACTAAGCCAAAACTGGGGACAAGCCCGATAAACTGGGGACAAGCCCGATAAACTAGGGACTAAGCCAAAACTGGGGACAAGCCCATACGTATGTGACATGAAAATGCCAAAACCTTAGATAACACGTTAGTGTTATAAACCTTGAGAATCCGCCCAGCGGCCTCCAGTGACAAGATTGTCAGCCACCCCTGGAGTGGACTGGTCCGGCCACCTTTAGCGTACCGGGGGACAACGTGCGCTACTGGCGAGGGTCGTGCGCTACTGGCGATTACCCAAACTTAGGAGAGGAGTCAGCCTTTCAAACCTTAGAAGGTATGCGGGACACCTTAAACGTAGGAGAGGTGGCCAACCTCTAACTGGGGATATACCCAAAATTCTCTAGGATTCTCAAAATCTGCAAAACACTCAACGCTTGGTGAGGGGTGGGTGTTAGCCTAGCTAACACCACTCCGATGCTTAAGTCAGTAACTTATCACAAAAATAATAAGAATTAATTGAAATAGGATTAGAATACGTACCTTGGATTTATATATTGAGGATCCTTGGGATTCTGCCTGAGATTCTCAACGGGATTCTCACATAAAATAAGCTTTGAGGTGTATGGCATTCCAGGCTCTTGGCAGAGGTTCTCCTTCCATATTCACCAAACGGTATGCCCCCTTACCCTCTTCAGAATCAATAAGGTAAGGGCCTTCCCACTTGGGTGCCAACTTCCCATCAGCACGATTGGTAGTATTCTGAAAAGCTTTCCTCAAAACCAAGTCACCTACTTGGAATCTTCTTAGCCTGGTGTTCTTGTTATAAGATTTTGCTATCCGTTGTTGATAAGAAGCCATCCGGATTTTGGCCATATCTCTGAGCTCCTCAATTGTTTCGAGATCCTGAAGGAGATTCTGGCTATTGGTTTCAGGATCCTGGCAGTTGACTCTGGCTGTCGGGAGTACCATTTCTGTAGGGATCACAGCTTCTGCCCCAAACACTAACAAAAATGGTGTTTGGCCAGTAGCATTTTTAGGTGTAGTTCTGTCTGCCCAAAGGACAAATGGCAGCTCCTCAGCCCATTTACCTTTCTTGGAGCCCAACTTCTTTTTGAGATTGTTGATTATGATCTTATTACTGGATTCTGCCTGCCCATTAGCTTGAGGGTGGACAGGTGTTGAAGTGATCATCTTGATGCCCCAGCTTTCACAAAAGCTTGTTGTTCTCTTGCCTATAAACTGGGAGCCATTATCGCATATGATCTCTGCCGGAATCCCAAATCTAGTGAGGATGTTCCTCTTGATGAAGGATATCACTTCCTTTTCTCTCACTTGAACATAGGCTTCTGCTTCAATCCACTTGGAGAAGTAATCCATCATGGCAAGCATAAACACTTTTCCTCCGGGAGCCTTTGGCAACTTACCCACAATATCCATGCCCCATTTCATGAAGGGCCATGGGGATATTATAGGATGCAGATGCTCAGCAGGTTGGTGGAGGATATTGCCATGCCTTTGACAAGCATCGCATTTTTGTGAGAAGCTCGCGGCATCCTTCTTCATGGTTGGCCAATAGTATCCGAACCTGAGAACCTTAGAGAACAGTGCCCTGCCCCCGGTATGGTTTCCACAATCTCCACTATGGATATCTTCAAGCACCTCTAGAGCTTCTGAGTTCTCTAAGCACCTTAAGTAGACACCTGCAAGAGATCTTTTATATAGAATGTTATCAATTATAGTATAGGGTACTACCTTTGTGCGAAAAGCTCTGGGGTTTTCGCCCTTTGGAATTTCCCCATCTTTGAGATATTTCCGGATCGGGTTGGTCCAGGATTCCTGAGCATCTTCAGGATTCTCAACATCTGCACCTGTATCATCGTCAACAGCCTGAGCTTCCTGTAGAGCTATCGCTGGCGTCAAGATGTGAGTTATTGGAATTTTGACATTCTCAGGGATCCTGAGTGATGAAGCTAAGTTTGCCAAGGCGTCGGCTTCTGCATTATCTTCTCTTGGTACCTGCGAAATGCTAAAATTTTCGAAAAATAGAGATAATTTTTTAACAATTTCAAGATATTTGATCAGATTCTCCCCTCTCACTGCATAAGAGCCATTAAATTAGTTAGTTAATAAGAGAGAATCAACAAACACTTGTATAGATAGGATTCCCATATCCTTAGCCAGCTGCAATCCAGCAATTAAAGCCTCATATTCAGCTTCATTATTGGTAGCCTGGAATTCACAGGATATGGATAGAGGTATTATGTCCCCCTGTGGCGATTTTAGCAGGATTCCCAGCCCTGTTCCTCTGACATTCGAGGAGCCGTCGGTATAGAGGATCCAGTCTTCTTTGAGCTTCTCAAGTTGCTGGACTTCCTTTTCAACCTCTGGTTCAATGTCACTGCTGAAATCCGCCACAAAGTCAGCTAATGCTTGGGATTTGATTGCTGTTCTTGGTTCATACTTGATGTCGTAGGCACTCAGTTTGACTGCCCACTTAGCCATCCTTCCTGACATTTCCGGCTTCCTGAGAACTGCCTTGATAGGATAGTTAGACATCACAATTATAGTATGGGTTTCAAAATAATGTCTAAGTTTAGTGGAAGCCATTATAAGAGATAAAATTAACTTTTCAAGGTGAGAATACCTGGATTCTGCGTCTAGCAGAGTTTTACTTACATAATATACCGGATGCTGCTGACCTTGATGGTTTTTTACCAGGACTGCACTGATTGAACTTCCGGAAACAGCGAGATATAAATATAACAGCTCCCCATCATCTGGTTTCATCAATAACGGGGCTGCTGACAGGTAGTCTTTCAGGCATCTCAGGGCTTCTTCATGCTTCTGAGTCCATTCGAACTTCTTGTTTTTCCTCAGGATATCATAGAAATCCTTACTTTTTTCTGAGGATCTTGAAATGAACCTGTTGAGCGCTGCGATTCTCCCTGTCAACCCTTGTACTTCTTTAACATTCGATGGGGACTTCAAATTTAGGATCGCTTTGATCTGCTCTGGACTTGCTTCTATCCCTCTTTCAGTAACCATGTAGCCCAGGAATTTTCCAGCTCGCACCCCAAAGTGGCACTTAGAGGGGTTGAGCTTCATGTTATACTGATCAATGATATCGAAGGCTGTTTGGAGATCCCTGACATGATCTTCAGCCTTTTTGGATTTCACTACCATGTCATCTATGTAGACTTCCATCGTGTCCCCCAGTTTCTCTTTGAACATCATATTAACGAGCCTCTGGTAGGTGGCACCTGCATTTCTCAAACCAAAGGGCATAGCAGTATAACAATATATACCTGTTGGAGTCATAAATGCCGTATGCTCCTGATCGCATGGTTCCATCTGAATTTCTTGGAATCCTGCCGAGGCATCCATAAAGGTGAGCACCTCGTGACCAGCCGTGGCATCCACCATAGCATCAATATGGGGAAGTGGAAACGGATCCTTAAGACAGGCTTTGTTCAAGTCTGTGTAGTCGACACAAACTCTCCACTTTCCATTCTTCTTCTGGACCACCACCACGTTTGCTAGCCATCTAGGGTACTTGACTTCTCTGGTCATCTTTACTTTGAGAAGCTTGTCGACTTCCTCCTGGATGATTATATTTTTCTCTGGAGCAAACTTCCTCCTTTTTTGATGTATAGGCCTGAAAGAAGGATCTAAACCAAGTCTATGAGTAATTACATGTTTAGGGATACCTGTCATATCTTCATGCTTCCATGCGAAAGTTGAAGTTCTGGCTTTGAGAAGCTGGAGTAATTCCTGCTCAACATTTGCTGGGATGCTTGTTCCCACGAGCACCTTGATTTCCGGATTCCCAGGGTCTAGAGGCATTTCTTTGACTTCCAGCTCCCTGTCCTCCTGCAATTCAGGTGCCTTTTTCTGTAATTGCTATCCCTTCGTCACCTTAGTGGTGTTCTTTATTGAAGTTGAATAACAGTTCTTAGCTTCCTGCTGGTCGCTTTCACTTCTCACAACTCCCCAGGGTGTAGGAAGCTTGATACATTGGTGATAAGTTGAAGGGACTGCCTTCATCTCATGAATCCATGGCCTGCCAAGAATAATATTGCAACAAGAGAGAGAATCTATAACACATAATTTTTGCATAGAGTTTACCCCCTCTATATATACCGGCAGCCTGATATCCCCAACGGTGCTTTTAGTTTCACCGCTGAAGCCAACTAAGACTGAGGATCTTGCAACTATTTCAGTTTCCGGGATCCCCATCTTTTTTAGTACATCAAGACGGATTATATTTACTGAGCTTCCATTATCAATCAGGATCCTGCGAACAAAATGGTTAGCAATATATAAAGTAACCACAAGACTATCATGATGAGGATCCTGAACATGAGAACGGTCACTCTCATCAAAGGATATAAGCTTGTCCTGAGTTAGGGTGGACGTCCGGACAGGTTTGTCACCCTGTTCAGATTTGGATTCCTTAGCGTGCTTCTTGGCTGAGGAATACGAAGTGCCGCAGATGTCTGAGCCTCCTGAGATGAAGTTGATTATCTGGGCATCCTGGGGTGGAGAAGCTGCCCTCTGAGGCACCTTGTCGGCTTCCTGAGTCTTTATCTTCTTTCTGCCAATCAATTCTTTAAGATGCCCCTTGCTGAGTAGATAGCTGATTTCCTTTCGGAGTGCTATACATTCATCTGTTAGGTGGCCAAAATCTTCATGGAAGGCACACCACTTGGTGTTGTCTTTCCAGGATCCTTGCTTAGTATCCTTCCTGGGCCATCTTGCTTTTTCGCCTAGATCCTGCATAGCACACATCAAACCACCAATGTCAACGGAAAAACAGTATTCAGATACCTTAGGATACTCCTCCTCATCATCATCTTGGTCGACGGCATTGACTTTGTGATTTTCCGGTTTGGAGTATGGACGAGATCTATATGGCTTCCCGGGGGATTCCGCCTTCTTGCTGTTAGGGTCATATTTAGGAACCTCCAATCTTTGGTGGATCCTTTTGTCATCTTCCAAACGAATAAATCTCAAAGCTCTACTGCGTACTTCGTCAAGGTTCCTGCAAGGAGCCATGACAAGGTCATCATAAAATCGTGAATCTTTGGAGAGCCCCATTTTAAAGGCTTCCACGGCTGCTGCCATATCCAGATTAGGAATCTCAAGAGATTCTCGTCCAAATCTGGCAATGTAATCCCTGAGAGGCTCATCTGACTTCTGAATTATTCGGTACAGGTCACCTGTGAGCTTCTCAAAGGTCCTGCTGCAAGAAAATTGATTGTTAAACAAGTTAACTAAGTGAGAAAATGACGTAATAGTGTTAGGAGGAATGCTCAGTAGCCATTTCATGGCTGGTCCTGTTAAGGTTGAACCAAAGCCTTTGCATAGACAGGCTTCTTTAATTCCTGCCGGAATGGGATTGATCTCCATACGCTCCCGGTAATGTGCCACGTGTTCGTCAGGATCTGTGGTTCCATCATAGAGCTTCATGCTTGGAGTCTGGAAATGCTTCGGGATCTCCACCTGAGATATTGGCCAGGCAAATCTGGAAATCTTGTGGCTTTCCAAAGGAACTTCAGGGATAGGTTTCAGGATCCCTGGAACATTTGATATCATTTCTTTCAACTTCTGGAGCTCCCTAGCGATACTTGGATGAATACCTGCATCATAAGGAGCACCCTGGTTAGAAACAATAGGGATTGAATTGGACATGTTACCTGGGTCAGGAATCTGGATTGGAATCCCGGAACCATATCCATAGCCCGCTGGGAAGCTCGGCTCTGTGGTGGTCGCTGTTTGCATGGGGATAACGTCTCCGTCATGCACTTCTGAGGAGCTAGTCTTAAAGATTCCTGCAGAAACAGAAGGATTAGAGTATTGATATCCTTGAGGGTTCTGGCTTGGATTTCCAACAGAAAAAGGATATCCTTGAGACGGCAAGGCTGAGGATCCCAACAATGATGGAATCCAAGGACTCTTGTAGCGTGACTGTGAGGATTCTGGTGGGAAAGCTCCTGAGAATCCAGCGGTACTCTCCACGTTTCCAGCGGCTTGAGAAGTTATTGTAGGAGCTGTAGTGAAGCCTGATGCTGATTTGTAATTGTAGCGAGACGGATCTGAGGATCCTGAAGCATTGAAATCAAGATGCCTAGGAAACAGAGGGCTTTGTTCTCCCATGGGCTTCCTAGATTTCTTTAGCTCTTCAATCTCCTTCATCACCGTTAAGTTGGTTTTTTCTTGCTGATCCATTTGATTCTTTACCTGCTTAATCAAGGAAAACAAATCACTGTTAGTAATAATAGGATCAACAGATTGGACCTGGGGTCCTGTGAAGACAGGATAATCAGTTTTTCTCGGTTGCTCGTCCACTTTCTTCTGACGGTCATTGGTCTTCTTCTGGCTTCCTGGGATGGAAGGAAGAGGAGTAATGGAAGATGATGTAGAGGCCGAGACAGTTTTTTGCGGGTTTGACATTTTTTGGGATTGGAGATCAAATGAAGTGAATGATATATGGGATTTTGGTAGGATTAAGCACCACTTGCCCCACGGTGGGCGCCAAACTGTTTTGGTCAAAAATTCACTTGGGAATCCTGTATTCCAAACTTAGATTGTGAGGTAGTGTGCTTAACTATCAAGTGAGCAAATAATCCAAGTTGGGATGATAACACAAGGATTTTAGCGAGGAAAACTCCAGAATCCTTCGAGTTGCCCCTAGGAATCCTGGATAAAAACCTCGGGTGCCGGCTGAAAAACCGCCACCAAGTCAATATTATTAATGATCAAGCGAATCGTTACAACGGGTTGGAGGTTTGATCGATCAGAGCTATGTGATACAATGATTCGTATTCGTAAGTAAGCTAATGAAAGTGTGTTGTATGTTCCTACTGATCGAATCCTCGATTTATATAACAAATACAATAATAACAAACTTTCCGGGATTCCCGGGATCCTATCGCCCAACTAATTCGACCGTTAGTGGCCTCTCCGTTCACTTGGTCCACGATCTTCTTCAGCTGGAGCATAAGTTTCGGAGGTAGTTGACGACTCTGGTGCTACCTGGTCAAATAAACATGTGGCAAATATGAGGGTTAGTAAAAATAATAAAGTCAGGATACCTGAGTTTACGAGATTCCCAGATGACAATAGGATTCTTGAACTGTCTGAGCTTCCTGTGAGCATCCTGAAAATACACCCTCAACATTCGGGATTTCCAAGGCTTCTCTGCTGAATCTGCTAACGTAATTCCTTAGGGATTCTCCTGCATTCTCGGTTACCCTATATAAATCACTTGTTAGTTTTTCAAAGCTACAGCTGCAAGAGAATTGATTGTTAAATAAGTTAATCAAATGCGAAAACGAAGTGATAGAGTAAGGAGGAACATTCAGGAGCCATTTCAGGGCTGCCCCTGTTAAGGTGGACCCAAATCCTTTACATAGGCATGCTTCCTTGATTTCAGGGGGCATGTAGATAACCTCCATTCTTTCATGGTATTACGCCACATGTTCTTCAGGGTCTGTCGTGCCGTCATAAGGTTTCACTCTGGGTGTTTGAAACCTTTTAGGTATCTCCACATCACAGATTGGTGAAGCAAACCTGGACAGCCTATGACTTGCTGGCCCAACTTCAGGGATAGGCTGCACAACTCCTGGGACGCTTGAAATCATCTGCTTGAGTTTCTGAATTTCTTGCTCCACTGATGGGCTGATCCCTAAATCCTGCACTGAATTGTTAATATTAGCATAATGGGTGAAAGTTTGGGGAGTATTACTGACATCCTGGAGTATGTTTGTCCCAGTATTAATGACTAGTTCTCTGATGGTAGTCATTCTGGGTAAATCAGCATGGGCCGTTTGAGCAGGGAAGAACGTTGATCTCCCGTTCAATGGGGTGACATCTTCATGTACCCTGGAATTATTCCCAGGGGTGTTGAAATTCAGAATCCTGGGGTCAAGTGGAGAAGGTTGAGCTGGTGCAGCTCTAGGTATCTCCGATCTCACGCTCGTTAGTTGGGCCAGGTATTTCCGAGATTCCAGGGATCTCCTTCCAACGACTTATGGCCGTTATTTGACCGAGTTTGGTGGCAGATCTCTTTTTCCACACGTGCTTCCGACTTTGACTGGGTCTACATGACCGTTATTTACCTTCTCGTTCCTGGCTTAGTCACATAGAGTCAAAGAGAAAGATTAGTACCGACGTCCTAGCATGCAGGGTATCCGTGCATGCTGGGAGTAAGTAGAAAGATAAATTCAGAGTACATTACATCCTGGGATAGTAATTAAATAAATCATAAACAGAAATCCTGGGTTAGGTTACCGAAAGCGCTATCCATGTATGCTTGACATCCAGGGGTCTTAAGCTGTCGGAGGTTATCAGTAAAATTCAGGGTATACCAAGTATTGAACCTTGATCATGCTTAGCTAATAACTCATCATAAATGATTACTCGGCCAAGTGGGAGAATGTTGGAATATATTTATCTAATATATATATATACTTACGTATATATATATATATATATATATATATATGTTTTGGCTAAAAATTACTTAAGTAGGATTAGTAAAGTTTGAACCAAATATGAATGTGAGGTTCGGTGCCTAGGTTATAGATATGAAAACTGTTTGAAGAAATCCTGGGACAACAGTAGAATTCCAGGGACAAACAACTTAAATCCTTGGTAAAAAGTTATGTTTACTTATGAAATTCGTTAAGAAGCTTAGCAACACAAATGTAACCTGAAATGCAAGCTAGAACACCGAGGATTTGACTAGGGAAAAGCCCTTAGCCCTTAGATGTCTCTAAGGCGCCGCCGGCATAAAAACCTCGGGTAGCGATAACACACGCTACCAATTTATTAATCACGTAAATGTTTGAGTACAGAGAGTAATCAGAGAGTTTAGTACAAGAATACAATGAGTAAAGCTCGAATGAGCTGAAAATAAACGACTAAGTGTCTTATTTATACTCCTAGATCTTCAACAACTTGTCCGATATTCCAGGGATCTTCTCTCCAACGTCTCTTCCAGTTGGTTGACCGAATCTTCAGCTAACAACCTTTGACCACGTGCTAAATGAGTCTCTAGCTTCCTTTATTCGACCGTTGGGAGACTTTGTCAACCTGTCTTCACTTAGATAAAGGCACAAATACGTTAGTAACAATGTCCTAGCATGCAGGGTCATTTCCACATGCTGGGTTATTCGTAGAATAAGGATGACCCTGGATTAGACTTATCCTGGATCATAATAATGCGTAACCAGAATAAAATAAAATGAATATGGACTTTCCTGGGTTACAGCGACATCCTGGGACATTACCTTACTCCTGATACATTCAGGGTCATTTGAACTTTACTTGTTAAATTCTGGGTTATACAATTCCTGGGTCACTCCTGTCCTTGGCCTTTACCTGCACCCTGGATTATCAGCCGAGAATTCGGGGTATAACAATATATATATAGGGTTAGGTTCAAATGAGAACTTTTTATTTTGAGAACTTTTGAGAACTAAATCTCAACCACAAATTTCAGGGGGGGGGGGGGGGGGCACTACAATTCATGGGAGGGGGGATACATGTAATAAACTTGTGGCTCAAATTAGTTCTTTTTAGTTCTCAAATCAAATTGGTTCTCAAATGATACTCTCCCATATATATATATATATATATATATATATATATATATATATTATGTGGCCTTAATCATTTATCTTAAATGATCAATTACCTAATTAACCCTATCAGACATTTATTTGATGGACGTAATTGGCCTTAATGATAGAATTAGGGTTTCCCCTTTGGTGTATAAATATAGAGATTATATCAGAGGTAAAGGCTAATCACCATATCATAATTTCGACCTCCTCCTTTACTCTCTCTAATTCGCAGACCTCCTGTGACTTCCATCCTCATCATATACCCTAAACGGAAACCCAGTCAAGAACAAGATGGATAATCTGACTGCTGCTGATCTCAACCAGATAACTACAGGTAATATTTATACTATTATCTGTTTTATACATCTAACGATTCAGGATTCGATTAACATTAAACATTAAAATGGTTTGGTTTTGATTGGAAGAAATCAAACATGAAAGGAAGAAACTCGAACTTGAACTCAAGTCTTACAGAGTCACAGGAAGAACTCGAACCTTTTGATGCCTCGATCTCTAAGAATTGAAGAACTCGAACATGGAAGTAAGAATAAGTCTCTCGATCTATACTCTATAGAAGAGCGGATGTTTTGTTCCTTTCGAAAATGAATTAGCGTTATTACCTATTTGACTCTGTTAACCGTGTATTTCGGTGTTGAATAAAAAAAGAACGTCTTAAAAATAAGCAGGATGCAAGGATCAAACATGTGGGTTAAGAACCAGAACCTTTAGGCTAGATCATTGTTTTATAATTTTAATGGGGTTACTTTTATATATATTCAATAGTGTCATCGATTTTTTTTTTAAAAGATGTCCTAGTATCCTACGAGTTCACAATCGAGCGGATAACTTAACCTCGGTACTATACACAAGTAGGTCCACCCTACCTCTAATCTATGCAGTTAATACGGTCCAAAATCAAATAGCGGTCGAGGACCGCTATATAAGATATGGGTTATCACAGTGATATAGCGATGTGATAACAATAATTTTAATATATAGATAAATATATATATACACATATAATTATTTATAAGAAACATAAAACACCAAACACCAAACATTTACTAGTAACAGTAAACATTAATACTCAAAAGTGTTTGTGGAGTTTATAGATGCATGTGAAGATGGCTTCAGATGACATTGGTTGGAAGTTGGAAGAAGTTAGTGCAACCCTAAAACTTCATAACCGCTATAGCACTGCTATATGAGACCAATATCGGTGCTATATCGGCCGTTATGACCGATAAATGCGAAACCGATATTTAAACCACTATACGAGACCGATATTTTGCATAGGGTCCGCTATCCGATATAGCACCGCTATAGCCCCTCTATAGCGGCGCTATTAACTGCATAGCCTCTAATATAGAACAATAATATACAATTTGAAATCAGGTTTCAAAAATTCTAATCTTGTGTCAACATGGGGCGTTGAACATGGACGGGAGATGTAATGAAACATGACTGGTCATTTTAGGAGTCTATATTTTTCAAAAACTATATAATGACAAAAATACCCCTTAAAAATCCTAGGATATCTTCATCGATTTATCAGTTAACCGGGGGGGGGGGGGGGTTGAGCATGTGCGGAAAAGGCGACAGAACATGACTGATCATTTTAGGGTCCGATATTTTTAAAAACTATATAATGACAATATTACCCCTTAAAATCCTAGGATATCTTCACGATTTATCAGTTAATTAGGGGGGGGGGGATTGAACATGTGCGAGAGATGCGATAGAACATGACCGATCATTTTAGGGGCGCCATATTTTTTTAAAACTATGTATTTTTTAACTTAATGACAAAAATCCCTTAAAAATGCTAGGATATCTTCACGATTTAATAGTTAACTACTTAGAATGTCATTTTAAAACTATAATTTTCTTAAGTTTATTGCTATAACTTAATTTTTTCCTTATTTGAAACTTTTGTATTTGCAATTTTTTATACGGCTAGGGTTTGCTATTCAAAAGGGGTTGGCGGCGCAGCTTGTTGCCCGCCTTCCTTGCGTATTGTCTTAAGTCGTGTATGTTACTCACGTGTTATAAAAGAAACAGAAGTAGCAAGATTTTAAAAAAAAAAAAATTAGATTGAACAGGACCTCTAAATTCTCATGTTCGAATACCCCTTAAAAATGCTAGGATATCTTCACGATTTATCAGTTAACTACTTAGAATGTCGTTTTAAAACTATAATATTCTTAAGATTTATTGCTATAACTTAATTTTTTCCTTATTTGAAACTTTTATATTTGTAATTTTTTTTAATGGGCTTATTTTTTAGATTAAACAGGACCTCTAAATTCTCATGTTCGGTAGTGTGTGTCAACTAATTATAGTTACCAAATAAAATTTGAAGTATAAACTAGTCTTGTTAATTTCTTTTCCTTTTTTTTCTTTTTCATTGCACTCCATAAATAAATCGTTTATTCAATTCACAACACCTTCAAACAACCACCAAATACATAGAATACATACGTACACATTAACTCGTGTTGTGTTCACCCATAATCGGTTTAAACCGAAAATACATTAAGCCGTTGCTCAAAAGATAATTGGTAAAAGCATTCGTTGTCACTATAAAGCCGCCATGCATGTTGTCATATTCCTGCTCTAAAACTTCTTTTATACACGGAGACCGAATATATCTTAGCAAACACACATTCTGCATTAACAACCAGTACCTCTAGCTACTTTACTTGTACAGTTTCTGGTTGCTATTCTGGTATTAGCTTCCAAAATCTCCCATAAAAGTGCTAAAATTTGAATTTCAATGTGGAAAGTGACCCTTCTCACAAGAGGCAATTATTGTTCATATATTTTTTTATTGAGGTCCACAAGTCTTTGTTATTGTTACAACTAGTCCCTAGTTAATGAAATTTGATATATTATTGATTGTCCAACTTATCATATCAAACTATATTTATAAGAAGAGTAAATAGTCATTTTTGTCCTGATGGTTGAGTGACTTTTATCATTCTTATTCAGTTTCTTTTTCATATCTAGCTCTATAATCTTTCATAAAGTTTTCATTTTAATCCATATTAGTAATGATATCCATGGTTCTTGTTATGCAATTATGCCATGCTGGGACGGATCCAAAAGGTCATGTATGGGAATATCGCAACCTCTAAATTAAAGAATGTTGTATTCATACGTCTAGAGTTTGCCATTCAAAAAGGGCTAGCGGCGCAACTTGTTGCTCGCCTTTCGTGTGTGGTTGCTTGAGTCTTGTACGTTGCTTTTGTGGTTTATTAATGAAATGCAAATAATATTTATTTAGTTTATTATGTCAATTTAGTGGGGTCTTAACTCTTAACCACATAGATGATGTTGTTTTAATGATTGTTTAATAGAAACCATGGATGTCGGTAACGATATGGACTAAAATGATAAGTTTTTTAATGGTCAGGGAGTCGAATGATGCGGATAAAAATGAAAATGACAAAAGTTATCAAACTACAATTACGAAAATGACTAACTCTATATAAAAAATTCCAAAATTTTAATGATTAACTTCTCTATCCATATCCTTATAATTTTAATTATAATTTTAATAATTAGCTTCTCTATTTATATCCTTATAATTTATTTCTTATATGTTAAAATATTATAATTCTATTCTTTATATAATCTATTCATACTCAATTAAACAATTTCTAAATTATTTTTTTTCTAAATTATTGTAACTTCTTTTATATATGGAGACCGAATCTTGGCAACCACACATTCTGCATTAGGAACCAGTACCTTTAGCTATTCTCCTTGTACAACTTCTAGATGTTATTCTGGCATTAGCTTCCTAAATCTTCCATAAAAGTGCTAAAATTTGAATTTTAACTTTTTAAGATTTTACGTACGTATGCATGTGAAAAGTGACCCTTCTCACAAGAGGCAATCATTGTTTAGTTTTTTTCATTAAGGTCCACAAGTCTTTGTTATTGTTATAACGAGTCCCTAAGACTGCCTCTGATGCCCTGTACATAGGGCGTTCAACCGTTGACGCGGCGGCGTCTCACGCTCAATGACGGATTCAGAAAAAGTGGGTGTCAAAAAAAAAAAATCGGTAAAAAAATAAAAAAAACAGTATTAAAATGAGATATTTTTTATTAAAGAACTTGATACCTTTGAGTGTCTTGGCTGTAAAATACAGCTAAAAAGAAGCTAGTTTCACAAACCTTGGTTGCCAAAACAGCTAAAAAGACAATCTTTATAAATTTTGGGTGGGTTGAATGCCTCGGAAAAAAAACCCGAGGTGCCTCGGAAAAAAATTTGGGTGCCTTAATCATTCGGTTCAAGTAATTAGCTATAAATTTTGCAATTTGAGTGGATGCTTAGGCCATTAATAGATCTACCCCTGTTCACGCCGGACATGCGCGGCGTTGGGGGTCACCGTTCGGCGCCCCGTCCTTGGCCTTCCATCCTTCCTAACGTGCGGCTTAGATGATGATGCTGTAGCTTTTTTTTTTAATTTTCACACAAACACACTTTTAATATAATATTAAATAGGTAAATAGGAGTTGTTTGTAAGAAGAACAACGTTGGGATAAAAATATGTTTATAAGAAGAAGGGCTAAGAGAGCTGATGTACCAGTGATCATGAGTGAGAAGAATGAATGTTTAACGTTGCAGAATGAATTACAGTTGATGTATTATTGATTGTCTAAAGAGTTAATAGTGAAATTTGTCCTTATGGTTTTGTTATTCTCATTTAAAATATTTTATTTCACATCCGGCTCAATAATTTTTTTAATAAACTTGTATTTTAATCCATATTGTTAATGACATCATGGTTTCTATTAAATCATAATCATAATAAAGATAATTATATCAATTTAGTGCCTAAGAGCATTTCCAGTAGGTTTCTTATCCTTATCTTTATAATTTATATTTTTATTATTTTTTTTCTCTTTTTCACTCATAATTACAATTAAATAATATTTTTTTATACCTTTATTATTAACCTTTTCTTTATCTTTATCTCACATCAAACCTCAAATTTTACCAAATTAACAATTTTTTTATTAAATTTACAGATGAACAGTAACTTTTTATCTCCCTTCACTCACAACCACTCACAACCACAACTTAAGTTTTAAAGACTATACTCACTAATATATAGGAACTTTACCATAAATGCTCTGACATGTACATGTTAATCAACAACACAAACAGATATATGATGTATATATATTTATTTACACATAACATGAGAGTGAGGGAAAATAGAAAAGAAGGGATGGAATGTCTTTAACTATCATACTAATTAATCCTTTTAATTATTAGAAAGATCTACTCTTCTATTGAAAAAAACTCTATAAATACCCTTTTTCAAGAATGAGGGGGAGACAATGTATGAATTAATGCTCTTTTAAGTTCAATCCGCCCTCATTTTTGCACGATTGACGTTTTAACAAGAAAACTTAATACTTGATTTATAACTGTAAAAGCCATCTAAAATTGTTCAAAAAGTTGGTATTCCCTCTCACATGCATGGTATTAATTCTTTGGTCACATTATTGAAAACCTTTCTTGATATATGTCCTTCAAGTAGTCTCTGTCTTCTCTTTCTCTCTCTCTCTCTCTATATATATATATATCTATATGTATATTGCAGTATGTATGTATATTATCTGACGGGATCTAGATATGGTGATCCGGATCAGGCCAGAAGGTGGAGTACTTCAACCAGTCAGCCTCTTGTGGGTTTGATATGGAACACTCCTGCTAGGAATACATGAAAATAGAAATTAAAGTCATAATTAAACTTCTAGGGTTAGGGTTTCTGAAGTTAATAGAGTGGCATATGCAAGCACAATTCAAAACATATGGGTGCAACGAAACGAAAGGTGAAAAGTATTGCTACGTATGTATATATATACAAAGCCAAACAAGTCGTTTAGCGATCATTATAAAGGTGTATAATTAGTGGTTTTTATGTGAATGTGAAGCTTAATTTAAAAAGAAGTATGAGATGAAATGATGTGTTTAATGAAAAGAAAATTAAACCTTACATTTTTGGGCTTGTGATTGCTATCAAAATTTGCCCTATATATACCATGTTGAGGGCATGGTGTTTAAGGCATTGTCGTGATCACTATTGTCTATCACGCCCCAATATATATAGGATCTAAGGCTAAAGGCTATTCGTAGTGGGCATTAACCCATCATTTTCTCCCTTACATAGTGTTTCATAGCGCCCTCATAACCACCCCGAGGTGCTGTGGGCTCCAATTATGCCAAGGGACGTGAGGTGCATTGCGTCGTGAAGGGGGAGGAAAATGGGAGGGAGGAGGTGAGGTTGGTAATGTTTTATCCACTACACAATATTTTACAAAGGCTTTATGAGACTTTTAATCATTTTGAATATCATCCAATTTTTTTAAAAATATATCAACATTACAATCTAACATATACCCAATATATCTTACTTATAACTGATATATATTTAATAATATCGACATATATGTTCTAAATAATATCTTTCGAAATAACAAAAAGAAATATATTAATGATATTGATATACATATTTATAAATCTTAATCTTGCAACTTCTTAATCTTGCAAAATATTAAAATATGTAAATAAAATAAAATTATAAGATTTAAAATTATGCAACAATTAGGTATTTTTATAATTATATAAAAATTTGTTAGTAAACTGTAATTATAGAAATAATTAGTTATTTAATCATAAAAAATAAGAATTTTGTTTATTATATTGTATACTTGGTAAATTTAAATTTAAACTAAATTAAAGTTAAAATAATGTAAAATTAAATAGAATAAAATGTTATTGTATATATAATATTAAAATACTAAAGTATATGCAATATACGACAATTATGTATTTCCACAATTATATAAAATTTTGTTACTAAACTGTAGCTATAGGAATAATTAGTTATCTAGTCATGAAAAATAAAGATTTTGTTTATTTTATTGTAATACTTGGTAACTTGAATTTAAACTCAATTAATGTAAAAAAAAATAGTAGAATTAAATAGAATAAAATGTTATATTGTATATATAGAATTAATATATTAGTTTGAATAAAATATTATAAGCATTATATTAAAATATTTAATTATTAAAGTATATGTAATAAAATATATTATTTTGTATAAAACATAATATATATGTAAGAAAATATATTATCTTGAATAAAATATATTATTTTAAATTTAAAGATGTATTAAAAGAGATATTTAAAATTGATTTATAAATATTTAATTGAGAAGGCCTGTAGTGATGACATGTGACATGAATCTTTTTGTTTGTTATATAGATATAAAGATATAAATATAGATATCAATGAAAACTCATATTTATGATAAAAGCTTAAAAACTTCTTATATATTTCTTTAAAATGTATAGTTCATTCATAAAATATTATTATTATTTAAAAAATGGACTAAAATTCAAGAATTTTTTATTTTATTATAATATTTTTAATAACTTAAAAAGCTTCTTATTTATTTCTTTAAAATATATAGTGATAAATGACATGCCACATAAAATGCCACCATGATGCGCGGTGATTCAACAATTTTTTTTACCCTTTTTTTAACGATGCTATGTTGATTTACAATATGCGAAAAAAATATTTTATTGTAGAGAAAAAAACAAAGGCGAGATTATTATCGATCAATAGACAATAGTTGTGATTATTAAAATCCAATAATCCTTAATCTAAAGGGTAACTAGAAGTGTCATGTTTTCATTGTTTCTCATATTTTTTTAGGTAATTCTTATTTCTGATCAATGAGCTTGTAACCTAGTTGTATGGTATTCGCCTCTCACAAAAGTAGTAAATGTTTGAATTCTTAAAAATGAAAAGTTGATGTTATTGGTAGAAAAAATTGTTGTTGAAAAAAAAATATAGGGATATATATGGATTAAAAAACCTTTTCTTAATAATATAAATATCAAATTTTGAAAACTAATGAGAATTTATATAATTACTTAAGTTTAATGTTTAATCATCTTTCTAAATCATAAAGGTTCTGTAAAAAATATAAAATCATCGATGTGTTTGAAATTAAAATCTATCATTCTTGCAAGCAAATATTATTAATGTATATGAGTGTTTGTAATCAAACCAATAATACTGCAAAGTACTACTTTAACCGGTTAAGAATGAATGTAACCCATCCACTAAGAGCCAAGCTAGTTTCCTAAAATTTGTTCTTTAGTTTCAATTCTTGACTAAAAAGACAAAAAGGTAGTCATATGAAGTTAGACATAGACTTTTTCTCTTTAAGTGACATTGGTTCTTGTGTATACATATATGTCTTAGGATACCATACACTTGCAAAAGAATTTGGGTTATCATCTTCTCTTTTCTTAAAACTCACTTTTGTTTTCCCAATCCCTCACTCTATATTGGCTTCTAGTTACATGCAATTTTGTAAAGGTTTCAAATAATGAAAAGCTAGCATTTCTTTATTTTTCTCATCATAATAAGATGTTATTCTTGTCAAAACACCAAATTCCCCATTATATATGTTATAATATAAGAAACTAGAAATAGCTAATGGCTTTAAAACCGGATCGATGGTTCAACAATATATTCAACAAGTTTAATAGTTGGCCGCGTCTAAAAAACCAGTAAGTTGACAAAGAGAGATCGAGGTAAGATTGGTAGTTTTTACAGTTTCTAAGCGGTTTTCACATGTTTGTATTGTAACTCAAAACCGTTCTTTGTGTCCTGGTAATCTAACTAGTGACACTTGTGATCCAGGTTTTATGACCATCGAGTTTTCAACACACTACTACACAATCTCTATATTTGGACATATGTTCTTAATTAAGTTTCATTAACTTTTCTCTTGTTGTTCAATAAGAAGGAAAAGGAAGAACGTTCCCTAAATTATGGCTCATCTTTTGCTTCACTTTTTATCCTGTTGTTTTCCATAATGTAATGACTTCGTAACATAAACAATAAATGAAATTTGATGTTTACAAGGTACTTAATAAAATATAAAAATTATTAGGGTATGAATGTTTTCATATCATAATAGAAAGAAATACTAAAATTTATTATATTTATATTTGCATTCACTAGAATAAAATGGGTTTCTAATTCTATGTAAGGGTTCCTTATTTTATTTGAATTCATTAATCTATAGTTATAATAATTTAATTAAAAACTAAAAGAGGTAAAAAAAACATTAAAGGTAAATCAAACAACTAAAAAAAACTAACCCCTTATTTAGTTAGAATATAGAATTAGATACTTCTTTTGCTCTTTTTCTTTTCACGATTGTGTTGCTTATTCTCTTGCTGGTAATGAGAACCATCAAAAGAGATAAAGAGAAAATAACTTTCTTTCATATTAATATTCTTTCTAAATCTATAATAAGATATCAATTACCTTTCTTCCTTTTTTTAGATACTCTTAGTTTCACAAAGTGTGTATATGCATATATTATAGTCTAGCATTACGAGGTTATATACTAACAATGTTCATTTTTAAGTAGTTAAGTGTTATAATCCAACAACATTGTTGTAGATTTAATTAGTTGTTTTAAATATATATGTATCTAAATATATTATGTATGTTTTTTTGAACGACGAATTACGTACACTACTTCTAAACTACCCTAAATATATTATTTATGTAGTCAGATGTTTATTGTAAACCCCGTAAATAGTGTACACCTGTAAATAGTCTGTTTCACATGCTAAATTATTCTATTTCGGATATGAAATTCGTCGAGAAAAAAAGTAAAAAAACGTTTTTTTCTTCAATGAATTTCACATTTAAAATAGAGTAATTTCATATGCCAAATAGAGATAATGAGATCTATACTTTTTAGGATTCTACAATTAACCTCCCCTATGTATGTATAACATATATCAGTTTATAAGTAGACATTGTTATAGCTTTATAAGTGGGTGTGTGAATATTGTCATACATACATATATATATATATATATATATATATATATATATAGAGAGAGAGAGAGAGAGAGAGTAAAAAGGTGACAAACTCACTTGTTTGATATCACTTGATGATGATGGAGTGCACCCCATTACTAGCTCCTCCAATCCTGATGCTGATCTATCTCCTATCTTATGATGTTGCTGCTGATGCTGTTATTTAAAACTTATACATAAAAAATAAATAGACAATATAAAGACAGACACTTACATGTACACACAAAAATAAATAAATAAATATATACATATTATATTATATTATATACATATGATCCACCTAGTTTAAATTAATTATCATCAAATTATAGAGATACGGGGAAACATTTTAAAATTATATAACAAGTTCGAATTTATATCCTTATTAAATATGAAATATCACCTTATAATATTTAAATGTAAATCCTATGGTGAATCTATAATATATATTTTATTAATAATTAAAGAAAGCACTTAAAAATCCGGCCTATAGATAGTGTGCATGCATGCTTAATTGCATGCTCTAGCCTACAGACATAATTAAATAGTGTCTATATTTCTTCACAACAATAAAACATAATCATCCATATGATCATGTATTGTCCTCGACAAAACAAGAACATAAAAGTGGATATATGATTATTTGTCCTTATCTTGGTTGACAAGACCTAAACAAAAAACCCTTATATGTGACTCTTATTTTTGAGAAAAAATTATAAAATTTTACAATTTTTGAATAAGACAAGGGTGACCCACTTTTAAATAGCGCTAAGGTCAGGGGCGGATCCAGGGAAAAAATTCAGGGGTAGCATTAAAAAAGAATATTTGTCGGGACTAACGGGGGTTCGGGGGCAACACCCCCGATTTTTTTTTAATGTAATTAACGGGCTTTTAATCACATTTTCAAGTCAGAATTTAAATAAAAACCATAAAATTTCTTCGAGGGGTAGCGTAAAATATTTTCAGGGGTAACGAAAAATTCGTTTGAGGGGTAGCGAAATACCGAAAACCAAAAAAATTGCACATCGCAGTAAAAGTTCAGGGGTAGCGGACGCTACCCCTGGGCTGTGGGTAGGTCCGCCCCTGGCTAAGGTTGTTATTATATGGTGTGAATGTTGCGGGTTCGAGACGTAAGAATACGTTTAAGCGAAACTTTTATCGAGTGTATTTATTTATACTCCTTAAAAATGTTTGACTCAGCTATAATTTATTAATTTCTTTTATTAATGCTATATAACTGTTTACTAATACATTAACTTTTATGTTGTTTGAAGTGTTGTATATTTTTATAGAACTCTAAAGATTAATATATCGTATCAAACTGATTAATTAATAAATATATAGGTTATTTTTCTTTGCTCAGGTAAATTTTAAGGGGTTTTTGATTATTGAATAGATATTAACTAATACCAAATATAAAATTAATATCCTGATAAATAAAATATATAATGTGATTCAAATTAACTTACCTGAAAATTTCCCATGATCCTAGACACATTAAAAGAGTCATAATTGTCAAGACCAATGGAGGTATGATTTAGGGGAGGAGGATGATCAGTGTGGATTGCTGACATGGCAGGAGACGGCCTGCTGACATGGCAGTCTACGTAGTGCTGACGTGGATAATGTTGATGATGTGGAAATTGTTGTTGATCATGGTTAGGGTTCATCAGATGCTGCTGTTGTTGCCTTTGCAGGTCACGTTCATCGCACGTGGTATTAGAAGCCTCTCCTGTCACTACCTGCAGAATATATATATATATATATATATGTGAATATATGAATTTATATATGTACGTACAAGCTTACATGCATGAAGTACAATACAAAAGGTGGTACATTATTAATTTACATAAATATAGATTGATCTTGCTGATAATATATACAAAGCAACTTGCCGTTCAAAAAAAAATATATATATATACAAAGCAACTCTTTAATTAGCATCCAAAAGAACAATAAATTAAGATTTAGAAATGAGAACTTTTTCTTTTGAGAACTTTTGAGAACCATTCTGAGCCACTAATTTTCAGGGGGAAACATTCAAATTCATGGGAGTGATTTCCTTATATATAACTTGTGGCTAAAAATGGTTCTCAAAAGTTCTCAAAACCAATTGGTTCTTAAATGATCCTCTCCCTATATATATATATTCAATAAAAACCCTAGAAATCATAGCAGAAGATTTAAAAATAAATTCGACTATTCGCACTAATGAAAAAAAAGAGTTTTTTGAAGCCCGGTCTTACTGGAGCAGTCACACCTTATTATCGATCCCCTACTATATATAAAAAATTCATCATACACTATCAGATCGACGGATTTCTAGGAAGTGGACAAGAAGTTTTTTATTTATATGAAAACCATTACAGTATTACGTACAACTCTACTATCACAACTCTACTATGAGTGAAATATTACTTGATATGGTTTACGCTACAACTTTTTTGCTTTTAATCGTGTAAATGAACTCGATATCACCACTAGCTAGTCGATGCAAATTTGATCACGAAACGACATACCTCACCGAAGCTTTTTGTATATGGCACAAAGCTAAATTGATCAACATGTTTGAAATGTTGCATTTGATCCATTGGATTGTAACTTGACACAACCGCGCCAACAAGTTCATCTCTAATATTGCTGTAACAAGTAGCAGTACCAGTAACAGTAACAGTGGTCGGGGTAGCAACTTGTATTTCTTTTGAAGAAGAATGACTCCCACTTCCGCTTCTACTTTCCATTCTACTAGCATTATTCATTTCATTCATATTATTCATACCTTCAATGCGGATATTATTTGGTAAAAGGTTGTTGTTATATGTTCTCTCGGACCAACCACATTGCCTTGGTTGAGTTTGGTAAAATATTTTCGACACAACGAGCTCGCCTTCCCTCTCCTCTTCATGTTGTCCGAGGTGATACTGATGCATCACCCAATTAGTCTTTTCGGGTTTTCGGTTTTTTCCAAAGTTGGTATAAAGTACCAAGATTTTCTTGCACCCTTTTTGCTTCCCATTCACCATAACCGGCCGGGTCTTGCCCGTTTTATGCCATCGCGTTTCACCGCCTTGTAGATCACATTCGGTCTGGATTTTTCGTCTTTTTCTTGTACCCGTTGTGTAAGCTTTTGAAGGCCGATGAAAGAAGTGTATACTTAATCCATTTCTTGTAACCCCTAAAAAAATCAATCAAGAAATTAAGAAAAAAATTAAGAAACCCTTGAAGTCATAACAAACGAGAAACCCTAATTTTCAACAAATTAGGTTTTATTAGGTGTGACAAGTGCATATTTCACTCAAAAAATGGAAAAACAAACCAGAAACCTTATTTTTATTTGGTTTTCAAAAGTAAAGCCTAACACATTGAACTATTATTCAGTTAATGAACACAAAAAACTAAAGTATTTGATACACTTTCTTGTCAATAATTTGTAGGAAAATGGTTGTAATTTCCTAGCATGATCTTCGATCAACGAAATGTTGCGTAGATAATCGTCGATTTTTTTATATGGTGTTATCATTTTCGATCGGCTTTGTGTGGATCAATCGAGGAAGGGTGTAACCTTACTTACCAGGGAGTTTTTCTGGATGTGTATAACAAATCCCATCTTCACCTTTAATAGTAGGAATGAACTCATCAATCAATGGGTGAGATCTCAAGTTTTTATCTTCAACTTTTGCTTCAAGATGTTCTATCAATTCTTGATCAGTTGGATCAAACTTGACTCCTGCTGGTAAACCAACCCAATCCTGCAAATGATCAAAATCTCAACAACTTGTTGATAAATGACATGAAATTTGAACAAATCAGTACAAAAAGATAATCTTTTGTAATAGGGTTAATTTGTTTATATATATCTTGAAGAATTAATTAAAAAATTTAATAGCAACAAGTATAATTCTATTCTCTTGTATTGATTCTTATTTTGTCAAAATCTTTTAGTTGAAGCTAAGAATATTATGGAAGGATTATATGAATATCTAGCTATATATACATATATATATATATATATATATATATATATGTATTAAACTAAACAAAATGATATATATATCCGTAAAACATACCGGTTTTCCTTCGAGTTTATGACCACAACCTGGACACTGTTTGGATCCACATAAATGATGCTCTTCAAGCTTTGAATCAATGAGATCAGAGCTACTGATATTCATTTATACTGCTACAAAAACCTAACTTGTTTTTATTCGGTTATGCGATCAAGAATCGTAGCATGAAATCTTGATTTTGATCCACATGCATATAAAAAAAGAACTGAATATGATGCTGTTTATTCTCTGATGTCTTCTACTACTGAGATCTGGTGTTAATTTCTGGACAGATGATGTGATGATGATGAACAAGATGGCACACATTAGAATAAGTTCAAAAATCCTTTTCTAAAGAAAAAAAAAAAACAGCTGAAAACAAGATTGAAAGGATACCCGGGTGAGATATATTCTTCAAAAGTGGAAATATTCTCAAGAACAAATTTACTAGAGAGAGAGAGAGAGAGATGTACTTTAACCATGAAAGACACCAGAATTCCATACAACTTTAACTGAAGCCAATGAGATAAAGGAAAAGGTGTCCCTCATCTCTTCTATTGTAATTCCCCTAATTTAAGTATATAAACAATCAACTCTATCTCTCTCTAACAAAGGCGGTTCCATATGATTCACTATGTCCCCCATTTTAGTTGAGATTGTGAACACTTTTGTGTATTGTATTCGAGCCATTCAAAGTGAAACAAGTTAGAATGGTTTGAGATTCAAATAGTTCGGTTCAACCAAAGATCATTTGGCCAAACGGTATGTTGGGAATCGAGATACCGAGCCAACATGATTTGGATAGATGTGATCAATACTCAACGGCCACTTAACATTTACCGTCCTGATAACACGGTGAAGAACATGACAACTCAAGACACAAGACTCAACTAAAGAAAAGGCTCTAGTGAATATTATTTATTGTTTAAATATTGTCACTAGTTGGTAGTTTACTATTATGCCCTTAGTGAGTTTGTATTATATATAGTAAGTCTTTCTCATGTGAAAGACTTGATGAGTGTATGTTTGAGAGAGTTAGTCATGGTTCTTTGAAGCTTGTTGAGGGTTCATGAACTCACCTAGTAAGTTCATGATACCCGGGAATGCGTGGGGTAGGTAAAATGTAATCATTCGGTTATCTTTATTTATCTATCATTCCACCTTGTTTATCTATCTATGTTGTTCTTCATCTATCCATGTTTCACTAGCTTTGCTCATCATCATCATCACATCTCAAACACCATCGTTGTTCTTATCCGGGTGTTCATTTGTTTCTACAAAAACGAGTTACACAAAGACTCGATCCGCTTCCGCAACCAAGGTATTTTGCCCACCACCTTGGTTTTTCACGGTATTTTGGTGTTGGATAAAACTTTGTCTCTCTAAGCGGTGAGGGTTCAAACCCTATAGTAAATAAAACATTTGCGTTTCAAAGAAAAAAAATAGTTCGGTTCACATTAATTTGGTTACATTTGGTTTATTTATTAGTTTATTCACATACGTTACGGATGTGTGTGGAAATGTATATACGAATTAAGCTCTTTCACTAATTAGGTTTTAAATTTATAAAAAGAGTAATTGACCAAGGGACTATACCAACGCACTAAGTGAAGTGTACCTATCGTGCATAGCATGTTATTGGTAAATACATAATGTTGAATCGTGGATACGTTTAGATTTAGAACAGTCGTTAGTAATCTTGTCACATTTTTTGTTTTGTTTTAAAAATGATTGTAATTAAGAAAATATTAACTAAACTAAGAAACCGAGCAATCAAAATATCATCAATGAGGACTATCACAAATTTATCAAGGTAGGGTTTGCACACTCTGTTCATCAAGTCCATGAAAATTGCTGGTGCATTAGTTAACCCGAAAGGCATGATGGTGAATTTGTAATGCCCATATCTCATGCGGAAGGCAGTCTTGGGTATATCTTCTTCACGCACTTTTATCTGATGATAACCGGATTTCAAATCAATCTTGGAAAAATAACTTGCACCTTGGAGTTGATCAAACAGATCATAAATCCTTTGCAAGTGATACTTATTCTTGATCGTTACTTTGTTTAAATCACGATAATCTATACACATCCTCATTGATCCATCGTTCTTCTTAACAAAGAGTACTGGTGCTCCCAATGGCGATGAACTAGGTCTCATGAATCCCTAGTCCAGAGCTCTTGTAATTGACTCTTCAACTTTTGCATTTCAGATGGTGCCAATCTATACGGTGCCTTTGCAATTGGCGTTGCTCCTGGGATTAAGTCTATTCAGAATTCCACTTTTCTGTTCGGTGGTAGTCTAGGAAAGTCATCTGGAAACACTTCAGCATATTCTGAAACTACAGGTACCTCTTCCAACTTCCTATTCTTTGGCGTTTTCCATAATATTTACCAGATAAGCCTGACACCCCTTCCTCGGACACTTCCTTTCTTTTAATAATGATAAGATTTTCTTGGGCTTTGTCGACTTTTCTCCTATAATGGTATGAATTTTATCATCTGCAGACTCCACAATTATCATCTTGGTGTGGCACTGGATCTTTGCACGATGCCGAGGTAACCAATCCAAATCCAATACAATATCAAAACCACTTAGTGGCATAGGTAATAAATCTAATTCAAACTTAGAGTTGTCTATGTCTAATTGGTAATTCTTAACTACCTCAGGTATACTTATTTCCTGTCCGTTGCCAGTTTCTACTATATATGGACTATCAAGTTTATGTATAGTGCAACTCAGTTTAGGTATGCATGCAATAGATATAAAACTCTTATTTGCACCAGAAAATGTGTGCTCCTCTTCCTTGCAAAAATAACAAGTAACCGGGCCGCGACAGTGATCTGTATAGTGCCCCTTTCGGTGATATTTCTGACACTCAACATCCCTTCTGCATTGGTTTGCTTGATGACCTTTCTTTTGACATTTCCTGGCACACCACTTCACTCCTACAATAATACGTCTTATGGCCTGTTTTTCCATATTTTTGGCATTTCTCTTCCCTAGCCTTCTTTGAGTTCCTATTACTATTGCTCTTCCATACTCCTTCCTGTTTCTTGTTAACAAATTTCTTTCTATCTCCACTAGCCTCCATCTTCTGCTCCATTTGCCTTATCCATTCTTCACTTAAATTCGCCACTAAGTCCATGGCAGATTCTAAAGTTCATCGAGGTCTTGCTGACCTCACATCAGCATGAATTTCTGGGCTCAATCCCCAAATAATTCCCTGTAGTTGCCTATCCTCTGACTCAGCCATGTTTGGACCCAAGGTTAATAATTCATTGAAGCGATTGATGTATCCGTTATAGTCACTTTCTTTCATCATTAGATTGGTGAATTCATTTTCTCGCTTCTCAGATTCACTCTGATATGAATTTACAGAACACCGTTTTTCAGAACCAATTCCACTTCTTCCGATATATTCTTTCCTTCAATTGTTTTCCACCAAACCAGCGCACTACCTTTGAAGGATTGAGATGCAAATCTTATCTTATCCTCTTTAGCACAATCACTTATTTCGAGTACTTCCTCTATTTCTTCTAACCAATTCAAGGTTTCAGTAGAACTCTTATCCCCTCTGAATACACTTGGTTTGCATGCCATAAACGTTTTGTAATTGCAACCCTTCCTCCGATCACGTTTTCTTTCTTCCTTATCACTATCATCTTCCTCTGAGGAGTATTCTTCGTAATGATGACACCCTCTTTTCCGTTTAGGTGCAGTCTCATTTATGGAACTTTCAGGTGATCTGAGCGTCTATCATCACGTCCGCTTCTAGGCTTATGGGGTTTGCTTTCCATGGTTTTGCTTTTTCCTGAGTCTGTAGGCGGGTTTCTTATTTGTCTTTGCTTAGGCAAAAATTCCGGGAGGGTGTCCGCCATTTCATGGGCTACCAGTTCTCGGATTCGTTTTTCCGTTTCCCCATCTTGGGTTTTCTTAGTGAGCAGAGAAGTTATCATTCTTATTTGTGTGATGAGTTTGGTCATCGTCTTGATTTGTTGCCATAGCTTCGTATTGAAAGTGATTAATTGCCATGACAACAAATTAATATGATTAGAGACAGATGACTGGAAACATACTATTATGGTCTTTCAAACATTCATAATACTAGTTTTAGTAAATACTGAAATTTACTTGAACTGCTCTCATCATTTAATGGTTATTTAAGTTCTTATTTTCAGGCTAAGGCCCACACATAACCATGTGTTTCAATGTTTACAATTTCTGTTTATGTATTTCTCATGGAGGTATATGTATATATATACATGTATGTATAAACGTATATATATATATATATATATATATATATATAAATGCTAATAAATACTCAAGACTTTCTAAAGGAAAACATTTTACTTCTAACATAGTTCTCATAACAATTACGCGGGTTGCTAGTCAACCGTACATAATTCTAAGTCACACAAGGATACGAGTTTGACACCACACAACAACACACAAATTATTCAGATTAAACTTAAACACAACACTCGGTTCAACCGATACTTCTCTACATTCTCTCAATTCTTCAACGTTTCTTATGCTTCCCAAGGAATGCCATTCGTCCAAAGATCGACACTGCTTTCTTACACACGTGGGTCAATTCTTCCTCCTTCTTCTCATGCTCCCTTACACTTTCTATTAGCTTATAATTTTCTTTCCTCAAAGCATTCACTTCTGGTGACCCTATGCTAGACCTTGCGGAGTTTAGGTGTGATAGGTATGGATATTGGAAACTCGGTCCAGAGTAGGAGGCAATGCTGGGTGAGGAAGGAGGGTACTGTTAAGGACTCAACTGATATGGTATCATGGGTTGTAGCTGAAATGGAGGTGATGGATGATACTGATAAGTCGGGGACTGGTACATCTGTGGAGGATACAATGGCATACTAGTCATGAATGGATCATTATAAACAGGATACGATGGATTCTGCAAACTGTTACACCTTAGCATATGAGGAAAGCTATAGTGAAAAGCAACTTCTGTCCATATTATCCCTGTAACATGGCAGCAACATAGGGATCCCGATGATCATTAGCCAAAGTGGCTATCGGATCAGTCACCTGAACTTCCACTAAGTTCTCTGCTAGTAGCATGGGGTTAATGGGTTCCTGCTGCATTGGTACCGACTCATCCGGTCCTTCTTCGACATCTGCCTGGTATGGTGGGGAGGCGAACACATGGTATGAATGGTGTTCAGAGTGGTGGCTCACAGTATGCCCTGCAAAAATGGCCATGACTAGCTGTTGAGGTGGAATTGCCTCTTGTTCTTCTTCTTCCTCGGTTTCTTCTTCTTCTTCATCGGGTTGAGCATCGATAGTAGCTTTTGCAGCTTCCCATTCTTCATCTGTGATTGTGATAGTTTGTGGTTGATGAACTCACATTCGTAGTTTTCTACCTCTCTTCTTTGGCGGTTTAGGCATGTCGTTAGCAGATGCAGCTGGTGAGGGTGTCTTCTTTTTTAAGGAATGCATATGGAGATACCAAATACCTGGACAGATCAGGGTTGTATGGTACCACAGGCTGACTCTGTCCCTCGTTAACTTTCTTTCCCTTGCTGGACCTTTCATTCTTGCTTTCTTGGCTTCCCCGATTTGGAGGACGATCTTTCGCGCCTGAACATATTGATTTGGTACGTGTTCATTATTTTATACACATACATTTATTATATAATATTTATACATATATACGAATAATTTCTTCAACTTATGCTCTAACTCTTAGGGTTGCAAGCTTAAATTTGGAAGACTTAAGGTTCACATGTGTCTGTTAGGTTTCGTCGAGTCTTAGTGTAACGACAGTTTGCAAGGCTGAAACTACTATCGACCTTACACTAACCCTCCATAACTGCCTAACAAACAAATTTTCCACTTAAGCCATAATCCTTATTCGATCTCTTTATTCTTACGATCTGAGTTAGGTTCGAGCTAAGGGCTCTAAGAACACCTAGTCTGCTGGAACCTGTGGCTCTGATACCAAGCTGTCACACACCCGCCGCACCCTGCCAGGTGCGGGGGAGGTGTGGGGACAGGCTGTCAGTATCAGGTACACGAGAGAAACATATACAAAACAAATACTTAACCATTAATATAACACCAACAACCTGAATAGATTCATAAATACATTTTATAAGTTTCACACTAGTAATTCAGTACATTACTCTGGGCCCATAAAGTGGAAGTTTATTCTAGACTGCTACTTCAATTAGTAGGAGTTAGCTTAGTGATCAAGCTCACTATCTGTTCACCTACCTTTTGTATTTCATAGTGTAACACCTCAAGATTTCATATATATAAATATATATAGTAAATACATGTTTATATTATGAATATGTGAGTTTGTTTGATGAATATGGTAAGACTATACATTAGATAGGTTGCATGTGTTAGAAATATGTGTTTGATGGTCAACGTGATGAAACATGCATAAACGAATGTCTTAAACGTTAAGAAAAAAAATATGAGATGAATATGTGTTTATATGAATATCATGATAATACATGAATCATTTGATGTATATATACGTGTAAATACGTGTGTTAATAGTTAACGGAAAAGTAAAAGGGTTAAAAGTGTAATTTATGTAAAGATATAAACATATGCGAGTATTATACGTGTTTATATTTATTATGAGTGACCCGAGGCTTATAAATTAGTAAAAATATATCCTAATATGATTCGTGACATAAAATGATAAGTATTATAAAGTTTGAGGGGCTAGAACGTAAATTAGTGAAAGATATATATATATATATATATATATATATATATATATATATGTATGTATACATATATCATCGTACATGTCCCAAGCCTTAGAAACCTTTGGAAATATGTCCCATAATGTTTTAGTACATAAAAATGATAGAAAGATAGAAGTTCACAGGTTAAAATGTTATTATAAATTCCAGGGACCAAATCTGCCAAACTGTAAAAGTGGCTCGTGGTACGCGAAGGCCCGGCCTCCTCCCCGTCGTGATACGCGGCCACTTTTCTACACCAGATTCATAGTTTGGTCAGCTTTTCTCCACGTCTTCGACTTAGGGAGCACGAATTGCTCATCTACGCATCAAATTAGCCTGGCTAATCACCCAAGTACGTGTCTAGACCCTGTTGCGCACCTAACCAATATAAAAGGAGGATCAAACATATCAAAATCCGCACCAATTTCTCAGATTTACACCTTAAAAGCCCCCTCATGAACCGCAAAATTATTCTGCTTAATTCGATCATCTCGTTTGGACTTAGGAGCTCAAATTTTGCAGTTGTGCTTCATTAGGTACGCTTAGCAATAACCTATTTATGTTTTTGATAATATTATGTTTAAGTATGGTTTCTAAAATTATGTTATAATTAGGGTTCTTGAGCTTGTTTTGCTAAAACTGGATGATCGGGAAGGAATTAGGGTCTGAATTTTTGTAGTAATCATAAAATAATGTGTTTTAAGAAATCCCTAAGTTTATTTCACATTTGGAAAAGGTTTGGTAATGGTTTTATAAACGGGTCAAAATTAGGATTTTCGTAACGTTGTTCTGCTCAAATTGAGTAACGGTGTTGAATTAAGGTTTGATATTTTAAAGTATATTACAAAATGTTATAATGGATAATACCCTAATTTGGTTTGAAATGAAAATGAGTTTTGATAAAGAAACGAGAAATACGTGAAATTAGGGTTTTGAATTATGATTATTTAATGTAAAAGAATCCGGAGGGTATGGGGAGTTAAATTTTGGTATGGTAACATGTTTTGATATATAATAAGTACATATGAGTTTAAAATGGATAAATAATAAAGTATTGAAAATACCGAGTTAATCGGATATTAGAAGTTCGTGCGGACCGGAAGGGTAAGCGCCTGTACACTGGGTTTCTGGTAAAGCGGGGGTGTCACATAAATCCCAACTGGGACCTGGCATACCTCACTGGTCGATCCAGAAGTGATCATTTACTTATAGGAATGCGCGTCTTCGTATTATCAATAAAAAGAGATATTATGTCTATAAGGGCATTTTGGTCATTTTGGCCTATAAAAAGGTTAATCTTATTAATTAGATATTATTAAGATAATAAAAAATAGAAATAAACATAGGAAGTGTTTATAATGTTCAAACTTGCGTTAATGCCATACGATACGCGAATTAGGTTAACCGAGGATCATATCGGAGGTTCTGTCCGAGTATAACGAGTAAAGATATAAGGTGAGTTTCTGCGAGCCCACTTTTACATGTTTTAATGTTTTCGGTCTGATATACATACAATGTTAAACTGTTTACTGAAAAGTATTTGAAATGCTTTTATCTGAAAGTTTGATTATCTTAACTGATAAATTGATGAACTATATATGAAAGTCTGCTTATCTTAATTGATAGATCGATGAACTATTTGAATTGATACGTGTTATGTTATGAAGATGTTTATGAATGATTACACGTGTTAGTATATGAAATAATTAGTGAGATTATGTGCTATATTTGCTTTGAAATTAGGTATCCAAATGATAAGGGTTTGTTAATAAACGCACAAGTGAGTATGTATGATTATATGAGAACATGTGATGCATTTGCAAATATGTGGTGGATACACCGCTGGTACATCCTATATATACATAGTAATATAACTTACCCTGTATATCGAAAGTGTGGAGGATACGCCGCTGGTACATCCTGTATACATACATCAACGGTAAATTGGGGGATGTTCATTTGTTGCAATATATGAATGAATTATCATGTTTATTAGCACATCTAAGTCATCTGGATATTTAACTAAGGGTGGGTAGTAGCACTGTGGTGGTTGATGCACCGCATCTAATACATGTTTTCGAGTGATTAATCCTGCATTTTATCCGGCTTTTGTTCAAGTTTTGATGAGATTTTGGTACTTAATTGTTCATATGTTGAATTTTAGGTGATCTGGTGGTGATTGGTTGAATTGTGGTGATTCGGGCGAAAATGGAACGCGATTTGTAGCTCGGGAGTGAAAGATAGAGGAAATTGAAAATCTGCTGCAGTGTCAGTCATGGACCAGCGAGCCCCAGTCAGTTAGTTTTCGCTGGTCCATGAACCTGGAATCCAGAAAATAGAAAAGTGGGCTTCATGGACCAGCGAGTATCCCTTTTTCATTTCTCATGGGTCCGCGAACGTGCCCAGACGGCTAAAAATTCCAAAACGAGTATTTAAGCATCTTTTGAGCCTAGGGTTTCGGGGGATTCGACTAAGAGCAGCAACGTGAGTAGGGAACGAGATATGGGACACGTTTTTGGAGCAATCAAAGGCCATATTGAAGAATTTGAAGCTTAGAGTGAAGATTCGAAGGCTTTGATTTAAGATTTCTTCATCTAAATCGGTTTCTTCTTTCTAGTTGTTGATTGTTTGTTCATGTTTTGTTTAGATTTGACTGATTTCATGATTAGAGACATGATTTGTGGCTGATTTCTCATTTATCACCTAGTTTAGATGAAGCTTTACCCATTTTAACTTTTCGATTTGACTTTTCAACATGATTATGTGATTTTTGCTCTTGATTCTAGTTTTGATTGTTTGGGATGTTTATATGTGCTTAATTAGCTACTGTAAATGATGTATTATGTGGACTAATTGATAGGGATTGTGGAATTGCAACTATTCTTAGTTAGTTTATTGTTAATACATAGACTTAAATGGGTTTTTGGGTTAATGCATGATCCGGAGACCTCCTACATGATGATATATCATTGGTTAGTGGCTGATTTTTGTGTGCACCTTGTGGAATGAACTTGAATGAGTTATTCCATTTGCTAGTTATTGGCTAGACATTGTTTGATAGGTTAGAATACTTGTGACCGCGAGGTTTGAGCCTATTTATTCGTGTTTAGTGATTTCTAGGTCCTAGATAATCCAAATTAGAATCATAGCATGTATTAGGTTTCATTTAGAGAGACCTCTCTTGGTGTTTCCCGATTTATGCGTGTTTTGCTTGTTTTGACCAAAACTGTGAAACTGTTGTGCAAATTCACATATTATGCTATCTGTGCTTCATTTAGAATTGTCTGATCATTCGGGATGTGTCTATAGTCCTCCTTGGTTGGTTTATTCTCATTTGGTGATAGTTTCTTGGTGATAGGTCTTCCTGGGGGTCTTATTTGGGTATAGTGGATTCTAGGCTAGGTGATATCTCTATCATTCTGTTTTTCTGTCGTTTGCGTTGTCTGCTGTTTGTTTACTGTTAGTTTTATTGCTTGCTTAGTTTACTTAGATCAATCATTCCAATTGCATCGGTTAAATATTAGTTATGATACATTATCGGGAGTCTGATTACGCGTCCGTGGATTAATACTCGGTACTTATTGATACTATATTGCATACGACGGGTACGCTTGCCCTAGTGTGTGGTTTGGTCACTTAGTATTTACCATCTTTAACTTGACCGTTTTTCTTGTTCAAATCCGACACATCAAGTTTTTGGCGCCGTTGCCGGGGACGCGTCAGCTTTCGAGACCTATCAGAGCTAGTAGTTTAGCTATTTACTTGTTTTCTGTTACTTGTGTTATTTGCATGTTTCTAGTATGTTTGTTTCTTTCTGTGTTTACTTTCGTGTTAGTTAGTTTATTAGTTTAATTTAGTTTCTTTCTGATCTGTTTCTGTTTCTGTTTTCTGTTTCATCTGTTCATCGGTTTATGCGCATTCGTCGTCGGAGGAGTCATTTTTCACCATTATCCGAGCCTGAGAGGGTTTTTCATAGACTTCGACGTTTGGAAGCATTACCAGTTCCAGTTTCGATGGCACTTCCGCCAAGACGCACGCTCGCCGATTACGCGCGTCCCGACGTCGATGGGACGCAACCTAGCGTTATTCAACCCGCCGTTGAAGCCAACAACTTCGAGATCCGTCCACAAACCATCACGATGATTACTAACATCGTTCAGTTCGATGGTTTGCCCAATGACGATCCGATGGCTCATATCGCGAACTTTCTTGAGATTTGTGATACTTTCAAGATAAACGGTGTTTTATCCTAGGCAGTTAAATTGCGACTCTTCCCATTTTCTCTTCGCGGTGCAGCGAAGACGTGGCTGCAGTCCTTACCTCTTGGTTCGATTACTTCATGGGCTACTTTGACGCAGAAATTCATCTCAAAATACTTTCCACCATCAAAGGCAGCCATGTATGACAACAAAACTTACTCATTCACACAAGAGGATTCGGAGAGTTTGTATGAGGCATGGGAGAGGTTCAAAGAGTTGTTGAGAAAATGCTTGTCGCATGGCATTGAGCTCCACTAGCGGATCCAAATATTCTACAGTGGTCTTCATCTACTCACGCGTCAGACAGTGGATAGTTCAGCTGGTGGTACTCTAAGGAGCAAAACGCCAGAGGAGGCTCAAGAGTTGTTGGAGGAGTTAGCCCTGAGTGGCTATCAGTGGTCTGCTACGCGCAGCAGACAACCTCCGCCACGTGGAGTTCATCAGATTGATCCCGTTACGGCATTGGCTGCGCAGGTCGAGGCGTTGTCCAAGAAGATGGATCAGTATCACGTTCAGCAGGTCCAGGGGAGCTCGCAGTAGGTGAAGCAATGCGAGTTATGTGCGGGACCTCACGATATTACTATGTGCCCGATTGGAGGTAGCACCGAGCTACCGGAGCAGGTCGATTTTATGGCTGGCCAAGCACGCCCACCATCCCAACAATACAATTACAATCAGGCTTGGAGACCAAACCAGAATTCAGGGTGGAGGCAAGAGCCGAGCAGTTCTAACCCACCGGGGTTTCAGGCGCGACCGCCACAGAGACAGCAGGGTTACTACAATCCTACAGGAGCTAGGACGATCCCAATTCAGACCGAGGATTCTGGAATGAAGAGCCTGACCGATATGATGTCTCAGTTCATACAGCAGAGTGAGAAGAATTCTTCACAGCAGGATTTGCGTGTTTCAAAGAATGAGCAGGATATCTCTTCAGTTGTTAAAGAAATGGGAAACATGGGCACTCATATGCAGAATCTTGAGAGACAGATGGGCCAGCTTGCCAAATCCATGTCAGAGCGCCAGCAGGGAGGTTTTCCAGGCAATACCGAGACAAATCCTCGCCAAACAGCTAAGGCGATTACCACTCGAAGTGGCAAGACCACTCAGGATCCAGTACCGCCAGCCACTGCTGAGCCGGTTACTGAGGAGAGAGATGTTGAGGTTGAGACTGAAGTTCCTGGGCAGGTTCAACCGAGGCTACGCCCAGCAAGTACAACACGTCCTAAGGAGCCAGTCAGAGAGTACACACCTCCAGTTCCATATCCTGGGAGATTAAGGAGAGAGAAAGCCGAGGAGAATTACAGTAAATTTTTGGCTTTGTTCAAACAGTTGCATATCAATCTGCCATTTGTGGAGGCATTAGCTCAGATGCCTAAATATGCCAAGTTTCTGAAAGATCTGCTGACAAACAAGAGGAAACTTGAGGAACTTTCTACTGTTACATTGAATGAGGAGTGTTCAGTTGTTCTCCAGAACAAGCTTCCGCAGAAGATGAAGGATCCGGGGAGCTTTACGATTCCATGCTTGATTGGTAGTTTATCTGTCAGCAATGCTCTTGCTGATCTAGGTGCTAGTATAAACTTAATGCCATATCTGTTTTTGCGAGACTAGACCTAGGTGAGCCCACACCCACGCGCATTAGCATTCAGCTTGCTGACCGTTCGGTCAAGTATCCGAGGGGTATTATGGAGAACATGTTGGTTAAAGTTGATCAATTTGTGTTCTCGGTCGATTTTGTGACCCTCGATATGGATGAGGATGAGCACGTGCCTCTCATCTTAGGTCGCCCATTTTTAGCTACCGCACGCGCTTTAGTTGATGTTTTTAGCGGTACGCTCACTTTACGCGTCGAGGACGAGACGGTGACCTTTGACATTCGCGATTCGATGAGACCTCCTCAGGGTCAGGATGATACCCTTTACTTTGTTGATACTATCACTCCACACGTGAGTGATCATTTTGAGGACATTTGTGATTCAGGTGTTTCGGACACGCAGCTTTGGGGTGGAGTTGACCCGCAACTTGGTGTGTATGTTGCTGCTGCGTGTGAGGTGACTAGTGAGGAGACTAGTGCATTAGATTTGATCCCGGAGGTTTTTGAGGTCATTGACACTATGAGGGCCAAATCTAGACCATCTATTGAAGATCCGCCCACATTAGAGCTTAAGGAGTTGCCATCTCACTTAGAGTATGCGTTTTTAGAGACGAATTCGAGACTTCCTGTGATCATTGCATCAGATCTGACAGTTGATGAGAAATCGAGGTTGTTAGATGTTTTGCGAGAGCACAAACAGGCTATTGCGTGGAAGATTATGGACATTAAGGGGATCAGCCCTTCTTTCTACACGCATAAGATTTTGATGGAGGATGAGTTGAAGCCTGTTGTGCAGAGACAGAGAAGACTGAACCCGAACATGCAAGATGTGGTGAAGAAAGAGGTTTTGAAGCTTTTAGATGCTGGTTTGATATATCCTATCTCTGATTCACCATGGGTTAGTCCGGTTCAGGTTGTGCCCAAGAAAAAGGGCATGATAGTTGTTGTGAATGAGAGGAATGAGATGATTCCTACGCGCACGGTTACGGGGTGGAGAGTTTGCATTGACTATCGCAAACTCAACGATGCTACGAGGAAAGATCATTTCCCCCTACCGTTCATTGATCAGATGTTGGAGCGTTCAGCCGGTGACAGTTATTATTGTTTTCTTGACGGACTTTCATGTTATTTCCAGATCCCCATCGCACCGGAGGATCAGGAGAAAACCACATTTACATGTCCTTATGGCACATTCGCGTACCGACGCATGCCATTTGGATTATGTAACGCTCCAGCGACATTTCAGCGATGTATGGTCGCGATTTTTCATGATATGATTGAGGACTCCATGGAAGTTTTCATGGATGATTTTTCTGTTTTCGGGAGTTCCTTTGATCAGTGTTTGACGAGCTTATCGCGGATGTTAGCTCGATGTGAGGAGACGAACCTGGTGCTTAATTGGGAGAAGTGTCATTTCATGGTTCGCGAGGGTATTGTGCTTGGGCACAAGATTTCACGTGCAGGGCTCGAGATGGATCGAGCCAAAGTTGATACTATTTCTAGACTTCTGCCTCCCACTTCTGTTAGAGCGATTAGGAGTTTCTTAGGCCACACAGGTTTTTACCGCCGATTCATATGCGACTTTTCGAAGATCACTAGGCCGATGACACAGCTTTTAGAGAAAGATGCCCCATTTGTGTTTTCTGATGAGTGTTTGACAGCGTTCAACTTGATCAAAGACAAGTTGGTGAACGCTCCGATCATGGTTGCACCCGATTGGCGCAACCCTTTGAGTTGATGTGTGATGCGAGTGATTTTGCAGTGGGAGCAGTCTTGGGACAGAGGAGGGACAAACATTTCCATCCGATTTACTATGCTAGCAGGACTCTTAATGATGCGCAGGAGAATTACACCACGACGGAGAAAGAGCTCCTAGCTGTTGTGTTTGCCTTTGATAAATTCAGATCATATCTTTTTCTGTCCAAGACGATTGTGTACACAGATCATTTGGCGATTAAATATCTTTTTAGTAAACAGAATGCTAAGCCACGTCTCATTCGCTGGATTCTGTTACTTCAGGAGTCTGATATCAAGATGCGAGAGAAGAAAAGGGCCGAGAATGTTGCGGCCGATCATCTTTCGCGCTTAGAGGGTTCTCATGATGATCAGCTCAAGGGGATTCCCATAAATGACTATTTCCCCCATGAGTTGCTTGATTTTGTGGAGGCGAGAGATGATCCGGATGAGCCGTGGTTCGCCGATTTGGAGAATTATTTGTCGACTGGTGCTTCGCGGAAAGCACTTACATTTCAGCAGAAGAAGAAGCTCTTGTCGGGTGTGAAACACTATATTTGGGAGGATCCGCATTTTTATAGTGTTGGAGCTGATTCTGTGATCCGGAGATGCGTGCATGGACGTGAGGCACGTCAGATATTGAGACATTGTCACGAGGGTCCGATCGGAGGACATTACGCAACGCTTTACACCGCAAAGAAGGTGTTTGTGTCGGGTTTCTACTGGCCGACCATTTTCCGAGATGCGTTTGAGATGATTAGCAAATGTGACAATTGTCAGCGCGCAGGCAATTTAGGTAAGAGAGACGAGATGCCCCAGACTAGTATTCAGGTTTGTGAGATTTTCGATATCTGGGGTATCGACTTTATGGGCCCGTTTCCGCCATCTTGCGGGAACAAATACATTCTCGTTACGTTGATTATGTTTTGAAGTGGGTCGAGGCACAAGCCTTCCCACTAATGATGCGAGAGTTGTCGTGAGATTTTTGAGGAAACTGTTCGCGGGGTTTGGAGTGCCGAAGGCACTGATTAGCGATCGTGGCACCCACTTTTGGAATGCGCAGATGGAGAAGGCGTTGCAGCGTTATAGGGTTACGTATAGACTGGCTATACCATATTATCCCCAGACGAGTGGGCAGGTTGAGGTCATGAATCGCGGGATTAAACAAATCTTGGAGAAAACGGTTAGCAAGAACCGTAAGGATTGGGCAGAGAAACTGGATGATGCATTGTGGTCCTTCCGTACGGCTTACAAGACACCTACAGGCACGACGCCGTTTAGGTTGATTTATGGGAAGGCGTGTCATTTGCCAGTTGAGATCGAGCATCGCGCATATTGGGCTATTAAGGCCGTCAATCCGGATTTAGATCAGGCGACTAAAGGACGATTCTTTTAGTTACACGAGCTGGAGGAGTTACGCGATCACGCGTACGAGACAACATGTTCGTACAAAGCGCGGACCAAGAGGATTCACGATAGTCATATTAGGAAGAAAGACTTCAAACCGGGAGATCGTGTGCTTATCTTTAATTCGAGGTTGAAACTGTTTCCGGGTAAATTGAAGTCTAGATGGTCCGGTCCTCACGTGGTTAAACAGGTTTTTCCGTATGGAACGGTTGAGATTGAGGGAGTTGATGGTACCTCGTTCAAGGTTAACGGACATCGGTTGAAGCATTACTTGTTAGGTCCGGCTAACGCGAACGAGGAGATTGTTACGCTTTTGGACGTTCCGCCCTGATCGCGGGGCCGAGTCGGGCTGATGACTCGTAAATAATTTCAGCGCTTGCGGGAGGCAACCCGTTTAGGTTTTGAGGGTAGTTTGGGAAATTGGTGTTTGTTGGGTTGTTTTTTTTTAAAGCTTTGTTTGACTTTTTCTTAGTCTTCTTTGACTTTTTGGTAATTTTAGGTTAAATTAGTTGCATTTGATCTTTCTTTTTCCATTTTATGCGCTGTTTTTAGTTTTGCAGGTTGGTAGATGCTTTCAGGGCAGAAATCTGATCAAAACGGGTGAGGTTTGCATCGTTTTGCGTGCTAATTTGAAGACTTTGCAAAATTTTGGTGATATTTGAATTTTTGGATGTGTTACGGGTAAAGATCGGGCATAACAGGTTTGTGATATCTTTTGTGAGCTCCGAACAGTCCCGGGTAAGATTTATGGTAGTTGTGAATGATCCTTGATTGCTGGATTTGTCGGTTTTGCGATTTGGATGGTTTTTAAGAGTTTAAAATTTTTTGAGTTTTGCTGGTGCACTGCAGTCATGGACCAGCGAATCCCTCTCTCTTAATCTAGTTGGTCCGCGACCCTTCTTAAAACCCAATCCACAAAGTCAAAATTAGGGCTTAGTTTTAAAATCCCCAAATTAGGTCAAAATAGGTGAAGATTTTTTTAAAAAAAATCCCCAAAGTCGTTCATAATTACCCTCCTCCTCCCGTCAACTCTCTTCTCCCTCTCACACTCACCTCAGCCCTACACCACTCCCCTACCCGTCGCCGGTTTTCTCCCCTCTCCTCCATCCACAGCCTCGTCCACCACCATCCATTACCCCTGCCGCCTCTGCCATCCTCCACCCATCCCACGCCGCCACTACACCCTCCGATTAACCATTCTCGCCTCCATCCAACTCCAACCACCGTCGCCACCCTCTACCTCAGCCCTGCTCATCCGCCATTCACCTCAACCACCACCATCCACTGTTCCGATTACAGACATCCATCTACAACAGTCCAGTTTCCTATCATCATCTTTCTATACATTTTTGTTTATCAGTTCAAGGTACGTGTTTTTGAGCTCACATTTGCTAAGATAATGCAATTCTGAGATATTTGCTTTGACTGCTCATCGTTTATAAACCACTCTGATGCTTGATTTTATAACTTTTTGCACACTGTGATGATGTTTAACCCATGAGGCTGATGTGTTAATTAGGAATACTTTTTTATTCAAACACTTGTTTAACAGATTGTTCATTATAAGTGTGATTAATTTGGGTTGTTTGATTTCGGCGTTTTAATTGTGTTTTTCTTATGAACATCAAGTAGGTTGTGATGATTCAAGAAGTTTTGTGATGGCATGAGGCGAAAGTTTAGGTTAATTGTGTTTTTAGTTTGATTTGTTGTTAGCATTTTTCTTAGGTTAGACTAGTTTCATTTAGGTTTTTGGTTTGCATTTAGGTATCTTCTTTTTAATCATGCTAGTGTCATGCATTTTTGTGGTTCAAATTTGGGTTTCGTAGGTAATTTTGTGTTTTAGTTCTAAGTTGCATCGTTTAGAATTCATTACTTGCTTTGGGTCGTTTAGTGTTCATAATCTTTTGCTATTCATAGTTTAGGATCGTTTTCATTTTGACTTCAAAAAAAAAATCAAAAAAATCAGAAAATTTTGTTTAATTAATTTCGGCTTCTTTGTTTTAATTCCGTGATTCTATTTTCATCATTAGGTTCATCGTTTGTTTTAGGTTTAGTTTTAATTACTTCGTAGGATTCTTAGTTTACATGTTAGTTTGTTTTTATATTTTTATCGTTTATCTTTGTTTAATTTAGTTTTAATTGTTAACATTTTAATTCTTGATTCCTCGATGCATATCTGTTTGCTGCTGATTGTTCTGATTGTTAGGAACACCCAAAATTGGGTGTTGGTTTTGTCCGTTTTATGGACGGGTCATGCCCGATTTTCGTGAGATTTGTGCCGTAATGCGAGCCATTGGTACTCAATCTCCATTTCAGTGGTCCGTAGGACGGTATAATTTCTCGAGTTTGTTTAGAATTCCAGTTTGTGTGACGTTCACTTCATAATTTTTAAACAAACGTCCGCACACTGGTTTTCTAAGCTTTTGTGATTCGTCCTCGCCCAAACCGTCCCTTCATAAATGACAAATGGCGGTCTGTGCTAGGATTTCATCGGTTTTCTTTTGTTTTACTTATTTCGGGCCGTTCCCTTCATAAATGACAAATGAACGGTCCGTTTTCAGTAAAACTGTGATTATGCATACTAGGTCGGTGGCTGCAAATCGTTGGTACTTAATCTCCATTCCAGCGATTCGCAGCCTTGCTTTCTGATCACATTGACTTGACATGCGAACCGTTCTCTTCATTAAACAACAATTGGGCGGTTCCTGTTAGGGTTTCGCTCAGGTTTAGCTGGTTCTGGATAATGCAAGCTGTCGGGTACTCAATCTCCATTCTCGCAGTTTGCATTCAATCAGATTGCATTACTTTGCCGATTATTTCAGCTATTGCCCGTCTGAAGCCTGATTTTCATATTTTCTGATTTTCTTCATTGTACTAACTTGATTTTGTTGAGAAATTTTGCAGATATGGCTAAAGGTCAATCTTCGGGCGCGGGGAAGAAGCGAAAGACGTGCACGACACCCAAGAAGAAGACGCGCACGACACCCAAGAAGAAGGATGTAGTTGCGAGACCGCCTCCACCACCGGTTATGGAGCCACTACCAGTCGAGGGCGAGGTTCCCACTGAGGGGGGAGGGGGTGACCCGTATGTTCCCCTGCACAGGCACCCATTGCTCCGTTTTCATAGAGATTCCCTGGAGTACACCCGTCTTAGGACGTTGCTCACTATGCCTTTCTTGCGAGTCCGACCTCTCGACTGGCCGCTACTTGAGACATTAGGGGTTACTGCGCGAGCTGAGGAGCTCATCACAGGGCCATGGAGAGCGCTTATGACGATTGATGACCCAGTTTGGGAGGAGCTGACTTTAGAGTTCATATCCACCGTCCAGTATCCCCGTCTCCCTCGCGATTACACATTTGACCGTGCGGTCACATTTTGTTTAGGCGGAGAGGAGAGACAGCTATCTCTGGCTGATCTTGCAGTGAGGATGGGGCTGTATACGGAGGATCAGGTGACGCAGCCCGTATTCACTGCTGCTGCGACCGGTTTCGATAATTCTGTTATCGCCGCTTGGTGGCCGCGTGTTGGTGATGGCCCTTACGATAAGGACATGAGATCCCACTACCCGCGAGACCCATTCCACAGATATTTACACAGGGTGCTTTGCCATACCGTTTCTCCTCGGAAGAAGAGCTTAGATAAGCTCTCTAAGAGTGATGCGCGCCGTTTGTTTAATTGCTTGAGGGGCATGACTACAACCTTGCGCATGTGTTGATTACTATGATGCAGCATCAGTATACCACCCGACCTGGCACTGCGATTGGATGCGGCGCTTTTGTTATGTGCCTGGCTAGGAGCTATGGTTTGCTGCCGCTACCAGAGGGCATCGATGTGTCTCCAGCCGAGGTCTTGACTCGGACGGCCGACGCCTCTCCACTAGACACCCGGGCCATTCAGTAGATGCAGATGATAGAGACACCCGGCGAGGGGGTTATTTGCTTTCTAGCCACACGTCAGTTGGTGATTCCCCCAGTCGTCGGTCCAGATGGTCAGATGCAGTATCCAATCCAGCCAGCTCCCGATCCGATCCCTCATACCAGGATGCCGGACGAGGGAGTGAGGTTGCAGGCCGTGTTGGATCACATGGCGGCTGCGGCCGCCGCAGTTGATGTTCCTCCTGAGCCTCAGGCTGATATTCCTAGGCCTCGCCCTCTCTCTACTCAGGATCGACAGACTCAGGCTATTCAGCAGCACAACCGTCTTCTTGCAGCTCAGACTTAGGCTATTGAGGCCATTGCAGCGCAGCAGACAGCGCAACAGCGCCAGATGCAGGATTGGTTTGTGTAGGTAGTTGCAGCACTCGCCGTTGCAGTTCCAGGTTTTCAGCCACCACCACCTCCAGACCAGCCTCCACTAGATCAGCAGCCCTGAGACATCGGTTACTTCTTATCCGAGTTGTACTCTCTTTATTTTGATTTTTGATGTATTTATTTAGAGTTACAAACTCGGGATATTTTGTATATGGGTTGGGTTGACTTGATACTTTGCACTGTTATGTATCTATTTGATGTTGGCTTTGATGTGTGTTGTGTTTGATTAGATACTTACCTGAGAAGCAGTTCTGGCACCTGTTGGTCGAGAGTTGTTTCATCATTCATTTTTGGAGATTTTTTGGGCTCATTTGGCACATCTTCCGGTAGTTCTGGCATTTTATTGGTCGAGAGCTGTTCGAGATTCATTATGCAGTTCACTGGCACATCGACAATGATCAGGGGAGTATTTCAGTTCCCTTTACCTCTTTTTGTGCTTGATTGTGATTTACCGTACATTGAGGGCAATGTACGAAATAAGTGTGGGGAGGAGGGTAAATTGAACTGAAATTGCTTGAAATTGTGAAAATTTTTGAAATTTTATGATCATTTCCCCCTGTTGTGTTGTTTACATGGTCCTTGAGAATTGTTTGCGGTAAAAAATGGAAAATGATAGAAAAACTGGAATTTTTGGCTTTTGGTGAATGTAAATAAAATTGAATAAAGTTGAAAGCGCGCTTAGTTTTTGATGTACTGGTAGGCCCAGCTGATTTCTGAAAGCTTAAAAATCCAGTTTTCGCTACTTAAATAAATAAACAAATAAATATTGTGGGTTCCCGCCTTTAGTGTAGTAGCAAAGCCGAAACTGTTGAATAGGCTGATAGGTGCCGCAATTGAATAAAATGTTTATGATTTGGAGATAACCCCTATGATCTTTTTATGAAAATAAATCTGAGAAATAGTGGCGCCCCATCCATCCATCTTGAGCTTGTTTTGAATTTTATTTATGCAAAAAAAAAAAAAGAAAAATGAAAAAAAAGAATCGAATAAAGTGCACAAAATTCGCTGATCCTACATTCTACCTCTAGGGATAGGGACTCCGGAGATGATCTATCAGGGTGATGTGGTTTTGTGTGCGAGGGTCAAAGCCTGCTTACTACCTCTCGGGATAGGCACTCAGGAGATGTAATGTCAGGTGGAGATTCGCCCTAGTTTTAGGATTAAATAAATAAATTCAATTCAAGCTCACCCATCATTCCATCCATTCACATTCCATAATCTCCAAGTCATAAATATTGTATTCAATTGTGGTGGAAAAAGCCCTAATCCAGTTTGACCCGTGCTGACTCATGCTTTGAGACAGGATTAGGCCTAGTTGCGAAACTGATTGTGTGGGACCCATAATTGGTAATAAAATTGAATAAAGCATGTTTAGGGGCTTAGGTTTTTGGCGGTTGGGTTTATTTGGACCGAAATTCCGGTAATCGTGGCTATCGCGTGAGTATCTATGTTTTTAAATAAATGATAGTAGCTAAAAGTCAAATTCCGGTTGTGATTCCATCGCGAACTTTTTCGGGACGAAAAAGGGTTAAGTGTGGGGATGTTCGATGCACCGCATCTTATACATGTTTTCGAGTGATTAATCCCGCATTTTATCCGGCTTTTGTTCAAGTTTTGATGAGATTTTGGTACTTATTTGTTCATATGTTGAATTTTAGGTGATCTGGTGGTGATTGGTTGATTTATGGTGATTCGGGCGAAAACGGAACGCGATTTGTAGCTCGGGAGTGAAAGATAGAAGAAATTGAAAATATGCTGCAGTGTCAGTCATGGACCAGCGAGCCCCAGTCAGTTAGTTTTCGCTGGTCCATGAACCTGGAATCCAGAAAAAAAGAAAAGTGGGCTTCATGGACCAGCGAGTATCCCTTTTTCATTTCTCATGGGTCCGCGAACGGGCCCAAACGGCTAAAATTTCCAAAACGAGTATTTAAGCATCTTTTGAGCCTAGGGTTTTGGGGGATTCGACTAAGAGCAGCAACGTGATTAGGGAACGAGATCAGGGACACGTTTTTGGAGCAACTAAAGGCCGGATTGAAGAATTTGAAGCTTAGAGTGAAGATTTGAAGGCTTTGGTTTAAGATTTCTTCATCTAAATTGGTTTCTTCTTTCCAGTTGTTGATTGTTTGTTCATGTTTTGTTTAGATTTGACTGATTTCATGATTAGAGACATGATTGTTTGGGATGATTATGTGTGCTTAATTAGCTGCTGTTAATGATGTATTATGTGGACTAATTGACAGGGATTGTGGAATTGCAACTATTATTAGTTAGTTTATTGTTAATTCATTGACTTAAATGGGTTTTTGGGTTAATGCATGATCCGGAGACCTCCTACATGATGATATATCATTGGTTAGTGGCTGATTTTTGTGTGCATCCTTGTGCAATGAACTTGAACGAGTTATTCCATTTGCTAGTTATTGGCTAGACATTGTTTGATAGGTTAGAATACTTGTGACCGCGAGGTTTGAGCCTATTTATTCATGTTTAGTGATTTCTAGGTCCTAGATAATCGAAATTAGAATCATAGCATGTATTAGGTTTCATTTAGAGAGACCTCTCTTGGTGTTTCCCGATTTATGCGTGTTTTGCTTGTTTTGACCAAAACTGTGAAACTGTTGTGCAAATTCACATATTATGCTATCTGTGCTTCATTTAGAATTGTCTGATCATTCGGGATGTGTCTATAGTCCTCCTTGGTTGGTTTATTCTCATTTGGTGATAGTTTCTTATTAATAGGTCTTCCTGGGGTTCTTATTTGGGTATAGTGGATTCTAGGCTAGGTGATATCTCTCTCATTCTGTTTTTCTGTCATTTGCGTTGTCTGCTGTTTGTTTACTGTTAGTTTTATTGCTTGCTTAGTTTACTTAGATCGATCATTCCAATTACATCGGTTAAATATTAGTTAGGATACATTATCGGGAGTCTGATTACGCGTCCGTGGATTGATACTCGGTACTTATTGATAGTATATTGCGTACGACGGGTACGCTTGCCCTAGTGTGTGGTTTGGTCACTCAATATTTACCATTTTTTACTTGACCGTTTTTCTTGTTCAAATCCGGCACATCAGTGGTTAAGAAGATGTTCGATAGAATAGAACGTCTTAAGAGTTAAGGTTACGAAGACGGTTGTCGGTACTGAGGTTGGGGGCTTCCGGTCAGTTTACGGATGAAGTTACCCGAGCAGTATTCGAAACTAGGTAGACATGCATAGAACGGTTGTTGGTACTGAGGTTGGGGGCTTCCAGTCAGTTTACGAATGAAGTCACCTGAGCATTATTCGAAACTAGATGGTATAGAGGTATATGGAATTTAGGTCATAGGAGACAAAGGTTATCGAGGTAGATGTTTTTCTAGAGAAACGTGTTTGATTGTGATGTTATGTTATGTATGACTTTGTTATGTGTTATACTTGATAAATGTTTGTAAAAAGGGATTTCGCAGGTTCAAAAGTTCTAGCCTCACAAACGAGGTAAAGTTTTTAAAATGTAGAACTTACCGGCGTAAGCTTACCTTTCCCAAAAATATACGTATGTCAGGTGTAGGTGAGACGTCTAGGAGCAAGGGCGGAGCCCTTGTGATAAGAGACTGATCGGGCAAGCTATTAGAGGAGCGGTTGGACGTGTTGGCTTAGATGTAGATAAATAAAGGCAGTTATAGTTAGTAACATTATAGAGAGATTTGTAAATTATCCTACTTACTCGGTACTTGACTTATATAAATAAAGTTTTAAATTTTCCGCTACTTATCTCTGTTGTGCCACGTGTTCATGAGTAAATCCGATGCGTGACCCCTCCTGATGTCAAGTCTTGGAGTGGGCGTCACACATAGATTACCTGCAAAATGGTTAAATAAAATACGTCAACAACAATAATATTGTTGGTGATTCGTACCCGTTATGCTAGTACTGTCATATTGCTACTAATGCTTCATAAACTATTAGGCAAGGCAATGTCTAGTAATCAACTAGAAAACATAAATGCCACGGGGGTGAAACACATGCACCAAAATGATTTCTAGCATACTATCTGTAGTATTTTTCACATTCCAGCCAAATTTTAACATGCAGTCAGCAGAGCAATAAATTTATAGCATAACTTTTCAAACGGCACATGTATGTATTGTAGCCCAAAACATTTTAAAAATAAAATAGGGCAAGGTATACGAAACTCACTTGATCAAATGGCAAGTTTAAGGAAACATTTAGCAGAAAAATGTCATTGATGTAGCAAGCCTAAAAATTCAGATTATATTACAATATTCATTACAATATTATTTTGGCTCAATTCTGCTACCGCTACATACTATGTTTAATTTATTAATACTTGATTTTTATACATTTTGACTAAAAATTTTATGGCGGAAAAGTTATATGTTCTCTGACTGTCGTGGACCGCTAATAAATATCTCATGATCCTCGCGGTCCGTGAATACAGTAAATAAGATATTCGCCAGGCAGCTGTCGCGGACCACTACACATGCATCCATTTAGTTCGTGGTCCATGAATCTGGTCAGAAGAGTTTCTAAAAAGGTACTATCGTGGACCGCGAAACCTATTTTTTTTAAATTCGTGGTTCGTGAGTTTTGTAAGGACCGTTCATGAGTAAATCCGATGCATAACCCCTCCTGGTGCCAAGTATGGGAGTGGGCGTCACAAGTTGGTATTAGAGCCTTGGTTTAAGAGATTTAGGTACAAGCACGGTATCTAAACTTAAACAAGGACTCTAGGTAGAGTAAGTTGAGATAAGAAATATAGATGCCAACCAGGATAACATGTGCCCATAAGGACGAATATGCATAAGGAACATAATAGGTGGGACTTATGGTATGTGAATTTGGAAGATACACGATTGCAACTAGCTACTGAAATTTGGTATTTTCCATGTAAACCGATCATAAATACTAATTTTTGTGTGGCCAAGTGCAAGGAGAAGAAGATCATTTAGAAAGATAATCCAGGAATCGGGTTGACTTTGAGTTGCTAATGAAGATAGAGATGCGAGGTGTGGACATTAGGGAAATGTGTGATAGAAGTAACTGGGTTTTGAACGCATCCTATATATATAATTGTATCAGATCCTACACTTATATATTTATCATGAATTCAAAATTTAGAGTCTCTACGTCACACAAGTGCTGAAATGTCATCCATCTTAAATTAGGATCTGGAAATGGCTGCGAGAGGCAATCGTGCGAATGTGGAACCTGAAAATAACACCGCAGCTAATGCGTTCACTAACGAGCAGAGAGCGGCTATGGCGGCAGAGATGACGCGCTTAAAGCAGACGACATTAGCGGGCTTATTACTTCAACTACAAGGAGCTGCAAGAGCTGGTGCTGGAAGAGCAGGCGGCGGAACTGCAAGAAGAGGTGTCGGAGCTGCACAACCTAGAATAGGATGCTCATTTAAATCATTTAATGGTTGCAGACCGCCTTTGTTTGACGGAAATCAAGATGCGTTAGCTACGTTCCAGTGGGTTCATGAAATAGAAGCGGTTATAGACATTTATAAGTGTAGTGAGGCCCAAGCCATGAAGTAGACCGCCCACTCATTTGTTTCAGAAGCACTGCATTGATGGGGAATGATCAAACAAATTGAAGAAGAAGGATTTGTTGTTGCGATGAAGTGGGACGATCTGAAGAAGTTAGCTTTAGAAGATTTCTGCCCTAAAGGTGAGCTGGAGCAACTGGAGAGGAGTGTTCTGATGTTGGAAGCTGGGAACATGATGCACCGGGAATACACTTTGAAGTTCAACGCAATGGTGAGACTGCTACCCAACTTAGTCAATCCTGAAGCTGAAAGGGTGAAGAGTTACGTGCAAGTACCGTTTTTGGAAAAGGCTTCGCCGCGGACCGCTACTCTTATTACAACCAGGTCGCGGGTCACGCCGGCTATTTTGTCGGCTAGCGAAATTTCGTTATATACCAGTCTGTTCTAATTTGTGTGTCGGATTTGATAGTTATAGATTAAAAAATTCAAAATTCTTAAGTTCTAGTTACTGGGTTACTCATGCATTCTCATTCCTTGTTATTTTATCGTTTGGAACAAAGCTGAATTAAAACCTTAATTGTATACAATAATCCTTAACTTTCCATGAATTATTGTGACCTCAATGAGTCTGGAAATTCATGTCAATCCTCACATTACTACTGGTTTTATTTGTGATCATAATAGTCAACAAAATATCACTTAACAATTAAAACTACTTATTATGCTTTAAGGACGTTGTACCTTGTGTAGTGAAGCTTGTACAATTAAACTTCTTGTTCACAAAACTCACGAATCAGTAGCTTTCTCCTCTTTCACAGCCTTAAGCCTTCATTAATCAAGTAATCCATGAAACATGAAGCATCTAATATTGAATAACTACACGAAGATGACTCGGTTCGATTATATGTACCTCGTATGAATTCTTGAGCATACAAACTGCTCCTTAACAACCTTAGAACCATTCCAAATACCTCTAGAAATGTACCATTAGTTAGCTCAGCCTCTCCTTACTTGCTATTCACAGCACAATTTATAAAAAATATGAAGTAAAGACTTACTTGTGCTTAGATAGATTAGAACAAAGTTTGTGGCTTCAATTATCCATTCAAGGAACCTTGTGAGCGTTTTGATCAAAATTGCAGAAAGTGGGGTGCAGTGAATGAGAGTGGTGAGTGTTAAATGGAAGAGTCGAGACAAAATCTTTGTTTTCGCCGTCAGGGAGAATTCGCGGACCGCCAATTTGGCATATGAGACAGTCGCGGGCCGCGACTTCTGTTTTTCATGGCTACGCGGATCTCCCTCTGGGTACGCACCCGACCCACCGAACCCGTACAATTAGCGGACCGCTACCCTTTCTTCTTTAGAGTCGCGGTCCACGACTCTTCTTGACATTCTTTTTCTTTTTCGTTTATTTATTTATTTATTTACATATTATGTACGGGTGTTACAATAACTGTGTATTTTTTCTGATAATCATTGAGCATTTTACCGGCGTAGTAAATTGGGTGAAAATGCATATCTTTCCTTTGACCTAATACTGTCCCCACAACATAGTCACTTGCATCACACATGATCTCAAAGGGAAGAGACCAGTCTGGTTCAGTCATGATTGGTGTATCAACAAGCTTATCCTTAAGGAGGGAGAAGGCTTCCATACAGTCCTTATCGAAATCGAAGACAACTTCCTTCTCAAGCAGTTTCCTCAGGGGCCTCGAAATCTTGGAGAAGTCCTTCATGAAATGGCGGTAGAATCATGAATGTCCGAGAAAACTGTGGATAGCGCGAACGGAAGATGATTGTTGTAGACTCGAGATAGTGTCTATCTTAGCTTTGTCTGCATCTAATTCGGCATGGGAAATTTTTTGGCCGAGAACTATTCCTTCTTGAACCATAAAATGACACTTTTCTCAATTAAGGGCTAGGATAGTTGTTAAGGCTAGATTATGAGGCTTGTAATATTAAATAGTTTGGGCTAGGCTTAGAGGGTTTATTTAGTTTAGTAGACTAGTTTATTTGGGTTTACTATTGGGCTTGGGGTTTAAGATTGAGTTTACCATTAGGGTTTAAGGGCCCAATTGTAAACTCATGGGGTGGCTATATAAAACCCATGAGTTCACCATTGTAGGTTGCTGATTCAAGTTGCTAGTTTACGATTTTGGGAGCAGCCAAGTGATTACGATCGTAAACCCGAGAGAGTTAGTTTACAATTACAAGATTTTGTACCCGACAAGTTCATCTTGTGTGCAAGTTCAGGTTTTTAACGTTTATTCATCGTATTCTTTGATTTCTTCTCTTCTCTTTCTTGAATCACTAATCTAACCGGATTTCGCATGCTTAGATTAGTTAGATATCGTGAACGGTTGTTGATTCTGGAACAACAATTGGTATCAGAGCCAAGAAACGAGTGTTTCGTGGCTCTCACGATATTGATTCAAGAAGATCTAACAGTTATTTGTGAGTTTTTCTTGAGTTTTTCAGGTTAATTTACGACCAGATCTGCTGCTGTTCCTGAGTTTACGATCAGTTTCTGGGCATTTTTGAGTGTTTATGACTTGGTGTTCTTGGTGTTCTTCATCTTTTAAGTGTTTACGACATCAAGAAGTGATTTTTGACAGTTTACGATCACGAGATTCGAGTTTACGACTTCAAGACGCGTGCTTTGGTTGTTTATGACTTTTTCCGACCGGAATCGTGTTTACGATATTTCTTACCGGAATCGAGTTTACGAATGTACTCGATCGGAATCGGCGTTTACGACTCATCTCGATCGGAATCGGTGTTTACGACTTGTTTATATCGGAAACAGGTTTACGATCAGGAGTTTACGATCCAGCTGTCTGACTCAATCGTAAACGGGTGTTTACGGTCGGAAACTCTTTTGCGGCAAAAAGTCACTATTTCACACCTTCACGGAAACGGACATAACTTTTGACTCGTTTTAGTTAGAAGCTCAAATTTTAACACGACGTTCGTGACAACAAGCCCTAGATTTACCCCGGACTAACGTCCAAGGGAGCTCGTTTGGACCCCCAAATTCCACTCCAAAGGCCTCCGTTTTTTCAGTTTTAAGTTGTTGACACTATTCTTTGAATAGTGATTTTGCCGATTTTGCCGACTTCACCAGATTTTCAGAAGTTGCACTTTTAAAGAAAGAAAATGAGTTCGGAAACATCCTCATACAAAAAGTTCTTACTCCACTTGTCCGCGGTTGATCAATTCTAACGAATTTAAAGAATGGAAGAACGGGGTTGTAAAGTATTTGAACAATGAATATTATAATATGATAAAATAAATTATTGATGGTCCGTTCATACCGAGACATCAAAATTGGCCTAAAGAAGGAGAACCTAAAACTCAAGCTGAATTCTCTGAAGATGACCAACGAAGAGTTAACATTGACAAAAGGGCAAGTGAAATTATATTCATGGCTTTATCTCCAGATATAGCCCAAAGATTTGAAAACTGCAAATATGCTCAAGAACTCTGGCAAGCTTTGCACAAAGCTTACTATAGAAATGAGGACGAAGAAAAGAAAGAAAATGAGAAACGTGTCCTCATGACAGAAAGTGCTGGTGCTGAATGTTCGAATCCAACATGTGCGCGATTAATTCCTGGACTTCAGCAAATTATCAAAAATTTAGAAATCGAACTGTATGATGTCCAATGTGCCAGAAGTTCATTCAAGGGTAGATGGGAGAAGAGTGAAGAGAAGGTGAAAGCTCAAAAATTAGACATTGAGAAATATCGTGGATTAGCCACCGAGAAGACTTTCTCATATGATCGGGCTAAGATTGAGATTGGTGAGCTAAAGAAGCAACTGGATGAACTGCAACAAATTTATGATGAGCTGCAGGTCAAGTATGATTGTAATCAGGAAAGAAATAAGCGAATGCTAAATGCTGGAAAGGAATTGTCACATGCTGTTGTAACTGGTCAAGTAGGGAAAGATAAAACTGGGTTCGGGTCAGAAAAGTCTGATAAGTCTCTATCTGCAAACAGCGTTATTCCTCCACCAGTTCCCAGAGACATTATAGGAATACTTCTTAGTGAGGATCAAATTAAACGAACCAAGTCTAATTATAAAGAAGCTGCTCCTCCTATTGATAGTGTCTTGGTTGGAACTACACCATTGACTCAAGAAGAAATTGATAATGAAGCAAACATGACTTATGGTGAAGGGAGAGTAGAGAATATATCAGACAATGATGCTGAGTGCCAGAAATATGACATGTGTCATAACTCTAAGTCTGATGATGCTGGGATAGAGTTGAAATCATACCCTAAAATTGAAACCCATACTTCAAAGTAGTTGACGAAGTCAAAAGGGAAAAAGTGATCTTGACGACACGGCCTGAGGGGAAGATCTTTATGACATCTGGATCAATGTTTGACCAAGAACCAGATGTTGGATATGACTTACCATCCTTCTCCTCTAAGTTCAAAGGAATAACTGATGGAGTAATAAGTAAAGCTGAAGTTGAGAGCCCAAAGATCACCATCAAGCATCCAAGTATGAAACCAACAGCTGGAGTGAAGAATGAAAAACTCAAGGGAGTAGCTGTGTCTCCCATTTCTTCAGTTGGATCATGCAGTTGCCGTTGTAATTGCAATAATGGTGCTTCAACGTCAAAGAATCAAGGAAGCACAAAGACAGAAAGGACAGGTTCGACCCAGGCTTCAACAAACCAGCAGAAAGTCAAATCTGAAGCTGCAGTCAAAGCAAAGAAGCAGACACAAGGCAAACCAGCTCCATATCAGCCACCAAAGACAAATGGGTACACGTCTGACTTCTATCTAAAGAAGTAGACTTGCTTTAATTGTGGCATCGCTGGTCATATTGCTAGAAACTGTCTTTATCGCCCCTATGAACCCTATTATCCGAAAACTCAAAGGGTTTCATCTCAGGAGTCTGTGAAGTCTAAGCCAATGATGGTGCAAATACCTAAGGCAAGGAAGACTGTTACTCCTAAGGTTAAACCCTCTGATCAACATTGGGGTGCTGCCAAAGCTGAAAGAGAATATATAAATCAAAACAACAGCATTCCAAGTTACAAAAATTTCCAAAAACAGGTGAAGAAACCGTTTTCAAAACAACCAAAGTCTGAAAAAACCAAAGTTACCCCTCTCAAGGTAACTAAACCTGTTTTGAAAAATGATTCTAAAATGAAGAAGGTTGAAATACCTAAAGTCACAACTCCAAAGGTGGCTAAAACAAAAACTATTTTGAAAAATGAATCTAAAACGAAGAAGGTTGAAATACCTAAAGTCACAACTCCAAAAGTGACTAAAGCAAATGTTAAATCACCTAGAACTTGGAAACCAAAAATCAAGGCGGCTCCATCCCAACTTCCTGATTTCTCAAAGGGGATGTTCTTACAAGAAGTATCTTTTATTGATTCCTCAGGTGTACCCAGAAAAACAATGGCCTGGGTACCAATGGCTAACTAATCTCTCACTATGTGCAGGAACAGTCAAGGAGGATTATCACTAACATTTTTATTATTAATTTGTTTGTTGATAAGTGATTGTTCCAGGCACATTTTAGGAGACGTATCTTCATGTCATGACAAGCAATTTTTTATGGAGGATATGTTTCCTTGAGAGGTAAAAGGTCAAATTCAGCATGAAAGATACTGTTCTTAACTTGGTTGCTTGTTTGATGAAGCGGTAAAGGGTGTTTGTGTCAAACCAAATTCCTTAAAACTTTCAGTTGGTGCTTGGTTGTTCAATTTAAAAAAAAAAAATGAGTTATGCATGCTATAAAACCCATTTTTCAAAAAAAATTTCAAATCCATACTTTGAAGGTTAGCTTGGCCAGATGTGTGTGAAGTTATTTGCATATGTGTTCGTGTTAAAAAAAAATTATAAAAAAAATGATGATGTTCACAAAAGTTGTGACATTAAAAATCACAAAGCAAGGGGAAGAAATGTAAAGATAAAGAAGAAGTTGACCCCTCAAAAATATTGTGTTTTTAAATTTTTAATTGTTTGTGTTTTGTTTCTAAGAAGGCTAGGGGAAGTGAAATATGTCCGGATTGGAGCTGACTGACACGTGTAAAGCGGAAGTGAAAAGCAAGCTCCACGGTGATATGCTCGGTAGGCTCGACCTAATCTTATGACCACCAATGTAAGTGCAATGAACTTAATATATATATATGTTTAGTTTCTCATCTCAGTTTGCATGGTTTAAAAAACTGAGTCCCAGCAAAAACGGGTTGAGAGTGGTAATTATACCTAGTATTCACTCTCTCACACGCCATGTTTCTACTGTCATGACTACACCACATAATGAAAAGAAAAGAAAAAGAAATGAAAAAGAAATGAAAAAAAAAAGAAAAAGAAAAGAAAATGAAAAAATAATCATTCAGTTTGGTCTTCTTTGCGTGCTTATTCGGCCGACCTGATCACCGACTGATGATTAATCAAATAAGTGGTAGTCATAACGGTGTTGCATGGTTCCTCAAGTTGGGGGTTTGTGAATCCTCAATAAACTCTGAGGTTGGGTAGGTTTTGCTATGTACAATTGGGTGTGGGGACGATTAAACATGCTGGTAATTAGTAATCTTTTAAGCATGATGCATTTGGTTGGGTTTGAACGTGCCTGAGTTTAAAGCGGACAAACATACCGGCAATCACCTGGACTAGTCGAGTAACTGAAGCTAAAAAGGGTTCCTCAGTCAGATTCATACGGTTTGATCCCTTGTAAGCTTTCTCATGTTTGATATTGGTAAGTATTTGTTTATTTTTATATTTCCTGTGTGAGTCTTTAAGTTCTTTTTGGTTGCGTTTACGTCTTGGCCAGGTTAATTTGAGAAGTCAAAATGTGTTTTCATGGGTTTTGATTCATGACAGTATGCCCCCTGCAGATCTTGACAAATTTTTAGGGGAAGGAGAGGGGATAATAAGTATTATCCGAAGGGAACTTGAGGATGATACTTATTATCTAATGAAAAGACTTCCATAATACATAGTATCTGAAGGGAACTCGAAGATAATATGTATTATCTCAGGGGAAGTCCTTAGCTGAGGGGAAGTTATCAGCTAAGGGGAAGTCTTTAGAGGTCTTGGGTTCAGGGGAAGTTTTATAGAAAACCCGTAATCTATATTAGGGTTTTTGGTTAAAATAATGTTAATTTGAATCAACTAACAGATGATAATTACCTTCTAACCCAAAGACCAGTCATCAAATGTCTGGTGGAGTATTTTTTTTTCAAATGAGTGTCAGACAGGTTGATGATAGAAAGATGCTGCTGCTGCTGCTCAAAGTTAAAGAACCGCCGGACAAGACTTCTATCTGGAAAAGCAACTGTCAGGGGAAGTTGTTGGTGTCTTTACAAGTTTTCAAAAGGTTCAAAAGAGCTTCAAAGAAGATGTTCACGTGTTTAGGGGAAGCTGAAGATTTTAAAGTGAATTGATGAAGAAAATGATGCAGAGAGCAGTTAGAGATCATGAAGATCCAAGATCAACAATCAAGTTCTCTAAAGTTAGGAGGTTTTCAAAAATTACCCTCTAATTTTTGGAGATTCAAGAAAGTTACCGAAGATTCAGCAAGAACCAGTTCTTTCAAAAGAAGCAAGTCAATGAGAATCCTCCATCTCATTAACTTGTTCATTTCAAGAAGTTCGAGCTGATGCTGATCAAGAGGAAGTCCCAAGTGCCCGTCATGAAACCCATTGAAGATTTCTGCGGAAAGAATCTTCATCAACATCTATGCAAGCCAGTCAAGAAGAAGATTTTCAAAGATCAAAGACATTTAATTTCACAAGCCTAGGGGAAGATTGTTGAGGCTAGATTATGAGGCTTGTAATATTAAATAGTTTGGGCTAAGCTTAGAGGGTTTATTTAGTTTAGTAGACTAGTTTATTTGGGTTTACTATTGGGCTTGGGGTTTAAGATTGAGTCTACCATTAGGGTTTAAGGGCCCAATTGTAAACTCATGGGGTGGCTATATAAACCCCATGAGTTCATCATTGTAGGTTGCTGATTCAAGTTGCTAGTTTACGATTTTGGGAGCAGCCAAGTGATTACGATCGTAAACCCGATAGAGCTAGTTTACGATTACAAGATTTTGTACCCGACAAGTTCATCTTGTGTGAAAGTTCAGGTTTTTAACGTTTATTCATCATATTCTTTGATTTGTTCTCTTCTCTTTCTTGAATCACTAATCTAACCGGATTCCGCACGCTTAGATTAGTTAGATATCGTGAACGGTTGTTGATTCTGGACCAACAATAGTTTCTTCACATCCGACGAGCATCTTCTCCAGATTGCGCAGACAATGGTCGAATGAGTTGCTAAAAACCGAAAAGTCAACCATGAAGACTGTTTTGGTAAAAAATACCAAGATGATGAAGTGATCCAAACTTTTTAAGTGAGGTAGTGTGCTTTATGATGAAGAAGACAATATATCAAAGTATGGATATCGGCACAAGGATGTAACGAGGGAAAATCCAGAATCCTTCGAGTTTCCTCTAAGAATCCTGGAAAAAACCTCGGGAGCCGGCCTGAAGAGTCCGCTACCTAGCACTTTTTATTGATAAGAAACTGAAAAATACAAGAGTTTTGGAGGTATGATCGATCAAACTAAGTGTAAAGTGATTGTATACTATCAGAGCTAAAGTGTGAGTGAATTGTTGTGTCCCTATGTCGATCATAACCTCTAATATATACCGATTACGTTGATAACAAACTCTCCGGGATCCCGGGATCTCATTCTCTAATTAAGTTGACCGTTAAACCACTATGCGTCCACTTGGTCGTCCAACGTTACCTGCAAACAATTAAGCACAAGGCAAAATAGGGATTAGTGATTAATAACAAATTAGGATACCTGAGCCGGTAGGATTCCCAAGTTATTTCAGGATTCCTGAACTGTCTGAGCTTCCTGGCGAGCATCCTGAAAATCAACCCCTAACAATTGCCCCTTGAATTTTGATGGTTGTGGATAAGATCAACAGCTATCGAAATTCAAACTCTCTACTTTCACGGCGTTAAAACGGTAAAATTGGTTGAGAAAGGACGTTTCTCACGGCTTCCCACGTGATGTGATAGCCATCATTACCTTATTTAAATATGAGCATATTAACCCCATTTACCTTCACTTTCCTCCAGAAACCCGTATAGATTCTCTGCAACGCAGTTCGGTTTCTCCTTCTTCCTTCTCTGTTTTCATCTTTGTTTTCGGCCATGGCCAAGAAAACCACTCGGTCGTCTTCCTCGTTGATTGCTCCGACGATCGACGATTTCCATGATTAGGGGTATATTATCCCATGTTAAGAAGAAGCATGATCCTTCGATGAAAATGACATCAAAGCTCTGAAAAGTTCCAAAATCTTCCCTCCCGACACAGTTTTCTGATCATTCGACCCTCGAATCAAATCTGACTTCACCTCCACCACTTGGGTCTGCTTTATGTACTACCCATTTCTGTTGGGTATGACATTCCATTTTCTGACCTCGTGAATTAGTTCTTTCAAGCCACGAAACTTGTTACTCCCAGATCATGACAATGGTTTGGAGAATTCTGTACTATATAGACCAGCTGAAAAAACCACGAATCTTGACATTGGGATTCCCAAACTTTGAGGAGCCTACCAACTTCGTACCTATGATAGCAACCATTTCGTCCTTAAAGCCCGCACCTATACCTCCTGTAAGGGAATAATTTGTGGCTTGTGTATTTAATCATCATCTGGCGGACTATTTTGAAGGCCTAAGTGACAGAATAGGTGAAAATTAGTTGGGTTATGGGTATATTGGGTCATTGAGCCATTTTAGACATGTTTGGGCTTAATTTAAAAGAGTTTAGAGGGAGTTTAGTGGGCCTGAGTGGTCAAATACATATTAGAGGTTAATTAGGGTTAGGAGAATGACTTGTTCACCAAGTTTGTCATCTCCTTTATATAGAACATTTTGTTTACTAGAATAGTTTGCTGGTTTTGTTGGTTGTTGGCTCTAGTGTTCTTGAAGTGTAATTCACGAAATTCTCCTTAGAGAATTTTGACTTTTGTGTTTCAACCAAGGTGATCAATCAAGTGTTCCTCAATCGGTTTGTTCTTTTTATTACTTTCTTTGATTGTTCATTGCTTTAATTGTTTATTCTTGAATCATCTATAATCACTGGATTCCGCACGGTGATTTATAGACTTGATATCGCGTGAGGAGTTGAATTGATCCTTACAATTAGTATCAGAGCCAAGAAACGCAAGTTTCGAGGCTCTCGCGATATCATAATTCAAGTTCTTGTGATCTAACTTTTTGAGTTTTTGGTGATTGTCAGCTTTTAGCATACTTGGAAGTATTTTTGCAGGTTTGGACGCAAACCGGGAATTCTCGTGGAGATTTACACAAGTTTTGACACTTTTCCATCCGTGCACAACAGCTTTTCGATCAACCTTTCGATCGAAAAGCCCTCTCTGTCACTTTCCTGTGATCGAGAAAGACCCCTCGTGTCTTTTCGATCAGTTGATCTCAGTCGAAAAGTCCCCTTTTGTGACTTTTCGATCAGCCCATTTCGATCGGAAAGTCCCCATTGTAACTTTTCGATCAGCTCATTTCGATCGGAAAGTCCCCATTCTGACTTTTCGATCAGCCTTCTTTCGATCAAAAGTCCCCCTTGTGACTTTTCGATCAGCCCATTTCGATCGGAAAGTCCCCATTAAGAATTTTTGATCTGCTGATACTTTTCGATCGAGAACCCTCCTTTTCAACTGACCCCCTATGTGATCGAAAAGTACTTTTCGACCCAACACCCTGCTGATCGAAAACCCCTTTTCGATAAAGAACCCTTTTCCGATCAAAAATATACTTTTCAACCCAAATCCCTTTTTGCGGCCAAAACACTATTTCGGACAGTTTCACTAAAACGGACGTAACTTGGGCCTCGTTTGGAGTTAGAAGCTCAAATTTTAACACGACGTCCGTGAGAACGAGCACTAAAATTTTCCCTGACTAACGTCCAGGGGAGCTCGCTTGGACCTCCAAATTCCACTTGGAAGGCCTCCGTTTTTAGTTATAAGTTTTTGACACTATTATTTGAACAGTGATTTTTCCGTTTTACCAGATTTGCTCAAAAGTTACATCCAAAGAAGTTCATGGCACCCATTCTACCAGGTACCACTTCATGCACCAACAACAATGAGGTATGCCTAAACCCTAAGTGTCAGGTCATTTTGAATGAATGTAAAGACTGGGAACGTAAGTTCATTAATGAAACTCTAAATCGCGAATTAATTGATAGAGACCTTCGAGAGTACAAAGGTAGGAGTAAAACATTTAGAGAAAAATTAGAAGCAGCCAAAGTAGATATTAAGAATATTCAAAGTCAATTAAGTAATAAAACTGCTTATCTTAGAATTGCTAACTCAGAAATTGACACATTAAAATCAGAGGTCGAAGAACTAAAAGCCAAATTAGATACATCACAAAATAAATTTGAATGAAATGATAAGATTGTGTTGGAAATGATGAAGGCTAGTTCTCTCTTCTACAACACAGATGTCCGAATGCGACATCTCAATGCCAACTCTAGTTTGGGTCTCGGTACTGAGGTAAAAGACGAAACATCCACTCATACAGTACCGTTTCCATTAATGCATGAAGTTATCCCGGACTATGATAGTTCAAAGACCTCTTTAGAAGCTAAGACTGAAATAGAAAATAAACTTTCTCCATGCCCCATTAAAATTTCTGCTCCTGTTTCTAACACTACTAACAGTTCTACTTATTGTGCAAATAAAGGTAATAAAGAAGCAGGGGTAGTGGATAGCAAGGAGTCTTCTGAGAGTTCCATTTCTAATGATTTTCAAAAAAAATTTAATTTTGAAAAACTTGAATCGTCTGTTCAGTCTGAGTCCACAACTTCTGAGTCTGTTTTGTTTGCAAAATTGTCTGATTGTGGTGTGTTTACTTTTGGTAAATGTGATGCTAAAGTTGTGAAACCCTTAAGAACTGTTAAAATTTTAAGAAGGGATAAGGGACCACAGGTTGCTGGTCCCAAACTCACAAATGGTGAGGTGTTGGGTGTGAAACCTACTAAAAATAAGAATGACTGTCATGACCAAAATGTGCAGAAAGTGCGGGACCTTAGACCTCATGATTTTGTCCCGTACCCAGAAATCAATTCTGCATATGACCAGTTTAAGTCGGTTCAGCGGGAGTACATTTTAACCACAAAGCCCCACACGGTAAAACCCATTGGATCCACAAAAATTGTTTAAAACCAACTTGGATTTCCACTGGGCGTAACCAACCACAGGCTCCCGCATACCCAAAGAAACAATCTTGCCATGTCTGTGGTAGACCAGGACACGTGGCAATAAACTATTTATACCGGCCTTATGAACCCTATTATCCCAAAAGGGTTCATCGGAGACCCAGTCCAAGGACCCAAAAACAAAGTGACCCAACTCCAAGGCCCGGTCCATCAAAACCCAAGGTGCAGAAACAAGCACCCCAGAGTCACAAAGTATAGCAGAAACCCAAGGCTCCTAAGCAACGGACAAAGACCATTTTTAAAGAAAACAAAGCATATCAGAAATATGTCAAAACATCTTGGAGACCAAATATGTTGAATCCCCAAAACTAGTTTTCAAATCTGTTTCAAAATCAGCCATCCATCCAAATCCAGTTGGTTCAGCTAAATCAAATGGTTGGAGGCAGGATGACAGGTGGAATGTTTCAAAGGTGGTAAACATGTCTTTCAAGCCTACTGGAGTGTACAAAAAACACTCCAAACAGTTTCAAGACGAAAAAACTCCAAAGAAAAATGAAACTAAAAATTCACCACCGAGAAAACCACAGGTTTTTGGGAAACAAAATCACCAACCCAGAGATGTCAATAAAAAGGACATTCTCAGCCCAACCAAGGCAACCACACCCCCAATCCCTGATGTTACCAAGGGAATGTTTTTAAAAGAAATTTCTTTCACCGACTCTTCAGGTATACCCAGAACCACAATGGCCTGGGTACTTATGGCTAATTGATCTCTCACATTGTGCAGGAATAGTTAAGGAGGACTTCTATTAACTTATTTGTTTTTGAAACTGATTGTTCCAGGCACAGGATAGGAGGCATCTCTTCACTTCATGACATGAAGATTTTAATGGGGAGTACGTTCTCCTTGTGAGAGGTAAATCTGAAAACATCAGCAGAAAAAGGTAACACTGTCTTAATTGTTTGTTTCTTGGAAAATCTGATGTGAAATATGGTTGTGCATGAAACAAAACCCAGTTCTGAAAATTTTCAAAAGAAAACTTTGAAGGTTAGCTTGGCCAAATTATGTCTCATAGTGTGTTAGTGTGTAAAAAAAATAAAAAAAATTTCAAAATATCAAAAAAAAATATGTTGCTTTTAAAAAACCAAAAAGCAAGGGGAAGAATAGAAAAGATAAAATAGTTGACCCCTCAAAAATTGTGCTTTTTAATTTTTAATCTTTTGTTTGTGCTTTTTGAGAAGGTGGGAAGTGAAATAAACTTCCGTTTTGGAGATGGCTGACACGCGTAAGGCAGATGTGAAAGACATGATCCATGGTGATATGCTGGTAGGCTCGGCTCGTAAATCTGAAAAGGTATGCGTTACACACTTAAAGATAACGTATGACAGTTTGTTGGGTAACAACACTTAGGTTAATTTCATTTCTATTTTACTGCATGTTTAAGTTCCCGATACACACGCTTGTCTCCAAGAGTGTGAAATTGAGCTCAAAAAATCGGTGTCCCCTATGCTTTGCGTGAGCAATGACCTGAGGATGCTTCGTGTGCATGTAAGGCTCTCCTCTGCTTTGCGTGAGCAATGACCTGGAGTTGTCCATGAATATGTGCTTACAGATCACCTTAAATAATATATGCAATTAAATTAAAAAAATGCATGTATACACCCAAAAGATGTCAAAGAGCACAAGAAAAGAGACCCTCAAGTGTCGAAAACCTTCAGCCTTTGTCACTGATGAGAACATTATCAAAAATGTTTCAAAAATTCAGTTGACTTGTATATTATCCCCAAAAATATATGTGATCTACTCTTTCTCTTCTCAATCCAGTCTGGAGCTCAGTTTCAAACTTCTGGTTCAGGTTGTGAAAATATGTGGTAGGGAATTTATGTGCTTGATAGTGTGCAATAGCATGTACCTAGGATTCGTTGAAACCCACTTGCTGTTCATAATTAACGCACCAATAAAAGATAATAAAGTGACAAACAGCATGATTAAGAAAAGGGTTAGAGTTTAAAGTGGATCACTATATTGGCAATTACCTGGACGTGTTAGAGTAACAGAAGCTGAAAAGAGTTCCTCAGTCAGATTCATACGGTTTGATCCCAAATAAAACCTTCTCGTTTAGGAATTTGGTATGTTTGTTTTTATTTTCATTTTTCTTTTGTGTTATCTTAAGTTTTTATTGTTTATTTTTTCAACCATTGCCAGGTTAATTTAAAGGTTTTAATATGTTTTTATGGGTTTATGCAAGAATGTATCACCCCTCCAGAATATCAGGGGAGATAATGTGAAGAGTTCTCGGGTTCAGGGGAAGTATTGATAGGAACCCGTAACCTATGATAGGGTTTTTGGTTATATAATGCTAATCCAGTAACCAGTCATCATTTGCTGGTCAGTGTTTGTTCCATGTTGTGCATTCCAGGCTGAGTACAAAAGAAATTTCATGGAAAAGAAAAATCAAGGACTCTGTTGATAAAAGCAATGATGCTGCTGATCAAGTTGAAGAGCCAGCCGGAAAAAGATTTACCCTATGCTTAGGGGAAGTTTGTTGGTCGTTCAAGTAAAGCGTCCAAAGTCTCAAAAGACACTGTTTGCATGTTGAGGGGAAGCTAAATGCCAACAATTCAAGATCTACAATCAAGGATGTCAAGATAGAGGTTTTCAACATCATCTGAAGTTAATGGCAAGTCAAGATAGTTACTGATGATTCAGCAAGGACTCAACGGTTTTCAAGAAGGAGCAAGTATTTGAGAATCCTCCTCTCATTATTTGGTCATCATGTGCAGTTCAAGCTGATGCTGATTGAGAGAACACTCCCAAAAGTCATGCGTTGTTGTCCAATGAACATTGTTAAAGAAAAGATTCTTCATCAAACCATGCTCAAGCCTAGGAGAAGACTGTAAGTCTGAAGATTGAAAGTAGAAGACATTTATTATCACAAGCCAAGGGGAAGATTGTAAGGGAATAATTTGTGGCTTGTGTATTAAATCATCACCTGGCGGACTATTTTGAAGGCCTGAGTGATAGATTAGGTGAAAATTAGTTGGGTTATGGGTATATTGGGTCATTGGGCCATTTTAGACATGTTTAGGCTCAATTTAAAAGAGTTTAGAGGGAGTTTAGTGGGCCTGGGTGGTCAAATCCGGAAATTAGAGGTTAACTAGGGTTAGGAGAATGACTTGTTCACCAAGTTTGTCATCTCCTAATATAGAACCTTTTGTTTACTAGAATAGGTTGCTGGTTTTGTTGGTTGTTGGCTCTAGTCTTCTTGAAGTGTAATTCACGAAATTCTCCTTAGAGAATTTCGACTTTTGTGTTGCAACCAAGGTGATCAATCAAGTGTTCTTCAATCGGTTTGTTCTTTTTATTACTTTCTTTGATTGTTCATTGCTTTAATTGTTTATTCTTGAATCATCTATAATCACTGGATTCCGCACGGTGATTTATAGACTTGATATCGCGTGAGGAGTTGAATTGATCCTTACACCTCCCAACTGATCCTTAGGGCCTCCCACAATGACTGGAAGAAGCGATTCTTCTTTGTGAAGCATGAGTCGATCCTAGGGGGTAGAGATTTGTGGATGAATGGGTCGAAAAGGGTAGGATATTGACCTTATTGATATTTTGATCTTCTGAACTTATACTTACTTCTTTTTATGTTTTTTGTGTACTTGCAGCGTCGAAGTTCGAAAATCTCGTCAATCCACACCAGGATTCCTACGAGAATCTCAAGGCAGTCTATCAGATTCCGGCCACCGAGAAGGCTCTTATTCTTGAAGCAGAAGCCAGCGGACAAAGCTTTTAAGCCGACCATCACACCCCCAAGATGTCTGGTAAATCTTTCCGGATTCCATATTTCTGACCTTGTTGAGAATCCTAAATGTTAATAACCTGTTATTGTTGTTGCAGCTCCCAAATCTAACGCTTCCTTCTCGCTCAAGGATCTCGACAACATAATTTTGTTGAAGAAGGAGAAGTCTGAATCCCTAACCCCTTCCAAGCCACCTGCCACAAGGGACAAGACGACAGTTTCCAAGAAGAGAAAGGGTACCGACGCTACCGTTTACCTAGGATCTTTCGATGGGTTTGATCCTTCGGAAGTCAGCAACAAGCTTCTCACGATGAACATGATAATAAACCTGGTAGGAATCCAAAATAGTTTATGATATTTTGATACCTGTAACTGCCACTTAGGATTCTCAATTTGTCTTGCAGGGTATTGAGAAGCTAAGCTTCCAGGCTATGGACATGGAGCAGAGACTGGCTGAGGCTGATCAGAAGATCCAGCTCCAGGGGAGGATAGCATACGCTAAGACGCTCGACTATGAGCGCAAGTTTGAGGAGCTGCATATCACCTTCGAGGCTGAGAAGCTGGCGAATGCTGAAACTACCAAGCTCTCGGCTGCTCGGAGCGTCCTGAAGAGCCGGCTGAAGATGGCCGCAGAGGCTGAAGCTGTTGGTTGAAGGTGCCAGGCTGGGATGTGGAAGCTTGGAGGGTTGTTTATGAGTTCTTAGGAGGAGGCGAAGGGAATGTGGCCGGTGAGGGTAAAGAGGGGACCGAAGGCTGCTCCTCCAAGGAAACTCAAGAAGCTCCGGTGGCGAAGGCGGGTGAAGAGGTGAAGGTGACATGCGATGAAGATATTGCAACAGTCTGAGCCTAGTTTTTTTTTTAGTTTAAATAATGATGTTTTAAAAACAATTTTCTTTTGTGGTTTCCTTTCTCAGACAATGTTTGGATATCAAACAACAAACAATGGTATGGATCCGGGTGGAGGGATCTTGTGGTTTACAAGAGAAGCCCAGATTCCTAAAATGAACAATGACCTTGACCTTGAGCTGCCCAAGTGGAGGGATTCTGAGATTTTCAGGACCATGCTTGGGGAGCTCACTTTTGTTAATAATATGCTATGACCTATTGATTATTAGTCTTTCTAATGTTTGTTGTTTGTAAAAGTTTGCGTAGCATTGCGTTAAGTTTCTCGATGACCGACTTAGAAAATTTTAATGCTAGATCATATTGTAATTTATGCAAGGTCACTATCCAAAATTAACAAATGTAATACACGAAGATATAAAGTACCTGATCTTATGAGTTTTACCTTAGGCATCTCTTAAATTAGTATATTACCTTTTCCGTTGTCCTTGTTGGCATCCCTGTTGGGATTCTCGTGAGGATTCTCCCTGGTAGCTTGGTGGGTAGCTTAGTGTTGGGCTATATTTATGTGAGGCATGAACATTAGATTTGGGCTAGCTTGTTGTTAGTTTTGGGCTTTGGTTAGTTTATTTTGTAGGCCATGTGGGCCGATTATTGTTTATGATTGGGCTTATTTAGTGTTTATGATTGGCCCATGTGCTTGTAAGAGGTGGTATAAATACCACCTCATGTTTATGATTCAAGCAAGCTTTTCAAATATACAAAAGACTGTTTACGATTTCTGTGTGCTCTCACTGTTTTCGATCAGCTTCATCAAGTAGGGTTTCTCACTCAAGATTAGATCTTTACATTAGATCTAGTCTATTTCTTCTACTTGTTTCTTGAATCAATCACACACGAGGATTCCGCACTCGTTTGTGATTAAATATCGTGTTCTTGGTTTGATCTCGGACCAACAATTGGTATCAGAGCCAAGAATCAGTGATTCGAGGCTCACACGATATTGATTCAAGCTGTTTTCTGGGTTATTGTTCGAGTTTTTGAAGATTCAAAGGGTTTTCTGTGTTTACGACCACTGTTGCTGCTGTTCTTCGAGTTTTCGATCAAGTTTTCTGGGTTATATTGGTGTTTACGACTGCCTTGTTTGAAGATATTCATCTTCTTTGAGTTTCCGATATCAAGTTTACATTTTTATCGTGTTTACGATCCAGAAATAGGCGTTTACGACTGTACTTGGTCGTAATTGGAGTTTACGACTTTTTGTTATCGAAATCACGGAGTCGTAATCAGATTTTACGACTTCCTCGTATCGTAATCGGAGTTTACGATTGCCACTTATCGGAAATAGGCGTTTACGATTTTAGGAGTCGTAATCAGTAATCGTAATCAGGGTTTACAATTATTTTTATCGGATTTGGTGTTTACGATTCTTGCTTGGATCGTAATCGGTGTTCTCGATCGTAATCAACTGTTTGCGATCGTAATCAGGGGTGTTTAATCGTAACCTCATTTGTTTGGACTTTTGGACTTTAATTTCTTGTTCCCTAAGCTATCAAAATGGATTTCGAACCAAGTATGTATCAGAAGTTGGATTTTGAGAATGGATCCATCACTCGCCCACCTAGACTCACCTCGGCGGATAACTTTTTGGAATGGAAATATCGATTTGAAACACTTGAAGAGTGTTGACCTAAGACTCTGGAGGGCAGTTATTCATGGACCATTCACACCTACTCACGCATAAGGAGTTAATGCAGGGAAGGTCAAGACAGAAGATGAGTATGATGATGATGATTGGGAAAGATGCAACAAAGCAGAAAGAGCTTTTGCCATCATGACTATGGCATTAACACCAGATATTGCTCAAGGATTTAAACATTGCAAGACCGCTAAGGAACTCTGGAACGCTTTGGTTGTGGCTTTTGAAGGGAATCCTGACATAAAGGCAAGCCGCAAGCAAATGCTGAAGCAAAAGTTTAATCTGTTTAACCATGTACAAGGTAAATCCTTTGAAGCTCAGGTGCAGAGGTTTGTGTCTCTGATGGCTGAAATGTCCAGCTATAATGTTGAACCAGACAAGGAAGACAAGAATCTGAAACTGTTGAATAGTTTACCCAAATCTTGGAACACCAATATCTCTATCATTAAGGACAACAACAAACTGAGTGAACTATCTCTTGATGAGTTAATTAACAAACTCAAGTCCAAGCTAATCGATGACAAGCAGAGAGAGTTGAACCATATAAGCTCTCTTAGTTTGGCGGGGAAACTAAATCAAGCTTTGTTGTCACAAGATGTGGAGGCTAGGCATGAGCGGAACTCAACTGGGAATGGATCAAGCTCAGTCGCAAAGT
>JBCNJP010000010.1:86405509-86434719 GCA_039602395.1 Deinandra increscens subsp. villosa | reverse complement strand
GATAGGACAGTCCAAACTGGATGTTAATCTTGAGAAGTTTGATAGATCTGGTTCCCGGGTCTTGCTGACTAATCCAAATTATAGTCATGCAAAACCTGCAAGGGTGTTTGCGGGTAATGTGAGCGCCTCTGGTGTGGTTAGAAATGGTGTATCTTTCGCTGAGTTGGTGTCGGGTTCCAGGCAGAATGTGTCGGGCACCAGGCAGAATGGCAACTCCAAAGTCTTATCTTTGGGTAATAAAATAACGAACGCATTCATGGCGTGGAATGGATGCTCTTTGATTGGGAGGGTTAATGATCTGCATCAGCTCAGATTCTTGGATACGTTCCCGGGGAATGAGGAGTTTGAATGGTTCAAAGTGAGGTACTTAGGAGGCTTCTCTGTTATGTTAACTTTCCTTAACCAGGGGGAGGCGATGGAATTCCTGGAAGAGGAAGATAGATGGGCTCCCTGGTTCTCTAAATTATCAGTTTGGAGAGGGCAAGCGGCGTCTCCGGAAAGAATTGCTTGGATCAGAGTGTCGGGAATCCCTCCTCATTTGTGGGATGGTGGTGTCTTTGACAGTGTTGGGGAATTATTTGGGAAGGTCATCAGAAAGTCAGACGCGGACGAGACCGATAGTATTATGAACTGGAGCTCTGTCGGAATCCTGGTGGATGGTTATGTGAGGATTGAAGGGCAGGTGACGGTGGTTTGGCAAGATAAGAGATTCGTTTGCAACGTATCGGAATTCATGGAGGATTGGGTGCTGGATTTTGTGGGGGTGGTGACGGCAAGAGGGCAGAACCAATGCCCTCCGAAGGTGAGATCGGAGATTGAGATTCCGGCGGATGGTGAAACTGAAGGGTCGCCGGTTGGCATTCGTGATGAGTGCATGGGGACCTGCATGAGGGCTAAGGGTGGCGTGGGGAATATTGGAACGGCGCACGTGATGGAGGGTGGAGATTCCGAGGAGGGTGTGGCGGCGGATGTGTTGCAGGCGCGTGAAGTTGGGAACTCGTATATGGGCCATGATGTTGGGCCTGCAAAATCGGTGGAGTCGGTGGGTCAGGGTGGCTCGGTTTCTAGTAATGGGCCTATGGGGGGAGATAATTGTGGGCTTTTTCCGGAGGTGGAGCAGGTCTTGAAATCTCAACCTGTTAAATCAGGTAAATCGCTGGATCTCAACAGGTCAGTACATTCTAGATCTAGTGGGTCAAATTCGACTTCTAGCGTCTCGGAGATGGCGATTCAAATCGAGAAATTGGGAACGTTAATCAGAGAGGAGGAGAGGGTGCTTTCGACACAAGAATTGATGGACCTTCAATTGGCAAATGAAGTCATTGAGGATCTCAGGAGGATTGCGGAGGAGGGACGGAGGAGAGAGGAAAGGGATTTGGAAGTTAGTCGGACATTAGATGCGGCGGAGATGGTGAACATTCAATTGAGAGGCAGAGAAGGGGAGATTTACGATCAATTGCAAGAAGAGGAGTCCGCTGTTGCTAAATGCTGAACCTAATTTCGGTTAACAGTCGGGGGGTTGGGGAATCTTCGAAAAGATTGTGGATTTCCCAACTGCGAAAGAAATATGGTGTTCAATTTTTGTGTATTCAGGAGACTCAAATGGTGGACGGGAGCAAGATCTGTTTTTCGCAGGTTTGGGGTCAAATGGGTTCTTCGAATGAATGGGTGGATGCCGGGGGGAGGTCCGGTGGCCTTGCTTGTATGTGAAATCCTAATTATTTCGTTGCGGAATCGGTTTTAAAGGACGAGTTCTTCCTTTTGTGTTCGGGTAGGGTGGTAGGTTTTTCCGAACCCATAAACATCATAAATGTTTATGCCCCTCATGATGCTAGGCTCAAGCGTCAGTTATGGGATAAACTGGTTAATCTGAGATGGAGTAGGGAAGGGAAGTGGATTGTGGTCGGGGATTTTAATGAAGTCAGGGAGAAGGATGATAGACTTCGTTCTGAGTTTCATCCTGCTGGTGCTGCTGCTTTTAATGCGTTTGTGGAGAGGGCTGCTTTGTCCGAATACCATATGGGGGGTCTCCGTCACACTTATTCTCATGGTAACGGTAAATCTTTTAGCAAGATAGATCGGATTTTTGTATGCTTATCGTTTCAGGAACTTTGGCCAAACGCTTCGGTTACGGCGTTACATCGTAGATGGACGGATCACTCTCCGTTATTGTTGTCGGTGAACTCGAAAGACTTCGGGTCGGTTCCTTTCAGATTCAGAGCTTCCTGGTTTGAGAGGGAGGATGTTGACATGGTGGTCCAGCAGGCTGTTGAGGAGAATTCGGCAGTTTGGAGTTTGGAAGGGGATCCGGGTAAGCGCCTTCTAAAGAAATTGAAGTGTGTAAAGGAGAGTCTTAAGAGATGGTCAAAGGAAGTTATAAATAAAGGTGGGGAGAAAAAGAAGCAGCTTATTCAATTATGTAACCAATATGAGGAAAAAAGTGAAGAAAGTGTTCTCTCTATCGAGGATATGGAGGTGTGGGCAGATTCTAAGTATCAATTGAAGAACTTAGAGGAGGCTGAATGCAAGGACCTTAAAGTGAGAGCTGCTACTAAGTGGTGTATCGAGGGGGATGCCAATACTTCCTTCTTTCATGGTATAGTTAAACAAAAATTGTCAAGGGGAAGAATAAATGGATTGCTAGTCGATGATGTTTGGGTTGAAGAGCCGTTTCAACTGAAGAAGGCTGCGTGGAATCATTTCAAAAAGAGGTTCACGGCGGTCTTAGGGTGTCGGGCTGAGATGAACTGTGATGGTATAAAGAGTATTTCAGGGGTGGATAGCGAGTTTCTGATTCAACATTTTTCGAGAGATGAGATAAAAGAAGCGGTTTGGTCGTTTGGGGACGATAAAACCCCTGGTCCTGATGGATTCACGTTCCGTTTCTTTAAGCATTTTTGGAGGTGGTTTGAGGAGGATTTCGTGGCTATTCTTCATCGCTTTTATGAGAAGGGTGATATAGATAGAGGATGTGGGGCTTCTTTCATTCACTTGGTTCCGAAAAAAAGAGATCCTCAGACGTTTGATGACTTTAGACCCATCTCGCTTGTGGGTTGTGTATCCAAAGTGATTTCTAAGGTCTTGGCTAACCGGATGAGGAATGTAATCGGTGGGGTGATTTCGGATAACCAAACGGCTTTCCTAGCCGGAAGAAATATTATTGATGGTTCTCTTTTGGTCAACGAAATCGTTTCTTGGAGTATTCGGAAAAAGTTAAAAATGTTAATGATCAAAATAGATTTTGAGAAAGCTTATGACACGGTTGATTGGAGCTTTCTTACGTCTATTCTTCGTCAAATGAAGTTTCCTAGTAGATGGTGTGATTGGATCATGGGTTGCCTCAAATCTTCGCGAGCTTCGGTTCTCCTTAACGGGTCTCCGTCCTTGGAATTCCAATGTTCTCGGGGGCTTCGACAAGGAGATCCGCTATCTCCTTTCCTATTTTTATGCATTATGGAAGCGCTGACTTGGATGTTGGTAAAGGCAGGAAATTCTGGGTTGTATTCGGGTGTAAAGGTGTCGGCCGATGGGCCGTGTGTTTCATCCGTCTTGTTTGCCGATGATGCGCTTGTTTTGGGGGAGTGGTCTAAAAGAAATGTGGCTAACTTGAGAAGGCTGTTGAGAGCGTTTTTCCTAGTTTCTGGTCTAAAGGTTAATGTTAACAAATGCTCCATGATAGGTCTCAACTGTGAGGACAATGAAGTGGCTTCTATGGCTAAGGAGTTTGGCTGTGTTGGGGCTGTGTTACCTATGAATCACCTTGGTTTGTGGGTTGGGAAAAACATGAACAGGTGTATTAACTGGAATCCGGTTATTCAGGCGGTCGAATCGAGACTTTCGGAATGGAAGGCTAGGGCGTTATCGATTGCTGGGAGGTTAGTTCTCATTAAATCCATTCTTGACAGCATCCCGCTTTATTTTTTCTCGTTGTATGTGGCCCCAAAGAAAATAATTAGGAAGCTCGAGTCCATAAGGATGAACTTTTTGTGGGGAGGGGCAGAAAAAAAGAAGGCGATACATTGGATTAAAAAAGAGGTCCTCTATAACCCGGTGGGCAAAGGGGGGTTGGGGATTGTTCCTTTGGAAGATATGAATCTGGCTTTGTTGTCTAAGTGGTTGTGGAGGTATAATAACGAGCCCGGAAAATTGTGGAGACGCGTCATTGATGGTATCCATGGGGGCTGTGAGCGTAGGGGTCTTGTGCCGGTGTTAAAAGGATGTAGTGGGGTGTGGAACAATATTGCAAAAGTTGAAACTAGGCTTCTGAAAAGGGAGGTGAGGATGGATGCGCTGATGTGTTTGGACGATAATAGGTGGGTTTGGAAAGGGGACGATTCCGGGACGTTCTCGTGTAAAAGTGTTCGAAAAATCCTTTTTGATAGCTGTGGAGTGACGCCGGGAGAGGCTGTGATATGGAACCCGCTTGTTCCGGAGAAGATCAATATTCTTTATTGGAGAGTCATGGCCAAAAGAATTGCAACAAAGGTGGAGCTTGCTAAAAGGGGGGTGGATACGGGTTCTCTGCTGTGTCCTTTATGTAAGGAATTACATGAAGATGTCACTCATTTGTTTACAGGATGTTCTTGGGCTGCCATCATTTGGGATTGCATTGCTCAGTGGATTAAATCTCCCCCACCTATTATTTTTGATGTTATGGATTTAAAGGTGGATGTCCCAAGTAAAGGTATTGAGAAAAACATTCAACTTCTGCGCGACGTGGTGTTTAGGGCTGCTATATGGGTTTTATGGAATACCCGGAATGAGTTGGTGTTTAAAAGGAGGCCCCCGTCAATCCAAGGAATGCTTGCGGAAATTAAAGCGGTGAGTCTGTTTTGGGTTAATTGTAGGGCGAAGAATCGTTCTTATAGTAAGGAGGAGTGGAGTAGGTTTCTCTTTTTAATGTAATCGTTTTTGTTGTTGGTTGCGGGGCCGGCTGGAGTGTCTTGCTCCGCCGGTTTTTCCCCTTCGTTTAATGAAATTGCTGTTTGAAAAAAAAATGTAGATTTATTGTGTGAAAGTACATGCATTTAAAGATTAAAAAGTTACGTGATTTGTACTGATAAGGAAAGACAATTACATCTTTCAAAACTATAAATTAGAAATTAGAAATTATTGGTTAAATTTTGTAAGTGTGACATTCTTTTAATTAATTGTAAGTAAATAATTGTGATGGCGATAAGTGAACAAAGCTTAAGTAGACGATCAAGAAAAAAATAATGTGTTACCCAAGTTAGTTAGTTATTTATATATTATACAATCAAATTCTAGAGATGAATAGTAGATTTTTTGTTTTTTAAACTTTGGTCACGTGACTTTGGTGCTTTGACGTTTTCTACCCTAAACTTTTATGATTTGTATTTTTTTTTTCTTATTAACGAAATAGTAAACTTTTAGTTTTCATAGTTTGGCCACATTGTTTCATACTCTTACGTTTTGTACCGTTTAACTTTTAAAGTTTTTTTAGTGACTTTGGTGCTTTGACGTTTTCTACCCTAAACTTTTATGATTTGTATTTTTTTTTCTTTTTAACGAAATAGTAAACTTTTAATTTTCATAGTTTGGCCACATTGTTTCATACTCTTACGTTTTGTACCGTTTAACTTTTAATTTTTTTTTTAATTTTAAGTTTTGCTTGTCTTCTATTTTGGCCGCGAAACTTTTAATTTTTCTACTTTCGTTTTTAGATTTTTTATAGTTTTACACTTTCACTACAAAACTGTTAGACTTTTACGTTTTATATCCCTTAACTTTTTTACCCTCTAACTTTAAAATTTTTTTTTTGTTTTAAGTTTTGTTGTCTTCTACTTTGACCATGAAACTTTTAACTTTTATACTTTCGTTTTTAGTATACTTTTATAGTTTTATACTTTCACCACAAGACTTTTAGACTTTTACGTTTTATACCACTTAATTTAGTATATTTTTATAGTTTTATACTTTCACGACAAGACTTTTAGACTTTGACGTTTTATACTCCTTAATTTTTTAATCCTCTAACTTTTAATTTTTTTTTTGTTTTAAGTTTTTTTGTCTTCCACTTTGGACACGAAACTTTTAACTTTTTTACTTTCGCTTTTAATATACTTCTATAATTTTATACTTTCACCACGAGACTTTTAAACCTTTACGTTTTATACCACTTAACTTTTTTTTTACTTTCGTTCCGTATACAAATTCAACCCCGCAACAACGCGCGGGGTGTATAAACATCTCGTTTCATTTATAAACAAACAAATATGAACATGTGTCATGTCTTCTTTCATTTATGTTTTTTCATCGACCTATCTTTACTAAGGCCCTACTTGTAATAATCTAGAAAGGGTAACTAAGTCATCGAATTTGGAATGGAGGACTGGGTCGGTCATGGGTCAGAGATGGTTGACTCAGTCTGCACCAAATCAAAAGGTCTGACTGGTCAAAACTTTTGACCGGGTCAACAGGTCAGTGATTTTAACCGGGTCAGCATAAAATCAAACAACCCCCAAGTTTCGTTTATATCCGTTCTTTTATGTGTGTATATTGATTCAAAATGTTGAGTCCCGCCCGTTTTAAAACTATTTTATTAGTCTAGATTACTTATAAAATAGGAAAATTGGAATTAAATAATCCCAACTTTTGGGTATTGGCCAAAATAATCTCACTTTTCAATATAACCCACAACGGTCCCAACTTTTCACTTAATTATTTACAATGGTCCCACCGTTTAAAAAACTGACACCGTTAGTTTTTTATCCTACGTGGCGCTGACGTGGCGTCGACTTATATTTTCTTTTTATTTTTTATTTTATTTAATCACCTAAAAAGCCACATCACTAATTCATGGATTATTATTGTGATTTAATAAACTTGAGAGGCCACCGGTTTTCCTTCTGAAAACCCTCCTACGTTATGGCAGCTCCGGTGACTGGAGAAACCGATTTACCAACAAGAAATCCCAACCTAATCCTCCCCCCCCCCCCCCCCTCCTCCTCCTTCCCCCTTAAATTCTTCACTGGTCTTTCTCTCTTCTTCTTTTCATACCTATGAATTCAATCTTACGTATCTATGCCGAATAATACACTCCATTTCCTCCCATCAACACTTCCACAACCCCCCTCAAATCCACCGATACCCCCCCCCCCCCACCCCAAAACCACCCTAACCTCCATTCCGACCATTACCCTCCTCCGCCACCCCCCTCAAACCCATCAAAACCACCACCTTTTTCCAAACCACCGTCACCACGAAAACGATCAAGAAAACCCACCACCACCCAACCCCACCATCTCCTCCTCATCCACCGTATCTCCGCCCTCGAAACCTCCCTCCGCCGTCGCAAACACTCCTCCTTGCGATCCTCATCTCTCCATGACGCCGCCGCCCATACGATACAAACCCACTTCAGAGCCTTCCTCGTACGGAGATCTGTAACACTCCGTCATCTCAAAGATCTCGCCTGCATCAAATCCGCACTCAATCATTTCAAATCCTCCGTTTCCAGTAAACCCCAGTTCGATTCCCGCATCGTTTCTTGCGAATCGAGGAAGTTGCTCATTAAGCTCGATTCTTATTCAGGTAATACGCTAGTTAAAATGTAAAGATAAAGATGTGAACAATAATTGAATATGAGACCAAAAGGGCATTTAGCCCAATGATACCCCCATTGACTTTCAAATGGAAGGTCTTGAATTCGAGTCTCGTTTGGAGCAATTTGCTCCGGGTTGAGCGAAAGGATTTTCCCAGTTGTGATTTTTCTTCTACGTGGAGATGGAAGGTCACCACGCTTTATTATTTAGGAGGAAGGGTAATCTATTTGCCAGTGTGATCCCGAGTGTCCAGGTCTTTGTTGTTCAAAAAAATAATTATAATTGAATATGAGTGGTCCACGTGACACTATGTGTGGTGGTGCCATGACGTAGCGGCCTATTAGTTTATTATTTTATTTTATCATCTAAACACAACATAGTTAGCCCAGGAGTTGGTGTTGTGTGCTTCGGTCATTACGTAGTTTTCCCTCTTTTTTTACGTAGCGGTATAAAAATGCAACTGTTTTGTATACCCCACGTTATATCCGTGACAACGTACGAGTTGAAAATCTAGTTTACGTACAATGATAAAAAAAATTAAAATGTCTCATATCATATAAATTTATAAACGTAAAATTTCATGGAAGAAAAGAACTTAAGTTACAATTTACTGTAATTAAGCCTTTATCGTTTTAATACAAAAGGTTATTACTATATAATATCATCAAAGTTTTATATTTATAAGAACTAGTTTTTTTTATTCCCGTGTGTTACACAGATGAATTTTTTTATAAAAAAACTATAACTACAATTATAATCTACGACAATTATGTATATTTATAAACATCTAAAAATTTCTCAGTAATTATAGGTGAGTCAGAGCTTTTACGACAGTAGCATTTAGGCAGTGGGTTTCCTCTGGAATGGATATGCAACACAGAGGGTTTGGTTACTCGCATGGGCTGCGGTTGTAACGTGTCATGATTAAACATCGTTTGCCATGGTGAGAACCTCTGGTAACCGGATGTTTGCAGATAAAAAAGATCTAGTCACGGAAAATAAGGATTTTGTTAATTATATTGAAATGAAATACTTGGTAAATTTGAATTTAAACTTAATTAAAGTAAAAAAAAAAATTAAAATTAAATATAAATAAATATTTTATATTACATGTATGATACTTAATTAAAATATTATTATGAATAAAGTATTATAAAATTATATTAAAGTATTAAAGTATATTCAATAAAATATATTATTTTAATAATGTATAATATATATGTAATAAAATATTAACCTTATTTAGTATTTGGATAATTACTAACCTTAATATAAAAAATTTGTATTTAAATAATTATTTATTGGATAGCTACTTATTAAAAGTTTAAACTAAATAAACCCTAATTGTAAGGAAATAATTTGTGGCTTGTGTATTAAATCATCAGTTGGCGGACTATTTTGAAGGCATATGTGATAGAATAGATGCATATGTGATAGAATAGGTGTAAAATAGTTGGGTTTTCATTGTATTGGATCATTGTGCCATTTTGGACATGTTAGGGCCCAATTAGAAAGAATTTAAGGGGTGTTTAGTGGGCCTGTTTAGTCAAATCCGAAAATTAGGTTTAAGATTTGTTTATCTATATAAACAAATCTTAATACTCATATTAGAGGCTCGTCAGTTGAGAGAGACAAAAGGGGGCTTTTCGGTTTCTATCGAATCAGTGTACCAGACGATTATTTAATCGTGTGCACTTTGTTCCAGGTTTTATTGTTTAATTATTGTGTTCTTCGATTTCTATTTCTTGCATCTTGAATCACTCAATTGACTGGATTCCGCACACTCAATCGAGTACTGATATCGTGTTAAGAACCGTTTTCGGGACTTACAATTGATATCAGAGCTAAGAAACTTCGTTTCGAGGCTCTCACGATATCATATTTAAGTGTTTTGGTGGTCTTTCGAGGTGTTCTGGTCGAATCTTTGTGTGACGGCTGCATTTTTATGCTTAAAAGAATAGGGTTCTTTGTGCTGTTTGATCTTTATTCTATTGTGAGATCAATTCGTCCAACAATTTTTGCGTCAGTTGTTTAGGAAATTTTGTTCGATGAATATTAAAATTGTGTGTTGAGCATATAATTGGGTTTTCAATAGCAAATCATTTGGATATCTATTTGAATATTTTTTCCATTCTCCTTCAAATATTTTGTTTACAAAATCTTCGGTACACATTTAATTTGGTGGTCAAAAAAAAAATTGCTTTTTTTATTTTCTTGAAGGTTCCCGATCGAATTTTTAAATTCACGGCACTCTTCAATTTGAGTTTCCTCATTTGAGGTTGACTTTCCAAAACTGTTGCTTCTCGATCCAAAGGGTCTATTTTAGCGGCAAGTTGGACTTAGAAACTTTAAAGATTAAAGATCGGGTTAATTACGATTGTGCCATCGTGCTTACAATTCACGTAAAATTGAATTTGAAATCCAAGTTCTCACTATTTACAATTTTGCCATTGGTATTTTATTTAGTTTGTGTGGTCCAGATTATCCGGTTTTTAAAGCAAGAAACGGCCACTCATTCCAAGTTGGTGCAAATTTATTTTGACGGGGTTTTAATCGTTGAATTTTTCTGCACCTTGTGGAGTAATTCGTTTTTTTTTTATTTTCATTTTTTTTTTGCTCCAAGTGGTATCAAGGTGTTACTAACGGTTTTATTTGTGAGTTTCTTGTGATTGTTGTGCAGGTTACAAGTGTTGCAGAAGCAAGAAGCCCGTGTTCTATAAGCTATTCGATCGAAAATCTGTGGCTTGGACCCTTATTTCAATCGAAATTTTTGGCTTTTCGACCCTTTTGGATACTTTTCGATCGAAGAGTACTTCCCGGTTCCGCTCTTTTCGATCGGAAAGTCCCTTCGTGACTTTTCGATCAGGTCCGTTTCGATCGGAAAGTCCCTTCGTGACTTTTCGATCAGCTCCGTTTCGATCGGAAAGTCCCCTTGTGACTTTTCGATCAACCCATTTCGATCGGAAAGTCCCCACTGAGACTTTTCGATCCGCTGACACTTTTCGATCGAGAAGTCTGCTTTTCGACCGACCCCTTGTCCGATCGAAAAGTACTTTTCGATCCAACCCTTTTCCGACCGAAAACCCACTTTCCGACCGAAAACCCATTTTCCGATTGAAAACCCACTTTTCGATCCAACCCCTTTTCAATCCGTTAAAGTCTTTCAGTTCGTATTTGATCTAGAAGTTTCATCCAAAGAAGTTCTTGGCGCACATTCTACCAGGCACCACTGCACCCGATGAGATATGTTGCAATCCCAAGTGTGAGGCTAAAGAATGGGAACGCAAATTCATTAATGAAACCCTAAATCGTGCATTATCTGATAGAGACCTTAGGGAGTCCAAAAGTAAGACCAGAATATTTAGAGAGAAACTTGAGGCCATTCAGGTAGATGTTAAGAATCTTCAATCTCAGGTGAGTGATAAAACCACATATCTTAGGCTTGCTAACGCTAACGTAGAAGAGCTAACCAAGGAGATTGAGGAACTAAGAGCAAAACTTGACACTTCCCAATCGGCCCTTGATAAACATCGAGTTATACAAAAGAAAATGATGGGCTCTCATCATGTTTTATTCAAATCAGAAGAGCGACTCGAGCTGGTAAAAGAAACATCTGGCCTTGGGGATGGAAATTTTCCTCCTCCATTACAACATGAATACATCAAAGTGCCCCAAACTGCTGATGAATTTTTGAAAGAGTCCCAGAATGAAGCTACCATGGTATATGGGCCTCAACCTGTGCATAAAGAGGAAAAGACAGCCACAGAATCAACTCAGTCAAATTGTGTGAATAACGCTAATGTCACTACTGAGTGTGCAAGTTCAAGCTCTAGTGAAGTGAAAAGAGCTGATGAAGAAAAGTTGGTTTCTTATCCAAAGATCGAGACTCCTTATTCCAAAGTTGTAGATGAGGTAAAGCGGGAACGAGTGGTGATGACTACAAGGCCCAATGGTAAGATCTTCATGACAGCAGTGTCCATGTTCATTCCGATTGAAGGAGAAGAGCGACCCTCATTCACCACTAAGTTCAAAGGCTTGGGTCATGATGGTGGTTTATCATCTCACATTAAGAGTATAAGGCCCAAGATCACCATCAAGCCTCCAAATTCCTTTCCAATCAAGATTGAAAGGCCCAAGATGACAAACAAGTCTCCAAACTCATCAGTGGGCTCATGCAGTGGCAAAACAACTTTCTCAAAGAAACCAGTGGGCCCAAAAGGTCAAATGTCTGGTTCTGCTCAGTTTTCAACGAACCAGAAAAGATTCAACGGAAATGGATCAAGGTCAGAAAGATCGAACAACTGGAGATCTGGAGTCTTTCTGAACATACAACCGAATCAAAGCCATACAGCTCAAACGGTCACACTTCTGACTTCTACCTGAAGAAGCAAACTTGCTTTAATTATGGCAATCCTGGTCACATTGCCCGAAAATTGTCTCTATCACCCCTATGAGCCATATTATCCGCAAAGTCGGAGTGTTTCGTCTCAGGATTCAATAAAGTCTAAGCCAATGAATGTGCAACCACCTAAGGCGATGAAGACTGTTTCTCCTTTGATAAAGCCCTCTGATCAACATTGGGGCGCTGCCAAAGAGCAAAGAAAATTTTCAAATCAAAAATATGTTTTTCCAAATTATGAAAATTTTCATAAAAAGGTGAAGAAACCAATTTCAAAACAACACAAAGATGACAAACCTAAAGTTACCCCTCCAAAGGTAACTAAAACTGTTTTGAAAAGGAAACCTGAAATGAAGAAGGTTGAAATACCTAAAGTCACTACTTCAAAGGTGACTAAAACAACTTTCAAATCACCTGGAATTTGGAAACCAAAATCAAAGGCAACTGCAGCTCAAATTCCTGATTTCTCAAAGGGAGTGTTTTTAAAAGAAGTTTCATTTATTGATGCTTCAGGAATACCCAGAACCATAATGGCCTGGGTACCTATGGCTAACTGATCTCTCACCTTGTGCAGGAACAGTCAAGGAGGACTTTCATTAACCTTGTTTGTTTGTGATAGTGATTGTTCCAGGCACAGGATAGGAGACATCTCTCTATTACATGACATGAAGATTTCAATGGAGGGTATGTTTCCTTGTGAGAGGTAAAACATCAGCAGAAAAAGGTAACACTGTCTGAATTGTTTGTTTCTTGGCTAATTGTTTGTTTCAGAAAATTTTCAAAAGATAAACTTTGAAGGTTAGCTTGGTCAGTTTTAGTAGATATTTAGTGACGTGTCTGTGTGTGCATAAAAAAAAACATGTGTGTTGATTTTAAAAATCAAAAAGCAAGGGGAAGAATAGATAAGATGAAATAGTTGACCCCTCAAAAATTGTGCTTTTTGATTTTTAATCTTTTTTTTTGTGTTTGAGAAGGCAGGGAAGTGAAATATTTCCGTTCTCAGAATGACTGACACGCGTAAGGAAAAAGTGAAAGACATGATCCAAGGTGATGTGCTCGGTAGGCTCAGTTCCAAAAACAAAGGTATGGGTCACAACACTTAAAGATAAAGTATGTCATTTGACGGGAAACACACACTTAGGTTAAGTGCTTGTTCTATTTGACTGCGAAATTGTTCCCGATACACACGCCGAACTCCAAAGTGTTGAATCGAAAACAGCCGGGAAAACGAGGAACATGGGTTTAAGAAGGACCAATATACTGGAAATCGCCTGGATGTGTTCGAGTAACAGATGCTGAAAAGGGTTCCTCAATACAGACAAAGACGGTTTGATCCCAAAATAAAACCTTCTCGTTTAGTAATTTGGTATGTTTGTTTTGTTTCTTTTGTGTTATCTTAAGTTTATGAATTGGCCAGGTTGATTTGAGAAGTTTAAATAAAATTTTTATGGGTTTTATGCAAGAAAGTTTGACCCTCCCTCAGAACCTCAGGGGGAGATAATAAAAAGAGTCCTCGGGTTTAGGGAAGTTGTTCGGTTAAGTAATGCTAACCCGATAACCAGTCATCATTGTCTGGTTAGTGTTTGTTCCATGTTGTGGTTGACAGGTTAAGTGAAAAAAAAAACACTACTAGAAATAACCCCTTCCTTGACGCGCGAACAATGACACTCAGATATTTATGACGCGCAAAAACAAGCGTCATAAAAAAACTGTCGTATTTAATAAAATTTAACAAAATTCTATGGGTAGATGACGCGCATTTTTGCGCGTCATAAAAATTATGTCATTTGAAAAAAAAAATAAAAACACGGAGGACATAAACTTTGCGCGCGTCAAGCCTAAAAAAAATTCCGTCGTTTTATAATTTTCCCGCCAAAATGAATTTTTTTTCCGCCCAATTTTTGCCCTAAAATATTCATTCCCCGCTTAATACACTTGCGCCCCTTAGCTTTTCCCCCAAAACACATGCCCTAATTTTCACCGTTCCTCGCCTCCGACCTCCCTGGTCCCCCGACGGTGTCTCCGACCTCCCTGGTCCTCCGACGGCGTCTCCGACCTTGCCTGGTCCTCTGACGGCGTCTCCGACCTCGCCTAGTCCTCCGACGGCGTTATTGGAAGAAGGTTCGTTTCCTTCGACCGTCAATTATGCGCATTTATTCTTTGGATTCGTTGTTTGAATAGCCCAGCAACATTGTGGATGGTTATCACCCCCAATTTCTTCTGATGAGGCGATGACCCAAAAACCGCTCGTTATCCTTTAAAGCCCTAAAGTTCCCCGTTCAATTTCTTCGTTCTATGGAGAGTTTAGACGATTCTTCACCAACACAGTTTATCTATCTATGAATTTAAAAAAAAAAACTTGTTCAGCGCTTGATTTGGATCTCTGATTGCTGAAGTTTGGTGTTCATTACGGGTACTGTAAGATCTCTTCATAATTTCACATTATATTTTCAGATCTAAGCTTCTGTTGATTTATTTCATACATTTAGAGAACTCATCTAATTTCATTTGATTTGTTTCTTCTGTGCATAGGAGAAAGCTCCTTATGTGGCGATGGCAGCAAGGAGAAAAGTAGAGTATGAAGAATGGATGTGAAACTTGTATTGATTGAACTTGGTAATGGTTTATGTTCATTTGATATTATGTATGCCTTTATAAAAGTTGGAGATGATGATAGGTGGCAGCATGACTGTGATTAGCTATTAAAAAAACTGATCTTTTTTTCAAAAGTTGGAGATGATGATAGGTGGCAGCATGCCTTTATGTTCATTTGATATTATGTATGCCTTTATCATCTGCTTGTTGTGAATACTAAGCTATTAAAAACTGGTCCCTTTTTTTCAAATTGTTTTGTGTCACTTAAGTTTGGTTAACTCTGGGATTTTAGATTTTGCAGGAATCGAGAAACTTTGCTTCTGCTTCTGCCTCTAAGGAACCAAAGATCAAGGTAGTATATTAAGCTAGATATGCTATATTGTCTTGGTATGGTTGAATTTTCTTTCCTCTTTTTTCATACTTCTATTATCTTGGTATGGTTGAATTTTCTTTCCGATTGAGTATAACAGGTCGTTTCTAAGGCTTTAGATCCGAATCGCATACTTCTCTTTAATTTCAGAATCAATTGCTGTTATTCTTCATACGATTTTGCTTTCTGTATGTGATTTGGTCATTAGTTTTTTTTCAAATCTGTATCATGGTACGCTGTTTTCTAGGCCTCAATGAGTTTGAGAGATATACTTGCTTAATTTCATATTCAATTACCAGATTAGTGTAAATGAGGATGTTATTTTAGGGACTTATAATGGCATCAACAAGTTATGGATTTGTGGTCAAAATAGGCTCTCATTAACAGAATAACAGTGAACTTCACATGCACTTGCATCTTTATTATATTGCTAATGTTTATCTTTTTTGTGGTCAAAATAGGCTCTCATTAACAGATTATATGTTTTAATGACTTTAGTTAAAAGTTGTTCTATTTATGTTCGTTAGTGGCTATGACCATTTATGTTCTTCAAACTTGGCTCTACAATGTTAGTAGTTGTTGCACATATTAAAAGATAGTAACTTTGAGTACACTGCTGAGACTTCAAGCCACTTATGGTTTCAACTAATAGGCTGTAAAGTTTTTATCATTATTTAAACTGACCGGAAACGCTTGACTTTATTACAACTCTAATGTTACTCAGTTGTAAAATGTGTATGATAGCGTTTTCTTTGGTCATGAATAAGTTTAATGGATTAATGTAAATTACCCCCCTCATTTATATTAATCGACTGTTTTGGTAAAAATCAGCACTTATATGAAATGATAATCCAGGGTAGCTGCAAGGATTTTTAGGAACAATTTCTCTCTGTTACTATTCAGCTTTGCTTGAAAATATAGGTGGTCAATGCCAATAGTTCAAAGAATTGTGAAGCAATTGAGCAGGTAGTTAGGTAGTTACAAGAGATATGTATACTTTTTCAAAGACTTGTGAAGCAATTGAGCAGGTAGTTAGGTGTTTAGTTTAAAATAAGATTGGTTAATTAGGCTACATGTATATGGCTGTAGAGCCGTTTTAATTACATAAATCTCTATTGTAATCGGTTGAAAGTTGTCATTAATGTAGAAGCACCACTTTTTCTTTGAGTGATCTATGTATCAGTATTCATTATGATCTGCAAGTTATGTTTTTTTTCTCAAAATATAATAAAACATATGTTATTATTGTTATTGATTGAGAAATATTTAATTACATGAAACATATATATCAGCTTATATACTAAATGACAAATATGTGGATTCATTTAAATAATAATAAAAATAAAAAATTTCTTCAAATTCAATAATGGCATCTTTTGATCTCATATATAGCAGCCAGCCTCACGTGGGTCACTGTTTTTACTATCTTAATCTCTTCTAGAATATACTGTATTTTGTATTATTGCGTACAATAGTAATTAGGTGGCGGTTTTGTAAAAAAATTGATGTTTTTCCTAGTTCAGTTGAGTAAACAGGATTGACAGTTTCATATTTTGTTATATAGCATATTTATATAATATTTATCTATGTTATAATGCTAGAAATGGATATAAGTTCGAAGACACTACTAGACAGGTGGTTCATGGAGCTGCTAAAAGGTGCAACACCTGTTGGATTGATTTTTGTCCATGGAGTTGCTGGTGTTAAAAGGTTAGATTTTAAAGAGGTTAGTAGGTAGTATTAAAGCAAAATTAGCTTCAGTTAATCAGTATAGTTATAATAGCTAGTTTTATGCTTTTAGTCATGAGTTATGGTTTATTTCCTCTACCATACATATTTTTGCAGATTGATGAGGCTATTGAGTACAACCGGAAGTATTGTAGCAGATGGTATATGGTAGTTCACTAGTTCTAAGTCGTCTTCTCAGTAACCTTTAGAAATGAGAATTTGTTTTGATTGGCTTGAGCTTTTATTTCCTCTGTTTCTGTGATAATTATATCGTTTACTGTCATTGTAACATTTTCAGGTTTTAAAAACTCCTGTTGATTAGCTGGTGGAGGTATACAAGCACCACCTTTGAATGTGCTAGAAGACTGGTTAAACTCTGGCCGACCATGACCACCAAAAGGTTGAGAATGTTGATGGTGTTGTTGTTGCTCATAATAGGGCGGATAAGGCTGTTGATGCATCTGGTGTCCACCAGGACCAGGAGGTAAGTGTGGGGAATTGTAAATGACAATGTGAGGCAGCAGCTGGCCCATATAATGGCACGTTTCAACCTCAAGCTATGCAACACTGACTTTAACAGCCCTGATTACTACATCAACATCAGGAAAGCTATGTTGTCAGGGTATTTTATGTAGGTTGCCCATTTGGAGCACACAGGACATTATTTGACTGTGAAAGACAATCAGGAAAGCTATTTTGTTGTAAGTGTACTTTCATTTCGTATTATTAGGTTAATTGTCATTTAATATAGAAATTAGTGATTAAATGAAAAAATATTTTTTTTTATTTTTTATTTTTAAATCCTTGACGCGCAAAAATGCGTGTCATAAGCAGATTTACGACGGGAGCTTCCTTGACACGCTTTTTATGACACGCTTTGCGCGTCATAAAATGCGCGTCATTGTTCGCGCGTCAAGAAGCAGATGACGCGCATTTTGCGCGTCAAGAGGATTCTTGACCCTGCCTTCCTTGACGCTTTTTTGTGCGTCATCTGGGCCCTTTCTTGACGCGCAAAAAGCGTCAAGAAAGGCCATTTTTGTAGTAGTGAAAACAACTCATGAAAAAAAATCAAGGACTCAGTTGATCAAAGCAAGAACTCTCCTGCTGATCAAGTTGAAGAACCAGCCGGAAAAGGACTTACCCTATGCTTAGGGGAAGTTTGTTGGTTGTTCAAGAAAAGCTTCCAAAGACTCAAAATACACTGTTCACGAGTTGAGGGGAAGTTTGTTGGTTGTTCAAGAAAAGCTTCCAAAGACTCAAAAGACACTGTTCACGAGTTGAGGGGAAGCTAAATGCCGTCAGTTCAAAGATCTACAATCAAGAATGCCACGATAGAGGTTTTCAAAATAACCTCCGAAGTTAATGGCAAGTCAAGACAGTTACTGATGATTCAGCAAGGACTCAACAATTTTCAAGAATGAGCAAGTATTTGAGAATCCTCCTCTCATTACATGTTCGTCATTTGAAGTCCAAGCTAATGCTGATTGAGAGAACACTCCCTAAAGTCATTTGTTGTTGCCCAATGAAGAATATTCACCAACCCATGCTCAAGCCAAGGAGAAGACTGCAAATCTGAAGATTGAAAGTAGAATACATTTAATAGCACAAGCCAAGGGGAAGATTGTAAGGAAATAATTTGTGGCTTGTGTATTAAATCATCACTTGGCGGACTATTTTGAAGGCCTATGTGATAGAATAGGTGTAAAATAGATGGGTTTTCATTGTATTGGGTCATTGGGCCATTTTGGACATGTTAGGGCCCAATTAGAAAGAATTTAAGGGGTGTTTAGTGAGCCTGTTTAGTCAAATCCGAAAATTAGGTTTAAGATTTGTTTATCTATATAAACAAATCTTAATACTCATATTAGAGGCTAGTCAGTTGAGAGAGACAAAAGGGGGCTTTTCGGTTTCTATCGAATCAGTGTACCAGACGATTATTTAATCGTGTGCACTTTGTTCCAGGTTTTATTGTTTAATTATTGTGTTCTTCGATTTCTATTTCTTGCATCTTGAATCACTCGATTGATTGGATTCCGCACACTCAATCGAGTACTGATATCGTGTTAAGAACCGTTTTCGGGACTTACACTAATACGGAAATTTAGTATTTAAATAATTATTTATTTAAATTTTGTGGTGATGACAAGTGTCTTTTTTACTAATTAAAGTATAACAAAACTTTTTATTTATTATATAGTATAGATTTAAACTATCACCACTTTTATCGAGGCAATCTTCATACGCTATAAGTCCATGAGCAATTATCATGACTTATCGACCTCTAATGATCTACACCATCGGAATGGCCACTAAAACTCTCAACTTTTATTTTTATTGTTCAAGGCAATCTCAGTAGCGGAATCAATATTTAAACTTGATTTTCATTTTTTTTATGTTCACATATTTCACTTAGAGTAGTCACTATGTGCGTTGAAATCAAGCATAAATGGCATAATGATTATCGGGATTGTCCTTGAAAATGAAAATAAAAGTTGACAGTGTTGTTGGCCAAATTGATAGTACAAATTATTAGTTTATTACCGGCTAGTTAGTTATAGTTTAAATTATTAAAATTCAATTTCCTAAATATTTTAATATAGTATGTTAACCCTTAAATAATAATCAAGGTTTCGATAATGTCAACCGTGGGGCAATGGGGTCCCTTGGCTATGCATTCAAACAGGGAGCTATCAACTTCTTTTAGGAAGTTGGTAATTTTAATTTTCCAATGTGGATATTCCTCCCTAGCAAGCATAGGAGGTTTTGCCAATGAGCCAAGTGATTTTCCATTGTTCCAACTTGAAGACATTTTTGAGAGAGTGTTAAAGAAAAGATGTTAAAGAGCATGAACTTTGAATATTGATTATTTAATGTGCTCTGATACCAATTGTTGCGGGTCCTGTGAGAGGCTCTTTAACAATGTTGGCATAATTTGATTTAAACAAGATAAACACGTTACGGAAAGTAAGTCAAATTGGAAGACAACAATTCATAAAAAGGTTATTCTGTATATCTCAAATGTAAATAATGGTTTACACGAGTTTATAGTATAACTATGTATCAATAGAAATAACTTTTCTATGGGAGTGATGTTGTAATTGCTTTAAGAAGATATTGAATTGTATGCTTGATGTCTTGTTTTGTTTGGTGAAGCCAACTTGCTATTTATAGGAAGATGTAGCAAGTTGCTTTGGATAAGGTGGTTGATGACAGTTGATTTTGGAGTGTGTCAAAGTATATAGAGATAAATTGAAGGTATTCAATTTATCTCTTTTTCAACTGTCTTCAACTGCTTTTGTGACTAATACCAAGTTGGTATTCAATTTGTTTGTTCTTCACATAAAGACAGAATTTGTTCTTCTCGTAATCTTTATCTTATGATAGTCCAGACCTTCTTCAGGACTCTTTTTTAAAGACTTTTGATGTTTCCCGTTAGAAGCCTTCTACAGAAATAAGGATTTCTGTAGAATTTAGTCTGTACAGAACTACTTCGGAATTTCCGGAGTAGTTCTGTATGAGTATAAAAATCATGAAATCTGTAATTCATACAGAATTTCATATCCTTTCTCTTTTAAAGATATATCTTATCTTTTCTTCTAATACTTGACTGTTTTGTGTTACATTTACATTGTATTCTAACACTTTTGGTACAATTCTTTTAAAAAAATATTAACGTATGAAGAAGTTATAGAGGTTTTAATATTTGTTTTCGTATTTTCGCAACAACATCTTGTTTTTATTTGATCTTTCCCATATATATATATATATATATATATATATATATATATATATATATATATATATATGGTTAGGTTCAAATAAAAAAATTTTAGAACTAAATCTCAACCACTAATTTTAGGTGGGGACCACTATAATTCATGGGGGGGGGAGGGGGTTCATATATATAAACTAGTGGCTGAGATTAGTTCTTTTTAGTTCTCAAACCCAATTGGATCTCAAATGATTCTCTTCCTATATATACATATATATATATGTATATATAGGGGATGGTTATGGTGAAAACCACTCCGAGTTGGGAAAACTTTTGAAACTCTTTAAAAACGGGGTTAAAAAGTTTTTTTTTTCATTCAATTTTTTTATGGTGATTCTTTAGGTTATAGGCTACCCCTAGGTGGAAAAAGATAAAAAAAAACGCCCTGCAATTTTTTTTAAAAAATCTCAAAAAACGGTTGTTACATATGTAACCAATATATGTATACAATGTTACATATGTAACAAGACCGTTTTTTGACATTTTTTTAAAAAAAAATCCCCGAGACGTTTTTTTGATTTTTTTCCATCTAGGGGTAACCTATAACCTAAAGAATCACCATAAAAAAATTGAAAGAAAAAAAAAACTTTTTGACCCCGTTTTTGAAGAGTTTCGAAAGTTTTCCCAACTCGGAGTGGTTTTCATTTTACCCTTCCTCTGTATATATATATATATATATATATATATATATATATATATATATATATATATATATATTTTTTTTTTCTTTTCTGTAAGCATGGAGAAAAATGCCTGTATCGAAGATCAGTCGGCTCTGATCACCTTAAAAATCTTGGTTTTCGCATTATAAATGGTTCTAAGGGTGGCGTTATTGTTCGGGTTCTGATCCTTGAGTGTTAATATTATGTGACACGGCTCCATATGTTGTTCTATCAAACTTTTTTTTTGTCAATCTCATTGTCATCGCATGGCCCTGGCCTCTAGATGTACAGATGGTTCATGGTTATGTACATCATTTTCCACCTTCAATAACCAACCACCTTTGTTCATTTCGTATTTACTAGTCAACTCGTACTTACATTCTGTTTTCGGTGCTAGTCATTTTCCGTGTTGGTGTTCCTTTGTATATGCCATTACGATCACATTAAAGCCATACCTTCACAACCTCTTTGCTTTTTCTTTTCTTGGAACGTTTCGTTACAATAACACAACCATTCTCGTGACCTCTTTTAACAGCCCAGTCCCACAATTCTTCAAGAGACGAGAACACCTTAAACAACATAATAGTTATAATTATTTATAGGTAATGAGAAATAAACAAAACATGTGTTATATATACCTTATTGATTTTGTACAACCCCTCATCCGTAGGAGATGAACCACCGTTATGATTGTCGTTATTGTTAGAGGATTCACTGTCATTATTGTCATCATTACCACCGTCGTTATCACGGTCGTAATAACCCCCATAATATTTTACATTGGCATGATCATCATTATAGTTCTAAGGATACGGACGAGCGTTATCATCCCCCTAATTGTTAGATGATTCATCATCATATGGGTTAGTAGAAACGTCACTAAATAGGTAGTTAATGTCCCAAAATGACATCTTTAACAATCGAATGTATGTGATAAACAATTATTGAATCCGTAAAATGATTCGAATGATATAAAAAAAAACTAATGCAATTCAACAAGCAAAAGTATCAATTAATAAAGAAAAATAATAAAGGAATAAAATGTCATATCATATAATCAAAACCACTAGAATTCAAATGAGTAGTGCCACGGGCCATATACACACATAGAACTCGTATGTGCTTATGGCTATAAAGTTGTATGACCATATATGGTCTTCTCATATAGATCTATGTCAATCGATTTGATTGAATGGTTTGATGAATGGCAGCCTTTGTCGTTAAATTTTTTCCTACGACCTGTATGAAGATATATGCCCGCATTCTTGGTGTACAAACAAAGAAGGGGTCGTATGTGTAGATAATGTCGGTTCGATGTTGACGGGTCGTAATAGAGGGCACGACCGCATGTGTTTATTGGTCGTATGTGGACAAACAAACATAATGTGGCAGGTCGTATTAGAGTTAATGATCGTATATGGATATATGGTCGTATTGTGGTCATATATGGATATAGATTAAACAAACTACTTATAATAACTTGACTCTACTAATATATTAGTAATGTAAAACAATGCTTTGTAAAAGATATTTAACTTAATTCTATACTTTAACATTTTATAACCTTTTTGCGTTTTAATTATTTTGTTATATCATACAATCCTTTAAAGCATATCCTTATCCGTGTATATGTGTGTGGCTCTATTATTGTTGCAGTATCCGATTGATTCTCTCTCTCAGTCTCCCAATATCTCTCTCTACATTTGCAGGCTCATTCTTTCTCTCTCTTTCACTTGTGATTTGATGAAAACCACCGCCGTTCTCATCCATCATGGCCGTTAGGAGACACGATTGAAATTGACCGATTTGACTCTCCATAGAAATTGTCTATTTTACTATTATACATATGGGCCATAGGTGTACATATGGGCCGTATGTAGAGTATATGAATAATTTTTAAGTGTATGGTTGGTTAGTAGGACCCTTAAATAATATGAATAATTTGAAGTGTATGGTTAGTAGACCCTTAAATAACAATCAGTTTTCATGACTACTATTATATTACCCTATATATACAAAATACAACTTATGGTACCACTTATAAAACATAATGTACAACCCAACAATGCACACAATGTACTACCTTTTATGCATGCTTTACAACCCCTAAAGCATTAGATTTCGTAGCTACAATTGTCCTCTATAGTGTCACCTGGCCTCATATGCAGCAGCGTCACCTGCCCTCCCTAATCCCATCCTCCTCCTCTCTCTAAGAGAAAGAAGAACGGTTCGATCGCCGGCAGACCACTCTGTACCACCACCGTAGCACTCCGCCCTTTTTCTCGCCGGCAGACCACTCTGCACCAGTATTTTAGGGTTTTCGTTCATTGATTTGAGTATGTGGAAGCGGCACTGTGGCGCCGTGTTGAGGGTTTTCGTTCATTGATTTGAGTATGTGGAAGCGGCACTGTGGCACCGTGTCCTTTGTCTCCTTATGTACGAGTATCGTTCCCATTACATCCGACCATGTATTTTTCACATTCTCGTCGGTATTTTTTTTCATCTTTTCTCTTTTGCTTGCTGCGATTGATCGATTTCATGTTTTTGCATACCTCAATACCTGCTGGTTTGAAGTGCGTTCCCATTACAACAACACTTGAATTGGTTATTTTTCCTTAGATTTGGTTGATTTTACTATTTTATGGCTTTGGTTTCTTATCAGGCAACATTTTCATGTTTTCATGGCTCGGTTTCTTCTCGATTGAGCGTTTGATGCTTTTGGTTTGCGGTTTCTTTTAGATTGAAATGTCTTCCTGGTAGATGCACGTATGAACTATTTATTTCTCTTATCTGGCCTGCGTTGTTATGTTTCTATGCTTCTGTTTCTTCTAAACTGATCTGCGTCTGTGTATGGTGAAGGATTTTAGGGCTTATAGTTTTGGTTGTAGGAGATATTTGGTCGTTTACATGTTCTTATGGGTTGTTCATGAGGTAAAAATGCTGAAGGATATATGAAGGCATTGTTATGTTTATATGGTTCTATTTCTTCTAATAAATATTTGGCCCTTTTATGTTTTTATGGTTTGTTGATGAGGTAAACAGGCTGAACAACCCCTTATATATGAAACTTGTATTGTCATGATTTTATCATTCTATTTCTTTTAATCTGATATGTACCTGTATATAGTGCCAGATTTTAGTGCTTATAGTTTGTCTTGCAAGAGATGTTTGGCCCTTTATATGTTTTTTATCTGTTATTCATATGAAATTCGGCATGTATGACCCTTATTCTACAGTGTTTCATTGTTTAAGATGTTGTTTCCTAAGTGTTGCTTTTTTCTTTTTGTTTCAGGTTAAAGGTTTGGACTTTGGCATGTCTATTACTCATCTTTTGCTTTCTGCTTAGGTACCTTTTCCGGTTTCCTTCTCATGCTGTTTATATTAAAGGGTTAGGGTCTTTATCTTTTGCCTCTTTTAGTATGTTTGTGATATAGATCGGTTTCTGGTTCCTCATTATCCTTTAATCTATTGTTCGTTGTCGTCCTTCACAAATGTTTTGGCGTGCCTACTTTAAACCAACACCAAAAATTTTATCTTTACATTGTATGATCCTGTTTTATTGATGATGGTGTTGTGGTTGTTATCTTTGTTTTGAGGGTAGACAACTGAAAAGTTTATGGCGTTTTTGAGTTTTGGAGTGATGTTTATTTTGCTGTGGCTTACATAAATTGATAGCATGCTTAATGTGTTATTGGTTCTTTGGTGAGGCTAAAAAAATTAAAGATTACTTGCGCTCCCAGTTGTATATTTTTTAACTGTCTGGTTGTTCGGTCTTAATGGGTTTACGACGAGTAAAAAACACAGATTTAAATCGTTTCAGCTGTAATGTATAAGGAATACAATCTGTTTGTTTTGTATGATGTTTATGTACATTAAATGGTTCTTATAAAAACTGAAATTTACAGTCATTTCAACAATCAATTGATGTTCAAGTGGGACTCTTTGTACGACCATTTTATGCGCATATGCCTTACTGAAGTTACTAATTTATATGCTATCTTTACAAGTCCTGTAAGTGTTGCTCATTGTTCTTCATAGATTAAGCACTGCTGATTATGTGTATTCCGTGCTTCTTCATACATTAAGTAAGGGATTGATGCCTAATACGTGTAAACATCTGTAGTTCCTATATAAGAAAATGTGCAATCTAGAAATCCGTTTCGTGCTTTGTTTAGTCTACCTGAAGGATTGTGAAACTCCCGTTTACAGTTGAGCTTCTTTTACCTTTCTTTTCATTGGATTTCGGCATTCATTTGTTTTGTGTCTCAAGTAGTGTTTTGAATTGAGTATGAGTCTGTTTTGAACGTTGTTTATGTTTAATTTTTTCTGTTCATACTTTGATCGCATGTCGATTTCATCTTTTTTATGTTTTCCGGATCTTCGAGGTCCGTGTATTCGTGGCGTATATATTGAATTCTATTATCCTGATGCAGTTACATTAGGTTAAATGATTTGAGAATCTTTATTATTGATATAAAAGGTTTAACTCATGTCATTAAAGCATTGCTCTTCTTTAATTTTATTTCATGATTTGAATGTCGGCTGTTATTTTGGTGTGTTGACTTTAGCCCTTTTTATGTTTCTGCTGCCTGCATGTGTGTTGATCTTTATATTAGTCTTTCATATGATGACCTTCAATTAAGAAATAATAATTTTATGACAATAAATTTATTTGATATAATTGCTTTACACGTGTATGCTATCTATGGTATGAGGCTGCCAAAAGTCAAGTTGCCTGTATGCATCTTTCCTCCCATACCTACCAGTTTATGAATCTCTTTGCATTTATCCAAACTCTTTAAGCAACTCTGTTTATCAATCTCTTTGCATGACCATCCTTCATGTGATTTTTCAATCTATTTATGGTTAAACAAAAAGTTCATACATAGGCATAAAGATAGTTCACAACTTATTTACATTAAAAGAGAAGATTATAAGCACACAAACTATTACCAATATGTGTTGCCAACTAATGCTAACCTGCTTGCCAAATTCGATGATGTTAAAGTCCCTTTTTCCCCACAACAAATGCAGGAAAATGGTTACAACTGGAACAAATGATACCGGTGAGAAGAGGCTGAAAGTGAAGACCGACCTGAAGAAAGAGTCGTGACCCGGGGTGTAACAACGTAAAGGATGGCGTATTAGGAAGCCCTTTTTTGAAAACTTTATTATAGCCGCATACTAACAACCGTTTTGGTGGGAAATGGTAAGGTCAATAGGCTATGCAATGCATGGATAACCCAAACTAAGCATATAATTTTGGTCGGGTCCAGCCCGCTTTCTTAGATATGCCTCTATAGGTTGTTTTGGCTTAATTTTATGTGGTTGTCGTCTACAGTTGTCGTAGCTACATTTATCTTTACACCTGCTAATGCAGCTGTTCATCGGCTTTATTTAAGTCAACATTCTTATTTGTTGCAGGTGGTATGCGGCTGCAGTGTACTGCAGCCACAAAGGTGTCTGTTAATCCGGGGATACCTATCGCCAAGGCAATAGCTAAAGAGTAATGGTTAAACCCCTTTTTTCCCTAAATTTTTAAAGTAATAGTCGGGATTTTGTGAACAATTTGATTACCATAAAAAACAGGTTTAGGGAGCAAAGGAACGGTGCACCAGTAAATAAACTGACGCTACGCACTGTGTATGAGCGATACCCAATCATACGATACCCGGGTCAACAAATAGACATCACAGACATTGCACAACTTATGCATGAAGATCAGGACAAACTACAGGTCTGAAAAATAGCCCACACACTTCTTTACTTTATAGTGTAAATACATATTAGTGATTACCAAATTCTAAAGCTACATGACTGATATATTTCTCTCAAACAGAAGAAGTATAGGCTTACTTGCAAGGTAACTGGGTTGGCAGAGAGGGAACCATGGTACTCTGGTAGCTGAATGTTATGTCTACGCCGCATAATTCGAGAAGAGGGGGAATACATCTGTAAGGAGCATGGTCATCTGTATGTTGCATACAGGTATGACAGCTGATACATGATGTGTCGACGCTTATACCGCTAACTAATATTCTGTTTCTTTATAATTATATTTTTAACAGTTACAGTAGCAAACATACGTCACCTATGTTATAGCTTCCCTAACCGCACTTTTTAAACAGGTCGGCTCCGCGGCAACGCGCGGGTCATCCTACTTGTACTATACAAATTCAAATCATATTCGCTACAGTAACATATTACTTTACTTTTCGGTGCAAAATTTTTTAAATGTTCGTATGATCTTTTTTACTTCGTTTTAATTTAGTTTTACAGCGTTGCGTTTTGGTGTATAGTTTTTATTGTCTTCGTGTAGTTTTTTCCTCCGTTTTTGTTTTATATTCACGCCATTACTTTTTTTTATATAGTTTTTTGTGGTTCGCATGAATGTGTTTATTACATTTAGGTGTATAACTTTTTTGTTATCTTTATGTTGCATTATACTTTGAGCAAAATACTTTATATACCCAACCATCCGTGACAACGCACAAATAATACAAATAATAGTAACTTGTTAATATAACAGATACGAATAATACGAATAATAGTAACTTGTTAATATAACAAATACAAGTGAAAAAACAAGAACAACTGTGTTGCAGAATTAGCTTGGTTCAAGGTTGAGACCGCTAAAAATGGTTGAATGATTTATGTTTTATAGGAACCACTATATTCCAAAATAAATAAAAGGGTTCTATTTATACATCAACACCTTTTTAATCTTTTGAACTTGTTACTTTAGGTTGTGTCGGACGCCTGTATAACTTATTTAAACTTTGATTTTTTACCTTTTTAAACTTTTAAAAAATGTGAATGGCTGTTTGACTTCTCTAAACAACTATTTGAATTTTCAACATTTGCAATTGTCAAAGTTTAAAAATCAGACGATCGCAAGGAAAACCCGAGACGTTGTATGGAATAGTATTGAACTTTAAAGATGAGTTTAAAAGAATATTGATTCATTGGTAATGAAAACAATACAAACATCATATAATATTATTCTCTCACAAATAGCTAACAGCCTTAATATAAATTGCAGTTTACAATATTGAGTAAAAATACACCAAGGATGACTTTTTTTTTAACAACAAAGACATCACTAAAATTCACTAGCTTAATTACCGTAGATGAGGATAAACATCATGTATCATTAGGCTAAAAAGAAAGAAAAAATGCACCCTAACTCGAATGTCTAGAACAATGCGGGCCGAACGGAGCCCAAAACCCAACCCAATAACCCATTGGGTCATACCAGAACCATATATATAGGGGCCCAAATACAACCCATTAAACCATCACCAACTCTATATCAATACAACATATTACATAAAGCAAAAGATAAAAGGCAAAGTTAGATAAATTTAGCAAGCACCCTCATACTTAATATGAAACAATAACAAGAAACTTCAAGACTACAGTTATCTGTCACTTTATGCTTTTGTTTATTCAATGTTGGCCCAATCTTTCCTGATATCAAAAGTATAGTTGATCTCCAAGTAACATTTGTTGTCATCATCAACAAACTGAAAACAAAGAAAAACCAAGTGTGAAGTGATGATGAAACTATGACAGTATCATTTGCCCCTCAACTCACATGGGCCAGCAAAATGATGACTTGCTTTAAAAAAGCAAAAAATAAAGCTCAAACATGGCCTTTATACATTTAGTAAAGATAGGCATGTGTCATTTACTTGTGTTAATTTGGGCCACAATAAAGTTATTACATTTCTATTTTTGACATTACACAACAAGCTTTCTAACAAACAATCTATTAATCAGTGGTGGTTAAGTCATATTTCGGGAGGTTTATTGTAGATTCCTTAAAATGTATAGAGCAGTAAACGCCCTATTTCGCATAAAAAAATGAAGAACGGTTTTTTTTTCTTTAGCGAATTTCACATAGTCTATGAGTCTACAATAAACCTCTGACTATATATATTAAACTTTTTTATGAGGCTACTAATAAAATTACCCAAACACACAAAGCTGTTATTAAAAAAATTGCACTATTTTTTATAACAGGCCAAAGTTGAGTGGGGTCTCCCCTCTCATTGGGGAGAATCAAAGCATTTATTTATGTGAAATTGAAAGTTTATTAATTTGAGATCAAAAGTTG
>JBCNJP010000010.1:86303736-86405009 GCA_039602395.1 Deinandra increscens subsp. villosa | reverse complement strand
TGTCTTCGTTTTCCGAACACAAATCTCTCAAAACCCCTTTTCAATCGACTGTGTGTGTTGGATATTTGACAGATTTTGTGTCCGAAACCCTAACTCGAGTTCTTCACTGTGTTCGAGTCATTTTTACAAGTGTTGAAGTCGGATCTGTGTGTTATAATCAGTTAAAAGGTAGTGATAACCTTTTATTTCATGTTCTTGGTGGGTTTTAACGGGTTTATGAAGTTGTTGCAGGTTTGGCTATGGCGGATATGGGTGTTTACGACTTTCGCAATGAAGGAGACGACTGTTGGATGTTTCCGATCGAGTTTACGATCGTTGATTACGATCCGAGATTCCGATCACCGTTTACGATCGGGCTTAGGAATATTTAGCTTGTTTACGACTGGACTCTAAAGTTTACGAATGGGCTTATAGTAAACGGACTTTGACCCGATCGAGAACCCGTTTCTAGTTCGTAAACCCATGTGTTGGATCGTAAACTACAATTTTTTATCGTAATCACTTGTGTGGAATCAAAAACACACTTGTTTGTTGAATTAAAATTATAAACTCCTAATGTTTTAAAATTTCATCAACACTTAATCGTTCTTAAGTTGAAATTAATGGTGTTTGTTAATTTGTGCTTCAAAATCAAATATTTTCCTTGAACGTTTAAATTGAGATTTTCTGAACTTAAAAAATTTGACGTGATAATCAATTGAACTTCAAGAAGATGTTGACAAACATAATTAAGCTGTGATGAATATGTCTGATACATGTGTCTTGTCTTTCTCAGATGGCAGACGAGATGCTAGACGAAGAGATAAAGTTCGAACCGGATCATTGCATTCCAGCATATCTTGAAGACCCGCCAGAGAAGCATATGGAACTATTTTATTCTCTGGTGGCCGGGATGAATACTTGCAAAATAAACCATGCCCTGAGGACGAATGTGCTTATTGATGAGATGCTTGTCAGGGAGTTCTGGGTTTCTGCTAGAGCTGATGCAGATAAAACAACAATTACTGCAAGGATTCAGAACAGGGAGATTGTGATTAAGGAGGATGACATTAGAAAAGGGCTGAACATCAATGATCGTGCTATCGATCCGATTGAATATTCGAAGGAAGCTGTTTTGGCGGGTGCTCAATCCATGGGCTATGAAGGAAAATTCCCGCCTATCTTTAAGAAGCTTTTGCCGCATTACTGGAGATGCCTGGCACATTACATGCAGAAATCTTTTCTGGGCAAAAGAACAAGCTTTGATCAGCTAAACAAGCTTCATGGAACTGCATTCGTCGCATTGGCCTTGGATTGGAACTTCAATTTCTCCAAGATGATGTTATTAGATTGGATAGGCAATGCTGACCTAAGCACCAGAGAACAGTTCCTGATGACACCAAGGTTTGTACAAATGGTGGTTATGAAGAAATACCCAATGATTGAAGAAAGGGTAGAAAAGTTGGATATAAAAGTGATGGATTGTGGGGTATTTGGTCTACAAACCCAGGATAGAAAGGGTAAAAACAGTTTTCAAGGAAGACTTGAATGGGTTAAAAGGGGTGCATTTCCCGAGGTGGCCAGGGAACAAGAATTTGAAGAGCCTGAGCCAGAAGCCGATGTGCCAACTATTAATGCATCTATTGCTGAAGAACAAGACACAACAGTAACTCCAGCTGTTAATGTGCAAGAAGAAGATGTGATAATACCCTCCGATGAAGAGAACGTGATGGATGACATTCTTGCTGGTCAAGAGATGACAGATGATGATATCTATGGGGATTTGGGGCCCCTTAACCTTAAAAGGTCAATGGATGACATGATCGGATCATCGGGCAGTGATACAACCCCTCCCGAGCTAAATCTGAATGTTGAGGATGTTCTTGAAGAACCCATTCCTGCTCGTGAACCATCTCCAAGGAAGAGGTCTGATCCAAGGAGCGTAAGGTTCAAATTTACAAAGACAAGCTCAAGCATAATGATTGTACAACCAGCAGGGCCCAGTTCTGAAGGTCCCAGTGTTCAAGAAGTAACAGCTGCTGATAATGTTGAAGTTCAACCTGCCGAGGTTCATACTGAAAGTCCTCTTCTGATCGAACGTAGCCCTGTTCGAGAAGAAAGGCAAGTTCTGGAGGTTGACACCACGTTTGTCGTGCCAAGTCCAGTGAGAGTGAGCGCCTCACCTGTGATAAGCCAGCCAACAGCTATTCCTAGTTTTCGTCCTTTTCAAACTGCTGAACTTTCGATTGATCTGAGGATAAGCACTGATCCTCATATCAACTTTTTGATTTCTCAGAATAGATTCAGAGAAAATGAGATAAAGGCACTTAAGGATGAGAACAGAAGGATGAGAGAAAAGGATGTGGCGGACAAAAATAGAATGAAGTGGCTCTATGAGACTTTGATGGACCTAAAGAAGAAGTTTACTGACTTGAAAGGTGTCGTGGAGTCAAAATCTTTAGGTGCCCCTGATCAAAGTTCATCATAGGGTGTGCAAGGTGCAGATGCAATGAATGTAGACGATGGAGATGAAAATATTGAAATGTCTGATTATGCCCGAGGTGGAAGGGTCATCTCCAAAGCACCTGAAGGTCACGACAACTGGTTCCGAGAATTCTTTCAAGGACCAGCCCCCACTCAATACTCTCTTGATCTTGGTGAAAGCTCTATATACAAAAGGGGGAGTCGTGAACCCATTCTGTGCTGGCATTATGATTCAGAGAAGAAATTATTTTCCGTAATCCGTGACGGCTACAGTCCAGTTGAATACTACAGAACTCGTGCACAATTCCATTCTTGGACTGAGCCTGAGATTAGAAGTCTGCTTCGAGCCCCCTACATAAACAGATGGAACAGCCCTGACAGAGACCTTATTAGAAACAATTTGCTGAACCATCAAGAAGATAACTTTGCAAATTTTGGGCTAAAGCAAGTAAGGTGGGTCCAGACTGAAACTGACCCAGTGACTGGAGAGCCCATAGGAGAAGCAAGGAGACCACCTACCAAGCGCACATGAGTAATCAACATGTTGGATGAGGTTGAAGACGGTACACTTGTCAAGAACTTTGACTGCTGGTGTTATGATCCAACAACTCATGAGGTGGTGGTGCTCTGCAAAAGGATGAGGCAATTCCGGTTCTATGATCCGGTCGATTTGCTTAGATTTGGATAAAGAGATATAAAGCTCCTCGCCTCCCAACCTATTCTCGGGGATGAGAACGACTTGGAGAATGCTATCAGGGTGGGAATCTTTCATGGAACAGCAAATCGGATCGTGGAGAACGGATGGTGGTCAAATAATGTGCAGAACACGTTCAGATTCGATCTGCAGCTGCCTTAGGTGGTCAAATGGTTCATGCCTAGGGGAAGATTGTTGGGCTATATTTATGTGAGGCATGAACATTAGATTTGGGCTAGCTTGTTGTTAGTTTTGGGCTTTGGTTAGTTTATTTTGTAGGCCATGTGGGCCGATTATTGTTTATGATTGGGCTTATTTAGTGTTTATGATTGGCCCATGTGCTTGTAAGAGGTGGTATAAATACCACCTCATGTTTATGATTCAAGCAAGCTTTTCAAATATACAAAAGACTGTTTACGATTTCTGTGTGCTCTCACTGTTTTCGATCAGCTTCATCAAGTAGGGTTTCTCACTCAAGATTAGATCTTTACATTAGATCTAGTCTATTTCTTCTACTTGTTTCTTGAATCAATCACACACGAGGATTCCGCACTCATTTGTGATTAAATATCGTGTTCTTGGTTTGATCTCGGACCAACACTTAGGTATATTGCTGATGGGATTCCTGAACTTAAAATAATTTAGGAAGCATAGTTAAACTGGGGATAAACCCGTGATACTTGGGACTAATCCAATTCTTGGGACAAGCCCTTTAAATTTGGGACAAAGTCAATTCTCGGGACAAGCCCTAAAAACTTAGGAAGCAAATTCTGGGGACAAGCCCTAAAAACTTGGGTCTAAGCCAACTTAAGTGACATGTAAATGCCAAAACCTTTGTTAACACGTAAGTGTTAAAAACCTTGAGAATCCACCCAGCAGCCTACAGCAACAAGATTGTCAGCCACCACTTAGGATGGATTGGTCCAGCCACCTTAAGCATACTAGTGAACAATGTGTGCTCCTGGAAAGGGTCATGCGCTACTGGCGATTACCCAAACGTAGGAGAGGAGACAAACTCTCAAACCTTAGAAGGTATGCAGGATACCTTAAGCGAAGGAGAGGTGGCCAGCCTCTAACTGGGGATATACCTAAAGAACTTAATCAGGATTATGAGAATCTACAAAACACTCATCAGTTGGTGAGGGGTGGGTGTTAGCTTAGCTAACAACACTCCAATGCTTAAGTCAGTACTGTATTGTAGAGATAATAAAAATAAATTGAAATTGGAATAGTGGACATACCTATTTATATTAAGGCAATGAGGATCCTTGGGAATTCCAGCAGGATTCTCAAATGAAATAAGCCTTAAGATGAATAGCATTCCAAGCCCTTGACAAAGGTTCTCCTTCCATGTTCACTAAACGATATGCCCCTTTTCCTTCTTCAGAATCTATTAAGTATGGGCCTTCCCACTTGGGTGCCAACTTCCCATCGGCAGGATTTAGTGTGTTTTGGAATGCTTTTCTAAGCACCATATCTCCTACTTGGAATATTCTGAGCCTGGTATTCTTGTTGTAAGACTTGGCCACCCTTTGCTGGTAGGATGCCATCCGGATTCTGGCCAAGTCTTTGAGCTCATCAACTGTTTCGAGATCCTGAAGCAGATTCAGATTGTTGGTTTCAGGATCCCGGTAGCTGTTCCTTGTTGTAGGTATCACCATCTCTGTAGGGATCATGGCCTTAGTTCCAAATACTAAGGAGAATGGAGTTTGACCTGTTGCATTCTTGGGTGTTGCTCTATCTGGACAGAGTATAAATGGCAGTTCCTCAGCCCACTTGCCTTTCGTGCAACCCAATTTCTTCTTGAGGTTGTTGATGATGATCTTGTTGCTCGGTTCCGCTTGACCATTGGCCTGAGGGTGATGCGTAAAAAGTAGTCTATAAAAATTACTCAAGTTTTTAAAGGTATAACTAGGTGACTACACTACACACTTTAGGTCAAGTGTACGCGTCAGGTGCAGCAAAGTATTTGTAAGTACCGAGTGTCAATCCTGGGACACGTAATCAAACTCCCGATATTAGACCTTCACTAATACTTAACCTATGTAAAACGATTTTAAGAGAACACAAACACGACAGAAAGCTTTGAGAAAACTATCAGATGAGAGGGAACTACCTAGACTTCGACTCCTAATATGACTTGCTAACTTTCCAAGAATGACCTATCGGGATGACGCCACTATCCACCAGATAGATCCTATGTGAGGTATCTACTTAGGGACAACTCACCAATTAAATCTTCAATTACTACAATGATAGACCAATCCTAGCAATGTCGAACTCAATAATTAAGCGCAAGTGACTACTATGCTGAAGTGCTATTTAGACCTGATTACCTATTCGAGGCTTATTAGACCCACAATCCTAGAAATACCAACTATCATAGACAATAGCTGATACCCTAAAATCATGAAGTAAATTACTTATTACCAACCAAATTCCTAGAGAATTCCTAACCACAAAATAATGGCCTAAACTGAATCTATTAATTTAATTAACCACAAACCAATGACCAGGAAATCAACTAGCATGCACATTCATTCATCCAAACAAACATACATGGACACAAACCAGCAAATCTGTCTACTAATACCAATTAGTCAATACCTATGTGAGGATCAAGCCCATAAAGTCAAAATATTTGATTTTAACATTTAAGAAATAATTTAGAGCCAAATAATCTCATGTGACGTATTACCCAACCCTAAACCATACCAGTTAACAAGAATGGACAGATTGTAGCAGATTCATGCATTCAAATTCAGTTAATAACAAATAACTTTCATAAAATCAACATAGACATCCCAAAAAGTCAAACCTTAAAGTCAACAATTCATAAAAGTCATCTAGGCCAAGGGAGTAACAGGAATTTAGCCTAGCATACTGATGTAAGATTCAAAACAATAGTTAATCAATGCAAAATAGAAAGAAAACATGATGGGCAATGAGAAAAACAACCGAATGATTAGCGTTTTCTTCAACACCGCACTTTATCTTCAACCTGCTTCACTTCTGCTCCACTTTCTGCGTTCTTTCACTGTCTGGACGTATTCTCGAACTCCTTTAGTCAACCACCCTGAATTCAGCTGTTAAACGCTCTTTAACTAGTGAATTTTTAGGGTTCTGCTCGAAGTACGATATAATGGTATCCCTTGTTACACAATACGACCGTATCACGACCGCTTATTTCCTTATCGGGAACCCGACGTACTGTATTGCTTCATTCTTACCGTATCGATAATACGGCCATATCCTTTTGTAGTGCAATACGATCTTATCGCGGCTGCTGAGATTTTTTCAACTTCTTTTCTAGCCTCGAATGTTATGCCAAAACTCGTTCTTTTCTTCTCGTTTCGTCTAAACACTGTCAAAAGCCTGTGATAAACTGATTTGAGAAATTAAGAACCAAAATTCACCAAAATCATGCAAAAACCTGTTTAAATTATGGACTTTTATCTTGTAAAAACATAGTCTTGATGCTACGCATCAAATATTCCCACACTTAAACTTTTTAGTTCCAAAAAACCCGCAATGGAATCACAACTGGAAAGATGATTTTCATTTTTCAATACTTTACTAAATTTTTCTGATATACTTACACGTAAGTGTTAAAAACCTTGAGAATCCACCCAGCAGCCTACAATAATAAGATTGTCAGCCACCACTTAGGATGGACTGGTCCAGCCACCTTAAGCATACTAGTGGACAATGTGTGCTCCTGGAAAGGGTTATACGCTACTGGTGATTACCCAAACGTAGGAGATGAGACAACCTCTCAAACCTTAGAAGGTATGCAGGATACCTTAAGCGAAGGAGAGGTGGTCAGCCTCTAACTGGGGATATACCTAAAGAACGTAATCAGGATTCTGAGAATTTGCAAAACACTCATCACTTAGTGAGGGGTGGGTGTTAGCTTACCTAACACCACTTCAATGCTTAAGTCAATACTGTATTGTAGAGATAATAAAAATAATTTGAAATTGGAATAGTGGACATACGTGTTTATGTTAAGGCAATGAGGATCCTTGGGAATTCTAGCAGGATTCTCAAATGAAATAAGCCTTAGGATGAATAGAATTCCAAGCCCTTTACAAAGGTTCTCCTTCCATGTTCACTAAACGATATGCCCCTTTTCCTTCTTCAGAATCTATTAAGTATGGGCCTTCCCATTTGGGTGCCAACTTCCCATCGGCAGGATTTGTTGTGTTTCAGAATGCTTTTCTGAGCACCATATATCCCACTTGGAATATTCTGAGCCTGGTATTCTTGTTATAAGACTTGGCCACCCTTTGCTGGTAGGATGCCATCCGGATTCTGGCCAAGTCTCTGAGCTCATCAACTGTCTCGAGATCCTGAAGCAGATTCTGATTGTTGGTTTCAGGATCCTGGCAGCTAATCATTGTTATAGGTATCACCATCTTTGTAGGGATCACGACCTTAGTTCCAAATACTAAGGAGAATGGAGTTTGACCTGTTGCATTCTTGGGTGTTGTTCTATCTGGCCAGAGTATAAATGGCAGCTCCTCAGCCCACTTGCCTTTCGTGCAATCCAATTTCTTCTTGAGGTTGTTGATGATGATCTTTGTGCTGGATTCCGCTTGACCATTGGCCTGAGGGTGATGCGTAAAATGTAGTCTATAAAAATTACTCAAGTTTTAAAAGGTATAACTAGGTGACTACACTACACACTTTAGGGCAAGTGTACGCGTCAGGTGCAACATAGTATTTGTAAGTACCGAGTGTCAATCCTGTTGAGGGTATATTTTCAGGATGCTCGCAGGAAGCTCACGCAGTTCAGGAATCCTATTATCATATGGAAATCCCACTGATCCAGGTATCCTGATTTATATTATTTAACTAATCCTTGTGTAACATCCGCCTCCGACCCGTGTAGCAAAACCCGACCGTTTCGAGTTTACCTTTCGGATTGGAAGTCAATCAAAGCATTTCGATCATTGGATTAAACTTTTGGCACAAGTTTTTATAATCAAAAATTCTTTTTTTTACATTATTTGGTTGTTTGCATAATTAGAATCGTTTTCAAACAATGGATAAATCAAATTCTCAATTTAAAACGCGTGTTCGAGAATCATCTGATCGATAATCAAAGGGAAATTCACATATTTATTAACTTAAAAGTTTAAATAATGATTTTAAATGCCTCATAATCATTTTTCCAAATCAAAGGAATTAATCGTTTGATTTTTAGTCAAACAATACGCGTAGAACGCAAGTAAAACGATTTTTCGGTTTTCGCACAACTTCGGTATTAAACGGACGACACGTGAGTCTCAAAAATCTTATATTTATATTACATGATGTTTTTATATGACTAATGTAGCTCCTCATAAAATTTGGGGTCATTTCGAGTTAAAACGATAATTTCGATAAATTCGCGTTTCGGTTTGCGAAACGTCATCACCGGAAGGCTTGTAAATTTCAAAACTTATATTTCTTTTTCCCATCATGTTCTAATAAGTCTCATGAACTTATGTTTCAAATTTTAGCTCATTCCGACAAGTAACGAATGCGTGGTGAGCAAAAGAAGAAAAAAAAAAGAGAAAAAAAAAGACAGCAGCAGGATTCGACCCCCAGACCTCCGGGCCAGGGGTACAGCGACCTAACAATTGAGCTGTTAATCAGTTTATGATTTAGAACTGGTTTGCTGACTTATATACACTTCCTAATCAGACCTGATTCGCGAACAGCCCATTTTTACACTATTTTTGGCTTCAAATCTTCAATTCTAACTCGTTTTTGGTCTGGTTTTTTTCTATATTTCGATCCTAAAGTCCCCTAACTTATTCTCCAAGCCAATTCAATGATTAAATTGATTTCCATAATCAATTTCAATCAATTCCTTTCTTAATTTTCTAAACTTTCTCTCCAAGACTTTCTTTTTACCAACTACAAACCCTAAACGACCCTCTACCCTATAAATACCAGTTGATATTGCTCCTCGGAACATCCCTCAAGCTTCTTGAAGCCTCAATTTCGTGCCTTGTCCAACCGTTTGCGTTTTGAAAAGTCAAAGTCCATAAGTTTGACCCTCCGATTTGACCAGCTTCCTTCGACTTTCACGAGTAAGTTCCTTCATCAAAGTTTCTTGTTTTTGTGTGCTTTACAATACCTCATTGTTGGATTTGGCCAAATGTCCTCTGTATCAAAAGTCAAACCTTAAACGCACACTTTAATTGGGGAAAAACTACCTAAATTCAAAATTACCATTTACCAAGGGTTGTACTCTATCCTAAATAATATTTTAAGTATATTATGATGTATCCAAACCATCAAAACTGAATTTTTATCAAAAACCTAAAAGTTATGCATTTTGACCCGTTAAAGTAAGTGTTTTATCACATAATTTTCTAATCTTACAATTTTGTAGCAAATGAAACTTATTAACCCACTTCTTGGGTGTTAATAAACATATGTTAAGGTTTTCATAAGTCTAAATATGACCGTCGCAAAATATTATAACCTTTGGGCCATTTATGTAATTATTTAAGCTTAAGGGGTAAAAGTGTAATTTTACTAAAGATATGAAATTTTCAGAATTGTTATGATGTTTTAGTAATTATATAATAAACCCCAAATTCTGGAAAATTATATTTTTAAGACTTTGGTGAATTGACATAATTAACCCCTAAGTTTGAGAAATTACAATTTTAACCCTAAACTTTACATAACTATCAAACGTGGCATTTATGATCATAAAAGGGTATTTTAGTAACTATAACTATTAAATAAAATATTCTTAACATAAATAATAAATAAATTCCCAATTAATCTTTGGTAATCGTATCGGTCGGTACAATTGTCGATTCTTCGAATTCTTTAGGTTTTCAGCAGAGTTAGCTTTTCCTCGCGTTCGTTGTTTTCTCTCGCTACTTGACTTGCTTATCAGGTGAGTAATCATATCCCCGTTTTCGTTTTCATTATTTGGGGTGCAACATTGTATTTTATTCCAAAATCTTTAATCATTATTCTATCTACATTACTATGCGATCCCATGTTGTGCATGTGTATTCTTGATATGTAATACGTGTTGAATCTCTATGTTGTATTCGCCTGTCGCTTGTCGCTAGTCATTAATCGCTTGTGTACCATTAACGATTGTTTGGAAGCCTATGGGTCAATAATAGCTATTGGTCGACAACCCACCCACTATATTGAAAATGTATTCTTATTTTCAATGGGTGATTGATTTTCTAAATGTCTAGGTTTGGTTACACAACACCTTTATAACATGTTACACATAATCTATGAATTTCACTTGTCACATGAATCGCTTTTATTTTACTTACATTCTATATTTAAACCTATGTTTACTCACCAACTCTCGTAGTTGACTTTTTATATTATACATGTTGCAGGAAATGACTGTAGTTGCAGTGATGACACTTAGGGCTTGCTTATGGGCCTAGAGTGACCTTAAAATTAATAATTAGTATCATGATTTGTTTGCATTTATTTGTATTGTATTGTATGACATTATTTGTATATCAATAATGAATGGCATGTTTAAACTTGGTAACTATCTAGTTGTCATGAGCATCTGGACAATCATCGTGCCCCAACGTTTCCGCCGTTGGTTGGGGTGTGACAGATTGGTATCAGAGCCTTGGCTATAGGGATTTAGGTTATTAGAAATGGATGAACTAGACTATACCTTAGGTGTCCCACATGATTAGCTCATGTTAGTATGCCTTACTTACTACATATGCCTGGATGCTTATTAAACGTGCCTTTTCAAACTCTCTTCTTTCCTAACACATGGCACACACTCACGTACTAACCCTCGAGGCTTCCTAGCCTCTTTCCGTAGTAATGGTGCAGTACGTGCCATTTTGGGATTGATTTCATGATTTTGTATTCTCGTCGGGGTTAGATTTCTAGCAAATAGACATGTAGTAACTGGAAGGGGGAAAGTGCCGTGATTTGGGGTCTCCATCAGGCAAGTGTTGCGTATAAATCCGAATCAACCGCCGGACCTGGATGCGTGCCTGGGACGCCCTGAAGAAAGTACTTGAACCTATTAGGCCAAAGCATGTCTGCTAGAAATCATCAAATAATCCTGATTAGTCACGGTTATAGCTTCCCAATCGGGAGGTGATGGCCACTCCATTCGTTTTATCAAATTAACATGATTTTTTGTTTTGTGTGTTATCATCAACTCTAATTATGTTTTCAACGACTCACGATGTTTCGTGTTTTATGATCTCATGTTTTTCAAAATTCATGTTTTACACAATGATACCTCAAATTCCATTAACTCGCCAATTTCATGGCCTATTTTATAAGACTCTCGTTTTTGGACTCTTACTTTCACAATTTTATACTTTCCCTCCCTCACATTTTATTCAATCGATTTACATATCATATTATTTACAAAGTTTTACTACCTCCTGTGTCATCATTGATGTTTGGTTTACAAATTTACGAGTGCATACGACACCCTTGTGTTGTATCGCATCCCACGTAACGCCGTGATTTACATTACACGTTTACGGTTCAGCCTTATCAAGGTTACGATTTTACATGTTTCCCTTACTCGTTTCTTGGCACCCTGAGTTCCATTATGTAAAGATCATATCCTCAATTTGCATCTCGCATCTTGGATTTTTTTCGCACACCACCCACGTGATTTCAAATACATGTTTTTCAATCATCACAACCACGACTCGGATGCTACCACATGTTAAACCAACAAGCCAATGTTCCATAGAACTCACGTATAGTCGTGTACACCCCCATTTTTTTTTTACCAACTCATTTTAACCCAACAAAACATCTCACGGGTCCAGACCACAAGCCCAACCTGTTACACCAAAGCCCAATGGGCACACCTAAAGTGGTGATTCACTAAGGGTGTGTTATGGGTTGGCCCATGCAAATGATGTGTCGGTCAAATCAGTCAATCAAGTTGCGCTTGGTCTCAATCATACATCTACAATCAAGTGACCACAAACATAAACCTTAACTTGCAAAACTTAGCCACTTGGACTTCCAAAATACTTGATCTAAAATGTTTTATTTTGGCCTAACGTAATCTCATCAATTTGCATATTGCACGCCTTTGGACAACGAGTTTTCAAAATTCATGAATGTTCTACGTCTATTTGTTCAAAACCTATATATATATATACCAATTCATTATCATTTCTAGGTTTGGTAAGTTCTCGTTAATGGACTCCTAAGTTGCACGTTCGCATGTTACGGGATTCCATGCTAAAACGACAACAAGGGTGCACATTGACGAGCTTATGAACCAACTTGCATACGATCACCCGTCTTACTAAAAATTTTAAGTGAGCCTTTGTGTAGCCACGTTTTAAGTTACATACACATTTTACGGTGTGCATGTCGAAAAGTCTGCTGGTCTGGAAATCTACGAGTTACAAGTACATGTGTTGACGGGATTCCATGTGTACGAGTCTACGATTATATGACCTCTCGAGTGGACGGCTCTACATGTGTGCCAACATCAAAAGTGTTACGCAAACTTAAACTTCCTTTTTGATCCCTAAAATTATTTCTACCCAACAGATGGATATTTTGGCTCGCAATTGTATACAAATTTTTTTTTTAAAAATATATGTCTTTTTAGCCCATTAAGAAATCTCCATTACAATTTATGATTGCGGTTGATCTTAGGTTCTTCGTGGTTTGCTAAATACTTTTAGGATATTCGCAAATGCAACCCCCAAATTCATGATCGCCTTCATCGGTGATATTCAAATTTACTCTAAATCTATCTTCGATGTTTGGATCATGGAACTCGTATCACTTAAACGATAAGCTCATGGGGAAAATTCATGCTGTTTATTTACGAATTTCAACTAAACAAGTGTTTCATGAACTCGAATTCTGTTATTTAAATTCCTTGATTTCACTAATTTTTCTTTCAGTTGGTTAAATTCATGGATGCGATTATTGGTGATTCAATAGTCGATCCGTGAATCACAGTTTTGTTATTTCAATTCATGGATATGATTATTGGTGATTCAATAGTCGATCCGTGAATCACACTTTTGTCATTTCAATTCATGGATACGATTATTGGTGATTCAATAGTCGATCCGTGAATCACACTTTTGTCATTTCAATTCATGGATACGATGTTGGTGATTTTATAGACGATCCATGAATTCCAGTTGTCATCTAAACGCATGACTCGACCTTGGTGATTCAACGGTCGATGCATGAAACCCATCCTTGATATTTAAATCCATGAACTCGATTTTGGTGATTCAATGATCGGTTCATGAATTTGACTCTTGGGGTTAGACTCATAAATTCGTTTTATTAACTTGATATTTGATAATTGTGTTCCACCTTTGGTTATCTAATTCGAGGACTCGACTTTTTGTTAATTCAATAAGTCGAATCCATCTTTCATTGCTAAATGCATGTACTCAAATTCTACTCTCGCGAATTCGATAATCGCATCATGAATGTGACCTTTGTTGGTTACATTATTGCGAGTTCTGTCAATTCAACATTTAATACTTGATTTATGGTTTTAGACACGTATATTTCTGTGATCGATTTACTCGATTTATGTACCCACTAATTTGTTTATGTTTTTCGATTAGGGTAACACGCTACTCAATTGAAATCAATTTATATTCGTAGTGCGTTTTTCTAACCCATGGGACTCATGCTGCTCGAGTCGTGTGTTCGGCCATGTAGACATGAAAACCGAATCATGCCATTCGACTCATGTAGTTTGTCGCATGGTAACTAACTCAAATTATGATACTCGGTTTTGATGGTGTTTAATGATTTAAATCTATGGTTGTTGTACATTGAATTCTAAAGGTTTTATCATTTATCATATCGAAAGCTTCGTATCATACACACTCTAAATCATTTAACACTCTATGATAACGCTACGTCACACTTTTATCATTTATCATTTGCAATCAGTTGTGTTTTCAAGATCGCATATCTTAATCATTCTTGCGAAAACGGGACCACCCATACGGTAACCAACGATTGTGTGTGATGCTAGCTCCAGCATGCAATCAGGTTGGGAACGTAGACACAGGTCTTGTGAGTTGGCAAGAATCTTTTGGAATCTGTATAGACCTCGCGTCCCGTGATAGGAGTATTAGGTGTGAATCGCGACACATCTAAGTTCTCCTGAAGCGGACGTGTTCTCTTGTAAGGAATCCGAATTTTATTTATTTATTTATTTTTATCTCCTGGAATAAATTCATTATCTTTGGATAAAGTTATCATCTTGCGATTTTCAAAAGATACATGTTACATCCACCCCTCTCGTGTTTTTGCCTTCTCCGATATCGCTCCTAAAGTAGGGGAGAATGTGGTTTTCATCATGGTCAAATTGTTTTGGTCAATTAAACAATCTTGATGCTTGGTTCGGTCTATGTTTTGTTAGTCCTCAGATTTTTACAACTCATTACTCATGCCACCAAATCACTTGGGTCTTTCAAACTATATCTCGTAATCGCAATCTCATATTCTCTATCAAAGATCGTCCTTTGATGTGTGTGTTGGGTGGTTCTTCATAGGCAACCAGTACACTGTAGGAGTATTAGAAATGTGGTGGGTTAGCTGCGGTACACCCTATATATAAACATTTATGATACTCTCAAGGTGCAATGGGTGTCGGATTGGGAACTGGCCTAAGTCGGTGTGTCAAAATCGCTTGCTATGTCAAATTTCCATGTCACCAGTGATTCGCTTAGCCTTGTAGTTAAGCGAAGAATTGGCGACAACATAAAAGGTTCAGTGACTGAAAATGTATTCTTGTTTTTAGTGAAATCTTTTATTAGAAACATATCCCGACCTTCGACAAAATTCTTCAGGTCTAGTAAGTCTCTACTAATTTCGGGACGAAATTCCCTAAAGTAGGGGAGACTGTAACATCCGCCTCCGACCCGTGTAGCAAAACCCGACCGTTTCGAGTTCACCTTTCGGATTGGAAGTCAATCAAAGCATTTCGATCATTGGATTAAACTTTTGGCACAAGTTTATATAATCAAAAATTCTTTTTTTACATTATTTGGTTGTTTGCATAATTAGAATCGTTTTCAAACAATGGATAAATCAAATTCTCAATCTAAAACGCGTGTTCGAGAATCATCTGATCGGTAATCAAAGGGAAATTCACATATTTATTAACTTAAAAGTTTAAATAATGATTTTAAATGCCTCATAATCATTTTTCCAAATTAAAGGAATTAATCGTTTGATTTTTAGTCAAACAATACGCGTAGAACGCAAGTAAAACGATTTTTCGGTTTTCGCACAACTTCGGTATTAAACGGACGACCCGTGAGTCTCAAAAATCTTATATTTATATTACATGATGTTTTTATATGACTAATGTAGCTCCTCATAAAATTTGGGGTCATTTCGAGTTAAAACGATAATTTCGATAAATTCGCGTTTCGGTTTGCGAAACGTCATCACCGGAAGGCTTGTAAATTTCAAAACTTATATTTCTTTTTCCCATCATGTTCTAATAAGTCTCATGAACTTATGTTTCAAATTTTAGCTCATTCCGACAAGTAACGAATGCGTGGTGAGCAAAAGAAGAAAAAAAAAAGAGAAAAAAAAAGACAGCAGCAGGATTCGACCCCCAGACCTCCGGGCCAGGGGTACAGCGACCTAACAATTGAGCTGTTAATCAGTTTATGATTTAGAACTGGTTTGCTGACTTATATACACTTCCTAATCAGACCTGATTCGCGAACAGCCCATTTTTACACTATTTTTGGCTTCAAATCTTCAATTCTAACTCGTTTTTGGTCTGGTTTTTTTCTATATTTCGATCCTAAAGTCCCCTAACTTATTCTCCAAGCCAATTCAATGATTAAATTGATTTCCATAATCAATTTCAATCAATTCCTTTCTTAATTTTCTAAACTTTCTCTCCAAGACTTTCTTTTTACCAACTACAAACCCTAAACGACCCTCTACCCTATAAATACCAGTTGATATTGCTCCTAGGAACATCCCTCAAGCTTCTTGAAGCCTCAATTTCGTGCCTTGTCCAACTGTTTGCGTTTTGAAAAGTCGAAGTCCATAAGTTTGACCCTCCGATTTGACCAGCTTCCTTCGACTTTCACGAGTAAGTTCCTTCATCAAAGTTTCTTGTTTTTGTGTGCTTTACAATACCTCATTGTTGGATTTGACCAAATGTCCTCTGTATCAAAAGTCAAACCTTAAACGCACACTTTAATTGGGGAAAAACTACCTAAATTCAAAATTACCATTTAACAAGGGTTGTACTCTATCCTAAATAATATTTTAAGTATATTATGATGTATCCAAATCATCAAAACTGAATTTTTATCAAAAACCTAAAAGTTATGCATTTTGACCCTTTAAAGTAAGTGTTTTATCACATAATTTTCTAATCTTACAATTTTGTAGCAAATGAAACTTACTAACCCACTTCTTGGGTGTTAATAAACATATGTTAAGGTTTTCATAAGTCTAAATATGACCGTCGCAAAATATTATAACCTTTGGGCCATTTATGTAATTATTGAAGCTTAAGGGGTAAAAGTGTAATTTTACTAAAGATATGAAATTTTCAGAATTGTTATGATGGTTTAGTAATTATATAATAAACCCTAAATTCTGGAATATTATATTTTTAAGACTTTGGTGAATTGACATAATCCCTAACCCCTAAGTTTGAGAAATTACAATTTTAACCCTAAACTTTACATAACTATCAAACGTGGCATTTATGATCATAAAAGGGTCTTTTAGTAACTATAACTATTAAATAAAATATTCTTAACATAAATAATAAATAAATCCCCAATTAATCTTTGGTAATCGTATCGGTCGTTACAATTGTCGATTCTTCGAATTCTTTAGGTTTTCAGCAGAGTTAGCTTTTCCTCACGTTCGTTGTTTTCTCTCGCTACTTGACTTGCTTATCAGGTAAGTAATCATAGCCCCGTTTTCGTTTTCATTATTTGGGGTGCAACATTGTATCTTATTCCAAAATCTTTAATCATTATTCTATCTACATTACTATGCGATCCCATGTTGTGCATGTGTATTCTTGATATGTAATACGTGTTGAATCTCTATGTTGTATTCGCCTGTCGCTTGTCGCTAGTCATTAATCGCTTGTGTACCATTAACGATTGTTTGGAAGCCTATGGGTCAATAATAGCTATTGGTCGACAACCCACCCACTATATTGAAAATGTATTCTTATTTTCAATGGGTGATTGATTTCCTAAATGTCTAGGTTTGGTTACACAACACCTTTATAACATGTTACACATAATCTATGAATTTCACTTGTCACATGAATCGCTATTATTTTACTTACATTCTATATTTAAACCTATGTTTACTCACCAACTCTCGTAGTTGACTTTTTATATTACACATGTTGCAGGAAATGACTGTAGTTGCAGTGATGACACTTAGGGCTTGCTTATGGGCCTAGAGTGACCTTAAAATTAATAATTAGTATCATGATTTGTTTGCATTTATTTGGATTGTATTGTATGACATTATTTGTATATCAATAATGAATGGCATGTTTAAACTTGGTAACTATCTAGTTGTCATGAGCATCTGGACAATCATCGTGCCCCAACGTTTCCGCCGTTGGTTGGGGTGTGACACCTTGTATTTGCCACGTGCCTATTTAACCAGGTACCATTGAAGTCACCAACTACCTCCAAAACTTAAGCTCCAGCTAGAGAAGATCGTGGACCAAGTGAACGAAGAGGGCCTTAACAATCGAGTTAGTTGGACGATAGGATCCCGGGAATCTCGGAAAGTTTGTTATTATTGTATTTCTTATATAATCGAGGATTCGATCAGTAGGAACACACATTCGACACACCTTAGCTCAGTTACAACTGCACGACATTGTATCACATAGTTCTGATCGATCAAACCTCCAACCCATTGTAACTTTTCATTTGATTATCAATAAAAGTGCTAGGTAGCAGGCTCATCAGGCCGGCTCCCGAGGTTTTTTTGCTAGGATTCCTAGAGGCAACTCGAAGGATCCTGGATTTTTCCCTCGTTACATCCTTGTGTTCAATTTTACATTTCAAGTATATTGACAAGCACACTACCTCACATTCTAAGTTTAGAATACGAGATTCCTTTGTGAATTTTTGACCAAAACAGTTTGGCGCCCACCATGGGGCAAGTGGTGCTTAATTTTACCAAAATCTCATATCTCATTCACTTCATTTGATCTCCAATCTCGAAGATGTCAAACCAACAGAAGACTGTTTCGGCCTCTACATCGTCCTCCATTCGTCATCTTCCTTCCATTCCAGGAAGTCAGAAGAAGACTAATGACTGTCAGAAGAAAGTGGACAAAAAGCCGAGAAAAACTGACTATCCTGTCTTCACAGGATCCCAAGTTCAATCTGTTGATCCTGTTATTACTAACAACGATTTGTTTTCCTTGATTAAGCAGATGAAAAATCAGATGGATCAGCAAGAAAAGACCAATCAAGCAGTGATGAAGGAGATCGAGCAGCTTAAGAAGTCTAAGAAACCTATGGAGGAACAAAGCCCTCTATTTCCCAGGCATCTTGACTTCAATGCTTTAGGATCCTCAGATTCGTCTCGCTACAATTACAAATCAGCATCAGGCTTCACTACAGCCCCTACAATGACTTCTCAGGCCGCTGGGTATGCAGGGAGTACTACTAGATTCTCAGGAGCTGTCCCACCAGAATCCTCACAGTCACGCTACAAGGATCCTTGGATTCCGCTACCGTCGGGATCCTTAGCCTCACCATCTCAAGGATATCCTTTTTCTGCTGGGAACCCAAGCCAGAACCCCCAAGGATATCAATACTCTAACCCTTCTGTTTCTGTAGGAATCTTCTAGACTAGCTCCTCAGATGTGCATGACGGTGACTTCATCCCCATGCAAACAGCAGCCACTACAGAGCCGAGCATCCCAACGAGCTATGGATATAATCCCAGGATCCCAGTCCAGAATCCTGGCCCAGGTAATGTGTCCAATTCAATTCCTATCGTTTCTAACCAGGGTGCTCCTTATGATGCAGGTATTCATCCAAGTATCGCTAGGGAGCTCCAGAAGTTGAAAGAAATGATATCAAATATTCCAGGGATCCTGAAACCTATTCCTGAGGTTACTTTGGAAAGCCACAAGATCTCAAGATTTACTTAGCCGATTTCCCAAGTGGAGATCCCGAAACGTTTCCAAACTCCAAGCATGAAGCTTTACGACGGAACCACAGATCCTGAAGAACACGTGGCACATTACAAGGAACGTATGGAGATCAATCCTATTCCGATAGAAATCAAAGAAGCCTGTCTATTCAAAGGCTTTGGATCAACCTTAACAGGACCAACCATGAAATGGCTACTGAGCATTCCTCCTAACACTATTACATCATTTTCTCATTTAGTTAACCTGTTTAACAATCAATTTTATTGCAGCAGAACCTTTGAGAAGCTCACAGGTGACCTATACCGAATAGTTCAGAAGCCAAATGAGCCTCTCAGGGAATACATTGCCAGATTCGGACGAGAATCTCTTGAGATTCCTAATCTGGATATGGCAGCAGCCGTAGAAGCCTTTAAAATGGGGCTCTCCAAAGATTCACGGTTTTATGATGATCTTGTCATGACTCCTTGCAGGAACCTTGACGAAGTACGTAGTAGAGCCTTAAGGTTTATCCGTTTGGAAGATGACAAGAAGATCCACCAAAGACTTGGAGGTCCCTAAATATGATCCTAATAGTAAAAAGGCGGAATCCCCCGGGAAGCCATATAGATCTCGTCCATACTCCAAACCGGAAAATCACAAAGTCAATGCTGTTGACCAAGACGATGATGATGAGGAGTATCCTAAGGTATCTGAATACTGTTTTTCAGTTGATATTGGTGGTTTGATGTGTGCTATGCAGGACCTAGGTGAAAAGGCAAGATGGCCCAGGAAGGATACCAAGCAGGGATCCTAGAAAGACAAGACCAAGTGGTGTGCCTTCCATGAAGATTTTGGCCACCTAACAGATGAATGTATAGCACTCCGAAAGGAAATCAGCTATCTACTTAGCAAGGGGCATCTTAAAGAATTGATAGGCAGAAAGAAGGTCAAGACTCAGGAAGCCGACAAGGTGCCTCAAAGAGCTGCTTATCCACCCCAGGATGCTCAAATAATCAACTTCATCTCGGGAGGCTCAGACATCTGCGGCACTTCGTAATCTTCAGCCAAGAAGCATGCTAAGGAATCCAAATCTGAATAGGGTGATAGACCTGTTCGGACGTCCACTCTAACTCAAGACAAGCTCATATCCTTTGATGAGAGTGATCGTTCTCATGTCCAGGATCCTCATCATGATAGTCTTGTGGTTACTTTATATATTGCTAACCATTTTGTTCGCAGGATCCTGATTGATAATGGAAGCTCAGTAAACATAATCCGTCTTGATGTGCTCAAAAAAATGGGGATCCGAGAAACTGAAAGAGTCACAAGATCCTCAGTCCTGGTTGGCTTCAGCGGTGAAACTAAAAGCATCGTTGGGGATATCAGGTTGCCGGTATATATAGAGGGGGTAAACTCTATGCAAAAATTATGTGTCATAGATTCTCTCTCTTGTTGCAATATTATTCTTGGCAGGCCATGGATTCACAAGATGAAGGCGGTCCCTTCAACTTATCACCAGTGTATCAAGCTTCCTACACCCTGGGGAGTTGTGAGGATTGAAAGTGACCAGCAGGAAGCCAAGAATTGTTATTCAACATCGATGAAGAACACCACTAAGGTGACGAAGGGATAACAATTACAGAAAAGGGCACTTGAAGTACAGGAGGACAAGGAGCTTGATGTCAAAGAAGTGCCTCTAGACCCTGGGAATCCTGAAATCAAGGTGCTCGTAGGAACAAGCATCCCAGCGAATGTTGAGCAGGAATTACTCCAGCTTCTCCAAGCCAGAACTTCAACTTTCGCCTGGAAGCATGAAGACATGACAGGTATCCCTAAACATGTAATTACTCATAAACTTGGTTTAGATCCTTCTTTCAGGCCTATACAGCAAAAAAGGAGGAAGTTCTCTCCAGAGAAGAATATAATCATCCAGGAGGAAGTTGACAAGCTTCTCAAAACCAAGATGATTAGAGAAGTCAAATATCCTAGGTGGCTAGCGAACGTGGTGGTGGTCCAGAAGAAGAATGGAAAGTGGAGAGTTTGTGTTGATTACACAGACTTAAATAAGGCTTGTCCTAAGGATCCTTTTCCACTTCCCCATATTGATGCTATGGTGGATGCCACGGCTGGTCACGAGATGCTCACCTTTATGGATGCCTCAGCAGGATTCCAACAAATTCAGATGGAACCTTGCGACCAGGAGCATATGACATTTATGACTCCAACAAGTATATATTGTTACACTGCTATGTCCTTTGGTATAAGAAATGCAGGTGCCACCTACCAAAGGATCGTCAATATGATGTTCAAAGAGCAACTTGGGGACACGATGGAAGTCTACATAGATGACATGGTGGTGAAATCCAAGAAACCTGAAGATCACGTCAGGGATCTCCAAACTACCTTCGATATCCTTGATCAGTATAACATGAAGCTCAATCCCTCCAAATGCCACTTTGGAGTGCGAGCTGGAAAATTCTTAGGATACATGGTTACCGAAATAGGGATCGAAGCGAGTCCAGAGCAGATCAAGGCAATCCTAAATTTGAAGTCCCCATCAAACGTAAAAGAAGTACAAAGGTTGACAGGAAGAATCACAGAACTCAACAGATTCATTTCAAGATCCTCAGAAAAAAGTAAGGATTTCTATGATATCCTGAGGAAAAATAAGAAATTCGAATGGACCGAGAAGCATGAAGAAGCCCTGAAGTGCCTGAAAGACTACCTGTCAGCAGCCCCGTTGCTAATGAAACCAGAAGATGGGGAGCCACTATATTTATATCTCACTGTTTCCGGAAGCTCAATCAGTGCAGTTCTGGTAAAAGACCATTAAGGTTAGCAACATCCGGTATATTATGTAAGTAAAACTCTGCTAGACGCAGAATCCAGGTATTATCACCTTGAAAAATTAATTCTAGCTCTTATAATGGCTTCCACTAAACTTAGACATTATTTCGAAACTCATGTTATAATTGTAAAATCTAACTATCCTATCAAGGCAGTTCTCAGGAAGCCGGAAATGTCATGGAAGGATGGCTAAGTGGGCAGTCAAGCTGAGTGCCTATGACATCAAATATGAACCAAGAACAGCAATCAAGTCCCAAGCATTAGCTGACTTTGTGGTGGATTTCAGCAGTGTCATAGAACCAAAAGTTGAAAAGGAAGTCCAGCAGCTTGAGAAGCTCAAGGAAGACTGGATCCTCTATACTGACGGCTCCTCAAATGTCAGAGGAACAGGGCTGGGAATCCTGCTAAAATCTCCACAGGGGGACATAATACCTCTATCCATATCCTGTGAATTCCAGGCTACCAACAATGAAGCTGAATATGAAGCTTTAATTGCTGGATTACAGCTGGCTAGGGATATGGGAATCCTATCTATCCAAGTATTTGTTGATTTCTCTCTTATTGACTAACCAATTTAATGGCTCCTATGCAGTGAGAGAGGAGAATCTAATCAAATATCTTGAAATTGTTAAAAAAATTGTCTCTATCTTTCGAAAATTTTAACATTTCACAGGTACCAAGAGAAGATAATGCAGAAGCCGATGCCTTGGCAAACCTGGCTTCATCGCTCAGGATCCCTGAGGATGTCCAGATTCCAATAACTCACATGCTAACGCCAGCGATAGCTCTACAAGAAGCCCAGGTTGTTGACAATAATGCAGGAGCAGATGTCGAGAATCCTGAAGATGCTCAGGAATCCTGGACTTACACGATCAGGAAGTATCTCAAAGATGGAGAGACTCCCAAGGGCGAAAACCCCAGAGCTTTTCGCACAAAGGTAGTACCCTATACCATTTTTAACAATATCCTATATAGAAGATCTCTTGCAGGTGTCTACTTAAGGTGCATAGAGAAGTCAGAAGCTCTTGAGGTGCTTGAAGACATCCACAATGGAGATTGTGGGAACCATACGGGGGGCAAGGCACTGTTCTCTAAAGTTCTCAGATTCGGATATTATTGGCCAACTATGAAGAAGGATGCTGCGGGCTTCTCTCAGAAATGCGATGCTTGTCAAAGGCATGGCAATATCCTCCACCAACCCACTGAGCATCTGCATCCTATAGTATCACCATGGCCATTCATGAAGTGGGGCATGGACATTGTGGGTAAGCTGCCAAAGGCTCTTGGAGGAAAGGTGTTTATGCTTGCCATGACGGATTATTTCTCCAAATGGATCGAAGCAGAAGCCTATGTTCAAGTGAGAGAGAAAGAAGTGATATCCTTCATTCAAAAGAAACATTCTCACCAGATTTGGGATCCCGGCAGAAATCATATGCGATAATGGCTCCAAGTTTATAGGCAAGAGAACTACAAGCTTTTGTGAAAGCTAGGGCATCAAGATGATCACTTCAACACCTGTCCACCCCCAAGCTAATGGCCAGGCAGACTCCAGCAATAAGATCATCATCAACAACCTCAAGAAGAAGCTGGGCTCCAAGAAAGGGAAATGGGCTGAGGAGCTGCCATTTATCCTTTGGGCAGATAGAACCACACCTAAAAATGCTACTGGCCAAACGCCTTTCTCATTAGTGTTTGGAGCAGAAGCTGTGATCCCTACGGAGATGGTACTCCCAACAGCCAGAGTCAACTGCCAGGATCCTGAAACTAACAACCAGAATCTCCTTCAGGATCTCGAAACAGTTAAGGAACTCAGAGATATGGCCAGAATCCGGATGGAATCTTATCAGCAGCGGTTAGCAAAATCCTACAACAAGAATACCAGGCTAAGAAGATTCCAAGTAGGCGACTTGGTCTTAAGGAAGGATTTCCAGAATACTACCAATCCTGCCGATGGGAAGTTAGCACCCAAGTGGGAGGGCCCTTACCTCATAGATTCTAAAGAAGGAAAGGGGGCATACCGTTTGGTAAATATGGAAGGAGAACCTCTGCCAAGAGCTTGGAATGCCATCCACCTTAAAGCGTATTTTATGAGAGAATTCCCATTGAAAATCTCAGGCAGAATCCCAAGGATCCTCACTGCCTAAATATTCCAAGGTACGTATACTAATCCTATTTCAATTTATTCTTATTATTTTTATGACAAATTACTGACTTAAGCATCGGAGTGGTGTTAGCTATGCTAACACCCACTTCTCACCAAGTGTTGAGTGTTTTGCAGATTTTGAGAATCCTAGAGAATTTTGGGTATATCCCTAGTTAGAGGTTGGCCACCTCTCCTACGTTTAAGGTATCCCGCATACCTTCTAAGGTTTGAGAGGCTGACTCCTCACCTAAGTTTGGGTAATCACCAGTAGCGCACGACCCTCGCCAGTAGCGCACGTTGTCCACCAGTATGCTCAAGGTGGCTGGACCAGTCCACTCCAGGGGTGGCTGACAATCTTGTCACCGGAGGCTGTTGGGAGGATTCTCAAGGTTTATAACACTAACGTGTTATCTAAGGTTTTGACATATTCATGTCACTTACGAACGGGCTTGTCCCTAGTTTTGGCTTTGTCCCAAGTTTATCGGGCTTGTCCCCAGTTTTGGCTTAGTCCCAAGAATCCCGGGTTTATCCCCAGCTTATTTTTGAACTTATTTTACTCTCAGAAGCGTTAGCTTCGGCCGAAGGCTAAGAAGCTTCTTAAGATTGTTTCAGGTTCCTGAGGAAGCTGAGATAAGTTCCAAGAAAAGTGACTTCAATATTCCCAGTCGGAATCCCGAATAGGATGAAAGAAGAAATGGTTGTTTGAATCAAGAAGTCGACTAAGGTAAATTTTGAAGGTCAGGTGACTTAAGTTTTTATTAATCTTGAAGCCTAACCTATTTAATTATTTAAATCCCAAATGATTTTCCAACATACAAGTCATCTTTAAGATTCTTGATAAATTTTATAAACTAATCCTATCCATAAAAATTTCGATGCAAAACATAACATAAGAAGCCAAAAAATACTGATATTATTAACATTCACGAAAGGTTTTGAGCTTCCCAAGCGTCGTCCTGAAAACCTCAGGATCCCTCCACTTGAGAAGCTCGAAGGTCAAAAGATTGTTTTTTAGGAATCCTGGTTTCGTCTTGTAAACACAAGATCCCTCCACCAGGATCCCTACCATTGTTGTTTGTTACTTGTCTATTACAGGAACCAGAAAAAGTTTCATCAAAAACCACCAAAAACCTAAAAAAGTGGGCTCAGACCGTTGCATTGTCCTCATCGCCCACTGTCTTCTCCTCCTCCACCTGCTTCACCGCATCCTCCAGCTTCTTACCCTCTCCTAGCTCCAACACATAAGCCCTTTTCATCGCCACCGGAGAATCCGGAATCGTCTTTGAGGAGCCACCATCGTTCCCATCTTTTCCTGCCACATCACCATCTCCTCCCAACGATTCCAAGACCTGTTTCCAGCCTGCGATGTCCCAGCCTGGAACTTGGAAGCCAGCCGCCTCAGCCTCTTCTGCCATTTGAATTTTGCATTCCAGGACGCTCCGGGCAGCCGAGAGTTGGCCAATTTCAGCATTAGCGGCCATCTTGGACTTCCAGGGTTTGACGCTGCTCGACAAGCTTATGCTCATAGAACAGGATTTTACCCTTAACAGTGTCAGCCTGGGACTGGATCTTCTCGTTGGCTTCGGCGAGCTTCCTCTCCATATCCATGGCCTGGGTGCTCAGCTTCTCAATACCCTGCACAAACAGGAGTCCTGGTCAATAGCCTGCAACGAGAGGATCTTGTTGCTGACCTCGGAAGGGGCAAGATCTTCAAAGGTTTCCAAGAACACCACGGGAGCTGCAGGAGTCTCAGGAGCCTTTCGCTTCTTGGAAGCTGAGGCCTTTAGCCGGCTGACAGGCGGCTTGGAGGTGGTAGGATGCTCAAGCTGTTCCTTCTTGACCTTGAACAGATTGTCAAGATCCTTTAGGGAAAATGAGGCACTAGATTTGGGAGCTGCAAGCAAAAACAGATTGTCAACATTCAGGATGCTCGAATAACTAAACAGTTCAGAATCCTACAAAGACTTACCAGACATGGCGGGAGTATGATCGGCTGAGTAGCTGTTTTCACTGGTAGTTGCTTCAAGCACCAGGGGTCTTTCACTGGCAGGAATCTGGTAGATTGCTTCAAGCTTCTTAAAATCAGGCTGCTTCTTGATAAGATTCTCAAACTTGGGTGCTGTAAAAAAGAAAACAACAGAAAAGTTAGAAATATATTAGAGATTCAGCAACAATAAAAGACATCAGTATCCTACCCTTCTCAACCCACTTCAACGTCAACTCCGTCCCCCCAGGAATCGAGTCTCGTTTGACAAAGAAGAAACGCCTCTTCCAGTCATGGTCATTGTGGGAAGCTCGGGGAATCAACTGGGAGGTGGAGGTGCGAGCCTTGAGAACGAACCGGCTACAACCATGGGTTCTTAATTGATATGCTTCACAGATCTCAGGAATCCCAATGTTGAGATTCCTGGTTTGGTTCAACTGGTCAAGAGAATACAGGATTCTCCAAACCATTGGCATGGTTTGGGAGTAGGAGAGCCGGGTGGTCTTGAAAAACTGGGTGATGAGTTCCGGAAAGGGGAATGTCATCCCAAGCGAGAAAGGGTAGTACATGAAGCAAACCCAGGTGGTGGAGATGAAATCGGACTTGGTTTGAGAGTCGAAGGGTCGAAAGATGGTTTCTGACGGAAAGATACCGGAGTTCTTCAACTCGAGAATATCGCCGTCATCAAAAGTGCAGGTTTCTTCCTCACAAGGGATAATGTACCCCTGATCATGGAAATCCTCGATGACCGGAGAGTTCAGCGAAGAAGATGATCGAGTGTTTTTCTTGGCCATGGCCGAAAAACGAGAAGAAAAACAAGAAAGATGATGAAGAACTGACCTGGAATATCGGAGAAGCTCGAGAGGGTTTGTGAAGAAGATGATGAAAATCTTATGGGGTGATCTCCTATTTAAAGAGAAGGTCATGATTAGCGTCACATCCATTGGGCGCCGAGAAATCAGTCATTTCTCAACTGCTTTTACCGTCTTAACACCGTGAAAAAGGCATCTTTTTGAATTTTAACAGCTGTCGAACTTATCCACATCTGTTGAAATTCAAGGGGCAATTGTTGAGGGTATATTTTCAGGATGCTCGCAGGAAGCTCACGCAGTTCAGGAATCCTATTATCATCTGGGAATCCCACTCATCCAGGTATCCTGATTTATTTTATTTAACTAACCCTTGTATTTGCCACGTGCCTATTTGACCAGGTACCGTTGAAGTCACCAACTACCTCCGAAACTTAAGCTCCAGCTAGAGAAGATCGTGGACCAAGTGAACGAATAGGGCCTTAACGGTCGAGTTAGTTGGACGATAAGATCCCGGGAATCTCGGAAAGTTTGTTATGGTTGTATTTCTTATATAATCAAGGATTCGATCAGTAGGAACACACATTCGACACACCTTAGCTCAGTTACAACTGCACGACATTGTATCACATAGTTCTGATCGATCAAACCTCCAACCCATTGTAACTTTTCATTTGATTATCAATAAAAGTGCTAGGCAGCAGGCTCTTCAGGCCGGCTCCCGAGGTTTTTTTGCTAGGATTCCTAGAGGCAACTCGAAGGATCCTGGATTTTTCCCTCGTTACATCCTTGTGTTCAATTTTACATGTCAAGTATATTGACAGGCACACTACCTCACATTCTAAGTTTGGAATACGAGATTCCTTTGTGAATTTTTGACCCAAACAAATCCTGGGACGTGTAATCAATCTCCCGATATTAGACCTTCGCTAATAATTAACCTATGATGATTTTGATTTTTGATTTTTTCTAAATAATTAAAACGATTTTATGAGAACACAAACACGACAGAAAGCTTTAAGAAAACTATCAGATGAGAGGGAACTACTTAGACTTCGACTCCTAATATGACTTGCTAACTTTCCAAGAATGACCTATCGGGATGACGCCACTATCCACCAGATAGATCCTATGTGAGGTATCTACTTAGGGACAACTCACCAATTAAATCTTCAATTACTACAATTATAGACCAATCCTAGCAATGTCGAACTCAATAATTAAGCGCAAGTGACTACTATGCTGAAGTACTATTTAGACCTGATTACCTATTCGAGGCTTATTAGACCCACAATCCTAGAAATACCAACTATCATAGACAATAAATGATACCCTAAAATCATGAAGCAAATTACTTATTACCAACCAAATTCCTAGAAAATTCCTAACCACAAAATAATGGCCTAAACTGAATCTATTAATTTAATTAACCACAAACCAATGACCAGGAAATCAACTAGCATGCACATTCATTCATCCAAACAAACATACATGGACACAAACCTGCAAATCTGTCTACTAATACCAATTAGTCAATACCTATGTGAGGATCAAGCCCTTAAAGTCAAAATATTTGATTTTAACATTTAAGAAATAATTTAGAGCCAAATAATCTCATGTGACGTATTACCCAACCCTAAACCATACCAGTTAACAACAATGGACAGATTGTAGCAGATTCATGCATTCAAATTCAGTTAATAACAAATAACTTTCATAAAATCAACATAGACATCCCAAAGAGTCAAACCTTAAAGTCAACAATTGTAGAAGCATATCCCTATGCTATGAGTGTCTCGTGTATTGTATCTATGTGAGCGTGTCTGGGTATGAGTTGTGGTAGAAATGTCTTTAGTGGCGTACCACATGGTCCGGCGGACCATGTGGTCCGGCGTACCAGTTTGGTACGCTAGGTGGTAGTCACTTAGTATAAATAGGTAGTGTTAGAATGAGAGCTTAATTTTTCTGAATACTTCTGTCATTTCTACACTTTCTGTGTGTGTTTCTAGAGAGAGAAACTAGAGAGAATTCTTTGTAATTTTCAAGTGATTCAATAAGAAATCTCTTATTTACATCTCGTGTTCATTACATTGATCAAAGCATGCAGTAGTAAGATCATTTCTCGTTTCTACAAGTGGTATCAGAGCTATTGTGTAAGGGAATAATTTGTGGCTTGTGTATTAAATCATCACTTGGCGGAGTATTTTGAAGGCCTATGTGTTAGAATAGGTGAAAAATAGTTGGTTTATTATTGTATTGGGTCATTGGGCCATTTTAGATAGGATTGGGCTCAGTTTAAAAGAGTTTAGATGGGTTTTAGTGGGCCTGGAAGGTCAAAAACGGGAATTAGTGGGTAATTAGGGTTACCAAAGATAGATTAGCTTGTTTTCCAAGCTAATCTCCCCCTATATAAGGATAGCTAATGTAGGGGTTTAGGGTGCTGATTTTGGGTGTTCTTGTACTTGGTGTTTCACGAAATTCTCCTTGAGAATTTCGTTTAAGGTGTTGCAATCCAAGGTTGTCTATTCAAGTGATTCTCAATCGGTTTGTGTTTATTATTGTTTTTCATTGCTTATTTACTTTATTAATCGATTGTTCTTGAATCACCAATCAAACCGGATTCCGCACGGTCTTGATTGGATTAGATATCGCGTGAGGACCGTTTTCGGGACTTACAATTGGTATCAGAGCCAAGAAACGCAAGTTTCGAGGCTCTCGCGATATCCGATTCAAGTTTTTGTCAACTAACCGTTTGAGTTTTGTTGGTGATTTTCAGTTTTTAGCACAGTTCGGAAGTATTTTTGCAGGTTTCGAGTCAAGACAGGAGCATTCGAGGTGCTAAATTCGTGAATTGGAGACTTTTCGACCCTGTTTCTAGACTTTTCGATCGTCCTCCTGATCGAAAAGCCTTTTCTGTCGCGCCATCTCGATCGGAAAGTCCCCTTGTGACTTTTCGATCAGCCCATTTCAATCGGAAAGTCCCCTTGTGACTTTTCGATCAGCCCATTTCGATCGGAAAGTCCCCTTGTGACTTTTCGATCAACCATCTGTCGATCGAAAAGTCCCCCTTGTGGCTTTTCGATCAGCCAAAACAGCTTTTCGATCAGCCAAACAGCTTTTCGATCAGCCAAGACAGCTTTTCGATCAGCCAAACAGCTTTTCGATCAGCCAAGCAGTTTTCGATCAGCCAAACAGCTTTTCGATCAGCCAAACAGCTTTTCGATCAGCCAAGACAGCTTTTCGATCAGCCAAACAGCTTTTCGATCAGCCAAGACAGCTTTTCGATCAGCCAAGACAGCTTTTCGATCAGCCAAACAGCTTTTCGATCAGCCAAGACAGCTTTTCGATCAGCCAAACAGCTTTTCGATCAGCCAAACAGCTTTTCGATCAGCCAACCAGCTTTTCGACCAGCTTTTCGATCAGCCACACTTTTCGATCAAAAAGTCCATTTTTCGATCAAAAAGTCCATTTTTCGATCAAAAAGTCCACTTTTCGATCCAAAACTTGACTTTTCTATCCAAATTTCACCCTTTTCTATCCAACCCTTCGGCTTTCACTCTTCGATCCGATCGAGTCTTTCCGGTCCAAATCAAAGAAAATCATGGCACCCCTTCTACCAGGTAATTCTGTATCTACTAGCAACCTTGAGGTATGTAATTGTTCTTGTTCTCATTGTGTGGAGGTATTTAATGCTTACAAAGAATATGAATCTAAATTTTATTATGAATCCCTAAACTGTGAACGTGCCACTAGAGAATCAAATAATTTCAAAGATATGGCTAAAGTAAATTGGGAAAAGTATGAAGCAGCTAAGCTTGATGTGACAAACCTTGACAATCAATTAAGTGACACTAGAGTTCTGTTGAGAGTTGCTAACACAAAAGTTGAAAAACTAACAACAGAGGTAGAAGAATTGAGAGATCAACTTGCTAAATCTCAAAGTAAAATAGATGCTAATAATAAGATTCAATCAAAAATGCTGGAAGCAAGATCTCTTTTCTATAACTCTGATGTTAGGATGAAGTATGTTCAACAAAATTCAGGTTTAGGTTTTGGGGATGATATCAAAGAAGAAACATCAACTCACACTGTCCCCATGCCCCACATGCATGAAATGATTTCTGAACATATACCGTCAAAGGGGACAATAGACTCTTTAGCTGACATTGACAAAAGACTTTCTGAATGTCCTATTAAAATTACTGCTCCTATTTCTAACTCTACTATTTCTTGTGCAGATACAAAAAATAAAGAAGCAGGTTCTGAGGGAGAAAGTGTTGGCATTGAGAGTCAAAAGTTTCCTGACTTTAAAACTGAAAATTTTGCGTCAAATAAGTCTGAGTCTGAATTGAGCTTTGCTAAGTCTGATGTTTTTGACAAAACTTCTGTTTGTGGTGCTTTTAATTTCGGTGTTTGTGATCCTAAACTTTCCAAACCTTTGAGGAAAGTCAGGATTTTGAGAAAGGATAAGGGACCACAGGTTGCTGGTCCTAAGCCTACTGATCCCAATTTGGTTGAATTGAATGATTGTTTGAATGTGTGTGCTAATGTTTGTGATAATGCTAGTAATGTGCAGAATGTGCAGAATGTGCAGAACATGCAGAATGTGCAGGAGGCCAGACCACATGACTTTATCCCATATCCTGAGGTAAATTCTGTGTATGACCAATTTGTGCCAGTACAGCGGGAGTATGTGCTAACAACTAGGCCCAATGGCAAAGTTGTGTGGATCCACAAAAATTCCAAACCATCTTGGGTATCCACAGGGAAGAAATATTCCCAAGCTCCCGCATACCCAAAGAAGCAGTCCTGCCATATGTGTGGGAATCCTGGACATGTGGCAAGGAATTGTTTATATAGGCCATATGAACCCTACTACCCTAAAACTCATTTGCAAAACTACCAAGGGCAATCATATGGTGGCACAAACCACAAACCTGGCCACAGAAAGGTAAATTCTCAGCCAAAGGTACCTACAGGCTCAAAGGTATCTAAAGTGACCAAAGAGTCTGCACCTTCACACCCTAAGGTGCAGAGACATGTACCTTCACAACCAAAGGTGCATAAGGTGACCAAAAAGCCTGCACCTTCAATCCCTAAGGTGCAGAAGTCTGTACCCCTCCAACCAAAGGTACAGAAAGTTAACAAAAAGCCTGCACCTTCAATCCCTAAGGTGCAGAAGTATGTACCCCTGCAACCAACGGTACAGAAAGTTAACCAAAAGCCTAAGTCACCTCAACATCCAACCAAAACTGATTTCAAAAGTCATAAATTGAATGATTCTGTTAACAAATCAGTTGTGGCTTTAAAACCTATTTGGGTTCCCAAACATGGTGGTCTTTCTGAGAATAATCAAGAGAGGTGGAATGTGAAAAAGGTGGTAAATCAGTGTTACCTACCTAAAGGGGTGTATAAGAAGCACTCCAAACAATTTGATGAAGTTAAAAATGATAAATCAAACATTTATCAAATTCCACCTAAAAGGCTACAGGGTAAAGGGAAAGAAAACAATCAGCCCACGAATGTCATTTCCAATGATGGTCGTGTGAATTCTAATGAACCCACAAAGCCCACACCAAAGTCCACCAAAAACAACACCAAGAAACCCAAATCAAAGGCACCCACAACCCCAAGTATCAATCTTTCAAAGAGAATGTGCTTAAAAGAAATAACTTTCAATGACTCTGCAGGTATACCCAGAACAACAATGGCCTGGGTACTTATGGTTAACTAATCTCTCACCTTGTGCAGGAACAGTCAAGGAGGACTTCCATTAACTTATTTGTTTTTGAAAGTGATTGTTCCAGGCACAGGATAGAAGGCATCTCTCAACTACATGACATGCGGATTCTCATTTGTAGGGATGTTCTTCTGGTAAGAGGTAAATCTAGCAAAATCAGCAAGGTACTGTCTTAATTGTTTGTTTCTTGGCAAATCTGATGAGAAGTATGGTTCTGCATAAAACAAAACTCATTTCTGAAAAAAAACTCAAATGATAAACTTTGAAGGTTAGCTTGGCCAAGTTTGTCTTATAGTGTGTTAGTGTGGTTAAAAAAAAAAAAAAAAAAAGGTTTGTGTTGTTATTAAAAATCAAAAAGCAAGGGGAAGAATAGAAAAGATGAAATTGTTGACCCCTAAAAATTATGCTTTTTAATTTTTAATCTTTTGTTTGTTTGCCTGAGAAGGTGGGAAGTGAAATAAATTTCCGTTTTGGAGATGGCTGACACGCGTAAGGCAGATGTGAAAGACACGATCCATGGTGATATGTTGGTAGGCTCAGCTCTTTAATCTGAAAAGGTATGCGTTACACACTTAAAGATAACGTATGGCAGTTTGTTGGGTAACAACACTTAGGTTAATTGCATTTCTATTTGACTGCATGTTCAAGTTCCTGATACACACGCTTGTCTCCAAGAGTGTGAAATTGAGCTCAAAAAGTCGGTGTCCCCTCTGCTTTGCGTGAGCAATGACCTGGGGATGCTTCGCGTGTATGTATGGCTCTCCTCTGCTTTGCGTGAGCAATGACCTGGAGTTGTCCATACATACGTGCTTCTAGATCACCTAAAATAAATTAAAGAAAAAAAATAATATACACCCAAAAGATGCCAAAGAGCACATCAAAAGAGACCCTCAAGAGTCCAAATCCCTCAGCCGTTGTCACTGATGAGAGCATTATTAAAATTGTTTCAAAAATTCAGTTGACTTTGTATATTATACCCAAAAAAATCTATCTGATCTATTCTTTCTCTTCTCAACCAAGTCTCGAGCTTACTTTCAAACTTCTGGTTCAGGTTGTGAAAATATGTGGTAGGGAATTTATATGCTTGATAGTGTGTAATAACATGTACCTAGGATTTGTTGAAACCCACTTGCTGTTCATAATTAATACACCTTAAAAGATAATAAAGTGACAAACAGCCTGAATAAGAAAAGGGTTTGAGTTTAAAGTGGATCAGTATATTGGCAATCACCTGGACGTGTTCGAGTAACAGAAGCTGAAAAGGGTTCCTCAGTCAGATTCATACGGTTTGATCCCATAGAAACCTTCTTGTTTAGAAATTTGGTATGTTTGTTTTTATTTTTATTTTTCTTTTGTGTTATCTTAAGTTTTTATTGTTTATTTTATTTTTCAACCATGGCCAGGTTAATTTAAAGGTTTTAATAAGTTTTATGGGTTTTATGCAAGAAAGTATCACCCCTCCAGAGTCTCAGGGGGAGAAAATGTGGAGTGAGTCATTGGGTTCAGGGGAAGTGTTTAAAGGAAACTATCAATCAATGTTTGGGGTTGTGATTAAGAATGTTGTTCTCCTGCTAACACAGTAACCAGGTATCATATGCTGGTTAGTGTTTGTGTTTGTTCCATGTTGTGCTTGACAGGTTAAGTCAGAAAAAAGACAACTCATGGACAAGAAGGTCAAGGACTTAGTTGACCAAAGCAAGAACTCTGCTACTGTTCGTGTTGAAGAACCAGCCGGAAAAGGACTTACCCTATGCTCAGGGGAAGTTTGTTGGTTGTTCAAGTAAAGCTTCCAAAGACACCATTCTCAGGTTTAGGGGAAGCTAATTGAAGAAAAGATGCAGAGTAGTCACAAATGCCAAGACAGAGGTTTTCAAAATTTATCCTCTGAAGTCTCATGCAAGTCAAGACAGTTACAGATGGTTTAGCAAGGACTCGTCATGTTTCAAGAAGAAGCAAGTATTTGAGAATCCTCCTCTCATTATTTGTTTGTCATTTGAAGTCCAAGCTGATGCTGATTGAGAGAAAAACTCCCAGATCTCGACCGTTGCTGCCCAATGAAGATCGTTCAAGAAAAGAATCTTCACCAACCCATGTTCAAGCCAAGGAGAAGACTGAAGTCTGAAGATTGAAAGTAGAAGATATTTAATAGCACAAGCCAAAGGGAAGATTGTAAGGGAATAATTTGTGGCTTGTGTATTAAATCATCACTTGGCGGAGTATTTTGAAGGCCTATGTGTTAGAATAGGTGAAAAATAGTTGGTTTATTATTGTATTGGGTCATTGGGCCATTTTAGATAGGATTGGGCTCAGTTTAAAAGAGTTTAGATGGGTTTTAGTGGGCCTGGAAGGTCAAAAACGGGAATTAGTGGGTAATTAGGGTTACCAAAGATAGATTAGCTTGTTTTCCAAGCTAATCTCCCCCTATATAAGGATAGCTAATCTAGGGGTTTAGGGTGCTGATTTTGGGTGTTCTTGTACTTGGTGTTTCACGAAATTCTCCTTGAGAATTTCGTTTAAGGTGTTGCAATCCAAGGTTGTCTATTCAAGTGATTCTCAATCGGTTTGTGTTTATTATTGTTTTTCATTGCTTATTTACTTTATTAATCGATTGTTCTTGAATCACCAATCAAACCGGATTCCGCACGGTCTTGATTGGATTAGATATCGCGTGAGGACCGTTTTCGGGACTTACATATTGGTTGCTCTATTGCTGTGTTTTTTATCAATTTTCGGATTTTTAGAGAGAGAAAGTTTGGGTTTCTTCACGTTTTCATCAAATTTTTCCAATTCCGAGTGTTTCTGAGATGAAAAATGATTTCTAAGTGTTTTTTGGAGTGATTTTGCACCTTACTGAATCAAATTCAAGCTTCAAAAGTTGCAAAATCGAAAAATCATTCGAATACAGCTTGGTCCGCAGGTCGAAATTCTGGTCCGCCGGATGAGTTTTCTGGTCCGCTGGTTGGTCCGCCCGTGTATCTTCATCGAAGATCTGATCCGCTGATCTGGTCCGCGCAGGCAATCTTCATAATTCTGATCCGTGGCAGTTTCAGCGTACCATCTGATCCGCGGCAGTTATTTCAACTTATCATCTGGTCCGCCGTACGAAATCTGGTCCGCCGGACAAAATCTGATTCGGATTTGGTCCGCAGGTACAAATCTGATCCGCTGGTAGTATTTTGGTCCGTCAATTTGTTTTGGTCCGCTGGCAGAATAGTGACCTTCACTAAAACTGACGTAACTTGAGAACCGTAAAGAGTTACGGAACCCAATACCAGCCAAAACGTTCATCTCGACGAGATCTAGGACTTGTACCGGCCTACGGCCAGTACCGTTCAGTTTTGACCCCCAAAATCCGCTTGGAAGACCTCCGTTTTTTAGTTCAAAGTTTTTGAAGTATTATTTTCGGTGAAAAATGTTCGATTTTCAAGCGTTTGCGGCTATGCAAAGCACGGTACAAGCTATGCTCAATTTTGATAATGAAATAGGAACAAGTCAGAAAGTATCCCAAGTTGTTAAAATTGGAAGATTATCAAAATTGGAAGCAACGTTTTTCTGCATACATTAGCACAAATGATATTGATTTGTGGATTCCGATTCGAAAGCTGTATGTGCGTCCAACTGCAGATGGGGAATATAAGGAAATTCAAGATTTTGATAAGGATGAAAGAAAAAGTTATGAGCTTGAACAAAAAGTTTATGGTTATCTTACCATGGCTTTACCTACCGAGTTGTTGCATCAATTCAGTACTTGCAAGAAGGCTAAACAGTTATGGGATGCTTTATCTGTCGATGTGAAGGCAATGATCAATATAAGAAGAGTCGACGAAAAGTGTTGAATAAGGAATTTGAAAATTTTCAACAATACGACAAAGAAAATATTTCTGCTCTTGTTTCAATGTTTTCACATCTAATTAGTGAGATGAAAGTTGTCAAGATTGAAAAGACCAAGGAAGAATTGAAAGAATAATTAATGGAAGCATTACCAGAGAAATGGGAAAGTTATGTGTTGTTGATTACTCATGACAAAGACTATTCCACATTATCATTTCATGATTTGACCGGAAAGCTTCATGCTCGAGAAATGGAAATGATGAATTCAAACAAGTCCACTGCTCAATTACAAAATCCTGAATTATATCATGGACAAAATTCTGCAAGTATCAATGCAAAGGCAAAATCATTCAGTGTTAATTCATCAAATCCACCTCAAACTGCTTTTGTTGTTGGTCATGGTTCAGGAAATTCTGGAAATTCTTCAAGAGGGTGTAACTTCACTGTTCCAAATCATTCAAGTTCGACTTCATATTCAGCAAAAACACCGGATGAGCACTTGGCATTAATCTTAGCTTTGTTATCTTCATATTATGGGTTGCTGAATGGTGGTTTGACAACTTCTAATCTGATTGAAGAGGATTTCGATCAAATCAATCCTGATAATCTTGAGCAAATGGATATCAATTGGCAACTGGAAATGTTAGCTCAACGAGTTAAATGATTCAAGAAAAAGACTGGATTTCAAAGTTTAAATCCAGATGGCAAAGTTGGCATTGATAAATCAAAGGCAAAGTGCTTCAAATGTTCCAATTTTGGACATTTTGCTCGTGAGTGTTCAAAATCAACTGCGTCTTCATCAAAGTCTTCAACAGCCTTGGTGTCTTAAGTTGATAAACAATATGATTGGGGGCAAACTTCTAATTCTCCAATTGCCTTAACTGCCATTGCTTCTGAGTCCAATGAAGGTTTTGGTTGGGATGCTGATGTACTTGAAGCATTTGAAAAAGCACGAACATCGAATCAAGGCTATGATTGGGCTACTGATGAAATTAATGATGAGTCTGCATGGACTGGTTCATCTGCGATGATTGCTCAAATTGTTCATAGTGATAATGAAGTAGAGATAACTGATTCTGAATCTGATTCAAGTGAATCTGAAAATAGTGGTATGAATCCGTTTGTGAATTATGTTCTCAGAAAGATAAGAAGATTCAAAGTCTGATTAAGGAAAATGAAGATTTGGTTGCTGATTGTGAGAAGAAAATTAATGATTTGGTTGCTGATAGAGAAAAGTTGGAAGGTATGATCCAAGAGTTAGAATCTCAAAAAGAAAAGTTTTCAGATTTTCAAGCAGAGATTATTGAAAAAGAATCAAAATTTCAAAATTTTACACAAGAATTTGAACAGAAAATTACAAAGTTGTCTGAAGAAAAGGCTGAATTAGTAAAAGAAGTAAAGAAATGGAGAGATGAAGCTAAGGATACAGCAAACGATTTTCAAAATCTTTTTGACAAATCAAAGTCCAGACTTGATACACTTACTCAACTGTCTGATGACCAAGCTACTAAGATTCAATCTTATCAGACTGATATGGAAAAGTTACTTGATGAGAAGAGGGAGTTGGTTAGAGTGAACAAGTTGCAAAATGCAAATTTGGATATTCAGAAAAGAAATGAAGATAAACTCGAGAAGGAATTGTTGGCTGGTTTAGATGAGTTAAGATTGCAAAAGTATGAAACTAATAAAGTGGCAAAGAAGCTCATTTCAACAGAAAAAGAGTTGGCTGAAGCTCATCAAAGAATTTCTGAATTAAAGATTGAAGTCATTGATTCAAAACGTCTTTTGAACAATGTTACTAATTCACAATCTTTTACAAGTTTCTTGGCAAAGGATGAGAATTTTGAGAAGATGTTTAACAAGACAGTTTCGCCACCAGGAAGTCTCAAAGAAGGAGTTCATGATTTGAAAGACAAGGTTGAGACCGGTGATTATTCTGAGTTTGTTGGTTCCAAATCTATTGAAGAAAAGCAAGAAGAAAAAGGCAAAAGTACTGACGTTTCTGAAGCTCAAAAGGTTGTGTCTGGGTCTTCGTCTTCAAAAGTTGACATTGATGAACAAATTGTCAATGCTCCAAAAGATCTCAAGAAAGTTAAAGCTGATTTTTCTAGGTTGGCAAAGAATGGGCATAAATCTACTGGAATGGGAGAGAAAGGTTCAGGAAAGAGTGTTGGTTTGGGATTTGAAGGAAAAGCTGCTCACGGTGGTAGTTCAAAAGTTTCAAAACAACAACAACTGACAAGAGTCAATGTGAAGCAAGTAAAGAAAGATGTCTTCAAAGCCGAGAAGGTTCGACCCGAGAGGTTCTACAAGCTCAAGGGTTCGGAACAAATATTTTCTGACAAAGAATTCCCGCTACACTGCGTGGATGCTCAGAAAATTGCTGAAGTATTTGTGAAGACTGCTGATCCGAGGAACAAGAAGAATCAATCTGTTCAATATTCTTCTGGAGGATCAAATTCTATTCCAAAGAGCCCGACATCTAAATGGGTTCATGATCATCGTCAACAGGTATATGATAATCTTTATGATCATTTTGGAGATGAATATTTTTGTGAAGCTATGCAGGTTTCAAGAAAAGAAACATAAACAATCGTTTGTGTTACAATTGCCGACAAAAAGGGCATATGGCACAAGATTGTCATGTCACTGCTGCTTCTAGTTCAAGAAGAGAAAAGGTTCCATATGTTGGTAAAACTGCCAAACCGCGATTCATTGATAAATATGGCAGAGTATTTGATGAATTTCCACAACCTACATTTTTCAAAACTCAAGGAAGATTTATTCCTCGTTTTCAAAATGTTTCATCTGTAGGTTGTTCGTCCCAATCAACTGTGACTGGTTCATCAGATACTGATTTACCAAAACAACAACACTGGAAACCTAAAGTGGTTTCAAAAGGAAATCAGGACACTGGTCGACCAGAAGCAATTCGCTTCGGGTCAGTTATAAACTGACGTGTTTGACCAGTGTGCAGGTACTTCTAGAAGACTCATCGGTGATTGAAAGTTGCTGATGGAGGAGTATTTTGCTGATTTAAGTTAAATTTCATGTGATAACAATTTCAAACCTGAAATTTTTTCTGAAAGCTAAACCTGACAGGTATTCATGTCGAAAGGTCAATTTTCTTTCTTTTTACATTCCGTATGTAGTTTAGGGGGAGAAAATGAAAAACCAAAAATAGTGTTATCTGTGTTTTTGTTTGTGTTAAAATGAAAATCCAAAAATAGAGTTTTCATTTTAAGGGGGAGAAAAAGGGAAAAATACAAAAACATTGAAAAATGAGAAATTGTATCCAACATGATTGGGAAATGATGGTACATTGGCTTACGTGTCTGACTCATGGATAAATTAGATGAAATAGCCATAAGATCATTGTTCGATGTGCTTGGTAGGCTCGGCATTAAATCAGAAAGTATTCAGATGTGATAAACACATTAAATAATAATGCTTGACCAAGTGGACAACATCTTGATGCATGTCTCATGATATCAAGGAAAAGATATGTGAAAAAGAAAATGAGAAGTCACTGTGTATACATGTGTTCTTTTTGCAAAGATTTAAACTTGTTTGATTTTCTTTATTTTGTCAAATGATCGGACTTTCTCTGTGTGTCCACAAGACCGACCTGATTGTTGTTCGTTTGACGTTCTGCTTTATTTTCTTTGGTGTTTCGTATAACTCATCGGACTTTCTCTGCGTGTACGGAAGTACCGACCTGATTGTTGTTGGGTTATACAACTTCAACTTGTTTTTATTTTCTTATTTTGTTAAATCCGAGGCCTTATCTGCGTATCGAAAGATCGACCTTAAGGTAGACGATTTAACGTTCTTATTTCTTTTTGCATGGAACACAGTTGACTAAATCATGAATACAATCATTATGTGATTAAATCACAAATGAAATCACAAATGAAATCACAAAGTGTGATATAAAAGCAAAAACATATCTGAGTATGTCTGATAGCGTGGGGTACACTGGTCAAAGCAAATCAAATCAATACAATAACATATCCAGATGTTATGAGTATGATTTTGCCTGAGTTTAAGATGGACAAATTATACCAGTAATCGACATGACTTGTGTGCTGAAGTAGTTGAAATTGAAATGTAGTTCAGCATGTTATGTTCAATATGATCCCAAGTTGTGATCTTTCTCACAAAAGACAAAAATAGTGTCTGATTCAGTATTGCTTTTATGTTTCATATCTGAAAAATCAAAAAGATTTTAGGTGTGTTTTAGCATAAACTTAGAAAAATCAAAAAGATTTTAGGTGTGTTTTGATATAAAATTTCAAAAAGCCAAAAAGATTTTATTTCTTATTTATTTTCGACCGATCGACATGTGATACAAAATCGAAATTTTAAAATCTATCTTGGATTCTCGAAGAGAAGTTTTGCGCCAAGATTAAATTAATTTTCAAAAGAAAAAGGAACCCGCGTTTCTGTCTTCTGAAAATTGCAGGTTATATGTGTCAAGACTCAAGCATGGTGAAAGGGGAGTATGTTTTATCTTTCACAAGTGGATTTTGAAGTTTGAAGATGATTTAAGGGTGATCCAGCCATGCAAGCTCTATTTCTGACAGGATTTCAAGTTGAAGATCGGATGCAGCAATGTTGAAGATTGAAGACTGAAGTTTAGTTAAAAAATAGATACACTACACGTTAAGGGGGAGTCTGTAGAAGCATATCCCTATGCTATGAGTGTCTCGTGTATTGTATCTATGTGAGCGTGTCTGAGTATGAGTTGTGGTAGAAATGTCTTTAGTGGCGTACCACATGGTCCGGCGGACCATATGGTCCGGCGTACCAGTTTGGTACGCTAGGTGGTAGTCACTTAGTATAAATAGGTAGTGTTAGAATGAGAGCTTAATTTTTCTGAATACTTCTGTCATTTCTACACTTTCTGTGTGTGTTTCTAGAGAGAGAAACTAGAGAGAATTCTTTGTAATCTTCAAGTGATTCAATAAGAAATCTCTTATTTACATCTCGTGTTCATTACATTGATCAAAGCATGTAGTAGTAAGATCATTTCTCGTTTCTACAACAATTCATAAAAGTCATCTAGGCCTAGGTAGTTACAGGAATTTAGCCTAGCATACTGATGTAAGATTCAAAACAATAGTTAATCAATGCAAAATAGAAAGAAACATGATGGGCAATGAGAAAAACAACCGAATGATTAGCGTTTTCTTCAAAACCGCACTTTATCTTCAACCTGCTTCACTTCTGCTCCACTTTCCGCGTTCTTTCACTGTCTGGACGTATTCTGGAACTCCTTTAGTCGACCACCCCAAATTCAGCCGTTAAACGCTCTTTAACTAGTGAATTTTTAGGGTTCTACTCGAAGTACGATATAACGGTTTCCCTTGTTACTCAATACGACCGTATCGCGGCCGCTTATTTCCTTATCGGGAACCCGACGTACTGTATTGCTTCATTCTTACCGTATCGATAATACGGCCGTATCCTTTGTAGTGTTATACGGTCGTATCGCGGCTGTTGAGATTTTTTCAACTTCTTTTCTAGCCTCGAATGTTGTGGCAAAACTCGTTCTTTTCTTCTCGTTTCGTCCAAACACCGTCAGGAGCCTGCGATAAACTGATTTGAGAAATTAAGAACTAAAATTCACCAAAATCATGCAAAAACCTGTTTAAATTATGAACTTTTATCTTGTAAAAACGTAGTCTTGATGCTACGCATCAAATATTCCCACACTTAAACTTTTTCATCCCCGAAAAACCCGCATTGGAATCACAACTGGAAAGATGATTTTCATTTTTCTCTACTCTACTAAATTTTTCTGATATACTTACACGCAAGTATCAATCACCGATAATTCTATCCAACTAAAACCAACCACCGACAAATGACGCCCCGATCATGCATTATCATTCATTTCCTTACCTTATCATTCTATCTATGTGTCTCACACTTAAGATTCTTAGCTTGTCCTAATCTCATCTCAAGGAAATCAAGGCCCGGGCTAAACCATTCCAGATTTTGACCCACCACAATAAAGAAAAATATATATGTCAAGAGAATAGTGGATGATGGATGAATGATGTTTTTGAGCTTTAAACACTTATTTATTTAATCCTAAAACTAAGTCGACTCTCCACCCGTTAGTACATCTCCTGGGTCACCATCCCGAGAGGTAGTAAGCAGGCTTTGACCCACGCACACAAAGCCAACCTCACCCTAATAGTTCATCTCCGGGGTCACTATCCCTAGAGGTAGTACGTAGGATCGGCGGTTTATAGCACTCTATTCATTTTTTTTATAAACGTATAAAGCTCAGATGAATGGTAAAAGGCGGGGTGCCGCTATTTGTCGGATTTATTTTCATAAAAAGATCATAGCGTGCCATAAATTCTCAAGACATATACATTTGTACCTAAAGTGGTACCTATCAACCTAGTCGACAGTTTCGGCTTTACCAATCCTCCCAAGGTGAAAACCCACAAGATATCCTGATTTATTTTTTATTTATTTATTTAACAATCATAGTTTTTTAAGCTATCATTGTCGGTTGGGTCTACCAGCATATCATTAGCTAGACGCGCTTTCTATCCTAACTTTTTCAAAAAAAATAAATAAATAAATTTCCAGTTATATCTATCATTTTCCATTTTGGGTGCAACAATCAAGGCATTTTTCAAAAATTTAAAAGTTTTTAGTTTTTTTTTCCAGACTTTCCCTCCCCACACTTAATTTGTGCATTGTCCTCAATGTGCAAGAAAGTAAACAAATATAAGGATGAAAAAACCTGAAATCTCCCCTGATTTGGTGATTGCATTCTTCGATGATGCAGCTTCCACACTAGCCAAACAACGAAAAATAAAACAGCTCTTGACTAAACAGATGCCAGAACTATTTTCTCTGTCTAATTCTATCAAACAAACACAAAAACATCATCGATTTTGTGCATGCACATCAAAAATAAATACATCAAAAGGAAAATAAAAGTACAACTCGGACGGAAATACTAATTGCACTCCATCATGGATCTGTATCTTTGGGCGGTGACTGGTAAGATGGTGGAGCTGGTGGAAACTGGATGGAAGACTCCTCAGCGAATAGCATCTGGGCACCGATCAACAAGCCAATATGTAACTGCTGTGTAGCCTGGATCCTGGTCATCCTCTCTAATATACGGGAGTTCGCCCGAACTCCATCCAATATCTCCTGAAGCAGGCCACCCTGCCTACCTCCCTGTCTTTGAACTCTCGCAGCCCTAGAAGGTGGAATAATAGGCTGCTGTATCGGGGCGTCTCCTCCGCCCTTTGGAGCGTCTTCCTGCCGGACACCCCCTGCTAAACTGGCTGCTTCTGAATAACTGGTACGGGCTCTCTGGTCGGAATAAATCGATATCGTCCACCGATTTGCTGCTCGATGAGAGACAGCTGACGAGCCCTATCAAGATCGAATAGGAGGACTGGTCCCATCACCTGTAACCCGCTAATCGCCTCTGGTGTGAGAACCCCAAAAGATGAGGCCAACGTAGAAATGTACGGCCCGCCTGCAAGTTAACCGGTACCCTTGCGGGACCGGTGTGCTTCAAAGTATAAAGCTAGGCCGACAGCCACGATTGCAGTGGCGTCTAATAAACATGCAGTAAAGGTAGAAGGCCTCTGTGAGGTTGATCCTCTCCTGGCTCTCTATTCGTGCACAAATGGTCTGTGCGAGAACCCACTGAATATGGTGCACAAACTAATCCCCCACACGTGTCGCACGTATGGATGCCCCGAATCCCCGTCTTCGATCGTCAGCCACCAGGTAGATAATCTCTGCGGAGAAACATCAGACATCACAATTGAATCCTGAAACAGTGGCGACTGCAGCTCCTGATGTGTGTAAATACCCAGGCGTTGTGCAAACTCGCGTATAGACATGATACGCTCCACACCACCGCTCCACACCACCTATCCTGAATCTAATAGCCCTCACATAATCCAAACCTAACTCTGCTCCTGACAATGTGAAAGTAGAAAAGAACTCATATCATAGCTCGTCGTAACCAGGTATGGTAATGTCAAACAACCTCCTCCAGGGTGCTGATAGTGTAGCTGAAGCTCTCTCTGTCGCCCCCACTAGTTGTAAAAACTCCCAGTCGATGGTCCTCATCGATATGAATCGCTGGTCTGGAACAACCCTCAGCCTCGCGTAATCGTCTAAATCAGCAGGAAAATGCAGCCACGGATGAGGGTGCAACTGAACGTATGGCGCTACCGGAACGTCTGCCTTCTCGGCCGCTGCGTCGTTCTCTGGCGGCCCTCTGGGACACTTCGACGGTCGTGATAAGGAAGCCATCTGCAACACAAACTTAGAATGAAGTTAAAAGTCATAGTTTAAATGTGTTCAGAATATGTGACCAATCAAAATGTATTAGGATCGTGAAATCGGTCAAAATCGATCAAAATTTAGGGCTTTTTGGTCAAAATTGACAAAAATGAGGCCATTTATGAAATTAGGCACGATACGTCTGTATGAAGGTAAAAGAATATGGCCGTATGAAGTCAAAATTGATTTTCAGTCAAAGCCCTAATACGGCCGTATCCAGATGAAAAAGATAAGGGGGTATTCATACTTTTCCCCAAACTTGATGAACATGGATGAATACGACCATATATACTAAACCTAATCCGGTCGTATTCATGCGATCTGATGAATAATGGTCGAATACGACTTTATATACTTGACCTAATCTGGTCGTATTCATGCTTAATTCTTAATATTTGCAAAAAATTTCATCAAATCAGTGCCCCAAACCACACGTATTTGATCTATGCTAATCCTAGACTATGGGGACAAGCAATGTTATTCAATTCTTTAAGAGAACAACCCTAATCTAAGCCTTATAAATTTCACAGTTGAGTTAGAAAGAAATCTAGGTTCGATCCAGAAAGGGAGAAATGTGTACCTATTTGATGACCGGAGCTCGACGGTGTTCTGTTAATGGTCGTCGGGATGTCGGACAGTGGTCAGCGGTGGATCACCGGTGTTCGGTGGTGGGCGGGTGGTGGTTTCCGGTGGTTCGAGAAAAGAAATGGGGGAGAGGGTATTGTGTTTGTGATGATACAGTACGCTCGAAAAAGGATTTTATATTTTTTGATTTCCGAAATACGATACGACCGTATCCAGATGAAAAGGATACGCCCGTATCGCGCCTTAGGCAAAAAAACTTAACTTTTAATTTTCTGAACCCCATTTCATTACCCGGTGATTTTTCCGACTCCTAAAACTGTTTTAGCACATACCTGGAGTGTGTTCCTTCCGTTTCTGATCCTCGAGCACTTGTTACCCTTCCTGCACACTTGGTTGAAGATTCGCTGAACTTGAAAATGATAAAAATACAAAAGCAACCAAAGTACGATAAAATAAAAGAACTTAACACAAACACACAGTTCAAGGACCTAATTAAACACAAAAGAAAGGCACACCATGAAAATAAACCCAAGACACTCTGGTTGCCTCCCGCAAGCGCTAGGTTTATTTACGAGTCTTTAACTAGACTCGATCCTGCGATCATGTTTTCGGGACTTGGAGGTCCACCACCTCCTTCTCAGTTGTCTCAATCGGGACACCAAGGTAGAGCTTCATTCTATACTCGTTGAATTTAAATGATTCCCTCTCATCGTTCTTGATTTCAATAGAGTCGTATGGATATGTTTGAATGATTGTGTATGGTCCTGACCAACTCAACCTGAGTTTTCTTGGGAACAATCTCAACCTCGAGTTGTAGGGAAGTACACGATCTCCCACATGAATTCTTTAACTCTGATTTTTCCATCATGAATTATCTTGGTTCTTTCCTTGTAGAAGGTTGAGTTGCCATATGCGTAGTCACGCAGTTCTTCTATTCATGCAGTTGAAAGAACCTTTCCTTGCCTGCCTTATCCAATTCCATGTTAACTGTCTTCAATGCCAAGTATGCTTTATGCCAATATCGACTGGCAGATGACACGCCTTCCCATAAATCAACCTAAATGGCGTGGTTCTAGTAGGTGTCGTTAAGCTGTACGGAATGCCCACAGTGCGTCATCCAACTTGTCTGACCAGTCCTTTCGATGCTTCCCCACCGTCCTTTCTAAAATCCTTTTTATCTCGCGATTCGAGACCTCGACTTGCCCACTCGTCTGTAGGTGATATGGCGTTGGTAATCTATGGGTCAACCATAACATTGTAACGCTTTATCCATCTGTGCATTGCAGAAGTGGGTGCCTCGATCGCTGATTAGTGTCTTAGGCCTCAACCCATTTAGACACGTAGTCGATTACCACTAGAATATATTTATTTCTGCGAGATGACGGAAATGGTCCCATGAAGTCGATACCCCAAACATCAAATACTTCGCACACCTGAATACTCGTCTGGGGCATCTCATCTCTTCTCGAGAGATTTCCTGCGCGTTGGTAGTTGTCACATTTGCTGATCATTTCAAAGCAATCTCTAAAAATGGTTGGCCAATATAAACCAACCTCAAACAGCTTTTTGGAGGTGAAGAGCGTAGCATAATGTCCTCCCGTAGGGCCCTCGTGACAATGCCTCATGATTTGGCATGCCTCCTTTCCGTGCACGCATCTCCTCATCACATTATCAGCTCCTAGTTTGTAGAGATATGGCTCTTCCCAAATGTAGTTCTTGAGCTCACTGAAAAATCTTTTCTTCTGCTGAAAGGATAGCCCTTTTACCAGAACTCCATTTGAAAGATAGTTGCCTAGCCTGCAAATCATGGGCTTCCTTCATCATCATGGTCCTTTACATAGTCGAGGGATTTATGGGGAAAATGGTGATTGATTGGTTTCCCCTTGTTTCTTATGTTCTCAGAATTTTCGAGACGGGAGAGATGATCGACCACAACATTTTCAGCCCCTTTTTTGTCACGGATTTCAATATCAAACCCTTGCAGTAACATGATCCATTGAATGAGACGTGGCTTTACATCATGTTTACTAAAGATATGCTTCACTGTATTATGATCCGTATAGATGGTGGTCTTGGATAGGACAAGCTAGGATCGGAAATTATCAAACATGAAGACTACGGCTAGAAGTTCCTTCTTGGTCTTGGTGTAGTTCTCGTGCGCGTCATTCAATGTCTTGCTAGCACAATAGATGGGATTAAAATAGTTATCTTTTCTTTGCCCTAAAACTGCCCCCACTGCGTAATCACTGGCATCAAACATAAGCTAAGGGATGTGTCTAATAAGGAGCAACCATGATGGGGGGGCGTTCACCAGCTTTTCCTTCAACAAATTGAATGCATTCAGGCATTCATCGGAGAAATTATACGGAATATATTTTTCTAGGAGTTGAGTCATCGGACGGGCAGTTTTTGATAAATCTTTAATAAATTGACGATAGAAACCTGCGTGACCAAGAAAACTCCTGATAGCTCTCACAGAATTAGGTGGAGGGAGTTTGGAAATGGTTTCCACTTTGGCTTAGTCAACCTCGAGCCCTGCTTTCGAGATTTTGTGCCCTAGAACAATTTCCTCTTTTACCATAAAGTGGCACTTCTCCCAGTTGAGAACCAAGTTTGTCTCTTCACATCGTGCTAACATAGGCTCCAGATTCTTTAAGCGATGATCGAAGGAACTCCTGAAAATTGAGAAATCGTCCATGAACACCTCTATGGAGTCCTCAATCATGTCATGGAAAATCGCCACCATGCATCTTTGAAAGGTGGCTAGAGCGTTACATAGCCCAAATGACATATGTCGGTATGCAAACGTGCCATAGGGGCATGTAAAGGTGGTTTTCTCCTGATCCTCCAGTGCTATGGGGATCTGGAAATAACCAGAGAAGCCGTCTAGAAAAAAATAGTAGTTGTGACCAGCCAGACGCTCCAACATTTGATCAATGAATGGAAAGGGGAAATGATCTTTTCGTGTAACGTCATCGATTTTGCGATAGTCGATGCAAACTCGCCACCCTGTGACCGTTCCCGTCGGGATAAGCTCATTCTTCTCATTTACCATAACTGTCGTGCCCTCTTTCTTGGGTACGACCTGTACAAGACTAACCCATGGTGAATCGGAGATTGGATAAATTAAGCCAACTTCCAGAAGCTTCAGCACCTCCTTCTTCACTACATCTTGCATCTTTGGGTTTAGCCTTCTCTGACATTGCACAACAGGCTAATATTCTTCCTACATTAAGATCTTGTGCGTGCAAAATGAAGGGTTAATGCCCTTTATGCCCATGATCTTCCATGCGATTTCCTGTTTGTGCTCTCTCAGCACCTCTAACAACTTTTCTTTTTAATCGACCGTCAGGTCGGATGCAATTATAACTGGAAGTTTAGAGTCCACCTCTAGGAATGCATATTCTAGGTGAGATGGCAGTTCCTTTAGCTCAAGGATAGGCAGGTCCTCCATTGACGGTCTGGATTTAGGCTCTTCTCTTTCAAGGAATTAAAAAGCTTGTGAGCCTCGAATTTGTTCCTCCTCCACCTCTAGGTTGTCGTCGACCACCAACTTAGTCATTTCAATCTACTGGTTAACCTCTTCCAGCAGCTACGCATCCAGATGATCTCTCCCATAAATATTCCCTAGAAAACGACCCACTTGTGTCATGACTGTATCCATAAAGTATAGTGTGTCGTCCTGACCCTGAGTATGCTGCATCGAACTATGAATGTCGAAGGTCACTGTTTCGTCTTCGACGCGAAGAGTGAGCTTCCCACTAATGACGTCAACTAACGCCCTAGCAGTAGCTAAGAATGGGCGACCTAAGATTAGAGGAACACTCTTATCCTCCTCCATATCTAGGATCACAAAGTCTACAGGGAATATGAACTTATCCATTTTCACAAGAATGTTCTCAATTACGCCTCGTGGATACTTCACGGATTGGTCCGCGAATTGAATGCTCATACGAGTGGGATTCGGCTCCCCTAGGTCCAGCCTGGCAAAAAGAGAATATGGCATTAAGTTAATGCTAGCACCTAAGTCAGCTAGAGCATTGCTGACTTACAAACTACCGATCAAACATGGGATTGTGAAACTCCGGGGATCTTTCATCTTTTGGGGTAGTTTATTCTCGAGAACGGCTAAACACTCGGTGTTTAGCGTGACCTTCGAGAGCTCCTCAAGTTTCTTGTTATGCCCTAAATTTATCCCTACATTCTCGGTACCTTTTTATTAGAACTATGTCCCAGGATGTCATACATCAAGGGGTTGCCTATTTATACTGCTTGATCCCAGCATGCTCGGGCATCGTTAGTAACGATTTTTTTTACTTTGTTTGATCGATAGCCAGGTGGAAAGGGTCAAGAAATGATCACTTGGACTTAGTCTCGAGCTAAAAGACATGTTGGGATGAAGACTCACCGGAATACTCGGTCTATAACGGTCGAATATCGTTAGAAAGAAGATCCCAGGAATCTCGGGAAGTTAGTTAGGATATTATTGTATTTAAAGGCGGCTTAGGTCTCATTCTTGACATCTTAGGAACACCTGTATTCACTCACGATCACTTAGCAACAATCGCAATCAGTTGTACTCGAAACATTTTCAGTGAAATAAATCAGCAACGTGTGTTATCGTTGCTCAGTTTTTTTTGTGCCGGTGGTCCTTTGAGACATCTAGGGATTAAAGGCTTTTTCCCCCGTACAAATCTTTGTGTTCTTGATTGCATCCTAGGAATTCAGTGTTTGTGTTTTCATTTTATTTATAATTTCCTTGAATGAACATCATCTTAAACGATTTCACATACTTTACACCCTAGGCACCATACCTCACTAACGAATTTGGTTACTTAAAAATGCCTTGTAATTTTTAGCCAAAACAATTTGGCGCCCACCGTGGGGCAAGTGGTGTCAATTTTCTTTCAAACTCTTGCAAGATTCATCTTAAAGTTAATTTTTACAAAAATTTATCAAAAAATGTCGACACATTGAATTCCTTGAATTCATCCGCTCTTGTAAACACCTCATCATCAACCAACACTGCTCTCCCTCCACCACCACCTCGGTTCAACACTTCGGCCAGAGATACCCTGAATCGCAGCACCAGCCAATCACTCAGCTATGGTGTTATGGGATTAGGATGCAGCATGGAGCCTCCAGTCATGGTCTCTAATGATGAATTCCTCGCCATGTTTGCAAAAATGCAGCATTACATGGAACAGCAGTAAAAGGTGAACCAAGACATGATGGGTGAAGTGGCTAGGTTGAGATTAGAAGTAATAGGAAGGGATCAGACTCCTGTGTCCCATATTCATCCAACAATGTTGAACTTCAACACCCCTAGAAACAGCTCTAACCCTCCTGAGGACATAATCCAAATGGATCAGGGACTCACGGCTTTAGCCCTTGCTAATATGCCTAGGATGTCAACTCTCAGAGAGTCAACTGTGAATCCTAGGGGCACCACTCCCTAGGATGTCGGTAACATCCTGAGAAATTTAGATTTTAACATTAATACTATTGAATCTATGCAGGATGCAGGTGTCAGACCAGTATTGGCCAAAGAACTTCAAAAGTTAAAGGAGATGATCTCAAGCATGCCCGGGGTGGTTCAACCCATTCCTAAGGTGGCACCCTTGAGTCATAGGCTTTCTCGGTTTGCACCCCTAATATGTTATGTGGAGATCCCAAAAAGATTCCAGACACCCAAGATGAAACTTTACGACGGTACAACAGACCCTGAGGAGCATGTGGCACAGTACAGGGAGAGGTGGAAGTGATTTATATGCCTCATGATATTAAAGAATGTGCAAGGGATTTGAGTCCACACTCATTGGATTAGCCCTCAAATGGCTCCTCAGTGTCCCACCTTTCTCTATTACCTATTTTTCACATTTAATTAACTTGTTTAACAACCAATTTTCTTGTAATCGCAGTTTTGAGAAACGGATGAGTGATATATATAGAGTAACCCAGGATACAAAAGAATCTATTAAGAATTATGTGAGCAGGTTTGGTAGGGAAGCCCTGGATATGGCGACAGCAGTCCAAGGATTCAAAGTGGGCTTGAGGAAAGATTCGCCATTCTATAAAGACCTTGTGATGAATCCTTGTCATAAACTAGATGAAGTAAGGCATAGGGCCCTACGTTTCATTAGGCTTGAGGAGGATAAGAAAATACAAGAAAACGTTAAAGTGCCCCCCAGGATACGGACACTCTTACAGAAAATCAGACGCGACGTATTCTAGGTCTAAGAGGTCCAGGATGAGAACGAGAATGAAGAAGAACAAGTCTAAATGGTGTGCCTACCATGAAAGACCTGCGAGACAAGGCAAGGCGGCCCAGGAAAACCGACAAACCTACATCCTAGAAGGACAAGTCTAAATGGTGTGCCTACCATGAAGACTTTGGTCATTTGACTGAGGATTGCATAGCCATGCAAAAGGAAATCAGTTACTTGCTGAGTAAAGGATACCTTAAAGAACTTTAGGGAAGAAGGAAGGATAAACCCAGGGAAGCCGATCAGGGAGCGAAACCCAAGGATACCGCTCAAACCCAAGATGCAGACTGACTCCGTGGACAACCTGAGCGAGCTTCAGACCCATCTCCGGACGTCAAGGTAATACATTTTATTTCTGGTGGTTTTGACATTTGTGGTACTTCTTATTCTGTAGCTAAGAGATAATCAAGGGAAGCCAAGTCAGAGGTACCAAGAAAACCAGTCAAAGCCTTAATCTGATCAGATGTAAAGGATGTAACATTTAGGGAGGATGACAGGAGTAACGTCCTGGATCCACACCATGATGGACTGGTGATCACACTCTACATTGCGAACAATTTTGTGAAGAGAATCCTAATAGATGGAGGCAACTCAGTCAACATCATCAAGCTTCAAGCCCTGACCAAAATGTGAATACCCCATGAGGAGATCATAGCTAAATCCATGGTACTTGTAGGTTTCAGCGAAGAGACCAAGAACACCCTTGGAGAGGTGAAGCTCCCAATGTACGTTGAATGTGTAAACTAAATGCAGCTCTTCTATGTCATGGATGCACCGCCCGGGTACAACATCATCCTGGGCAGACCCTGGATTCATGACATGAAAGTCGTCCCATCAACATACCACCAGTGTGTGAAATTAACAACACCCTAGGGGGTGGTCACTATCCACAGTGATCAACAGGATGAAAAAGAATGTTACACATCATCAACATGAACTCAATACAATGCTTTTGTGTCAGGGATGCTCCATCCGGGTACAACATCATCCTGGGTAGACACTGGATTCATGACATGAAGGTTGTCCCCTCAACCTATCATCAGTGTGTCAAACTGCCAACACCTTGGGGGGGGGGGGGGTGGTGGTGACCATCAACAGTGATCAGCAAGAAGCAAAATACTGTTACACATCATCTATGAAGATATAAACAAAGGCCCGCCAAGGATAGCAATTAAAGAAAAAGACCAGGGACGTCCTGGAGGCAAGGGAGCAGGATGTCAAGCAAATAGTCCTAGATCCCTTGCATCCTGGGAGAAAAGTGTCAATTGGCACTAATATCCCTGGCCTTATTGAAAAAGAGCTGGTGGAGTTTCTCAGATCCAAAATGTCAACATTTGCATGGAAAACTGAAGACATGACAGGTATATCTAAGGATGTCATAACACATAAACTTGGTATTGATCCTTCTTACAGGCCCGTGCATCAAAAGAGAAGAAAGTATGCTCCTGAGAAGTACGTGATAATTCAAGAGGAGGTGGACCGTCTATTGAAGAACAAGATGATCAGGGAGGTCAAGTTCTCAAGGTGGTTGGCCAATGTGGTGGTAGTGGAGAAGAAAAATGGCAAATGGAGAGTCTGTTTGGATTACACAGACCTAAACCGTGCATGTCCTAAAGATCCTTTTCCCTTACCACACATTGACTCAATGGTAGATGCAACGACATGTCATGAAATGTTAACATTCATGGATGCCACCTCAGGATTCCAACAAATTCAAATGGAGCCAAGTGACCAGAAGGATACAACGTTCATTACGCTAACATGTATTTATTGTTATGTTGTTATGCCTTTGGGACAAAAAAATGCAAGGGCAACCTACCAAAGACTGGTGAATATGATGTTCGAAGAGAAGCTAGGAGAAACCATGGAAGTATACATAGGCGACATGGTGGTAAAATCCCTGAATGTCAGCACCCATGTCCAGGATGTTAAGGAATCTTTCGACATCTGGTACAAGTACAACATGAAACTGAACCCAGAAAAGTGTCATTTTGGAGTGAGTGTTGGTAAATTCCTGGGATACATGGTGACCAAGAGAGGAATTGAAGCTAGTCTGGAATAAATCTGAGCCATTATAAACCTGAAGTCATCGGAGTCAACCAAGGATGTACAAAGGCTGACAAGCCAGGTTGCAGCCTTGAATAGATTTATCTCTAAATCATCAGAGAAATGCTAAGATTTCTATGACATTCTAAGAAAAAACAAGAAATTCTAGTGGACATCCCAGCATGAGCAAGCCTTCCAGGAATTGAAGTCATATCTATCCTCAACACCCCTCATGATGAAGCTGGATCCAGGGGTACCGTTGTCCTTGTATCTCGCAGTTTCAAGGAATACGGTAAGTGCAGTCCTGACCAAGGATGCAGAGGGTCAACAACACCCGGTGTACTATGTAAGTAAGATTCTTCTTGATGTTGAATCCAGGTACTCGCATTTAGAGAAACTTATAGTAGCCCTAAGTATGGCCTCTACTAAACTTAGACATTATTTTGAGACTCATACTATACATGTGAGTACTGAACTACCCAATAAAGTCTGTCTTGAGAAAACCTGAGATGTCAGGTAGGATGGAAAAATGTTCCCTTAAACTGAGTGCTTACAACCTGGTCTATGAAGCAAGAACAACCATAATGTCACAAGCTCTAGCAGACTTTGTGGCTGATTTGAGCAGTGATATCCAAGATAAATCAGATCAAGAGTTCGAAAGCCTATAGAAAGAAGAATTCTCCGGATGTTGGACCCTATTTACAGACGGGGCATCCAATGTCAGGGGGACAGGCCTTGGAATCATACTGAAATCGTCACAGGGGGACATGATACCCCAGGCTGTTAGGTGTGAATTCCAAGCGACTAACAATGAAGCGGATTATGAAACCTTAATTGTTGGCTTACAATAGCCTTGCATCTTGGTATCCAGAACATCCATGTATATGTCGATTCCCTACTTTTAACTAATCATTGTAATGGATCTTATGCAGTGAAAGGGGGGGGTGGGGGAACTTGCCAAGTACCTAGAAATTGTGAGGGCTATATCCCAGGATTTTCAAACTTTCAACATACAGAAAGTATCCAGGGATGAGAATGCTAAGGCAGATGCACTAGCAAACCTGGGGTCAACATTCAAGGCAATGGAGGATACACACATCCCTATAATCCACATACTAAGCCCAACAATCAACCAACAAGGGAACCCAGAAGACATCGATCCTGGGGGCAGGGTCTTGGCATCTGATGCCCAGGATGCACAGTGTCCTGATTCCTAGGATGATCCGTCATCCTGGACCAGACCTGTCATAGACTACCTACAGAATGGCTCTATCCCAAAGGTAGAAAAGGATACTAGGGCATTCAGAACCAGAATGGCTAGGTATGTCATTAAAGGTAAGTTTTATAAAAAATATATTGCAGGTACATATCTAAGATGCTTGGAAAGTGATGAAGCTCAGGAAGTACTCAGACACATCCATGAAGGCGATTGTGGAAACCATACAGGCGGAAGGTCTCTAATGTCTAAAATCCTGATAACATGCTATTTTTGGCCATCCTTGAGAAAGGACTCCCAGGATTTTGCCCTCAAATGTGATGCTTGTCAAAGACACGCCAACATTCCTCATCAACCTGCCGAGCCCTTGCATCCTATCCCTGCATCCTGGCCCTTTATGAAGTGGGGAATAGACAACGTGGGGAAGTTGCCCTGGGCCCCAGGAGGACAAGTATTTATGTTAGAAATGACTAATTACTTTTCAAAGTGGATAGAGGCTGAAGCATATGCCCAAGTTAGAGAGAAGGAAGTCATCTCATTCATGAAGAGGAATATCATAACAAGATTTGGCATACCCTCTAAAATAGTGTGTGACAATGGATCTCAATTTATTGGCAAAAGGACTACTGGGTTCTGTGAGAGTTGGGGGATAAAAATGATAACTTCTACACCAGTGCATCCTCAAGCTAATGGCTAGGCAGAGTCTAGTAATAAGATCATCATCAACAACTTGAAGAAAAGGCTCAAGGAGAAGAAAGGAAAATGGGCAGAAGAACTACCATTAGCATTGTGGGCTGATAGGACTACATCCAAGAAGGCCACAGGCCAGACACCATTTTACTTGGTCTTCGGTACTGAGGCAGTCATTCCAACAAAAATGGTGGTCCTAATATTCAGGTTTATCAGTCAAACCCAGGACGCAAATAACGAATCCCTGGCGAACGACCTTGATACCGTGGATGAGCTACGAGAACAAGTTGCATGGAGAATGGCTGCATATCAACAAAGAATCTCTAAAACCTACAACAAACATGTAAGGATTCAGAGATTCAGGGTAGGGAACTTGGTTGTAAGGAAAGCATTTCAAAACACGATGAATCCAGGGGATAGTAAATTAGCCCCAAAATGGGAAGGTCCATACTTAATTAATTCAGAGGCAGATAAGGGGGCATATTGCCAACATGGAAGGTGAGTTGTTACCAAGACCATGGAATGCGATTCACCTTAAAGCCTACCTTATGTAAGTCTAGTACCCTAGGATGCTGCACTACACGTATGTTTCTCAACCATTAAAACTTATAAGGTATTTGTCTTTTTCTCTTTCCTGCTTTCCATTCTTTACTCCTTGCTATTGTTTATTATACTTTTGAAAACTTTTTACCATCTAAGATGAGGATACTTGAGTAAAAGACAGGTACATGACCCTGGATGTGCAAGCTAGGGATGTATTCTCCTAAGTTAGATACTGGCCATCTCTCCTCCGTTCAAGGTATCTAGCATACCTTCTAAGGTTTGGGAGGATATTACCCCTCCTACGTTTGGGTAATTTCCTGTAGCGCATGACCCCCGCCTGTAGCGCACGTTAACCCACATATTGGACCCAGGATTGTGGGATCGACCTGTGTTAACAGCATGGGGGACAACCTCATGATTTATGGACATATATGGGTTCCCTAAGGTTTTTGGTGTTTTCATACCAACATATGACACACGACGCAATACCCTAGTTTGCCAGTTTGGCCTGAGGTGGACCCTAGAATTTCCCAGTATGGCAACGGGCATGGCCCCAGTTCGCCGGATCGGCACCGGGTTTGACCCCAGGATTTTCGGGCTTGCCCTAAGATTTTTGGGCTTGACCCCAGAATTTTTGGGTTTGGCCCCAGTTATTAAAATTCATTCCTGACATGTGCAGGTTCTATCTAAGTAATCATGACCAAGGATGGCAGGGCAATGCCAAATCCTAGGGCATCGATATCGGTTAAGTAACAACTCAGGTGGTTACTGAATATTCGGAAGCACAATTGGACTAATGATGGAAGGAATCACTCGTTTGCATCTGAGAAGGACCAACATTCAGGGTGCACCCCAGGATGTAGAAGGTACAAATATATTTTCTATAACTTGTCTATCATACTTATATGTTTACTTGTGCAGGATAGATAAAAACATCAGGTGTTTAGCCTATGGGTGAAGCATTGTAACACCGAGAATCAAACCTCCAGCAACCATTACAAAAGAAAATGTTTAAAGAAGCTTCACTAAAACACGAAAAAGACAAAAGACCACGGGCTATTGAACAGTACCCATGGCTTCTGCATCGGCAACCCCTGCATCATTCTTCTTCTTCGCCTACTCCTCTCTTGCCCGCTTCATCCTGGCCCTCAACATCCTGGGTCCTTACCTGATCCACCTCCATCTCGCTACTGCCACCGGCTGTGACCAAGGCTAAACCCCCTACATCCCGGATCTTCTCCAAATCAAAGCCATCAGGAATGGTACCACCCAGCTCTTGCAGCTTTTTCAGCCAAAGCCGATGGTTACATTTCGGGTTCACAAGCTTCAGATCCCTGGCCTCCTTCACCATCTTGATCCTGGCTTGCAGTAGGGATACCAGGGCTGAAACCCTGGTTATTTCAACAACCTCAGTCATGGCAGCTTGGTGGTCGACCCTTGCTTGTACCGCCTTCTTCTCATTTTCAGCTATGAGTTTCACAGCTTTGTCGTGCAGGAGTTTGGCTTTGAGGGCTTCCTTGTTGGCCTGGGCAATCTTCACCTTGGCTGTAGCTTCAGCATCGACCTCTCGCTTCTCAGTGGCGGCCAGGAGGTCCAGAATATGGGAGGTAGCCTGAAACAGAATGGAATCCCGGGTCAGAGTCAATATCAATAAATTTACTCAAGGTCGAATAACAGTTACCTGGCGGACAAGGGATTCGCTCTCTGGGGCCGTAAGACCAGTGATTGAGTTGGGGGCAGCAGAGGCGGCAGCAGTAGCGGCACTTGACCCTCGGGTCTTTCTCTTAGTCCCAGAGGCCCTGGATGGGCAATCATGGTGAGGGGAGTAGGTTCAGTCTTCACGGATCCAAGGACTAGTATGTCAGCCTTGCTACCGGTTCCAGAGCTCAGGACGGCATCCATGTCATCAAGATTGAATTTGGGGGCAGCGGCTGACAAAGTATCGTCGAATCTCAGATACGGAAAACAAATATGTGACATCCAGGAGTACTTACAGCTTGACATGCTGGGGGTATGATAAGAAGCAACGGAAATCTTGTCACAACGGAATTAACGCTCCTGCTCTTCAGGGCCAATCTCCAACAAACTAAGCACTGCACAGGCAAATATCCAAGGTCAACAATTTCATAAATACATATTTTAACCTTAAATTTCTATGACAGGTCTTCCTACCCTTAACAATCCACCTATGAGGAAGCTGATCACCCCTTGGGATACTCGAATGCTTTACAAAGAAGAATCGACCTCTCCATTCTTCTCGTTGAGTTGCATCGATTATCAACTGTAGGTCTTTTGTGATGGATTTAAACAAGAAATGGTTCGATCCGTGAGATTTCATCTCATAGACCTGTGCTCAGGTAAACCGATCAGGGGCTGGAAAGAGTGGTTTAGACGGTCAAGAGTACCCAGGATGCGCCAAACTATGGGAACGGTTTGGGCGTAAGAAAGACTGGTGGCTTCGAAACACTTGGCGACCAGGCCGGAAAAGGGTAAGAGAGTCCAATACTGAAAGGGGCTGTGAGAAAACAAACCTAGATGTGGGACGCAAAATCCGATCTTAACCTGGGATCATATGGTCGGATCTCGGCAGAAGCAGGTAGTAGCCCGGAAGCCTTAACAACGACAATGTCGGCGTCGTCAAAGCTGCATGTCTCCATCTTAGGGCTTTGCATGTATTTTTGGTTCAGGAAATCCTCGATTTCCGTGGGGGTAGCCTCGGATTCATGGTGGATACGCTTTTTGGTCATTGTTGGACTAGGAAATTAAAAGCTAGAAGAGAAATATACCTGATCGGAGAAGATAGTCGGGATGGTGGAGACGATGATCGCTTTTCTCTCTAAAAGAAGTGGGTAAAACTGAATTAGAGAGTAGGGTATTTAATGGGATGGAAGTTACAGAGGTAAGGAAACGTGGGTGAAGATCGTGGGAGAGCTACTCCTAAACAAACGGACAGGATTGAAATAGCTTGGATGAGTCATTGAAAATTCAAAAAATTCACAGCTGTGAAATCTTATCCAATAGCTGCGAATTTGGGGGCAATTGTCATACCCTGGATTCCGGACTAAATTGTACTAATGTTCTTTGACAGGTTTAGACCCCTGGATGTCGAATATCCAAGGACGGCACATTTGGTTTATTGGTACCCTAGATTTCCATTTATGTTCATAGTACCCTTTATTTGATTAGTATCTCAGGATGTAATGCATTTAGGATTTATCTATTTATTCTACCTGATCCCAGCATGCACGGATACCCAACATGCTAGGGTGACGTTACTAATCTTTTCTTTGACTCTGTGTGATCAAGTCAGTTACGAGAGAATGGGTAACAGTCATATAGACTCGGTCAAAGCAGGAACACGTGTGGAAATGAAGACCCACCACCAAATTCGGTCAAGTAACAGTCAGAGGTCGTTGGAAGGGAAATCCCAAGAATCTCAGAATTATAGTTAGGATTCATATGTATTTAAACGCGGTTTATGACTCATTTTACTTACTTACGATCATTTGTACTCTCATTCATTCAATTAGCAATTGCCACAATCAAGTGTACTCGAACCAATTTTTAGTGAAATAAACGGGCAACGTGTGTTATCGTTGCCAAGGGTTTTTTTTGTGCCGGCGCCTCTTGGAGACATCCAAGGGTTAAGGGCTTTCCCCCTTGTAAATTTTCGTGTCCCTATTTGCATCCAGGGAATTTATCGGTTGTGCTTGTGTTAAAGCTATTTTGTCCTTAAATTCAAACTATTTCAAACGACTTTATATACTTTACATCCAGGGCACCTAATCTCACAAACTAATTTGGTTACTTAACTAAGTCTTGTTATTTTTAGCCAAACCACCAGCAACACCCGATGTACTATGTAAGTAAAAGTCTACTTGATGCTGAATCCAAGTATTCTCATTTAGAAAAACTTATTTTAGCTTTATACAAGTCTGTATATGTAAAGACTGACTATTATATGAAGTCTGTTCTAAGAAAACCAGAGATGTCAGGTAGAATGGCAAAGTGGTCAGTTAAACTATATATGTAAAGACTGACTATCCTATCAAGTCTGTTCTAAGAAAATCAGAGATGTCAGGTAGGATGGCAAAGTGGTCAGTCAAACTAAGTGCCTATGACCTAGTTTATGAAGCAAGAACAAATATAAAATCATAGGCTCTAGCGGACTTTGTGGCTGATTTCAGTGATGATATACAAAAGGAAGCTGACCAAGAATTCCGACACCTACAAGATTAGGAAATCTCAGGATGCTGGATGCTATTCATAAATGGAGCATCCAATATCAGGGGGACATGCTTAGGAATCATACTGAAATCGCCACAAGGGGGACATGATACCCCAGGCTGTAAGGTGTGGATTCCAAGCAACCAATAATGAAGCAGAATATGAAGCCCTGATTGCTGGGATGGAATTAGCTCAATACCTTGGGATCCAACACATCCTGGTATATGTCGACTCCTTGCTTTTAACTAATAATTTTAATGGATCTTATGCAGTGAAAGGAGAGAAGATAGCCAAGTACCTAGAGAAGAGAATGTTAAGGCGGACGCATTGGCAAATTTGTGCTCAACATTCAAGGAATTGGAGGACACACATATTTCCATAATCCATATACTAAGTCTTGCTATCAACCAGGATGAGATCTTAGAAGACATTAATCCTGGGGGCAAGATCTTAGTATCCGGTACCTAGGATGAGCAACATTTTGATTCTCTATAAGATGCTGCATCCTGGACCAAGCCTATCGTCCACTATGTACAAGGTGGCTCCATTCCAAGAGAAGAGAAAGATGCCAGGGCATTCAGAACTAAGGTGCCAGGTACGTTCTTATCAAATGAAAGTTATATAAAAAGTCTATTGCAGGCACATACCTAAGATGCTTGGAAAAGGAAGAGGCCCAGGAAGTACTCATGGATATCCATGAAGGCGATTGCGGAAACCATACTAGGGGCAGGTCTCTAATGTCTAAAATCCTAAGAACAGGTTGAGAAAGGATTCCCAGGATTCCGCCCTCAAATGTGATGAAATGGGGAATGGACATCGTGGGAAAGTTACCTAGGGCCCCAAGAGGAAAAGTTTTCATGCTAGAAATGACCGACTACTTCTCAAAATGGATAGAGGCCGAAGCATATGTTCAAGTCTGGGATAAAGAGGTCATATCATCCATTAAAAGGAACATCCTGACAAGATTTGGTATACCTGCTAAGATAGTCTGTGACAATGGCTCACAGGTCATTGGCAAGAGGACTACTGGATTGTGTGAAAGTTGGGGGATAAGGATGATAACCTCTACACTTGTGCATCCTCAGGCTAATGGTCAGGGAGAGTCTAGTAACAAGATTGTCATCAATAACTTGAAGAAAAGACTGAAGGCTAAGAAGGGAAGATGGGGAGAAGAGTTACCCTTGGCATTATGGGCAGATAGAACAACTTCCAAGAATGCCACTAGCCAAACTCCTTTTTCCTTGGTCTTTGGTACAGACGTAGTCATTCCAACCGAGATGGTGGTCTCTACATTCAGGGTCAGTAGTCAGACCCAGGATGATAAAAATGCATCCATCGCTTCTGATCTTGATACTATGGATGAGCTACGAGAACAAGCAGCTTGGAGGATGGCTGCATATCAATACAGAATTTCAAAAACATACAACAAACATGTAAGGATCCGAAGATTAAGGGTAGGAGATCTGGTCCTGAGAAAAGCATTTTAGAACACTAAAAATCCAAGGGATGGAAAGCTATCCCCTAAATGGGAAGGTCCCTACCTGATTGATTCTGAGGCTGGTAAAGGGGCATACTAGCTTGCTAACATGGAAGGATAATTACTGCCGAGGCCCTGGAATGCAATTCACCTGATGCGGCATCCCAGGTATGTTTCTCAATTGTTGAATTTTTCAAGGTATTTGTCTAACCAGCTTTCATATTTTCCACCGTTTACTTTTCATTTTTATCTATTACTCTTTTAATACTTGCTAACATCTGTAGTGAAGACAGGTACTGGACCCTGGATGCATAAGCTAAGGATGTTTTTCTCCTAAGATAGAGATTGGTCATCTCTCCTCCGTTTTGGGTAATTACAAAATCCCCACTAAGTATTGAAGATAATACGTCTTCCTCACGGTTAGGCTTTGACACCTCGCCAGTTGCGCACGATGGCTTGGTATGACCCAGGATTATGGGATCGACCTGTGTTAACAGTATGGTCGACAACCTCATGATTTATGGACATACACAACTCCCTTAAGGTTTTTGATATTTACATATCAACTTAAGACACCCGAGTCAATTCCCTAGTTCGTCGGTATGACACGAGGATAGACCTAGAATTCGCCAGTACGGCACCGAGATTTACCCCAATTCGCTGGATCGGCACCGGGCTTGACCCCAAGATTTATGGGCTTGACCCTAGGATTTATGGGCTAGACCCCACGATTTATGGTCTTGACCCCAGGATTTATTGGCTTGACCCCAAGACTTGTGGGTGCGACCCCAGGATTTATGGGTGCGACCCTAGGGTTTATGGGTTTATCTCCGGTGTCTTAAGAATTTATCCCAAGGTTTTTTTGCTCTAATCCCTGTATCTTTGGGATTCATTTCGAGTACGTGACCTAGGATGGCACGAGACATGCCAAATGCTAGTTACGGAAAAGATTTTCTATCGACTAAGTTATGTCAGATGACTTACCATATCCGTAAACATGCAGGAAATAAAACAAGGAACAAACATAAATATTGAAGAAAAAGCGAAATCATGCTCCTATATCCTGGACATACCCCAGGATGAAGAAGGTGAAAACTTATCTTTTGAAACCTGTACACATTTTTTTATGTTTATCTATGCAGGTATGAATCATTTAACGACATAAGCAAATAGTTAAAGCATAGCAGTTATATTTATATAACCACTCTAGGGTCGGAGCAAAAACATCTGCCTACCCCAGGATGGGGCAAGTCAAAGACCACGAGCACATAGCCCCTGGGTGGAGCATTGTATACACCGGGAAACACCCTCCGGCAACCATTACAATTAAGAAAAGTTAAAATAGTTTCAACAAAAGATAAGGAAGGAAATAAAGGACCATGGTCTATTGAACGGTACCCGTGGCTGCTGCATCAGCAGCCCCAACATCTCCTTCCTTCGTGGCTTCATCCCTGCCTGCTTCACCTTGCCCCTCCGCATCCTAGCCTTAGCTTGATTAACCTCCATCTCCATGCTAGTTCCACTCGTGGCCAAGGCCGACTCCCCTGCATCCTGTGTTGCATCCAGGTCACATCCTTCAGGAACACTGCCGCCCATGTCGCAGAGCCTCTTAAGCCACATCTTGTGGTTCCAGTTAGGATTCACAAAGCCCCACTCCCTGGCCTCATTCGTCGTCTTCAGCCTAGCCTACAGAACATAAATCAAAGCAAACGCCCTGGTCGTCTCCACAGTCCTCGCTAGGGCAGCCTCATGCTCGGCCCTCGCCTCCACAACCTTCTTCTCATTCTCAGCTATTAGCTTCATAGCCTTATCATTCAGGCGCCTGGACTTGGTTGTTTCCTTGGATTCCTGGGCGACTTTTACCTTGGCTGCAGCCTTGGCATCAGTCGCTTGCTTCTCAGGGGCAGCAAGAAGGTCCATGAAATGGGAGACAGCCTGAGAAAGAGGAAGAATCCAAGGTCAGTATTTATATTAACACTAATAAGTTCATTATACCTTGTAGAAATAGTCAGTAGTTACCTGGTGGACGACGAACTCGGTATCCGAGGCGGAAAGCTCAGAGAGTGTGCTAGGGGCAGCAGCAGCACTGGATCCTCGGGTTTTTCTATTGGAGTTGGATGCCTTGGTTGGCAGAATCCTGGTAAGGGGTAGCTCAGTCTTGACAGATCCTAGGACTAGCAAAGCATCCTCGGTTCTAGGCCCAGAGGTAAGGATCGCATCAATGTCATCAAGGTCAAAGTTGGGAGCAGCGGCTGAAAAGACATCCCGGGATGTCATGCAACATATATAAATAAAAAGCATACGGAATCCAGGGACACTTACAACAAGACATGCTGGGGGTGTGGTATGAAGAGGTAGGATGATCCTCAGTTCTGAAGGTGCGCTCTGATTTAGGAATCCCAAGAAACTTCTCCAAGTTGGCATGTGTTCGATCTTCCTCAAGACCAACTTCTTGTAAACTTTTCACTGCAAAAAACGACATTCAAGGTTAGTGTTTGAATAATGTATTATAAACTCCTAACATCTATTACAGGTCGGCCTACCCTGCACAATCCATTTCTCCGGGAGCCGGTTACCCCCCGGGATGCTTGAATGCCTCATAAAGAAAAAACTTGCCCTTCCATTCATCACGCTGGGTGGCACGATGTACCAGCTGCAAGTCTTTATGTTGGTCCTCACTGATCTTAATCAGTGCTAATGATGGTGTTTTGAGAAGAAAACCAATCAAACAACAATAGATGATGATTTTCAATAGCTAAAATGGGTTTCTAGTATTGAACAATCACAACTTGAACCAAAAGAATGATAAGAGATGAATACAAGCTACAAAGATAGTATGAAATGCTCCTAGCCGTCACCAAACTTACCAATAATCAGATTTCTTGTATTAGGGTTCTCAAAGTTGCAAAAGTTACAAGAGTGTGCACCAAGGCAACAATATATACTAACCAGTAGGCAGTTTCGCTGGCCAAGCGAAACTGTCACTGAGACAGTCTAAACTAGATACCGAGCGAAACAACAGTTTCGCTCGGTAGTTTCGCTAACTACCAAAAGACCAAAATTACAAAGAAACTAATCTAGACAAGTTAACTAAACAAAACAATGAATTCCTCCCTACATTGATCTTCAATATTCCCCCTAGGGAGGGATTCAACCTCTTGATTCTTCATTCTTCGGCTCCGGCTTCACTGGGGCTTGGCACTTTGCTCAGATCAGTTTCCCCCAAGACATTAGACTCTTCAGCAACGAGGATTTCTGCCTCTGATTCCCCCAAAACAGTTGGCTCGTTAGCAACGGGGACATCAGCTGGCTTTTCAACTTGCTCAGAAGATTCTCCAAAACCGGTCCAAGCTTTGTTCATCTGGTTTGCCAGATCCCTATCTTTTTCCATTTTGTCTTCACCAGCCCTTACCTTCAGTGCTAAATCCTTGATTTCTTTAATAATCCCCCGGGCTTTGTTGGCAACTCTCACAAACAAGTTTGCCTCTTCAGTTGTGTCATCTCCAGCCCCACATCTGATAGGATTCTCACACAAGGTCTTCAGATCGTTATTGCTAAAAGAGAATACTTCCATCGGATCAAACAATCTTATCTCAGCATCATCTCCTATTCTTATAACAGCTTCACCGGATTGATTATCATAAAACCATTTCTTGAATGTTTTTAGCCTTGACATTTGTTGATCCGGAATTCTAATTCTGCTCATAGTTTTAGCTGGTTTGAACTTTAAGTAAACCTTGGGCTTTCCAGTCACATCATCGATTTCAGTCTTTGACTTCTTCCTTTGACCTTTCATATACCCAAAAGACACAAAGTCGTCTTTTGCGGCTTGCTGAAGCATCATTCTCAAATTTCCAGCCCTAGCGCTTTTGTCTTCATCGATGAGGGGGAGCTCTGCCAACCTCCTCAGATCCCATCTAGGCAAGGTCTTGAAACTATCACGTTTGTGTATATAGGAGATGCTACCCCCTCTTCTCTTAATCATAAAGGCATGAACATCAGCATTGAACTTCCAGCTTATGATGTGTCTATCAGACTCTTTTCTCCTTGACTGAGCAATGTTTTGAAATAGAGGAGTCTGATCTTCAAGCTTAGGTTTGGTGAACCATTCTTCTGTGACGCCCACTCCCAGACTTGGCACTAGGAGGGGTCACGAATCGGATTTACTCATGAACACAAGGTATCAACAGAGATATTTAAGCAGCGGAAATTTAAAACTTTTATTTATATAAGCCAAGTACTACAGTAAGAGAGATATTGTACATAATTATAACTAATTATAAATACGAAATCTATAACTAAGCCAGCTTGCCAGAAATCCTTCCTTGATAGCTTTCCCGATTATCCCGTCCTCACAAGATCCGTGCCTTTACTTCTAAACGTCTCTGCAGAACCTAGCATACATACTTTTAAAAAGTCAGCTTACGCTGGTGAGTTCTACCGTTTAGTTCAGAACCGTTAAAGTGTTTACCTGGTTTTCACAACACACATTTATAAATCACATATAAATTCTAACACGTATGTACTATGATAATATATCTTATTATCTTAATCATGACCCTAGGCTAAACTTCTAGGTCACTATATTCAACCAACTAATTTGGTTCTCCATGAAGAGTCCGCCCGCCACTGCACACTCCGTCCCATCTCGAAGGATAGTTATTACAACGGCCCAATGCAGCTCCGTCCGTACACGGTTCCCTAAGCCACCACTATGGGGAAGCAGCGTCTCCTCATTCTTCATCTCCTTCGAAAGGTTCGCCCACCACTGCAATCGTCATCCTACCTTTTTCGTAAGATAGCTTTTGCGATGTCCGACTGCCGCTCCGTCCGTACACGGTTCCCTAAGCCACCACTATGGGGAAGCAGCGACCCCTCGTCTTCAGTAGCAACACATGCTCTAACTCTAATAAGTCATATTAGCAACTCATGCTTCAACTCTATTAGGTTCTAGTAGCAACTCATGCTTTATCTCTATTAGGTCATTTTCTCATCTTAATGACTTATTATCCGATCTATATACTACCTACTTCTAGTTAAATAACCAGATGCTTTAGGTTTGTTATTAAACAGTGATAAGGCATTCATATACTGCAACAAATGGACATCCCCCAATTTACCTAGGTGTATGTATACAGGATGTACCAGCGGCGTATCCTCCACACTTTCGATATACCGGGTAACTTATATTACTATGTATATATATAGGATGTACCATCGGCGTATCCACCACATATTAATACAAGCAAATGCACCAGCTGTTCTCATATAATCATACATATTCACTAAACGTTTACTAACAACTCCCTAGTCACTTGACCACCTAATTTTAAAACAAGTATATACACATCACATTATAGTCAACATATTTCCATAACATGTATAAGCAATTCAACAACAATTTCATCATATAACACGTATATATCAAGTCACAATTATCTTGAATATATGTTCACAAGTATTGTATGTATACTAGCCCGAAAACATTTAAAACATTTAAAACATTAAAACATTTAAAAGTGGGCTCAAAGAACTCACCTGATATCTTTAATCAGTTATTCAGACAGAACCTCCGTTATGGTCCACAATTAACCTAATCGCGTATCGGATTGCGTTAATGCAAAGTCATTATAAATAATACGTATATCCTATTATCCTAATAATACTTTATTAGGGTTCATCTCTTTTAAGGTCAAAATGACCAAAATGCCCTTATAGGCATAATAACCTTTTTATTGATAATATGAAGACGCGCATTCCTATAAGTAGACACTCACTCCGGGATCGCCCAGTGTTGGGATGCCATTGCCCAGATGGGATGGCGACACCCCCGCTATTGCCAGAAACCCCAGTGTACAGGTGCCTACCCTTCCGGTCCGCGCGAACCTCTAATATCCGATTAACTCGGTATCTTTAATACTTTATTATTTATCCATTTTAACTTCATATATACTTATTATATATAAAAACATGTTATAAGATCAAAAATCAAGTACCCATACCCTCCGGATTATTTTATAATAATTATCTTTATTTAGAAACCCTAATTTCATGAATTTCTCGTTTTATTATCAAAACTCATTTTTAATTCAAACCAACTTAGGGTGTTGTTCATTATAATATTTTATAATATCCTTTAAAAGATCTAAGCTTAGTTCAACATCGTTTAGTCAATTTGGGCAGAGTAACGTTATGAAAACCCTAATTTTGACCCGTTAATAAAACCTTTACCAAACCTTTTCCAATTGTGAAATAAACTTAGGGATTTCTTAAAATACATCATTTTATGATTACCTACAAAAATTCAGACCCTAATTCCCACCCGATCACCCGATTTCATCAAAACAAGCTCAAGAACCCTAATTTTAACACATTTTTAGAAACCATACTTAGAGGTCGAATTAGCCAAAACTGAAAGAGGTTATTTTAGACCTTACCTAATAGTGTTTGACTGCAGAAGATGGCATCTTAACTCCTCGTTGTTTGCTCGCAATCGTTGGATGAAGATTCTGGGGTTTTTAGGGTTTTTGGAGGAAGAAATCAGTGAATTGGTGAAGGATTTGGACGAATTGAAGCTGGTATTTATAGCCTAAGGTGCGCCCAGAGGTAACAACACGTGTGGGGGTGACTAAGGGTTCAAGTTCGACGTGTTTCATGGCCAAACGTGAGCTGCAAGCTCGTTGTCGTGGCCAAAAACGAACCAGGTATGGTTTCTGCGAAGACGAGATCCTCGCGTATCGCGCAGGACCTCCTTGCATGGCTCGCGATACGCGAGCTAGTGGTGTCCTGCCAGATTTTTGTATTTTATTCTTTTGGTCCTTGTGGTTTGGTTTGGTGCACTCTTAGCCCCTATACTTCTATCCTTTCATCATTTTATGTACCAAAACATTAAGGGACATATTTCTAACATTTTCTAAGATTTCTAAGGCTCGGGATTCGTACGGTAACATATATATATATACACATATATATTTTCTTTATTATTTGCTAATTTACGTTCTAGGCCCTCAAACTTTACAACACTTATCATTTTATGTTATAAGTCATATTAGTATATATTTTTACTAATTTCTAAGTCTCAAAATACTTATAATAATTATAGATACGTATAATACTTGTATACGTTTATAACTTTATAATAGTTGCACTTTTAGCCCTTCTACTTTTTCCGTTAACTAATAACACATGTATTTACACATATATATCCATCAAATGATTCATGTATCATCATGTTATTCATATAAACACATTATTCATCTTATGTTTTACTTTCTCTCATGTTTAACACATTCATTTATGCGCAATTCATCACATTGGCTATCAAATGCATATTTCTAACACATGCAACCTATCCAATTTATAGTCTTACCATATCTATCAATCAAGCTTACGTATTTATAATATAAACACGTATTTAATATATATATCATGTATCTAATGAATTTTGGGATGTTACATCTTCCCTTTTCAATTCAATAACTTCTTGACTTACAGAGCTGATCTTTGCTTGGTAGATCAGAGAATTTTCAGTCAAGGAGTAGTTTTCAGGCTCTGAACGATCATCAATTTCAGCCTCTTCATCGCTTTCATCAATAAGATGGAGGAATTGTGCCTGGACGATCTCAGGCTATTGTTCTGTTTCAAGACTGTAAAGATTTGCATCGCTTACATTGATGGCATCCAAATCTACTTCATTAGGAGCACCACTTCCACCAGCCTCATTCCAACCTGAACCACTTACACCAGCTCCACCAGTGCCACTACCACCTGCTTCTCCAGTTGTAGACTTTGTGAAATCAGTCATGGATTCAATCTCAGCTTCACTCATTTGATTAGGCAAGTTCAGATGCTTCTTAATTTCATTCATTTCTATCAGCAATGTTTTGATCAGTGAAGATTGTTTTACAATAATCTCATTCATGTTCAGGATCTGCTTGTGCTTCTCCTTTTCTCTGATCTCTGAATTTACCAGCTTTGTCTTTATCATTCCCAGTTCATTGGCCAAAGAGGTATTAACACCTCGAATTACATCTTCATCCATCTCAGATCGGGGATCAACCCTTCTTTTCTTGGTTGCCCTTACTTCTTCTTCAGTTTGGGCACTCTGCTTTTGCTTAGATTTCTTTCCTTGTTGTGCCAGATTTTCAAGGTCATCTTCGATTTCATCAGCAGGTTCCTTGCCCGAGCTTCTCACATATTGCTTCCTCTTTCCTTTCACATTCTCACTCTCCTTTCCATCATTTCTCCTTTTGTTCTCATCTTCAATCAGCTTCTTAATGTATTCATACCTCTTATCAGGATACATATGCTTCATCAGGTATGTGGTGTATCCGGAGAAATCTGGTCTCTTGGCAGCACAATCGGATAGGATTCTTGGGTGCATTGGGTTAACAATAAGAGCCACCCCCAGCTTAGGCAATTCCGGCTCTAGGTGTTCAATGATCATCTGCACAAATCTTGGGTACAACAGCCATCTTGACTTCTTTAAAGCTTGAATGTTTGATACCATTGCGTCAAATATTCTCTGAGGTATATTAGCCTTCTTGCCTTTACAAACTAACAACATTGCCTCCGCCCATATCAAATTCAATCCATCAGAACCACCTTTTCTGTCATCTAGGCAGGAAATGAAGACATGAGCAATATATCTCCATTCCTTTGACATCAATGATTTCTTTATCTCCTTCTTGGTCTTCCATAACTCACCACCTTCATATCCCATCTCTTTCTCAAAACCTTTCAACACATCTAGTTCTTTCAACTTGGTTACATCACCAACATCCTCCTCGAGCTTAAGAGCTTCAGCTATAGTCTTCATTGTGATCACAATATCCTTCTGCATGACCTTCGCTCGAATACATTCAGGTTTAGCTTTAACATCATACTCAGCCGTCAGCCAGAATTCTCGAATGTGTCTGTCGTCGATGATCGGCATGTGAGAAATTGCATGAAAAATACACGACTTTTTCAGCCATGCAATACAGTCTCTAAATCCGATGGCCTTCTCAGATCTATCATCCAGATATGGAGTTACATTGCTTCGCGGCTCGTGCTTTAAAGCTGACATTTTTTTCTGCGAATGAAACCGAGATTTTGTAAGTTAAACCGAACTTAAATTAAAAAAAAATGGTAATTTCGCTGCGAAATAATAGTTTCGCTAAGAAACCATAGTGTCGCACACGGCGAAACAGATAGATTCGCGACATTGGTCGTAGCGATACTGACGAGGTCAGTTTCGCCGAGACACTGCAGTTTCGCTGCGAGACTGTAGTTTCGCCAAATGCGAAACAGCAGTTTCGCTGGGAATCACGGCGACACTGTCAGCGAAATTTGGGCATTATCGCTGAAAAGTTTCGCTCGTGATTTTGAACTTTCATTCAGTTTCGCTAAACGAACTCGCAATTTCGCTGGACGCGACCTTTGAAATTCAAATTTCCGGAAAACGATTTTAAGCCTGTTTTTACATTTCAAACCAACTGTTGAGCAATACTACAGTTAAACACACACAATGAGGGTTCAAACTGTTTTTAATCATTAGTTTAAGTGCCGAGAACCCTTTTAATCGCCGAATCACTTTAAAACCCTAAAAAACTCGTGAATTTGGATGCGGTTTCGGGTGATAGACAAGAGGATACGACCGGTAAATGCATTTACCTTGAACGAAACCGGTTAAAGGGAGAATGTGATGAAATAGTTTGGGCGAAGTTGAGTTTTGCGAGTGGGCGGAAAATTGCAGGTTTTCGATTAGGGTTCGGATAATGACCGAGAGACTCGATCAAAAGTATAAATACTTAAACAATTTCGCCCGTAGCTTCGCTAGAGCGAAACAGTAGTTTCGCCCAAGCGAAAGAACAGATTCGCTCGAACCTTTTTGATCAAAATGATTAATTTCGCCGATAACGAAAGTATAAGTTCGCTGAGAGCGCGTACGGCGAAACTAAGCAGGCGAAATTGTAGTTTCGCTGAAAACCCTAAAATTTTAATTTTGACCCATTTCTGATTTTGAACTTTTGAAATGCCGACAAACTCACACAAATCATCATACTATTCACAAAGTATCGATCTTATCAAAAATAACGCAGAAAGAAAATCTTTTTGAGCTTTCTAAAAAAAGATATAAAACGACTATACAAACAAACTCTGTTTTAATTTTGAGAAAGATCCAGACGTGAGATCATATCAACCAATACGCATCATACACATTTCAATTTCAAACTTAATCAGCATGCAAGTCAAGCAGATCCCGAATGCATCACATTGATTTTAAGCATGCACTAATAGTATTTAACATTTTTGGATATGCTTAAGGTGTATTAATCATGCACTGATCACTTAGCCTCACTCTATCATAGAAGTTAACAAATCATCATATTCATCTTGATTTTTCTTTTATCTTTTTAAAATGAGATATACGTTCATGATGTTTCATGCAAAAATAAAACAGAACCCTAAGTGAACAGCAATCAGGTCGGCCGCAAAGCACGCAGAGAAAGCCCGATGCACTTAGGAAAATAAGAAATAAAAATAAAGCAGAAGACGTATATATCAACAACAATCAGGTCGGCCTTATCGGCACGCAGAGAAAGTCCGATGATATATACTAAACACCAAGAAAATAAAGCAGAAACTCAATCAGCAGGTGATCAGGTCGGCCTCAAAAGCACGCAAAGAAGACCCACTGAGTTGAGTGTAAAAATGGCATAAAGCCTTATTTGCAAAGCATGCGTACATCAGAACATCTCTTAATTTCAGAATCTTTGCAACACTTATCAAGAAATGAAAACTAGAGTATATCAGACAAGTTTTATGTTTATATCCTACTCATAGATATCATACTAATCATGCACACCCAAAGATCATACAAGCACAATACAACTTTTATTTCTACTCTATCCACGGCAGATAACGCATGTTGATGTACTATCATTTCTCACATGGTCGGATCAATTTCTCATTCATGAATTTTTTGAATTTTCTGAATTTATTTATTTACCAAATATTCTGATTAAGTTATTTTTCCCCCAAAATCCACAAATACTCTATTTTTGGATTTTCAATAAGCAAACTAAAAGGAAAACAGAAAACAAAATGATTCGATCGATACTTGACATAAATTTGAAAAACACTTGAAAGGAGACACTTTCGAAATTTTTTTTTGACACGGAACCCGCTTCGAATGCATGAGTGAAAGGAGATAATTCGCGAAAGATTTCATGAGATTTAAGCAAGTTTAGTGTGATTTACCCTCAATTTCCCCCACAAGATAGCAATAAAGACATTAGTAGCAGTTATGAAAGAAATGCAAGGTAAATGTAACGAAAATACTCCCTAGATCATATCGAGTGATGATTGGCCAGAAATCATGTGAATGTAGATGATGTGATCATTGATTTCTTGATTTTGGGATTTAGCCAATTAACACGCTTAACCGTGACAACCACCTGTTTCAAGACAACGAGAATTTAGCAAGCAGATCTAAAAAAAAGACAAATATAAGATAAAACAAAGTTAAAAGAATATGTACAAAAACTTAAAACAAAATTTTATTTATTTATTTTTTTTATTATTATTTATTTATTTAAAAGGAAATCATGCCCAGCATTTTTATAAGCTCATAAAAGCGAGGTTTATCAAAAGTTTTTGTGAAAATATCAGCTTTCTGGGCCTTGGTTTCAATGGGAATAACATCGATAAACCCTTTTTCTTGAGCGTCACGGATTGCATGAACCCTGGTTTCGATGTGCTTTGTTCTGGTATGATGAATCGGATTCTTGGAGATTCCAACAGCGGCTTCATTGTCACAGAATAGCGGTGTATGAAGGAAGTTGATTCCATAATCCATCATCTGGTGTTGAATCCACAGCACTTGACAACAGTAACTTGAGGCGGCGATGTATTCAGCTTCACCTGTGGATAAAGAGACGTTTGTTTGCTTTTTGCTTTGCCATGAAACCAAGCATTCCCCCAGAAACTGGCATCCTCCAGAAACTAACTTTCGATCGAGCTTGCATCCTCCGTGATCACTGTCAGAATATGAGTTAAGTTCAAAGCTTCCACCCCTAGGATACCAAAGACCTAATTTTGATGAACCTTTCAAATAACGGAGAATTCGCTTGACGGCCTTTTCATGAGATTCCCTTGGGTCAGCCTGATAACGAGCACAGTAGCATACGGCAGAAGTAGTGTCCGGACGACTGGCTGTGAGATACATAAGAGACCCAATCATTGATCGATAATACTTGGGGTCGACCGGCTTTCCTTGACTGTCGGGAGTTAAACATGTCTGAGATGTAAAAGGAGTGAGTTCAGCAGAAGCGTCGTTCATCTTGTATTTCTTCAGAATTTCCAGAATGTACTTCTCTTGATGAATGAGAATGCCATCTGGTTTTTGTTCCACCTGCAAGCCCAGAAAGAAACACATTTCCCCCATCATACTCATTTCGAATTTCTCCTTCATCAATTCTTCAAACTCGCGACACAGCTTCTCATTTGTGGAACCAAAAATGATGTCGTCTACATATACTTGAACGATCAGCACTTCACCGTTGACCTCTTTCTTAAACAACGTCATGTCGATGGAGCCACGAGTAAAGCTTTTTCCCAAAAGATATTGCGTCAAAGTCTCGTACTAAATTCTGGGAGCCTGATGTAGACCGTAGAGAGATTTATCGAGCTTGTATACTTTGTCAGGAAATTCATGATCTTCGAAGCCTGGAGGTTGATTCACATAGATTTCTTCATCAATATCCCCGTATAAGAAAGCACACTTAACGTCCATTTGAAACACCTTGAAATTCTTGTGTGTAGCATGAGCCAGGAAAATACGAATCGCCTCAATGCGTGCAACAGGTGCAAACACTTCGGTATAGTCAATTCCTTCTTCTTGATAAAAGACTTGAACCACGAGTCTTGACTTGTTTCTGATCACAACACCTCTATCATCGGGCTTGTTCCCGAAGACCCACTTTGTACCAATTGGAACCTTGTTTTCTGGAAGATCCACGAGTTGCCATACCTTCAGCTTTCTGAACTGTTGCAGCTCAGACTGCATAGAGTCCACCCAACTTGGATCTGCTAAAGCTTCCTCTACATTTTTAGGAACGATCTGAGATAGAAAACACGCGAACAAGCATTCGTTGATCAATCCAGACTGATGACGAGTCCTCACTCCATCCGTGATAGAACCAATGACGAGGTCATGAGGATGATCTTTTAAGGTTTTGAAATTTGAGTCAAGGTTGAGGGGAGCGGGTTCGGAGGTTAGATGGGATAATTCATGAGAGGAAGATGGACAGTCGGGTTGATACGTAGGCTGTGAGGATGAGGATGGGTTTTGTTGAATTTCGGAGTGAGGGGTGATAACGACGAGAGGAGGATTATCATTTGCTTCAGCAAGGATAGGAAGATTGAATGACTTGAACAGAGTATCTGAATCATAAAACCATTCTGGTCCAGACCCGGTGTTGGGAGTGTTTGATTCTTGCCAGTCAACATAGTAGGATTCCTGCACAATTCGAGTACGTTTGTTATAAACTCTATAAGCCTTTTGAGAAGAAGAATACCCCATAAAGAAATATTCGTCAGAGACAGCTCCAAATTTCGTAATTTGAGCTTCGGTATTCAGCAATGTGCACGAACATCCAAACGGCTTGAAGAAATCAATCAGTGGCTTCCTTCCATGATACAGCTCATATGACGTCTTCATCTTATCTTTCACGATTAGTACACGATTCAGCACATAGGACGCACAGTTCACGGCTTCAGCCCAGAAGATAATCGGCAGCTTTGATTCAATCAACATTCTACGAGCAGCTTCCACGAGTGTCCGATTCTTCCTTTCAGCAACTCCATTCTGCTGTGGAGTTCTTGCTGCACTGTATTGTCGAAGAATCCCTTTGTTTGCGCAGAAAGAGTCAAAGATCTGATTACGAAATTCAGTTCCATTGTCGCTTCTGATTGCCTTGACTTTCTTACTTCTTGAACTTTCCACGGACAGGATAATATTCTGTAAAGCTTCAGTCGTGTCACTCTTTTGCTTCAAGAACCTAACCCAAGAGTACCTGGAATAATCATCAGTGACAACAAGACAGTATGACCTTTTTCCCAGACTTTGAACACTAATAGGTCCAAATAAATCAGTGTGAAGCAATTCTAGGGACTTGAAATAGAATTTTATACTTTTGGCTTATGTGGCTTTTTATGTTGTTTTCCTTTAGCACATGAAAGACATTTTTTCGACAATAGAAAAAACTTTGAATGGAAGACCTCGGACCAAATTGTTTTTGACAAGATTATTTAGAATTTTAAAGTTTATGTGTCCTAAACGTCTATGCCACAAGAAGCACTCAGAAACAGAAGCTTTTGAAAGTAGACAAGTCATGGAGGAAGAGTGAGATGCAGTGGATTTCATATTCAGCAAGTATGTGTCATTGATGCGAGGTGCGCGTATCGCCACCATCTCTTCGGGCACTTTGAATTCAGGCTTGAGAAACAGACATTCATTTGATTTGAACAGCACAGGTATATCCTTGTCACAGATTTGTGACACACTTAGAAGATTAAACTGCAATTCGGGAACATAGTTGACTTGCTCCAGAGTAAGAGATCCATATGACACATCTCCTTGTCCAACCATCTTTCCACCTCTCTTATCACCTGCAAAAGAAACAAACCCACCATCCACGATCCTGTAATTGGTAAGCACGTCTTTCAACCCTGTCATATGCCGAGAGCATCCCGAATCAATATGCCAATAGCTATTTGTAGAGTTCTTCGGGAGTGCCTGGCAATACAAGACAAGAAATTACTTAATAACAGGTACCCAGACTTTTGCATTTTCGGGATTTGTAACTTTCTGTTTTCCCCCAAGGAATTGTTTTACAAAAATGGTTACCTTGTGGCCAAAGGATCTATCATGGTTTGTTCGATTTAATTTCTCTTTGCAAGGCTTAACAACATGATCATCCTTACCACATCTGAAACAGTGAGATTTGTGACTTGTGCAGGAGGAAGTTTCTGAAAACCTTTCCTCCTCACAATCTGATGTGTTAGAATCAGAATCACTGTTGGTTTCAAAATCCATCTTTGTTTTATCATTTGAAACATTTGCAGTATTAATTTTGATAACAGTTTTGGCATGTTTAGTTTTCAAAGATGATTTCTTTTCTTGAGAAACATGATTTTCGGTAGGTTTTGAAATTCGTATTGGAGTGAAGGAAGGAATTGGATTAGAAAGAAATTTGTTGAAGCGATTTTGAGATGTACTTGCATGACATTGATCATTTTCATTTGAAACAAAACTTTCTTGATTAACAGACACAGACTCATCACTACTGTTATCTAAAGATGAACAACTACTAGCTATACTACTGTCTGTGCTAGACTTCATGGAATTAGAACTACTACTTGAAACAGACTCCTTAGAATTAAGACTACCGCATCCAAGCCCACTTGTGTTACCATATCCATTATCAAAATCCTCCCTGATCTCCTTATGGTTCACTCCTTCTAGACCTGCATGCAGACTGTTAGCATCACTAGGAATTAAATCATTTAAAGGATGAGGTATTGGAGTAGGTGAATAGCAATGTGTGCTTGGAGGAGGATAAACTTTAGGAAACACATTCCCATTGTCCTCCATACCTATCCCGGTTTTTATTCTAGCTCCTCGTTGTTTAACGAGCATCTCTTCAACTTTCATTTGAGAAACGGTCCATCTATCTAACTTAGTCTGAAGTTGAGAGCTTTCAAATTGGGCTAAAGTAACTCTTTCAGAAAGCATGTTTAACTCGACATTTTTAGCAAGAAGAGTTTGTTTTAAATGTTCATTTTCATGCATTGCCTCATTTAATTTCACAAAATATTTTGCTTCATTTTCCTTTAATTGGGTGTTCATGGTTGTTAATTCATTGTTGTTGTCAATCAACAATCGATTGGCCTTGTAGATGCCGAATAAACGAATTCTACAAGGATGAGAGCACATATCTTGAACAGATTCATATGAAAGATCCATTATAACCTTTTCTGCAGCAAGAGCTTTTTCACATGTGCACGCGAATGTGCTTGCAGTTTTCTCATTCATCTTCTTCTCAGCTTCTCCCTTCTCACAGCTGTTAACTGTGTGGTCATTGCTTTGTTCATGAATTTGAGCCGCAAGAGCTTGATTTATGGCTTCCTAAGCTTCAGAGACCTCCGAACTCCAGTCAAAGTTAGTCAGAAGAGCCACTTCTTTGTTTGGCTTTGCTTCAGCTTTGTCGGTGATCGGAATGACTCGAGTTGCAGGCTCAGAGGTTGGTTCAGTGACAATTGGACTCGGGCATTCTCTTTTGAAATGGCCAAGTTGCTTACAGTTGTAGCATCTTAGCTTAGCCTTATCGAATCCAACTCTTCCATTTTGATTCTTGAAGGTGTTTCTCCCAGTACGTTCGAAGAACTTTCTAGCACGAACAGTCAACATGGCCATTTGCCATTTTAGGTCGGTTTCTTCCAAATCATCTGGGTCAACTTGGTACATATCCTCAGCAGTCAGAGTCGAACCTTGAAGTTCTCCAGCAGCAAAAGCTTGATAACTGTTAGTAAACAATGAGAACAATCCCATGTATTCGGGTGAGATCTGGGATGTTTGCTGAGCAGCGGCAGAAGCAGTTGAGGATGAACCAGACCCAAGATAAGCAGATTGAATTTGAGATGAGGCTCCTTTGGGTGTAACAGCTGAGATGAGAGCCGAATTCGGAGAATAAACTTTAGCAGGACCCATGGTTTGATTGTACTCTCTCCTTTGAACATCCAACTCAAAAGACTTAAGCTTGTTAATTACATCCATAAGCTTGTAATCGGAGAAACCCCTCTCTTGTTTCAGCATACGAACCTGAATGCTCCACTCAGGTGGAAGAGCATCCAGCAGCTTCTTGATTTGTTCAGAGTTAGTGAGTTGTGAATCATACTTCTTCAGATTACTTGACACGGTCAGAAAACGGTTCGTCAAATCAATTAACTTTTCATTCTTCATGCTTGTGAACGAATTGAATTCTTTAGTTTCTTGTGCTTCTTTGTCCTTCACAAGATCCTCATTACCGTCATAAAACTCACAAAGAGCATTAAACAAACTTTTTGCATCAGAGTGCTCAGCGAAACGATTGTAGATTTCCTGCGACAAGAAGAGAGAAAGAGCACCAAGAGCTTTTTGATCTCGATCAATAAGTTTCAAATCCTTCTCAGAAAAGGAAGACGGATTGGTGTTGATCTGTGTTACTTCACCAGTAGTGATGGTTGGGACATGAGGTCCGTTGACGATCGACAACCATTGATTGTAATCAGTGTACAGAAAGAACGATTTCAGACATCGTTTCCAGTCTTCAAAATTGTCTCCGTTGATCAGCCTCGGTGGTCGGTTTGGAGCAATGCTTTCAGTGTCAGCAACATTTGTACCTGATGCCATCTTGAATCAGCCTGAAATAAGAAGGACACGAACAAACAAAGAACAAGACAATTTGGTTAGTTTCGCTGGGAGAAATGTTTCGCCAGCAATTTCGCTCGGAAATCCTGAATAGTTTCGCTGGAACTTATAATTTCGCCAGCAGTTTCGCTTGGGAACACTGAACCAATTCAGAAATTTCGCCAACTAGTTTCGCTGTATGCACGGGCAGCACTTTCGCTCGGAAATACCCGATGACACACAGTTTCGCTAGCTAGATTCGCTGGAAACTGGTTTGAACTTTCGTTCAAGAAAAATGTCAATAGTTTCGCTTCGGATTTAGGGCGAAAGAATAGATTCGCCCAGTAGTTTCGCAGAGAAACTACAAATTCGCTTGATAGTTTCGCTGTCTGAAGGCACAGTTTCGCTGAATAATCAGCAGTTTCGCCCAGAACAGAAAACCCTCTTTTTGAAGAAGAAATGATCAAAAATCAACCCAAATCACTATTGAGTAATGATCAGTTGATTGCATATGCTTCAGGACATCAAAACGCACACTATTCAACCAATTTTCAGTCCAAAACAATCAGATTTCAGATTCAAATAGATTTTCAAAAGTTTTACCAAAAACACTCAAAAACACCAAAAATCAAGAGCACAAAGGCTCTGATACCATATTGTTGGTCCTCACTGATCTTAATCAGTGCTAATGATGGTGTTTTGAGAAGAAAACCAATCAAACAACAATAGATGATGATTTCCAATAGCTAAAATGGGTTTCTAGTATTGAAGAATCACAACTTGAACCAAAATAATGATTAGAGATGAATACAAGCTACAAAGATAGTATGAAATGCTCCTAGCCGTCACCAAACTTACCAATAATCAGATTTCTTGTATTAGGGTTCTCAAAGTTGCAAAAGTTACAAGAGTGTGCACCAAGGCAACAATATATACTAACCAGTAGGCAGTTTCGCTGGCAGTTTCGCTGGCCAAGCGAAACTGTCACTGAGACAGTCTAAACTAGATACCGAGCGAAACAACAGTTTCGCTCGGTAGTTTCGCTAACTACCAAAAGACCAAAATTACAAAGAAACTGATCTAGACAAGTTAACTAAACAAAACAATGAATTCCTCCCTACATTGATCTTCACTTTAGACAGGGACTTGACAAAAAACGGTTTGAACCATGGGATTGTAAATCCTATGCCTGGACCAACTTAGGCAGACCGATCAAGGGCTCAAAGGTGCAATTCAGGCGATCCAAGGTACCTAAGATACACCAAATCATTAGAAGGGTTTGGGCGTAAGAAAGGTCGGTGGCCTGGAATAACTCGGAGACGAGACCAGAAAAAGGATAAGAAAGACCAAATGCTCGGATTTCAGCAGAAGGGGGAAGAAGACCCGAAGCTTTAACGGCTGCAATGTCACCATCGGTGAAATTGCATGTCTCTTGCTCAGGATTTTGCAAGAACTTCTGGTCAGTGAATTCCTCATTCCTAGCAGAGGTAACCGCTGACTCATGATGGATACACCTTTTGGTCATATCTAGGTTAGAAAATTGAAATAGGGAGAAGACGAGTGCCTAATCAGAGGTGGTTAACAGAAACGATGATGGCGATTTCGACCTTTTCTTTCAAAGCAATGTGGGTAAAATCAAACCTGCAAGAAGGTTATTTATGAGAAGAGAAGTTGCAGAGGTGAGGGGACGTGAACGGAGATTGTGGCACGGTTAAAAGCAAAATATGCGGAGGAGATCATTTCCAACATGATGAGTCATCACAATTCGAAAATTCAAGGCTGTGAATTCTTATCCACAAGCTGCGAATTTTGGGGGCAATTTTTATGCCCTAAATTTATCCCTACATTCTCGGTACCTTTTTATTAGAACTATGTCCCAGGATTTCATACATCCGGGGGTTGCCTATTTATACTGCTTGATCCCAGCATGCTAGGTCACCTAACATGCTCGAGCATCGTTACTAACGATTTGTTTCGACTTTGTTTGATCGATAGCCAGGTGGAAAGGGTCAAGAAACGGTCACTTGGACTTAGTCTCAAGCTAAAAGACACATGGGGATGAAAACTCGCCGGAATACTCGGTTTATAACGACCGAATATCATTAGAAAGAAGATCGCAGGAATCTCGGGAAGTTAGTTAGGATATTATTGTATTTAAAGGTGGCTTAGGTCTCATTTTTGACATCTTACGAACACCTGTATTCACTCACGATCACTTAGCAACAACCGCAATCAATTTTACTCGAAACATTTTCAGTGAAATAAATCAGCAACGTGTGTTACGTTACTCGAGATTTTTTTTGTGCCGGCGGTCCTTGGAGACATCTAGGGATTAAGGGCTTTTTCCCCTGTACAAATCTTTGTGTTCTTGATTGCATCCCTGGGAATTCAGTGTTTGCGTTTGCATTTTAGTTATAATTTCCTTGAATCAACATCATCTTAAACGATTTCATATACTTCACATCCTAGGCACCATACCTCACTAACGAATTTGGTTACTTAAAATTGCCTTGTAATTTTAGCCAAAACATTTCTTTTCGTTGGTCTGCGGATCTTTAAAAAAACTTGGCGTACTTAGGAATTTGAGCCAGAGCCTTTACGAATGGTAAGTTAATATGGAGTTGTTTGAACAGTGCGAGAAACTTGCCATAGTTCTCCTCCGTCTTTTCTTTCCTTAGGCAATCAGGATATGGGAAAGTAAGCAATGAACTCTTAACCGGTTCCTAGGTACTTGCTGGGCTTCACCTTGATGAATTCTTTTGCCCAGGAACCTCAGCTTCATCCCCCTCTTCTTCCTCTTTAACCATTGGCTCATCATTTTCGGTAGACACAGGATCTTGAGTGGTTCTGCCATTCCTAGTTGTGATTGCCTTCGCATACTACTTCGGGTTTGTCTCTGTGTTGCTTGGCAATCTGCTTTGTGGTCTAGCCGCGATCTGTTTTGACAGATCCCCCGATGTTCTCTCTAAACTCTTAATAGAGACGGCGATATTTGAAATGTCCTTCTCATCTTTCGCGACCCTAGAATCATGATTATGGAGAATTTGAGCCATCATATCCTTCAGCTCCTTTATGCTGTTGTCTTCAGTTGGTGGCTTCCTTCCTTGCATAGGATCATAGAACACTTGTTGTCTCTACAGCTGCCTAGGTTGATATTCAGGTGGAGTGGAAGAACTTGGGTCTTGTTTCCACCAATAGTTCTGTTTGTTCTGGTTAGTTCTCGGGCTTCTTTGAGTTACGATAAGAATAGTCGTTCTGGTACCCCTGTCCTCCCATAAAGTCCACCTGCTCAAGAAGATCGGTTCTCCCCTTGATTGAGCACTCGGTAATAGATGAGGACCTCCACACAACTCACATTGCGCCACCTGGTGTGATCGGGTCAACCTGGTGTACCCCATTAGATTGTTGTTGTGGTCTGCTTCTTGTAGCCGACCGTTGGTAACTATTAAATGCCAGCTCCTCTAACAGTTCTTCAGCTTCCTCGAGGATCTTGCTACATAATTTCCCCCCAGCTGAGGTATCAACCGTCGATCTGGTAGGCAGATTCAATCCACCATAGAAGATCTGGATTTGTTGATACAACTCTATTCCATGTGATGGACACTTCCTCAGGAGCTCCTTAATCTTTCCCACACCTCGTACAGATCTTCATTGTCGCCTTGCGTGAACGAATATATTTTATTTCGGAACATGGTGAGTTTGGATGGAAGAAAGTATTAGTTATGAACTTTTGAGTAAGACCATTCTACTTGGTGATCGAACCCGGAGGTAGTGATTGGAGCCCGGTTTTAGCTACTCCTCTGAGTGAGAATGGGAACAGACGCAGTCTTATTGCATCTGGAGTTACACCGCCTAATTAGAAAGTATCGCATATCTCGAGGAAACCGAATGATTAGAGTTTTCTTCAAAACTGCACTTTATCTTCAACATGCTTCACTCCTGCTCCACTCTTTGCGTTCTTTCGCTCTCTGGACGTGTTATACCCTGAATTCTGATCCTATGTTTTACTAATAATCTCCGACAGGTTAGGACCCCTGGATGTCAAACATACAGGGACTACGTTTTCGGTAACCTAACCCAGGATTTCTGCTTATGTTTTATTTAATTATTACCCCAGGATGCAGTGTACTCTGAATCTATTTGTCTACTCAATCCCAACATGCACGGGTACCCTGCATTCTAGGAAAGTGTTACTAATCTTTCTCTTTGATTCAGTGTGCTTAAGCCAGGAACGAAAATAAAGATAACGGTCACATGGACCTTGTCAAATTCAAAAGCACGTGTGGACGAAGAAGCCCGCCACCAAACTCGATCAAATAACGGCTGCAAGTAGTTGAAAGGAGATCACAGGAATCTCGGGATGTTAGTTAGGTTTCTTATGTATTTATACGCGGCATATGACTTAGTTTTTTTCACTCCCGATCACTTGTATTCACACTACCACCTAGCAAACAAGCCGCAAACACTTGTACTCAGAATATTTCACTTGGCAATAAACAGGCAACGTGTGTTATCATTGCCGAAGGGGTTTTTTATGCCGGCAATCCTTGAAGACATTCATGGATTAAGGGCTTTTCCCCCTTTCAAATCTCATTGTTTATAGTTGCATTCAAGGAAGTTATTGCTTGCGTTTCCATTCATTTCATTTATACCTTGGATTTTAACTCACTAACTTGATTAAATAAAATTTACATTCAGGGCACCATACCTCACAAACGAATTTAGTTACTTAGTTTTGCCTCACAATTTTTTACCAAAACAATTTGGCACCCACCGTGGGGCAATTGGTGTCAATATTTTTCCAAACTCTCGTTAGATTTATTTTTAACTTGATTTTTACAAAAATCTATCAAAAAATGGCAACACAACCGAGTACCTCGAATGCAACTACCCCTGCTAGCACTGCTACTACTACCAGCACTATTCTTCCTCCACCACCGCCACAGGTCACCACGTCAACAACCACTACCGTGAACTGCAATACCAGTAGGGCTACCAATCAGGGTGTCACGGGCACAGGACGTGGTGGAGAGATTCCGCTATTGGTCTTTGATGATGAACTCCTTACCATGTTTGCAAAAGTACAACAATATATGGAGCAACAACAGAAAGTTAACCAGGATATGTTTGGAGAAATAGCCAAGCTGAGGTCAGAAATGAACAGGGTGGATCATACACCCGTATCTCCTGTTCAAGCCAGAAGGCTGCAATATGGTAGTCCTGGGAATGGATCTAGTCTAGTAGATGACATTCAAATTGTTAATCCAAGGCCTACATATGCTACTGCTTATACTACCTTGTCCGATAGGCCCATGATGTCTACATTCAGGGAATCTGCCGAGAATCCTGGGGGCACCACTACCCAGGATACTGGTAACATCCTTGGAACCCCTAACCGTAATGCTCATACTAATGAATCTATGTAGGATACAGGCTTAAGCCCAGCAGTGGCAAAGGAACTCAAAAAATTGAAGGAGATGATCTCGAGCGTTCCTGGGGTGGTCCAGCCTATCCCTGAAGTAGCACCATCGAGTCATCGACTTTCAAGGTTCGCTCCCTCAATATGTGACGTGGAGATACCCAAGAGGTTTCAGACTCCTAGTATGAAACTGTACGATGGCACAACTGATCCAGAGGAACACGTAGCTCAGTATATGGAGAGGATGGAGGTGATCTACATGCCCGCTGATATTAAGGAGGCATGCCTATGTAAGGGTTTCGGGTCAACACTCACAGGTTCAGCCTTGAAATGGTTGCTGAGTATTCCACCCTATTCTATCCCATCCTTTTCTCCTTTAATTAACTTATTCAATAACCAATTTTCTTGTAGTCGCAGTTTTGAAAAACTGACGAGTGATCTTTACAAGGTTACCTAGCATGCTAACGAGTCTCTCAGGGATTATGTAAACAGGTTCGGCAAGGAGACCCTGGATATTCCCAATATGGACATGGCTAGTGCTGTCCAAGCATTCAAGATGGGCCTCAAGAAGGATCCGCCCTTCTATCAAGATCTCGTAATGAACCCCTGTCACAGGCTTGATGAAGTAAGGCATAGGGCCCTACAATTCATCAGGCTTAAAGAGGATAGGAAAATACAGGAAAAAGCTGACATTGTCCCAGGATACGGCTCTTCTAACAGGAAATCAGAACCGGCACATTCAAGGTCCCAGATGCCTAAACCCTATTCCAAACCCGATAATCCAAGGGTTAATAGGGTCGATCAGGTCGAAGACGAGGATAATGAAGAGTATCATACTTTTAATGAATTATGTTTTGCTACTGATATTGCAGGTGTGATTAATGCTATGCAGGACCTGGGGGGACAAAGCAAGGTGGCCCAGGAAGACAGACAAACAAGCATCCTGGAAGGATAAGTCCAAGTGGTGTGCGTACCACGAGGACTTTGGTCATGTAACCGAGGGTTGCATAGCTATGCGCAAGGAAATCAGCTATATGCTGAGCAGGGGCTTCCTGAAAGAGCTCTTAGGAAGGAAGAAGGACAAATCCCAGGGCACTGACTAGTCTGCGAAATCCAGGGGCACTGACCAGACCCAGGATTCAGACAAATCACGCGAACATCCTGAGCGGGCAGCATCTCCATCTCCGGATGCAGAGGTAATTTATTTTATTTCTGGTGGATCTGATATATGTGGTAGTTCTTATTCTGCAGCTAAAAGGCATGCAAGGGGAACCAAATCAGACATACCCAGGAAATCTGTCAAAGCCTCAGTACAAGCAGATCTGAAGGATGTTACCTTCGGTGAAGATGACAGGTGCAACATCATGGACCCTCACCATGATGGGCTCGTGATTACGCTCTACATAGTTAACCATTTCGTAAAGAGAATCCTCATTGACGGGGGCAGTTCTGTCAACATTATTCAGCTTGAAACGTTGACCAAGATGGGGATACCCCAGGATGAAGTCATCGCCAAATCCACGGTCCTAGTAGGGTTCAGTGGGGAAACAAAGAATACCCTGGGAGAGGTGAAGCTTCTAGTTTATGTTGAGGGGGTGAACTCGATGCAACGCTTTTGTGACATGGATTCCCTGTCCGGACACAACATTATCTTGGGCAGGCCCTGGATTCACGACATAAAAGTTGTCCTTCTACATACCATCAGTGCGTCAAACTGCCCACGCCCCGGGGAGTGGTCACCATCCACAGCGATCAACAGGAAGCGAAAGACTGCTACACTTCAGCTATGAAGATTTCAGCCAAAGCCCGTCAAGGATAGCAATTAAAGAAAAAGGCCAGAGACATCCTAGAGGCAAGGGAGCAAGATGTAACACAAGTAATCCTAGACCCCTTGCATCCTGGGAAAAAGGTTTTAATTGGCACTAACATCCCTTGTCCTATTGAAAAAGAGCTGGTTGACTTCCTCAGATCCAGAATGTCAACATTTTCATGGAATACTGAAGACATGACAGGTATATCCAAAGATGTTATAACAAGATGATCAGGGAAGTCAAGTTCCCAAGATGGTTGGCCAATGTCGTGGTGGTGGAGAAGAAAAATGGCAAGTGGAGGGCCTGTGTAGATTACACGGACCTGAACCGTGCATGCCCTAAAGACCCTTTTCCCTTACCACGCATTGACTCCATGGTAGATGCAACGGCTGGTCATGAAATGTTAACATTCATGGACGCCACCTCAGGATTCCAACAAATTCAAATGGAGCCAAGTGATCAAGAGGATACGACGTTTATCACACCCACAGGTATTTATTGTTATGTTGTTATGCCCTTTGGATAAAAAAATGCAGGGGCAACCTATCAAAGACTGGTGAATATGATGTTCAAAGAAAAACTAGGAGAAACTATTGAGGTGTTTATAGACGATATGGTGGTAAAGTCCCTGAATGTCAGCACCCATGTCCAGGATGTTAAAGAATCTTTTGACATCTTGGAAAAGTACAATATGAAGCTGAATCCAGAGAAGTTCCATTTTGGAGTAGGTGCTGGTAAATTCTTGGGTTACATGGTGACCAAAAGAGGAGTTGAAGCTAGTCCAAAACAAATTCGTGCCATTATGAACCTAAAGTCACCTCAGTCGACCAAGGATGTACAAAGGTTGACAGGCCGGTAGCAACCCTGAATAGGTTTATCTCCAAATCCTCAGAAAGATGTCGAGATTTCTATGACATCCTGAGAAAGAACAAGAAATTTGAATGGACATCCCAGCATGAGCAAGCCTTCTAGGATCTGAAAACGTACCTCTCCTCGGCACCACTCTTGATGAAGCCGAATCCAGGGGAGCCTTTATCCTTGTACCTTGCAGTCTCAAGAAACACGGTAAGTGCAGTCCTAAACAAGGATGCAGAGGGTCAACAACACCCGGTGTATTATGTAAGTAAGAGTCTTCTTGACGCTGAATCCAGGTATTCACACTTAGAAAAACTTATACTTGCCCTAAGTATGGCTTCTACTAAACTTAGGCATTACTTTGAGACTCATACTATACATGTGAAGCCTAACTACCCTATAAAGTCTGTCTTGAGAAAACCAGAAATGTCAGGGAGGATGCCGAAATGGTCCCTAAAGCTAAGTGCTTACAACCTAGTCTATGAAGCCAGAACGACCATAGAGTCACAAGCTCTAACAGACTTTGTGGCTAATTTTAGTAGTGACATCCAGAATGAAGCAGATCAAGAATTCCAGAGTTTGCAAGAAGAAGAATTCGCAGGATGTTGGACCCTATTCACGGATGGGGCATCCAATGTCATGGGGACAAGCCTTGGAATCATATTGAAATCGCCAAGGGGGACATAATACCCCAGGCTGTTAGGTGTGAATTCCAGAAACTAACAATGAAGTGGAATACGAAGCCCTGATTGCCGACCTACAATTAGCTTTACATCTTGGGATCCAGAACATCCAGGTATACGTCGACTCCTTACTTTTAACTAATCACATTAATGGAATTTATGCAGTGAAAGGAGAAAAGCTGGCCAAGTACCTAGAAATTGTGAAGGCTATATCCCAGGATTTTCAAATTTTCGACATTCAGCAAGTACCTAGGGATGAAAATGTTGAAGCAGATGCACTAGCAAAGTTGGGGTCATCATTTAAGGTAATGGATGACACACATATTCCCATAATCCACATACTAAGCCCAGCAATCAACCAACAAGAGAATTCAGAAGACATTGATCCTGGGGGCAGGGTTTTGGCATCCAACACCCAGGATGCACAGTGTCCTGATTCCTAGAATGCACAGTGTCCTGATTCCTAGGATGCACAGTGTCCTGATTCCCAGAATGCACAGTGTCCTGATTCCCAGGATGCACAGTGTCCTAATTCCCAGGATGATCTGACATCCTGGAACAGACCTATCATAGACTACTTACAGAATGGCTCCATCCCAAAAGGAGAAAAAGATACCAGAGCATTCAGAATTAGGATGGCCAGGTACGTTCTTATAAAAGGAAAATTATATAAAAATCTGTTGCAGGAACATACTTAAGATACTTGGAAAACGAGAGAGCCCAAGAAGTACTCAAAGACATCCATGAAGGCGACTGCGGAAATCATACAGGGGGCAGGTCCCTAATGTCAAAAATCCTGAGGATAGACTACTTTTGGCCATCATTGAGAAAGGATTCCCAGGATTTCGCCCTTAAATGCGACGCTTGTCAGAGACACGCCAACATTCCCCATCAACCTGCTGAGCCCCTGCATCCGATCCCTGCATCCTGGCCCTTTATGAAATGGGGAATGGACATTGTGGGAAAGCTACCCAGGGCGCCAGGAGGCAAAGTCTTCATGTTAGCCATGATTGACTACTTCTCAAAATGGATGGAAGCTGAAGCGTATGTCCAAGTTAGAGAAAAACAAGTCATCTCATATATCAAAAGGAACATCTTAATGAGATTCGGCATACCCTCTGAAATAGTGTGTGACAATGGATCCGAATTCATTGGCAAAAGGACTACTAGATTCTGAGAAAGTTGGGGGATAAATGATAACCTCTACACCAGTGAATCCTCAGGCTAATGTCCAAGCAGAGTCTAGCAACAAGATCATCATTAACAATTTGAAGAAAAGACTCAAGGAGAAAAAAGAAAAATAGGCGGAAGAACTACCATTAGCATTATAGGCTGATAGGACTACATCCAAGAACACCACAGGCCAGACCCCATTTTTCTTAGTCTTTGGTACAGAAGCAGTCATTCCAACAGAAATGGTGGTCCCAACATTCAGGGTTATCAGTCAGACCCAGGATGAAAATAATGAATCCCTGGCTGACGACTTAGATACCGTGGATGAACTACGAGAACAAGCTTCTTGGAGAATGGCCGCATATCAACAAAGGATCTCTAAGACCTACAACAAACATGTAAGGATCCGAAGATTCAGGGTAGGAGACTTGGCTCTAAGGAAGGCATTTCAGAACACAACGAATCCAGGGGATGGTAAGTTAGCGCCTAAATAGGAAGATCCCTACTTAATCGACTCAGAGGCATGTAAGGGGGCATATTGGCTTGCCAACATGGATGTGAATTACTGCCAAGACCGTGGATTATTGAACAGTACCCACGGCTGCCGTATCATCGGGGCCTTCACCTCCTTCCTTCATAGCTTCATCACCAGCACCCTTCTCGCCCCCAGCATCCTCAGCCATTGGCTGCCCTTCTCTAGTCCCAGATCCGGATATGCCAGGAAGCAGGGTCATCTCAGCACCCTGGGCATCAACAGCCTTGTACCCTTGGGGAACTGTACCACCCAGGGCACGCAACTGCTTGAGCCACAGTGGCACAGTCCAGTTGGCGCAGGTGCGACCCTCATCCTTGGCCTCCTTGGCCATCTTCAGCTTGGTCTGAAACAATGAGATCATGGCCGAGTTCCTGGACATCTCCACATATTCCTTCAGGGTCTTCTCATGCTGGTCCCGAGTCTCCAGTGCCATCTTCTCGTTTTCGAGTAGCAGCTTCCGAACCTTGTCATGCTGGGCCTTGGCCCTAGATGCTTCTTTGTTAGCCTGGGTGACCCTAGATTTCAGAGTATGGGACTCGGAGGCGCGCCTCTCGGTGGCCTCAAGCAGTTCCAGAAGACGCGAATTAGCCTACAAAAAGGTAAATACAGGATGGAAGTTAATTTCGTATCTGACTATGAAACGCAAGAAAAGCAGGAACAACCAAGGGTGCCTGATGGGCGACGACCTCAGCATGCTGCACAAGCTCCTGGGGAGAGATCTCAGCCAGGGGATGTTGGGCAGTAGCGGTGCTGGATCCTCGGTTCTTCCTCTTCATACCTGATGCCCTGGATGTGGTAGCCTTGGATGCTGGAGTAGGCTCGTCCTTAACAGTGCTCAGTATTACAAGATCCTGATCGTCGGCTAACTTGGAGGAGAGGGCGGCTTCGAGGTCGTCGATGTCATAAGCAAGGGTAGCTGCAAAAAGAAACACGACCCTGGATGTCAACAAATCAGGTACACAAAAAATTAACAAAATGCAGGGTAACTTACAGCTTGACATGCTGACGGAAGGCTGGGAAAGGGCTGGATGATCAAATGATTTGAATGTGCGTTCAAACTTTGGAATACCCAGGAATTTCTGCAAATTCCTCTCAGTTTCTTCTTCCTCAGGACCAATCTCCCTCATACTCTTCGCTGCAAAGAATGACATTCATGGTCAGATCTTATAATTTTAAACAAAAATCCTAACATCTAGTGCATGTATGCCTACCCTCTACAATCCAGGCTTGTGGAAGCTGGAAACCACCGGGAATGCTTGAACGCTTGACAAAAAAGAATTTACCCTTCCATTCACCATGTTGGGTAGCATTGGGGACAAGTTGCATGTCTTTTGAAAGGGATTTGAATAGAAAACGACTTGAACCATGGGATTTCAGTTCATAAGCCATGGCTATCTCCGGCAGCCCTATCAGATGTTCAAAAGAATTGTTCAGGCGATCTAGGGTTCTCAGGATGCGCGATACAATAGGAAGGGTTTGGGAGAATGAGAGACATGTGGCCTCAAAGAACTCGGCGACAATACCGGAAAAGGGGAAGGATAAACCCATGCTAAATGGGGTGAACGGAAAGCAAACCAGGTCGGAGAAATGAAGTCTGATCTCAACCTAGGATCTAAAGCCCTAATGACAGCAGAAGGGGGTAGAAGACCAAAGTTCTTCACCAATGCGATTTCATCATTGGTGAAGGTGCACCTTTCTTGTTCAGGATGGGGGAGGACTTTTAGATCGAGAAAGTCTTCCACCCCGACAAGAGAAATAGTAGGCTCTCGACGGACTCGACGCTTGGTCATAGTTCAAGAAAGGAAAGAATGATCGGAGAGAAGAAAGTTACCTGGCCGGAATGGGTGAAAGAGACGATTGGAGCTCACAATTATCAACTCGGGTGAGGTAAAACACTTGAGTATTGGGGTATTTATGGGCGAAAGAAGTTACAGAGGTGATAAGACATCAAAGGATGAGATTGAAACTGAAAAAGCAATTCTTGCGGACGAGATCAAACCGAGAAGGATGACTTATCTTAATTTGAAAAATTCACAGCTCTAAATCTTATCTACAAGCTATGAATTTTGGGGGCAATTATTATACCCTGAATTCTGATCCTATGTTTTACTAATAATCTCTGACAGGTTAGGACCCCTGGATGTCGAATACAGGGACTACGTTTTTGGTAACCTAACCCAGGATTTTTGCATGCTAGGAAAGCGTTACTAATTTTTCTCTTTGATTCTGTGTGCTTAAGCCAAGAACAAAAAAGAAGATAATGGTCACATGGACCTTGTCAAATTCAAAAGCACGTGTGGAAGAAGAGGCCCACCACCAAACTCGGTCAAATAACGGCCGAAAGTAGTTGAAAGGAGATCCCAGGGATCTTGGGATGTTATTTAGGTTTCTTATGTATTTATACACGACATAGGACTTAGTTTTTTCACCCTCGATCAGTTGTATTCACACTACTGCCTAGCAAACAAGCCGCAAACACTTGTACACAGAATATTTCACTTGACAATAAACAGGCAACATGTGTTATCGTTGCCGAAGGGGTTTTTTATGCCGACAATCCTTGAAGACATTCAAGGATTAAGGGCTTTTCCCCCTTTCAAATCCCGTTGTTTATAGTTGCATTCAAGGAAGTTATTGCTTGTGTTTCCATTCATTTCATTTATACCTTGGATTTTAACTCACTAACTTGATTAAATAAACTTTACATTTAGGGCACCATACCTCACAAACGATTTTCGTTACTTAGTTTTGCGTCACAATTTTTGACCAAAACAAGACGTATTATGGAACTCCTTTAGTTGACCACCCCAAAAACGCTCTTTAAATAGTGAATTTTAGGGTTCTGCTCGAAGTATAATACAGCCGTATCCCTTGTTACTCAATATGGCCGTATCGCGGCCGATTATTTCCTTATCCGGAACCTGGTGTACCGTATTGCTTTATTCTTAATGTATCGATAATATGGCTGTATCCTTTGTAGTGCAATACGGCTGTATCGCGGCTGCTGAGATTTTTTCAACTTCTTTTCCAGCCTTGAATCGTGTGGCAAAACTCGTTCTTTTCTTCTCGTTTCGTCCAAACACCGTCAGGATCCTGCAATAAACTGATTTGAGCAAATAAGAACCAAAATTCACCAAAATCATGTACAAATCTGATTTAATTATGGACTTTTATCTTGTAAAAGCATAGTATTGATGCTAGCATCAGAGGGTGAACAGGTGTTGAAGTGATCATCTTGATCCCCCAACTTGCACAAAAATTTGCAGTTCTCTTGCCAATAAACTAGGAGCCATTGTCACAAGTAATTTCCGTCGGAATCCGAAATCTGGTAATGATGTTCCTCTTGATGAAGGATATCACCTCCTTCTCCCTTACTTGAACATAGGCTTCTGCTTCAATCCACTTGGAGAAATAATTTGTCACTGCGAGCATAAACTCCTTTCCTTCGGGAGCCTTGGGCAGGTTTCCCACAATATCCATGCCCCACTTCATAATTTGCCAAGGTGACACTATAGAATACAGATGCTCAGTTGGTTGATGCAGAATATTGCCTTGTCTTTGGCAAGCATCACATTTCTGGGAGAAGCTCATGGCATCTTTCTACATTATAGGTGAATAGTAGCCAAATCTAAGAATCTTAGAGAAGAGTGCTCTGCCCCCAGTATGGTTTCCACAATCTCCTCCATGAATGTCTACGAGCACCTCAAGAGCTTCTGAGTTTTCCAAGCATATTAAGTAGACACTTGCAAGAGATTTTCTATATAATATGTTATTTAAGATACGATAGGGTACTACCGTGGTGCGAAAAGCCCTGGGATTTTCACCCTTAGGAATCTCCCCATCTTGTAGATATTTTAGGATCAGGTGAGTCCAGGATTCCTGAACATCTTTGGGATCCTCAACATCCATGTCTCCATTACTATCAACTGCCTGAGCTTTCTGTTCAGCTATTGCAGGGATCAGGATGTGTGTTATTGGGATCCTGATATTCTCCGATATCTTGAGCGAGGAAGCAAAATTTGCGAAAACATCAACTTTCGAGTTGTCTTCTGTTGATACCTAATCTGTGCGTCATGTGAAGTATCTGAACGAGACGATGTGAAGATCAAGATACAAGTTCAAGCTGCCAGCCAAACCTGGTCCGAACCTGGAGTTCGGACCGGCCAAACCTGGAGTTCGGACAGGGTTCGGCCAAAACGTATATATATAGGAACTTTGTCTTGTAATCTGTTACAGAGAAAGACAAGCTAAGAGAGACCAGATCTTAACTATGTGTTTCGAAGAGTGTTTCCCTAGAGAGCTTCATTGAGAGTTTGTAATTGAGTCTTTTTGATTTCAATAAAACAAACTATTATTTATATCTCGTTTTCACTCTACGATCAAGCAAACCTCTAGTAAGATTCGTCTTACGGGTTTTCAATTGGTATCAGAGCAAATCCAGGTTGCTCTATTGTGTTTGCTTTGATCGTGTTCGTTTTCTTGATAAAACCGAGTGTTTTTCATTTAAAAACGAGTCAATCTTTGAGTTTTTCGAGTGCAATTCATTTCTGAAACATTTCTGTTGCTAAAAACACATTGACCATTGAAAATCTCACTTAAATATGCTCAAAATCACGATTTTCTATCAAAAACCTCAGTACGGACGAGTTCATGAGTTTGCCAAATAATCGTCGTCCGAACCTCAGATTTGCCCAAATAACCGCTCCGAACCTTAATTTCATGAGAAGTTCGGAGAGAGTTCTGGTAGAGTTCGATAGAAGTTCGGGTCACATTCGGATAATGTTCAGACATTGTTGACTGCGTTTAAGTTCGGAAGGAGTTCGGGTGGATAAAAGTTCGGATAAGGTTCGGACATAGTTCGGGAAAAGTGTGGATAGGGTTCGGATCAAGTTCGGACGGGATTAGTATTTTTGGGTTGTTTCACGGAAATTGACGTAACTTGAGAACCGTTAAGAGTTACAGAACCCAATACCAGCCAAAACGACCGTCTCGGAAAGATCTATACTTTTACTGGCCTAATGGCTAGTACCCTCCGTTTTGGTACCCAAAATCCGCTTGGAAGACCTTCATTTTCAAGTTTGAAGTTTTGATATCGAATTTCACAATTTCCAAAATTGTATGAAATTGAGGTGTTATGAACTTCATCGTCAGAATGTGCCAAAGTTGATAAATCCTGAAGATTATCATGGTTGGGCAACAAATTTTAGAGCTTATGTTGTTGATTTGGATAAAAAGTTGTGGTTACCAATAACGAATGAATTTAAGTAACCAACTTATGGTGGTGATTTTAAAGAGATGAGAGATTTTTCAAGTGAAGAAAGGAAATCGTATGATCAAAATGAAATGGCGGTTGCCCTTCTTCTATTAGCTTTGCCTATAACTGTTAAAAGTCAAATCAGGAAGTATCAGAAAGGCAAAACTGATATGGGATTTTGTTAAGACACAGTGTGAGGAACATATGTCTAAACTTTCTCAGAAAACAGTTGATACAATTGATCAAGATTTACGATTAAAGGTAAAATTGAAGAGTTAGATAATAAGGTGGAAAAGTTGACTGAAGAGAATATTTTTCTGACAAACGAAGTGGAGAAATGGAAAAGTAAAGTTTGTGATGATCTAGCTGCCGAAATTCAAAAGGATGTGTCTGCATCATGTGTGAATTGTTTGGATTTTGCTAGTGTTAAGGAAGAATGGTTGAAAGAGAAGAATATGTTGGTTGAAGAATGCAATAAAGCTCAAGCTAAGGTAAAGAAAGCTGTTGAAGATTTTGATGCTTTATTTGCGAAATGTTATCCTCTTCAACAAAAATATGAGAATATTCATAAAATTTCTATCGAAGCTGGTGATAGAATAATTCAACTTCAGAAGGAACTCACAAAGTTGCGTGATGAATATGGTGAGGTTCAAAGTCAAAATAACATTTTGAAACAAGATGTTATTTACTATAAGAAACAGGTAGAGAAAGTTACTAAAGAAGTTCTAGAAGAGTGTCGCTTGAGATAATGTCATATAAGTGATTATAACAAGTTGTCTGATAAGTACATTGATTCAAAGAAAGAGTTGTCAGAAGCTAATAAGAAAATAGCAAACCAAAAGATTGAGATTTTTGATCTGCAAAGGAAATTAAAAAATTGCAACAATTCACCGACTTTCCTGAATTATTTGTATAAGTTGGAAAAGAGTCAGGAGAATGGTAAAGATGCAAGTATTCATCAAGTTCCTGCTCTTGTGGATATTGAACTGTCTATTCCAGTTATACCATCTGGTAATGAACAACATGATTATTCAAAGTTTTCTTATACCAGTTCAGGAATGAAAACCAAGTCAAAATCTAAGAAGAATAAAAAATAGTTTGATTATTGCAAAGGATTGAAGTTTGATTCCAAATCTACATTTCTTGCAAAGGAAAAGGTGTTTAATGGAAATCTCGGAAATGTAAAAGTGCCAAAGTTTTCTGAGATCGTGATCGATGATACTTTGATTTCTAGGAAAAATGATTTGAAAGGTATCAAGTCTGAATTTACAAAGCTTGCCAAACAAGGTCATGAGATACCAAATTTTGTTCGAAATAAATTCAAGCAAAAGAATGGTGGTTTGGGATTTGAAGAAAAAGAAATGCTGCCTAAGGATTTCAACAAAACAGAATTCAAAGCAAAGAAGATAAAGAAGCAGAAGGTGTTTTCAGATAAGATGTCACAATGTTGGAAGAAGAAAATATCTCCACCCGATGAGAAGTTTTCTTCTGAAGAGTCTTCTTGTATATCTGATGCTACACCACAAGGCGGTAACAGTTCAAATTCATTTCATTCTGCTAAATCAAACAGGTTTTATCATAACGAAAAATTCTTTGGTTATGGAGATGATTCTGGTTTTTATGACTCTCCAAAATGTTTTCCAAAATTCCAAAACCAAAGAAACCTAAACCTGTGTTTTTAAAAGTTTATGATGAATGTTTCACTGTTCAGTTTGGAAAACCAATTCCAATCAATCCAACTAGTGAAATACTTTGCTATGTTTGTCGTAAGAAGGGTCCTTATCCAAATAATTGTCCTACGACAACTAACAATTCATCATCAAATGCCAAACATACAATGTATGTTAATCTTGATGGCATTATTGTTAGTGAACCAATACCCAACACTAACGTTTTCTGGAAAAAGAAGATTACTTCAGAAAAGTTGGGTAGTAGTTTTGATTGTCACTCATCAGATGACAATGGTTCACTAGAAATCATGAAACCAAAACAGGAATGGAGACCGAAAGTTGTCTCCACGACCAACACAGATTTTATTGAAGACACTGGACGACCTACCACAAATGTGGATGAGGGTCGGGGTCTTAAAAACTTATTGTTTTCCAGTGTTTGCAGGTATTTCAGGAAGACCTTTTAGTAATCGAGAGATTGCTGATAGTGAGATACTTGTTGTTTTAAGTTCAAATGCATCGTTCTTATCTTTGAAAAATTGATTTTCAAAAATTTCATTTTCAAAAATGTGTCAAGTGTTGATCGATCATTTTCATTTTTGTTTATTTCATTTTCTTTCGTTCATAGTTTTAGGGGGAGAAAATTTGAAAATTCAAAAAATAGTGTTTGTTTGAATTTTAGGGGGAGAAATTTAGATATATAAAAAAATGAAAAATTGAGAAATTGATCTGACAAAAGCGAGAAATGATAGTACATCAGCATATACGTTTATCTGCCATGGATAGATTAAGTTTGAAGGCTGTAGGTACTTGCATAATATGTGAATGTGCATGACTAATCTGATATCTGCAAGTAAGATATAAACATAAAACTTGCCTGATGATCTTTGGTTATTTGCTTCTTGATGATTGTTGTGTAATGACTCTGACAAAAATAGAATAAAGAGATATCCTGATGAATGTATGCTTTTATATTGAAAGATTTAAACTTGTTTGATTTTCTTAATTTTGTTAAACGATCGGACTTTCTCTACGTATCGAAAGATCGACCTGATTGTTGTTCGTTTGACGTTCTGTTTTATTTTCATTGGTGTTTCGGATAATCCATCGGACTTTCTCTGCATATACGGAAGTATCGACCTGATTGTTGTTGGATTATACAACTTCAACTTGTTTTGCTTTCTTATTTTCTCAAATACTTCGGCTTTCTCTGCGTGTCCACAAGATTGACCTGATTGCTAGGTATTTGAGGTTTTGTTTTATTTTTGCAGGACTCATCAAGGATGATTAAATCTCTAAGAAAATTTGCTTCTATATGATAAATATGCTGATTTTCTAGTATTTCTGATAGAGTGGGGGCCGAGTTATCAGTGCATGATAATATACCTTAAGCATATCTGAAAACGATAAAAATAATTGGTGCATGCTGAAATAAACATAAATGTTGTATTTGCGATTATCTTGGCTTGCATGCTGATTAAGACCGAAATTGAAACGTGCTAGATACGTTATGTCTGATATGATCTCGCGTCGTGATCTTTCTCGCAAAAGATAAAAATAGTGTCTGATTCTGTAGTGCATTTACTTTTCATATCATAAAAGTACAAAAAGATTTTTGGTGTGTTTTAGCATAAGTTTAAACAATCAAAGAGAGTTTAGGTTTGTTTTGATATAGACTTTCTAAAAGCCAAAAATATTTTACTTCTTATTTGTTTTCGATTGATCGACACAAGATACGAAAAACATTTTTGTGGTGAGAAGGAAAGTACCGTGTCCATTGGAATACTACAAAGGTTGGACTCAATTCTACTCTTGGATGACGGTGGATTTAATCAAGCTGTATCAGGCACCTTTCTATATAGGAATGATTATGCTGAGCATTTCTACAAGAAATTAAAGAAGGCAGTGTTGAGTAACTTCAAGACATTTGATGACTTTCCTCACAAGAACTCTTATACAAAGAGATACAGGGAGTTGTATGAGAAGAACTCCAAGAAGAAGTTTTCTAATGTGATGTATCCTCCCATGGAGAAGACTAAAACAATCCCACTTTCTCTTCGACATCTTGAAGGCTTCTTGGATGATTTTCAGACATGGGCATATAGTGAGTATACAAGTGAAGCCAAAATCATTTGCAAGTCAAATACTATGAATGTGCTGGAAGTACATGATCTGCTCAGATTCTATGAAAAAGACATTATGGTGTTGAGCAGAAACCAGATTGAATGCTCACCAGAGAATGGAGAATACGCCAAGGCATATACAAGAGGAGTGGCAAAGTTTGTTTAGGAGAAGTTGTGGTTTGATCCTGCATCGGTACAGATTTCAAGAAAAATCATGATGTAGAAAAAAACTAATGCTAAAGCCTAGGGGAAGATTGTAGAGACCTAGAAATTAAGGCTTTTGCATTAGATATATTTTGGGCTTATTTGTAATTATATTTGGGCTAACATTAGTGGGTTTATTGGGTTTGATAGGGTCCGATCGATTTTCTAGTATGTGGGCCGAATTTTGTAGGTTAAGGAGGTGTCTTGCTTATCAAGTTGGTCAACCCCTATATAAGGAACCTAGTATTGTCATGTTTAGGTTGTTGGTTCTATCAAAGGTGTAAGGTGATTATCGAAAATCGCCTTGTGATTTTTGAACTCTTGAAGTGTAGTGCAACCACTCATTGATCAAGTTTGCTCTTCTAATTCGGTTTGTGTGTTTTAATTGATTTCAATTGTTCTTTAGTAATACTTTTTTATTATTCTTGAATCACCCCTAATCATCGAATTCCGCACGGTGATTAGTGGATTAGATATCGCGTGAGGGACTATTTAGATCATTACAGAAGCAAACCAAACTGATCCGAACTTAGACTTCGGAAAACCAAACCTATCCGAACCTAGCCGAACTGGGACTTCTCTTGAACGAACTAGAGCGAACTCACACGAACTCACACTTTGGAGCAGTTATTTTTCAGACGGACAGTTCTTGATCCGAACTCACATGAACTGGAACATTTTCGGATCAAATTTCTTGATTTTTGAAGATTTTAAACAAGATTTGCAGCAGTCAACGAACTTTTAGCAACAAAAATGTTTCAGAAATTATTTTAACTCGAAAAGCTCAAAAAATCTACTCTTTTTTTAATGAAAAACACTTGTTTTTATCACAAAAACAAAAAACGATCAAAGAAAACGCAATAGAGCAACCTGGATTTGCTCTGATACCACTTGTAAAACCATGAAACAGATCTTGATTTGCTTGATTGTATAGATGAGAACGAGATGTAAATATAAAGTTCATTGTATTGAAATCACAAAGACTCAAACAGAGAAACACTCTAAAAAATACATAGTTAAGATCTGGTCTCTCTTAGGTTCTCTCAATTGCTCCTGAATTACAAAGCAAAACGGGTATTTATACCCAGTTACACGAACTCACCCGAACTCTGAGTTCGTGAGCTTCCGAACTCATCCGAACTGCCAGTTCGGATGACACTTCGTGTCAGTTTGGAAGTCAATTCGTGTAACTCCATTTTTGTAGCTTCGACTTGTTCAGATACTTCACACGACGAAACGATCATGCACTAACACAATAGAAAAGCAATATTCGGATACCTTATGATACTCCTCCTCGTCATCATCTTGGTCTACAACATTGATCCTTTGGTTGTCTGGTTTGGAATATGGTCAGGATCTGTACTGCTTCCCAGGGGATTCCGACTTCTTGCCATTAGGATCATATTTAGAATTATCGACTCTTTTGGTGAATCTTCTTATCATTTTCCAAACGGATAAACCTCAGAGCTCTGTTGCGCACTTCATCAAGATTCCTACAAGGAGTCATCACTAAGTCATCATAAAAATGGGAATCCTTACGGAACCCCGTTTTAAAGGCTTCAACAACTACTTCCATATCTAGATGAGGAATCTCCAGGGATTCTCGTCCAAATCTGGCAACATATTCCCTGAGCGGCTCGTCTGGCTTCTGAACCACTCGATATAAGTCACCTGTAAGCTTCTCAAAGGTTCTACTTCCAGAAAAATGATTGTTAAATAGATTAACCAAGTAAGAAAATGATGTAATAGTGTTAGGAGGAATGCGTAGTAGCTAATTCATGGCTGGTCCTATTAAGGTTGAACCGAAGCCTTTGCATAGACAGGCTTCCTTGATGTCTGTAGGAATATGATTGATCTCCATACGCTCCCTGTAATGTGCCACGTGTTCTGCTGGATCTGTGGTTCCATCATAAAGCTTCTTGCTCGGGGTCTGAAAGTGTGACGCCCACTCCCAGACTTGGCCCTAGGAGCGGTCACGCATCGGATTTACTCATGAACACAAGGTACAACAGAGATAACTAAAGCAGCGGAAATAAAACTTTATTCATATGC
>JBCNJP010000010.1:86265409-86303236 GCA_039602395.1 Deinandra increscens subsp. villosa | reverse complement strand
AAAATATATATAAAAACATATATATTTATTACCTTAAGATTTTGGGGTGTTCAGAAAGCATTTGGGGATCTCCACAGCAGAAATTGGCCAAGTAAACCTTAAGATTATGTGGATTTCCAGGGGAACCTCAGGAATAGGTTTATGATCCCTGGAACACTTGATATCATTTCTTTCAGCTTCTAGAGCTCCCTAGCGATACTTGGGTGGAAACCATATTTATAGCTCATTGGGATGCTCGGCTCTGTAGTCGATGCCGTCTGCATTGGAATAAAGTCTCCATCATATACTTCTAAGGAACTAGCCCTAAATATTCGTGCAAAGATAAATGGGTTAGAGTGTTGATATCCTTGGAAATTCTGGCCGAGGATCCTGCGTAAGACGGATATTCCTGGAACGATGGAGCTGGGAATCCCAGCGGTTGAGCTGTCCAGGGATCCCTATGCTGTGACTTTGAGAATTTTGGTGGAACGACTTTCGAGAATCCGCCGGTAAATCTTACATGTTTGGCTGACTGGGAACTGATTGCAGGGGCTATAGCAAAGTTCACGCTTGTTGTAGCTGTAGATCTGGGACGATATCGAAGCGCGTATGAGGATCCTAATGCATCAAAATCAAGACATTTAGGAAATAATGGGCTTTGGTCCTCCATAGGCTTCTTAGACTTCTTGATATCCTCAGTTTCCTTCATCATTGATTGGTTGGTCTTCACTTGTTGCTCCATTTGGCTTTTTACCTGTTTGAACATAGCAAAAATGTCATTATTAAGAAATAACTGGATCAACATATTGTACCTTTGATCCAGAGAATGTAGGATATTCTGGTCTTTTTGGTTGCACGCCCGTCTTCTTCTGGCTTCCTGGAAGGGGATGAGAAGGAGGAATTGAGGATGAAGAAGGGGAAGAAACGGATTTTGGTTGGTTTTCCATTCTTCAAAGCAGGGATCGAATAAGGTATAGAAATATGGAAATTTTTGTAGAATGAAGCACGACTTGCCCCACGGTGGGCGCCATACTGTTTTGGTAAAAAATCACCGAGATGATTAAGTGATCCAAACTTTGTAAGTGACGTAGTATGCTTTATGATGAAGATGAAAATATATCAAAGTATGGATATCGGCACAAGGATGTAACGAGGGAAAATTCATAATCCTTCGAGTTTTCCTCTAGGAATCCTGGCAAAAAACCTCGAGATTCGGCCTGAAGAGTCTGTTGCCTAGCTCTTTTGTTGATAAGAAACTGAAAATTACAAGAGTTTTGGAGGTATGATCGATCAAACTAAGTGTTACAGCGATACTATCAGAGCTAAAGTGTGAGTGAACTATTGTGTCCCTATGTCAATCATAACCTCTGATATATAACGATTACAATGATAACAAAGTTTCCGGGATTCCTGGGATCTCATTCTCTAACTAATTTGACCGTTAAACCACTATGTGTCCACTTGGTCCACGTCTTTCAACAGCTAGAGCGATTCTTCAGGAGGTAGTTGGTCGTACAACGTTACCTGCAAACAATTAAACACGATGAAAAATGGGGATTAGCGAATAATAACAAATCAGGATACATGAGCCGGTAGGATTCCCAAGTTATTTCAATATTCCTGAACTGTCTAAGCTCCTGGAGAGCATCCTGAAAATCAACCCCTAACAAAGACTTCCATGGATTTCTCGATCATATCGTGGAAGATGACAACCATACAATGCTGAAAGGTAGCGGAAGCATTGCATAAGCCGCAGGCATACGTCTGTAGGTAAAGTTGCCACATGGATATGTAAATGTTGTTTTCTTCTGGTCTTTCGGGTCTATGGGAATTTGGAAATACACGGAGAAACCATCGAGGAAACAATAGTACATGTATCCAGACAAACGCTCGAGCATTTGGTCTATAAATGGCAGAGGAAATTGATCCTTTCGAGTGGCGTCGTTGAGCCTTCTATAGTCTATGCAGACTCTCCAGCCAGTGACTATGCGAGTAGGGATGATTTCATGTTTGTCATTGGTGATGACAGTCACTCCTCCCTTCTTTGGGACTACCTGAATAGGACTAACCCAAGGGCTATCAGATATGGTGTATATAATACCGGTGTCGAGAAGTTTGACAACTTCTTTTTTAACCATGTCTTGGACGTTGGGATTAACCCTTCGTTATGGTTGAAGAACGGAATCGTGTATGTCTTCCATAAGAATCTTGTGAGTGCAGAGCGATGGGTTTATTCCTTTGATATCAGAGAGCTTCCATGCAATAGCCTTCCTGTGCTTATGCAAAATAGCAAGCAATGCTTCCTTTTCTTATGAGCTCAGGCGTGCAGAAATGATCACAGGTGAATTACGATCGTCATCCAAGAAGGCATACTCCGGATGTACTAGGAGTTCCTTAAGTTCTAGAGCAGGAGATGGGTTTTTCTCCTCTTCCAGGACTTCTAGGTGAGTTCTTCTTCTTCTCCTCTTGCAACCAAGGAGGGTCATTAGATGCGGGATATCTAAGGGATCTCTCAACCTTCACAGGGAGCTTGTTATTATTGAGTCGCAACGTCATTTCCTCATTGTCGGTGTTAATCACAGCTCTCCAAGTCTCCAAGAGCGGTCTTCCAAAAACTAGAGGGGTGTCATCAAGGATGACGAAATCAGAGGGGATGTTTACATTGTTGACACGGATTAAGACGACCTTGATTATTCTTTTCGAGAGTCAGACAAAACGATCAAAAAGAATAAATGGCATACAAAATGGGGTTAGTTCTCCTAACTCTAGTTTACTAAGCATAGGGGTAGGCATCATATTCACAAGCAAACTATCATCAACTGTAGCAGTTTGAATTCTCTTTTTGATAAAACATGGAATAGAGTTTTATTTATCAGAAAATGTTCTAAAATGTAATGATTGTTCTTTATTGAAAATGACATGATGTAATTCTTCGGGTTTGGGTGAAGTAAACATTTCTTTGAAAAATCTTGCATTAGTAGGTATACTCGAAAGATCTGCAAGAGATGGTGGAGAAATGCGTGCCTGGGGTGGAAGAGGTTTATTCTTACCATTTTTTGATGATGAGGAGACAGGAGTCTCGTCTGGTCTGGGCATTTCTTCGGTCTTCTTAACTGGTTCATTATTTTGGCTAGGTGGGATCTGAATAGAAGGGGTTGCGTCCAACTCCATTTCTTCTGGATAGGATGAAATGTTACAGGCTACTGGAATGGTAGAGTCTGAGATAACTTCTTTGATGATGTCCTCCTCCTTTAACCGACTAAAATAGTCCTCTAGAACCTTTATTGTACTAACATTCTTTTCGTAGTTTCTTCGATGTCAGTTTTAGGACGAATATAAGGTGGATTTTCTGTGTGTGGTGTGTGATTAAGTCTTATGCCTTGTGAGTTTTGCTCAGCACATTGCATACAGACAAAGAAAAAATCATGTGAACAAGATGTAGAGGTTAAAGGTGTTGAACCTGGTTCATTTTCAAAATCTTGCGATCTAGTGTTTTCTTGCCAATAGTCAGTTTAAAGCTCAAAATGGTTACAATTATTGTAAGAATTACTGTTTTGCAAAGATTGTAAAAAAGAACTATAATGATGGCTTGGACTTTCCTCTGGTGGCTCATCCACTCACAAGAATGCAGGCATTCTTGCTAATATGTAGCAGTCCCGAGAATAATGAGGACCACCATAGATTCTACACCACATAGACTGAGGCCATCCATCATTATAACCGAAATATTCCTCCGGATTGTTATCCATCCTTGAAATACTTCTCAGAGAAAAATGGATGTTTAGAAGAAAAATAAGATTAACACTAAAAATAGAAAAATAAAATAAAGAAAATTCTAACTAAAGTAAAACAACTAAGAAAAATAAATGGCTAGGCTCCTACCTTGGATTTTTCAAAATCCCCGTATGTGTCCCTGGTAACAGCGCCGAAAAGTTTGGTGTGCGTGTGGTATATATAAAAAATATGGCAATATTATCACTACCTTTTTAGTAGTTAAGCTTCTTAAATTTATAAATGCGATTTACTTGACGACTACTATTTCACCACATAACACGGGCAAGTATACCAATCGTGGGACAGTATAGTAGTGGTAAGTTGAATGAGGATCGTTGAATGATACAATGGGAAATGAGCTCTCTAGGTACTGAGTCCGATATCATCATCTAGCCAGATCTAATTTTAAGCTAAGTTATTTAAATCTAAAGAAAGAAAAATAAAAGACTAATAAAATGGAGTTTTTATGTAATGTATATTAAAGTTAATATTACTTGAGAGAACGTACAAGTGGTTGATGAAAGTGAAGTGATTATTTATAAGTGTTCTTAAGATTATTTATTAGCAGTCAACTAGACCTCCTCTCAGCCTAAAATATAGTATCACACTATTCCAGGAGATCGCCCTTGAGATACGAACCCCGGGGAACTGTGATGCTAGTAAACAAATGTAGTGGTGTAATGCCACTTAGTTGTAGGGCTCCTTGGTCGGGAAACTGTTACACTCGACACGCCGTCATGAACCAGCAGGGAAACAACCCTGCGTGCCAGATTATTTTATTATGAATATTATCATTTAAGGGACTAAGACACGTCTCTTCAACACACCGCTCTCGCACATGCGCATAAGTTGTAAACAGAGCCAAGTCCACCAACACGTACTTTGGCTTCCGTGAGGTGACAAAATATTATCAACCCCCTTCCCAACCAGATACTTTCAGCCCGCACATACATGGTTAGCCGGATATGCTTACATATACATAAGGACCCCGAATGTATCATGTAGCATGGGGCGCGAGTCACCCGAAGGATCATGCATCGTCCCCCAACCGGGTGTCACAAGTCTAATTGATGAGATTTCGACTCCTCAAATGGTCTGTAATACGTAGAGCACCCTTGTTCAAAAAGGTTAATAAAGTCATTAACCAACCCACCAAAGGTTTGTTGCTTCCCAAATAAGTATAAGAGTTTAGCCAAGCATGGCTTTAATGATTTGCTTGAGAGAAAGAGAAGAATTCATAGACAAAAACTTGCAAAATCTTACTTAAGTTAATGTTCTTATAAACTTGATTACAAAACGTAAAAACGCCAAATGACTCAAAAAACTACAAGAGAGGGAGAAGAATTAAGCATGGAAGAATAGGAATGGAGGTCTGCTTTTATAGGCAAATTCGGGACTTCGACACGGGTCGTTCTTATCAGCGGGTCGTCAAAGAATTTTCCATCAGATTGGAACGGGGTCGTGTTGTCAGTTGGCACGGGCCGTGCTTGTCAAACGTCAGTGGCACGAGGTCGTGTCTACCAGTAGCTGAGTCAGCCTGATGTGTTGCAAACACATCTTATTTTCCAAGTCTTTTGTATAGTTATTTGAGTCAGTTTGTGTTTGTTTTAGTTGCTTTTAGTTTAGTTTGGTATTTTGAGTCTTTGTTTATGTTTTTACTAAGTTTTGTAGGTGTTAGATCAAATCTTGAGGCCACGAAAGAAGCAGAGATGATTTAACAAGAAAAGGGAAAGAGGAGCCGAACAAGCAGTCTCAGGCGTATCGCCTGGGACCTGATGACCCGTACGCGATACGCGTAGAGGCAGGGGGTCAACGAAGGTCTTAAGTCGGTTTGACCGACTAAATTGTCGTGTAATGAGGAGTAGGCGTATCGCCTAGCAAGAGTACACCTCCAAGCGATACGCTTGGAGGTCTAAAACCCGCAAAAAGAGCAAGATTGATATATATTCGAGTTTTACAGTTCCATTAGGGGATTAAGACTTCCCGACGGAAAGAGAGGTTTCCAGAGGCGATTTCAGAGACTGTGAGAGGCTGGCATCAAGAGGGATCGATCGGGGACTTCAAGCTTTCATCAATTTCACACCCGGTTTCACCTTTATCTTTTGTTTTCTTGTTTGCACTTATTCAAAACTATGTTTACTGTTGAGATCTCAGAGTTTATTTGTGTTCTTGCTGTGACCATGGTGGTTGGCTAAGTAATTCGCCACCACCTAAACCATTATGACAATTATTTAACGTTTATGACTTCAATTCGGTTTCTAGCTATTTGATTGATGTTTGATGATCTTTTCAATTCCATTAATTTTCTGTGGTGATGCGTTTGTATGCTTGATTTAGACTTCTAGTTGTTAATTGATCCTTGCTTTGCTTGCGGATGTCTTCCGGTTTGGGTAAAGTAGTTATCTTGTAGGTTATACTTGCAATTTAATGTGATTGATCCATTGTGGTCATAGGGTTAGTTGATAGTTGGTTATTTGAATCTTGTGTGTTGCTAGCTAAATAGACTTAAAAGGGTGATAGCTATTGGGTAGTCGGGTTGGTCAATTGCTTAGGATCGAATTGTCCCAAAAGGAAATTCCCTATGTTAGTTTTCTAGCTTGTTATTCCAAGTCATTATAGGTAGTTATTGGTAGCTCCTGCTAGCTTAAGGTACCCGAGATTAGGTTCAGAGGTGATTAAGTTTAGTTGAAGTAGGAAGTACCCACAAGGTGAACTCTTGTCCGAGCGTAGGATTATCTGTTAGGAAGGACTTAAAAGGTGAACTAAACGCCATCAGGATAGCTAGAACCGAGTTGAGTTGTGAGTGTTGAATAGGAGTCTAGGTTTAGGTGGTGTCCCTTTCGCATCTGATTTTTTCCGAAGTTTCCTGCTTTTGTCTATTAGTCATTCGTTAGTTAGTTAAGTTTATTCTTAAAATCCAAAAACCAATTCGAATTTCTCATTAATTTCCATTTCGTAGGTCCTAGGTTAATTTCGTCTATAGAGTGTCTCTAGGGTTCGATATTCCCGGTCTTGCCTTAGCTTTACTATAATCCGACAGGTACACTTGCCTTAGGGTTCGGTTTAGTTTATGAATTTTCGGTAAAATTAGGTGTGTCTAGGTCTAGGTTTAGGTTTAGGTTTTAAGAGTATTTTTAGAGTCGTTCCGAACACATCAAGTTTTTGGCGCCGTTGCCGGGGACACTTGGCAATAGCAAGATTAACGAAGGTCGTTATTAGGAAATTTCGAGTCTTTTAGGGTTTTTCCGTGTCTAGAGTCTTAGGATTTTCTAATTTCGAGTCTAGATTTTTAGGATTCTATTTTTTCTAATTATTATTTTTATCTTTCTTTCGTTTTATGCCACACACCCGTTCGCACAGTCCATCTGAGCTTACACCATTTTCTGATCCTGACAAGGACATTTATGAACGGTTCCGCGTGCTTCGCGCGGAACTCGAGCCGTTCATCCTCTCCACCACTCATTCGAAACCATCCACTTCTCCCACACACGTCTCACGCGACACCAAATCCATCCCATTTCCTGATCTGACCACCATGGCGGCCCGTCGCACCGTCCACGAGCAGGCCAGCGCCGGCATTAACGACGCTCGGTTTGCCATCGCTCAACCCAAAATCGCCAACACCAATAATTGGCAAGTTCCGTCTAACGTCATCAACGCGCTCACCAATTCCATTCAGTTCCACGGACATGAAGATGAAGATGCACCGACGCATATCTCGCGCTTTATTCAAATCTGCAACACGTTCGGACTCACGGGAGTCGCGAACGATATCATTTATCTGCGCTTGTTTCCATTCTCCCCTACCTCTCGAGCCGCCGAGTGGCTCGAGACGTGTCACACCCCGGTCAACGGATTTGGGTGTGAGCGAGATGGAATAATAGTCGCAGATATACAGAACAACTTCTACTAAATTCAAACGTCATTTAAAACATAACACCATTTATGTTGCAGCGGAAAGTTGTGGTGAAATGATAATGTCTTACATTTGAATAAAAGTCTTGGATTGATATTGAAATCATAAATCAGTTTATTTAAGATAGGTCGGGACTACAACTCCGGTGAAGCAGGGTGGAAAGTTACAGTGAAGCCCCATTTGCACGTCTTTCATGATAAGCTTAGATACCTGAGAAATCATGAGTTTAAAAGGTCAACATAAAGTTGGTGAGGTTCACAGGTTTATGATTCTATGGTAAGTTTGTAAAAACAGTTTACAGTATGTTGGAATAACAGTTTACAGTATGTTGGAATAACAGTTTACGGTATACTTAAATGTTACGTTGGTTTACTGTCGTGGTTGTAAGATCCTCCCATGAACCTCAAATTCGAATACTAACGGATTACCCACTCATGGTATTCTATCCCAAGAATACCGAACAGGCAAGATAACTGACGTGTACCCCTTGACAATGTACGAAGTCAGGATTGGAGCTACCAATCTGGGCAGGGTTGTCAACCCAAATAGATCTATTCACTAGTTATCGTTTCGAGCCGAACTAATCGAATTCAATTAATAGTGGGATTTCAGTTGTACTAACGTTTACAACGATAAAGTACGAGTTGTTTGGGATACGGAATGGAACATGTAGTCAAACGGCTAACATGTAAACCATAACATTAAGTAAAAAGCATTTTATCAGTTCATGATTTCTCCCCCATAAGTGTAAAACAGTTGTAAAGAAAAGGGGTCGTGAAACTCACTTGATTCAGTGATGATGATGGATTGCCGAGTGGCAACTAGCAAGTAACGTCCTAATAAAACATAAGACAACATGCATAAGGGTCCACTTAATCATTTGAGTAATGAACGTTACCCAAATGATACCGGTCAAGTCTTGACGTATAATCCCGTTTGTAGCGTTTGAAAACCCGTTAGTTAATCAGTTTAAAATCAGTAAATGCTAATGTTCACGTATGAAAGCATTTATGTAATTTGAATACAAGAATTGAACATGTGATCACGTATCATGAAGGCCAGTTCAATCAAGTCTTGAATATTGTTTTAAATAATAATGTTTATTATTATTTTTAAGTTCGTTCGATCGATTGAATATTTAATCGCGTTAAGTTATAATATATATAACTAGAGTTGATAATTATTATCGAAATAATTATTCTAACTTGTCGAAATAATTTTATTAAATTATTACAAGTTAAATGATTTAACATAAGTAGGTAAATATTAAAAGTTATTTTAATATTTAAACTCATGTTATGAAAATTAGGGTTTTGAGTTTATATAAATTTAATTATCACTATAATAGTTATATTTACAAACCAAAATGATTTTAACTCAAATTAGGGTTTCAAAAATTCATAAGGATAATTATTCGTTGAAAATAATTATTTACGATTCGTTACGTCGTAAAACGTTTTAAATCGTTTAAAGATTTCGTTTCAAGTCAAAATGTTTAAAAATAAACATTTGGTCCGGTTAAAACGTTTTGATTATTTTGATTTATTTAAAAAAAAATCAAAAATATGTTTTTCATAGTTTCTATAAGTCTTTTGATTTTATTTTTATAAAATCATTTCTAAATAAATTTATTTATCAAATAAAGTTAGGGTTTTTAAATTAAAGACTTTTATAGAAATTTTTACCAACCTAAAATGTCTTCCTTTTTTTATAAAATCCAAGGTTTTATACTTTTTGTCAATAGTCCAAAAATATGATATTTTATCATTTTTGAACATAAAATATATCTATGTATATTTTATCCATTTTATTTTCACAAAATCTAAAACAAGCATTTAAGTCTTGTATTTTTAGAATTTATATTTTTATAAAATGTGATCATTTTATATAATAACCTCCATGATGAGATTATATGGTTTTGATTATCAAAGTAATTTTTATAAAATTACCAACATTGTTATTAAACCATAATAATTTATTTAAAATGTTTTAAGCATGATTTTATGTCCAAAATCATCGTTAACACATCCTAATGTCCATATTAGTCTAAGTGTGTCACTAACACCATATTTAGTCCATGATAATTGTTTTTAGCATATATCAATCCATAAACAAGATGATTAACAACTAAAATCACAATTATCAATTCTAGTCACTTATAATTTACTAAATCATGATAATAACAATTATTAATCATGGAACATATGTAAATTAACATAAACATCAAAAGATCAATTTAAATTATTAAACTAGTAAGTTTAAATTTAAGTTTTTAACGGGTTAGTTGTCAAGACTCGTGGATCATTTGGGACGGTTTAAAACGATACAAAGATAGCAACCGGTTTAAAGGACTCACAAAGGAGATGGGTTAAACTGAGAGAAAAATGGAGAAAGGTGTCGGGTTGTTGCGGTGGTGCTCGGTGGTTCTCGGCTGTGGCTCACAGCAGCGACACGGCGAAGCTTAGTAGCGGTTCCAAGCAGCGGAAACAGGTGAACAGCAGCGGCAGCAGCAGGATGGCGGTGGTTGTTTCCGAGAACAAGGAAGGAAAAAGGGAAGGTGGTGGCTATAGACATCAGCCACGCAGCAGCAGACTGGCGGAGCAGCAGCAGCTATTTCCGACGGTCGCATTGCCGCTCCGGCGGCAGCAGTGGTCGAAGGTGGTTGTGGCAGCAGCCGGCGGTCGCAGTGGCGACAAGAAATAGCAGCAGCTCAGCAGAGGTGGCGGCTAAGTGGTGGTCTTGGGTGGCTCGCGGTGCTCGGCAGTAGCTCTGTCCACAGCCCAGCGGCACAGCAGCAGCTGGTGCGGGTGGTGGTGAGCGGCTCCGGTACGTCAGCAGCAGCAGGAACACGGTGGCGGCTTTGCGGGTGGTTCACAGCTACTGTACAGCAGCGGCAGCTCACTGTAGTAGCAGTTTCGATCAGCAGCATCAGCGGCGGTGGAGCACTACAGCAGCAGCCCCAGCGGTGGTAGCCGCTAGTGGGGCAGTGGCGGTGGTGGTTGTTGCGCTCAAGGGGAAGAAGAAGAGGAGAGGAAAGGTGGCGGCACCCGGTGGTGGTGGCAGGAGTGGTTTTCTTCGGCAGAAAAGATAGAAGAAGAGGGAGGGTGACGGTGGTTATTGGCGGTGGTTTGTGAGGCTACCGAGAGAAAAGGGAAAAGAGGGGAGGAGATGGTGGTGATGCTCTAAGGTGGTGGTTGATGGCAGTGGTGGTGGGCTGTGATGCTCTTCACGCAGGAAGGGAAAGAAAAAGAAGAAGAGAAGGGGAGGGTGAGAGCCGACGGTTGTGAGGGAGGAAGAAAAGAGAGTGAGGGGCTTGCATCTAGGTATTGTGTGTGTGTAAGAAAAGTTGGTGGTAAGGAGAGTGTGCAAGTCACCTCTAAGGTACAATAACACTATTGGTGATGATTTGCTAGAGGTAGGGTGGTAGGAGGAGAGGTGTTCATGTTAATCATCACAAATCATCAACACATTTACTAGTTAGTTTTTTTTTATAAAAAATCTAATGTGTAGGTGAAAGTTTTATAAAACTTGTTGTGTGTAAAAGAAAAAGTCTCTAAGTATAATGAAAGTTTATAAAACATATAAATGTTTGAGGTAAAATAATCCACAACTTTCATAAGTAAACGTTGTATACAATTTTATACAAGTTCATGACAAATTTTTATAGAAATTATAAGTGGAAATCAATTTTTATAAAAATTATTGTAAGTTGATGGGTTTAAATTATAAAAATAACCCATTGGGCTTTCGACTTTAAATTGGGCCAAATCATTTAAAAGAAAACGAAATTGGGCCGGTTCATCGGTTATGGGCCGTACGGGCCCAAACGGGACGCCGGTTCGTGGCCCGGGCCCGTTATGCATCGGTTGAGGTTACGCGTCGTCACGATTGTTCAGATTATCAAGTTTGAGTAACGGGTCAAGGTTTTGGGCTCGGTTTTGTTGTTTTAGGCTTATTGGGCCTATTGGGCCAAGTCGGCCCAATTGGGGTTTGGCTTAAGTCTTGACAACGATTTCAGTTCGTGATGTTTTTATTTCATAAAAACAGTTGTTTAAGTTGATTATAAGAGTTTTTCAGAAATCAGTTATGTTTCTCAGTTTTTTTTCCACAGGTTACAGTTAACGTTTTCAGTTTTGTCAGTTCGTAACAGTTTTAAGCTCGACCGTCCAGATTGTTTAAAACCGAATAGTTCTAAACATATGATCGCTTATCAGTTTTTTTGTGTCGGTTATATAAACGTACGACACCAGTTCCAGTTCTAGATATATATAAAAATACCATCGTATATTTATTTTTCTTGTTATTGAAATTCCATGATTAATCTATGGAATCTCTATGCATTTTATGGGTATACGTTTCAAGTACAAATGCGGGATTAGGTTTACGTCATCAGTTAATAGTTAGGCACAGTAATTAATAGTTTAAACAGTAATCAGATCAGTTTATGCACATAAATACTTAACTAAAAGTCAAAGTACAGAGGTTTGACCTAGGTTTTCGGACAAGGTGTCACAAGACGATTCCGCCTAACTCGATCGCCACCTGGGACGATCTGAAGTTAAAATTCCTGAAGAAGTATCATCCTCCAGCCAAGGCTGCACGTACTCGGGAGGAAATCCATTCCTTCAAGATGGACCCCGATGAGCCTTATTCGGTCGCATACGAGCGATTCAATACCCTTCTGAGCAAATGTCCACAACACGGGTTGACAGACTGGGCGATCATAGAAAAGTTCTACAATGGACTTCCTTATTCTGTTCAGAAGGAGTTCAATATTTCGGCTGGAGGTCATATGATGGAAAAGCTCACTGTGGATGAATGAAAATCACTATTTGAGAGCTTTGCACTTGCTGAACAGCAAACACCCGGAGGTCGGAGAGCCACCTTGGCCCCGACTAGATCACTCGCACCTTCTACATCTACCCGGAGTGTCAGTCACATTGGCTCAGAGACCATGATGGTTTTTTTTATCTCTTTATAGGTGGGCACGGCCTTGCTAAAGTCAACAAATCCGGAACTTGATGGTTTTTTTTTTTATCTCTTTAAGTCCGTTTTTAGCTTCTTTTGTGATTTTGACTTTATTTAACCTGAAAAACTAAAAAGGAGACAAAATGGCTTTGTTTTGTCATTAGTTAACCAGAATTTACGGAGGATATTTGATAGCAAAATATGTATAATTTATGCATATCAATGCTTGACTAAATTCTTACACTTACTTGGGGAAAACAAGTCTTTGGAGGGTTGGTAAAAATGGGTTTATGAACTTACATTAAGGTAAGTACAAATGACTTGGTGAAAACTCTTTCTATTGAAAGTGTATTTTTAGCTCTTCTGAATAAACGTGCCTTACGTATAATAGACCTTTTGAGGAGTCGAAATGTTATCAGTCAGAATTGTGACACCCGACTGGGGGTCGATGCATGATCCTAACAGTGACTCGCACCCCATGCAAAGCAATACGTTCGTGAGTTTTATGTCTACGTAAATAAACACAACTTTTACGCTAACTACAGCCTGAAGGTATTGGTTGGGATAAGGGTTAGTAATATTTTGTCACTTCGGGGAAGCCAGTGAGATACGTGATAGTGAACTTGACTCTTGTTACGACCGCCCATATTTACGCGAAAGCGTCGTATAGAGGAGACGAATCTTAGTCCCTTATAAAAATGTTTTTCATAATAAAATAAGTTGATGCATGGGTTGTTCCCCTGCTGGTTCATGACAACGTATTCGAGTGTAACGGCACCGATGACCCATCGGGCCCTACAACTATATTGCATTTACGCTTACTTTCTTGATTACTCCGGGGGGGGGGGGGGTCCTCTCCAGATCTTTACGAGGAGATCGAGAGGAAAACGAGACAGGATTCCAGACTGAAAAGAGGTCCTCCTCATCTGAAGAGTATTAACTTAAGGAAAGTTATACGTAAAAAACTTATTAACCTCGTCATTGTTAAGTCCCCCAAGTAATATTATCTTCGACTGAATACACTAAAACTCCATCTTTATTATTTTTATTTCATCTCTCTCTCTCTCTCTCTCTATATATATATATATATATATATATATATATATTGTGACATTATGTCCCTTCAGGTGGAACCTGAGCCTTAAAAACGGATAAAAACTGATAAACCAGCGAACCGGGAGTTGCGTATATAGGCGTAATATGTCAATTAAGGTATTAGAAGAGTCTAGTAGCTTTAAAACACTTCACAAACATCACACACAAGTCGGAGTCTCGAAACATTGGTGAAAAACTGAACTCTGCTAAGTATCATGAATTATGTGCAAACTGATATGTGAATTTAATTGTATGATCGTAAATCGTTATGTGGCAAGTTGATACTTGATTTTATTGGATTTGATGTGATAAAAATGTTGGTGAATTGAAAATGGGAGAAAACCGTGACAAAAAACGCGAAAAACGGACAAACGGGATTGCGGTCGACAAAAGTCAACAGGGCTGCCAGATGGGGAGCTCTAGGCGTATCGCCTAGAGCAACCCAAGGCCCTAGGCGATACGCCTAAAACCTACTTTTTAGCAAAACCCTAATTTTTGCCTATTTAAGCATCATTAGCCACCACCATTCATTCCCATCAGCTCCCAACGAATTCTCTACCTCATTTACGTCCCATATCATCGTCATACTCGTTCACCTTCAAGATTTAAGCTTTATAACAAGAATTAAGCCCAGATTGCATCCCTTATCATCCTACATCATTTAGTAAGTGATTTCTTGTGTTTTTCTTGTGTTTAAGATGTCAAGATCCAAGTTATCTTTATGATGGATCTAGGTCTGATCTATTATTGTTTAATGATATCAAGTGTAGATCTAGTGTTCTTAATAAAAAAAAGATTGCATCTTTTGATGAAAAATATGGATTTTATGCATGATGTTGTGATATGAGCTAGATCTAGGGTTTTTCATGGAAAATCATACATGCATGTGGATAAAGGTTGATGATTTGTGCTAGATCTATCTTGTGATGACTAGATAATGATAGATCTAGGGTTGATGTGCAATAAAGTGGTTGACTTTACGTGAGATCTATGATGAAAACATGATTTCGGTTTCCATGCATGCAAGATCTTGAATAAAGGCATATTATTAGTGTTAGATCTACTATGTGAGTATGTAATCTATGTTATTGGATGCATGATGATGTATAAAGTTGTGAACTTGGCAATCAATAGTATGCGGATGAATTTATAAAAATTATTTACATGAAAATAGGATGAAAATGGCCTACTAGGGCAAGTTAGCTTACATGCATGTGGTTAGGTCTGTGACATGGTTTGATATATGCTAAATGATGATCTATGTGATTAGCATGAGATGATATTGTTGTGTAAGCGTTGATTTAGCCTACATGTGATAAATATATATTTAGCGGTAAATTAATAAATTAGAATAATGCATGATTGTAAGCATGAGGTTACTTGGCCATGTGTTTGCATGTCATAAGTCAAATTGATTATGAGTTATACGGTTGTGCAAGTCCTAAGTCTCCTACCTCGGTGGGAATGACAAGACTTTGTGCGGTTGCCCCGTCAATTGTACATCGTATACGCGGGATAATGTCATAAGTAATTGTGACACGTTATGTTTATCATCGTACAATGTGTTATATGTGTGATACGTGTTACGTTAAGTGTAGAAAACCTAAATTAATCACCAATGTATATTCGAGTCCACTTGTCTAAATCCAACGCGTTGTCGGGCAGTTGGTCAATCTTAGTGAACACTCACACCGTTATGTGTCATAGGTGAAGTCTAGGAAGATTCACCGTCAGTTGTTCAAGCATTGAATATTGGATTACTTAATTGCACCCTAAGGTGAGTTCATGGACCCACTTTTTACTGTTTTACTTTTAGGGGAGAAGACATGCGGTAAAGTTTACGTATTCATTAACACTCTTTTGATTAATATGCTATATTGTGACCATAGCGAGTTTCAATTTGCCAAATCATAAAGTCCTTCTACATTGTACCATGAATATCGGTTTGAACGGGGAAATATTTAGTAGATCTACTGGGTCTGACAAGCCCTGCCCAGGCTAGTCGCTCTAGCCCAACTCGCCTTCTAGGAGTGAAGATGGGTATCATATTGTCCTAAGGTTTTCACTCATTGCTAGGCAAAGGCATGAGGGGGAAGGCACTTTCATTCAGTCAAGTAATGGGTACGAGGCGCTTTTGGATTAGGTCTGGTTGAGACTAATCGGGTAACTTACGGTTTTGATAAATGATTATCCAACTGTTTCATTTAAACTCTGTGAACTCACCAACCTCGTGTTGACGTGTTTTAGCATGTTTCTTCTCAGGTCCTTAGGAGCACGCTAATGAGCGCGTTTACAGTTTTGATAGATGATTATCCAACTGTTTCATTTAAACTTTGTGAACTCACCAACCTCGTGTTAACGCGTTTTAGCATGTTTCTTCTCAGGTCCTTAGGAGCACGCTAAGGTGCACGTTTAGGGAATCATGGTTCATTCATAACTCTGCATGTTTGGTTAAACATTCAAACTATTAGGTGTCGTGTGCATTAAACTTTTGAAACCTATTATGTTATTTTACGCTTCCGCAAACGTTAAGAAGTTTGTTAAAACTTTTGGATTGCAAAACTTGGGTTTTCAAATATTCAAACTTGCATGTAGTATGTTCAGTGTGTCTGATAACTTGGATCCTGGCATGTCACTCCTCCATTTGCGGTGATACTCCGCAGGTGGATTTTGGGGTGTGACGTATATCTTATATTAAAACTCATTCCCTTTCAAAGAAATATATATTGTGGTCAGGTTTTCTACAAAGGCAAGGTATCAAAAGGCTCCCTTTCTCTTGTACCCATGGACGACCTTGGAATCTTATCCATACTATATTGATCCACGATGGGTGCACTTGCCCATGAATGTGGTGAAAGAGTATTGTTTTAAGATCTCGTGTGTTTTAAATTTAAAAGCTTATGCACTAAAGGTGTCACTAAAATTGCCATATTTTTATATACACCACACGCACGCAAAAATGTGACCATTTCTACTATATGGTCACGTTAATTACTGTAAGCGTGGCCATTTCGTGTAATTTGCGATTTCGTTTTCATTTTTTTTTTTTGTAAATAAAACCAACAAGTTGGTGACCCGCCCGCGCTTCGCGGCGGGCCACTCAGTTACCGTCAGTTTAAATAAGAAACATTTTAACGTGGCCGATCAATGTATAAAACTATAAAAAAAAAGTCGTGGCCAAGCTCGGAAGCTCTAAAAGTATACTAAAAAAACTAAATTAGAAAAGTTAAGGAGTATACAACGTAAAAATCTAAAATTTTGGTGGTCAAAGTGTAAAAGTTTAAAAATTATACTAAAAAATAAAAGTAGAAAAGTTAAAGTCGTATATAATACGTAAAAGTCTAAAAGTTTTGTGGTCAAAGTATAAAACCATAAAAAAATCGTCCCCAAAGTTGAGAATATACTAAAAGCGAAAATAGAAAAGTTAAAGGGTACAAAACGTAAAAGTCTAAAAGTTTCGTGGTAAGACTATAAAACTATATTAAGTATACTAAAAACGAAAGTAGAAAAGTTAAGGGCATAAATGTAATATCCGTATTTTTCAAAAACCCGAAAACTCAACCCACATCAAGATCCAAGGTTTAAGCCCAATTCTCAACACCATAAATGGTAGATTAATCTCTTCCATATGATAGTACTCTGAAAATGGTGAACGTGGGCGAAAACCATGTGCAAAACCGAGTTATAACGAAGCGGGAATCGCGAAAACAAGTTTGGTGTTATTGTTGATTGCAAAGACGCGATTTTCCTTCTAAACTCATCCCACATCGCCCATTATACTATTTTTTTCCTTCATTTCACACCTATAAATACCCTCCCTTGATGCCTAATAGCTTGTAACTCCTAGTTTGAGTATAAACAAATGGAATAACCAATTTTTGGCGGTTCCACAACTACAATACCCCTTTGGGTGTCGTGCTTAGTAGTTTTTATGCTCTCAGCGAAGAGGTGCTGCCTTTCAAGCTCGTCTCATTTGAAAAGCTTCTTTGAAGGTAATTCTTCTTCTTTTTCTTTCTTTGTTTCTTTTCTTTCCTTCCTTTCGTTATTCGTTTATTTATCGTTTTGTTAGTTTAATTAGTTTAGTTTAGGTTCTTAGTTAGGTGCTTTAGGCTCGTTTAGGTAGCCTTGCTAAGGCTCGTTCTTAGAACGCCTAGCATTTCTAAGGCTTGTCCTTTAGACGGCCTAACTTTGTAAAGGCACGTCATTAGGACGTGTTGCCTTGCTTAGGCCGATTTAGGCTTGCTGTAGCCTTGTAGAGGCTCGCTAGGCCCAACGAGTCTAACCCATCATGTCCAATTTCATCTAAATTCCTCTAATCCAAAAGTCAACATTTTTATGCATAAACAAATTGGGGATTAAGGCTGGTTTTTCGCAAATCAACAATTAAACTAATTCTCAATCATTATAATATGTAATTCAAGCTGTGAACATAAACTCATTTTTAAGAATTTCAAATAAACTTAGAAATCGCTCTCTGTTTAACAACATATTTAGTGATGGTACTTGAGACGCGAATGACATGTAGTAACTGGAAGGGTGAAAACACCGGTAGTTGGGGTCTCTGTCAAAGGATAAGTGTTCGCATAAATCCCATAGTCGGACTTGGGTGCTTACCTGGGATGCCCCGATGAGAGTGTCATAACCTATTAGGCCAAAGCATGTCTAGTAACGTTTAAGGTACTATTACTCTTAAAAGTTAACATGTTTTCGAACTTCGATTTATAACATTGAAACCCATTCCCCAAATGCATAAGAGCTTAGAATCTCATATTCCAATATTCATGTCGTCCCCTTCTATTCTTTTAGGATGAATCTTCGGGACTAATCCTTTCACCTTCACTTTTCGCTTCGTGGACTTAACTTTTAATCCAAGTGAGTAATCCTTGCCCCTTTTCTCATTTTCTCATTTTTGGGGTTGCAACATGTATCCTATTTCAAAGTGTTGTCTTTCAAGTTTATCATTTACCATGCGTATGTGATCTGTGTGTGAATTATGTGTTATGTGACTTCTAGCATGATTTGTCAATATGTGATTTTCAAAGGATTTCATGTTTATCAAAGGTTTTCATGTTTATCATTGGATGTTAAGTATGTCATGGTTGTAATGTTTGTCATGTCTTTCATTTGGCATAAACATTAACGTAAGGCCTGGGGTAACAAAGGTAGATCTATCGGTTGACAACCCACTCAACTTGACCGGTTTGGCATTGGGTGTTTGGAGCCTATTTCATTGTTTCATATAGTCTAACCTGCGAGGTTAGGGAATCTATCATATGTCATTGAGGTTTGTTTATGCCTAGTCTTTCATGTTGTCATTTATTACCAACAATTTTGGTCATGCCTAGTCTTTCATGTTGTCAATATCTTCTAGCATGTTATATTTCACTTATTCTATCATTAGACACGTAACGCATGTTTTTCAAATATATGTTATGTATCAAACTTGTGGTTACTCACCAACTATTTATAGTTGACCCCCTTTATTTTATACATGTTGCAGGCTATGATGTTGATGTTTCAAGATGCTATCACATAGGGCTTTTGAACCTAGTTTAATAAATAAATTGTATTTGTTATTAATATGTGATGTATTGTTTTATTTTTCAATGCTATCAATAAAATTTATTATTTAACTATTGTCACTAAATTAGTTGTCATGAGCTTATGGGCAATCTAATCATGCCCCGACGTTTCCGCCGTCGGTTGGGGTGTGACAATAAAACGTAAAATTCTAAAACTTTCGTGGTAAAGTATAAAACTATAAAAAAAATGTGACCAAAGATAAAAACCTTAAACTTATCATTTATGACCAAAGATAAAAACACTAAAGTTTACGTGGCCGAAGTTAAAATACAAAAAGTGACCAAAGTTAAACACACTAAAATTTACGTGACCAAAATTAAAATACAAAAACTTTTTGTGGCCAAATTAAAAATATACTAAACTCTACTGTTTGTTTTCAATTCCTAATGTAATATTATAAATAAGCATGAGAAAACATAAAAACCAAATTATATTAACAATAACAACTCCATATCCATACATAAGTTCAATTTAAATACTAAAGAAATATTTCTAATCAAAAGTCGTCTACAACAGGACATGCATCATTACAGACTTCTAGCCCTTGATCATAGGCAATAGTTTGGAATCAAGACCATCTTGTTAATGTTAAGGAGTTAATGATCCAACAACTACAATCTACAATAGCTTGGAAATAAAACCCTATTGAAAATGACATGTATTATCACAAACTAGAGTAATAAATCAGATGCAAATAATAAAAATACTAATAATCATGTAATTATTTACGCCACTTATGGTCCAAACAGATTCAATTCGAGAAAATACTTGCATAAAAGACATAGGTCAAGCAAACGATTGTGTAGATTTTCTTATTCAAGAAAAACTACGAAGCAAACATAGATTCATACCAGAAACGTCTTTTTTCTTAAGTTGAGCAACAATCATATCATTTAATCTCACCTGCATAATAATCAAACAATCAAATGAAAATACTACCACAATTAAGCAAAGAAAGTTATAATAATCAAACAATCAAATGAAAATACTACCAATTAGGCAAAGAAAGTTATCCACTTTTTTTTTTTGAAATGCTCTATAATTTTGAAAACCAAATCAATTAGTACAGAGAAATTCAATCCATCAGCTGCCAACACTTTCATGATATTAACACCTAATGTCACACCAGGACCTGATATTAACACATACGGAGTATGACCGCGAGGCATCTGAAAAATCAGGACCTGAGTCGTTAGGCATACTAAACCATGCAAGAAACAGTTTCTAACACATACAGAAGCGTAAATAAAGATAAGTAAATATGTGGCGCAAAACATGCGCCCGAAGCCATACGGAAAGAAAAACCATTAATGATTTAAAACCCGTTTATTGACCCAGTGAAATGCATGTCGCCTAATTGTGCTTCGTACCTAGATATATTTGACAGACATACTATGTGTTGACGCATAAAGGCTGGTGAGTTCATAAAGATATTGATGCGCGTTTATGGTGGCGGTGAAATCAAAATGTATAGTCGCACGATCAGGTTTTAAATTTCTAATAGCCTAACATTACCTAGACCAACCACATACGCAATATAGGCAAGTGTACCTATCGCTAAGTAATATAGTCTAATTGGCAAGTACAGGGGTCAAACCACAGAGACACCAATCTCCTACTCAAACTAATCTATCTCTGGCCTAACTAGCCTAACCTAACTAACTAAACTTATCAAGTGGTTATTGAATTGGAGGATATCAAACCTAATTACTAAGGGTAGCTATAACGATAAGTCAAATATAATAAAAGGCATCATCTAGGATTCAAATCATCTTAACTTCATCAACTCTATGGAATGATCTGCTATGCTAACTGTTCTAATGGACCTAGGACTCGCTAAAGTTCCTAAGTCTAGGAAATTGGTCATGTTCTACCTGCTAAGATAGGCACAAGTCAACAGCCTATAAAGCTCCAACAGCCATGATAAAGTACCCACTCATCCTATTGCCTCACTAAAGATAACGGAAACATGACCTAAGACCTAGGATCATAGACTAATCATATTCTGACTAACCAAGATGGCAAGACTAACATCCAAACACATGACCTAGAACTGCAAATTACCTATATGAATGCTAAACCCTATATCCAAGACCAGGAGGATAAAACATACACACATCCAATCAAACAATCTTGTTAACAAGCTACCTATGCTACCGAGTCATCTAAATCAACCTAGCCTTGCTAAAGGACTAGACTCAATCACAAGTCGCTAAATATATGACTTAAAGAGAAAAACCTAAAACCCTAAACATGGACATGCACTCCCATATCATCAAGTACTAAGCTACCAATCAACAGATTCATCATAAGCATACATAACAAACGTCAATCACATGCAAGAAACATTTAACTTTACTAAAAATATCATGTGAATAAGCAATCATCAAACCATAAGAGTCAAATCAGTCAAAAGTCATCCAAACCTAGATGACATACAAAACTAGCCTATCATACTAAAATGTAAACAAGATCCAGAAGTGAACATGACTGGAAAAACAGAATGTAAATGTAAATAATTGCAAACCAAACAATCGATGCGTAGTAGCATCGATTGGACCTTGAATCCTTGCTTCCTATCCTTCTCGAATGCTCCCAAGCTCTTCCTTCTGTGTTCTACAGCTGTAACAGGTCATTTCTGGAGCGGAATGACCGACCTCAGCCGTCTCTAGTCGTTCCTAAACATCACGTTGTATTTATAGGCCCGAAATAGGGTTTTTCGTCGATTAGGGTCGTCACGGGCCGTTACGTGGTCATGGGCCATTACAGGGCATGCTTGTCTTTTTTAGCAATAACCTTGAAACGTTCACAACTTCTTCGTTATAACTCGGAATTGACCCCCATTTTCGCCTACGTTCATCATTTTCCATACTCTATCATCTCAATTAGGTTTCACATCATCATGAGGCTGGAAAATAATATATCAGATTCTAAATATCTAAACTGAACGTTCTGGTTTTCGCCCGATTCTTCGTATCTTTTCTGTTTCCCACCGTTTTTCCTCCAAATCTTTATCAAGGCTTGTAGAAACACAATATAACATACTTTAAGTATCTAAGCCTCATATTCATTCAAAAACATATAGAATGTCAGGAATTATTGCCAGAAATGATGTGCAATTACAAGCACATCAAATATCCTCACACTTAGACATTGCTCGTCCCTGATCAATCCCTATTCAAAATTAGATTTCAATAATTTCTGAACATATAAATATCTCATGCACTAATACAAAGAAAATTTAACACATAGATATATACTGCATTGAACTACCAAGTCTATAAGAATTTACCGCAGTACTAAGATTGAGTTATAAGTTATTTAAAATCACATGTAGTATTAACCAAGTTAGCAAGCCGTAGCATTATATTACACAACTCACTCCACTTACCATGTCACTCGACTCTCAGGATTATCTTTTTAGTGAACACTCAAAGTCAAGTATGTCTAAGCGTATTCTTGGGTTTAAATATCGATCATGCTACCGAGTCTGTTATGGGATCTGACCAAAGAATGAGGGGAGCAATTCAAACATTGCTCCAAAATACAGGTGTATGAGTTACCACCCTAACGTATATCTTGGCGTATACGTACAGCCATGTCACAACATTTCATTATGATTTATTTTCTACTATAGATATATATCTTTTTTTCCTTTTTTTTCTTCTTTTCTATTTTTTATATGTTTTTTTTTCTTTTTGGGTAATAGGATAAGCATGTTGGAGTTATGTAGAAAGTCCAACATCTTCGGGAAAGTGACGACCCAGAAAAGATCCATAACAGTCTCAAGGCAAAAACGTGGTCTCAACATAAACCTAGAAACTTGTTTTAGACTCACGACATCCCTCATGCATGAATTTTTTTTCTTTTCTTTTCTTTTCATATCTTAAAAGGAATTACTAATCTAAGGATATCTCACAAGGAAAATTAGATAAATGGGTGTATTAGGCCAGCTAAACTCAATCAAATACTCCTGATCATGGTTTTTATTAAAAATACTTGTTAATTAAACTTTTCCTGCTACTTACAGACGCGACAATGCAAGCACATTCTAGAGACGAATCTATGAATTATGTTAAACAAGTGTACTTTCGTGCAAATTGAGATTTGAAAATTAAACAATTTGTTTAGAATTTTTCTTTGTTAGCTTTTTCTTCTTTTTCAGAGGGAAAATGTAGATAATTTGTAATTTGTTCCTGATATTCCCATCCCCTCACTTAAAACTGTACATTGTCCCTAATGTACATTTAGAACAACATAAATAAACTATGCAAAATAAAGAAGTAGGGATGGAACGTGCTCTCCTGGGACTTGAAATTAGCATGTGATGGTAAGTGTGATAACTCTAACTTCATTTAGCATCCAGCGCGTATGCTCCAGCAAGATTACTTCATTTCATGATGTCCAACCTAAATTTGTTCCTGTAGATACATGGCTAGAAGAAGGATCAGAGCATTAAGTTCATAAGTAATTATAGCATGCAAATTAACAGACTTATGTGAAATCAAAATCTAGCAGTTTAGATGGGATGGCCCGATAAAGACCGCGATAGTGTAAGACGGTCTGGTGTGAGAATCACAAAAATGAGGGCTATCCTCACACTTAGTCTTTGACAACAGTCACATAAATCAGGCATACAAGATTATCATGCATATATCATCAATGATTTAAGTTTTCTCAAACCTAACCCTAGATCAAAAATTAAATAGAACCCTATGATCTAGAAATGTAACAATCAAACCATAGAATTGGCTACTTCCTATGATACGATAGCGACATATCATTGACAACCAACACACAAACATCAAGCAAGTTGCAAGTAATAACACTTAAGAACAAGAAGGTTAGAAACACGTTTGCTTTGCAAAAACACATAAATAAATAAAAAGTAAGTACTAGTGATTTTAAAACACGGGTTGCCTCCCAGAAGCGATAAATTTATTTACGAGTCTTTGGCCAGACTCGGCCTTGTTTAATTCGTGATCAGGTGGCTTCTCCTTGATTCGCTTCCCACATGTGCTCTTAGGCTTCACTTGGTTATTATCAGGTGGTTTTTCTTTTATCTGCTTCCATCCTGCCTCGTATGGTCTTTCTGTCATCGCATCACCAGCAGGTGGCTCTCTAGCAAATATGTAGGTGGTCATGTAAATTTGAGCATCATCAGGCCACCAACTCTTGAATTTACCAGGACCAAATTTGGTTGTCCTGAGATATGGAAGGAGCAGATTGCAAAAAGTGTGGATGCATGGGCATCCACACACTTGAACCCTTGGTTGCCCCTCAGTGGGCGTTGCAACCTTTGGTGCATCCTTGTTACGTGGCGATCCACCATTAAGCTTTTGTTCAGAACCCTCATCCTTGCTATACAGTAGCATCTCCATTATTACTCTTCTTCTGTGCTTCAGCCCGTCGAACAAATGTGACTCGGGTATCATTTTTGTCTTGTCTTTCAGCTTATTCAACAACTGTTCATTCGATTTTGTAATGCGTAACGGGTCGTTAGCATCATAACGGGCCGTTGCGATGTCTTCAGTAAGCTCCTCCGGTAACGAGTCGTTTCCATGTAACGGGGCGTTACGTACTTCGTGACAGAATACTTTTGGATGATATTGGTCATCAGTTGGCTCCTCTACTTTTATAGCTTCCTCGAGTCTTGATTTCACTTCTTCAATTAATTCTTCTTGTAAGCACACGATATCCTCCCGATAAAAATTTCCGCTCGCTCTCAGCCTCAAATTATCTGATGTACGCTAAAATATACATATTTAATGACATAAATATCCTCACAAATCGGGACAAAACCTAGTTACTAACATCAAAACAAAGCATTTTTGTTTTCTTTTTAGTTTTTCAGGTTTACTAGAGCCAAAACACGGAAAGGAGCATTATCTGGCAGAAAAGCAAAGAAAATGCAAGAGTTTGGAAAATGCTGCTCTAGCACGACCCGTGCCTCATGAAGCACGCCCCGTGCCCAGCCCGGATTGGCTTCCGATCAGCACGCCCCATGCCTCTGACCTCCCTGACATGGCACGACCCATGCCCCACTTAACACACCTCGTGCTACTGACACAGAAGAAGACAAAAGTCTGTTCAACTGACATGGCATGCCCCGTGCTTGGATGGGCACGCCTCGTGCCAACCTCCGGATTTTGCCTATAAAAGCTTGCCTTCCTCCACTTCACAAATTGCTAAATTCTTTCCTTTCCCCCTCACTTTTAGATCAGTTAACGAGCCACTTGGTTCCTTTATATCTTCAAGTATGTAAGGTTTGCAAGAAACACAACCAGTTTGGTAAATGAAAGTATTTTGTCTATGAAGTATTCTTTTACTAACTAGCAAATCTTCAAGCCATGATTGGCCAAACTCTTACACTTGATTGGAAATAACATACTTTAAACAAGTTTTCAAGTTGCTTTTATAACACTATTTTAAGGTGTGTGTAATGACTTTATAAAAACCCTTTTTATTGAAAGTGTATTACTGATTTTCTGAAACAAGCGTGCTTCACGTATCACAAACAATTTGGGGAGTCGAAATCCCAAAGGCCGGACCTGTGACACCCGGTCGGGGGGACGATGCATGATCTGAAAGTTGACTCGCATCCCATGCTACATGATACGTTTGAGGTCCTTATGTCTATGTAAGCAAACTCGGCTGACCACGCAAGTGCGGGCTGAAAGTATTTGGTTGGGAATGGGGATTGGTAATATTTTGTCACTTCACGGAAGCCGAGAGGTATGTGTTTGTGAACTTAGCTCTGGTAACGCCGGACGTACATACGCGAAAGCGGTGTACGGAAGAAACGGACCTTAGTCCCTTAAAAAGATCATTTTTTATAATAAAATAATCAGGCACGCAGGGTTGTTCCCCTGCTGGTTCATGACGACGTGTCAAGCGTAACGGTTGCCCAACCAAGGAGCCCTATGACTAAGTGGCATTATACCACTTCATTTGATCACTGACAGCACCTTCCCTCGGCATGCGTACTCCTCGCAGACGATTAGCAGTTGGATGGTGGTTGACCAGCTGGGCCGAAAGGCGGTTAACTTTCTGTCAGTGAACAATCTTGAGGTAAGGTTATAAAATCACAACTTGATCATGAGTTTTCAGTGTCGTTACTCCAATCAATATTAACCCTATCATACTTGAGATCAAAGATCCATTTTATCTCTCTCTCTCTATATATATATATATATAAATATATATATATATACTAAAAGAAAAAAAAAACTATTTTCCCTAAAGATAGAATTTGGTTAAGCGTAAACAAAGGTTGAGTATTGAGAACTCTCATTTTCCATTGTGTCCTGATCGACCCCGATTCAACTTACCACTACTATACTGCCCACGATGGGTGCACTTGCCCGTGTAATGTGGTGAAATGGTAGTTGTGAAGGAAATCAGGTACTATAAATTTAAAAGCTTCAAATGCTAAAAAGGTGTCACAAAATAATGATATATTTTATATACACCACAACACACGTCAAGCTTTTTGGCGCCGTTGCCGGGGACACAAACGAGGATTTCAAGAAAGATCCGAGTTAACGGCTTAACCAAAAAAAATTCTATTATATTAGTATTAGTATTATTAGTATATATTATTATCCTAATATATGGTAGTCGTATATTATATAAAATTAAAAAAACAACCTTTCATTTTTGGTCTCCTACCTACACTGCACCCGCAGAAGATTTTGTCTAGACAACAAACCGTCATCTCAGGTACAGGAAGGATCCACGGGAAGGAACGGGAAGCCAGAAGGAAAGATGATAGAATCAACGGCCAGGGAAGTTGTTTTTACAATTCACGTAGAAATAGTAACCCTCGGCCCAGGTAAGTGTTTCGATTTATTTCACACTTGTTTTGAAAATCTGAAAAACATTTTCTTTTGTTTATCAGAATTCCCGCCTAATAAAAACTTAATAGGATTTTTCTTCAAAATGAGTTTTTGAAATTTATCAAAACAAAAATAAACCAGGTCTAACTTACGACCTGTAAATAAACAAAGTTGTTTTAGTTAAATAAATTTTTTAAGAAAACTTAAAGTTTGGAATTACTTACACATTCACCAGAAGAAATCGCCTGCCCTACACGTCTCAAATGTAAAAAATAACGGTTTAATAAAAGGCAAGCATGCCCCGTGCCCCAACGGGCATATCCCGTGCTGCTCGCGACAGATGCCGAACAAAAGGGTCTCCTCCCCATTTGTGACGTCATTTGACACGAGTCGTGCTCCGAGATTCTCTCTGGGAGAAATTATTCACTTGACCACGAATCTTCCCCTCCACATCACCATCATGTAAGTACTTTGAAATCTTCCACTTTTTCTTCAAAATCTTTAGTTTAGTTGGGTTTTTGTCAAACTAGGGTTACATTCGAATTTTTCAAATCTGGCCCGAATTAGATGAATATCTGTGTTAGGACAGTTGTAATAAGTGTCAATTAATCATCCTAGTTATCAATCGAAGTCAAAAATCACGGATTAAAAGCAATTTTGGTATTTTTCCTCAAGAACCCTAAGTTAGAAAAAGCTTAGATTCGTATGGTTAAAAATGATATTTTGGAAAAAGTGTTGATAAGGTTATATAAAATTTTCAAACTTTTCGCAAACTTTTGATCTTTCCGGTTGATTGGTGAAAAACACGAAGAATAACATGGGCTGTGTCTAGTCCAGCACGCCCTGTGCTCCTCTTCGGATGATCAACACGGGCGGTGCCCAGGTAGACATGCCACGTGCTGCTCCTTGAACACGAATTTTCAACCTGGTGAACAACTCGGGTTGTGTTATGGTGAGAATGCCCCGTGCCATTCATGAAATTAAAATCAACTGTTGAGGAACAACACGCCCGTGTCCAACCCGACATGCCCCGTGTTGTTCGTCGTAAAATCGCCATTCTTCCACTCTGACCACACACCCCGTTGCAAACCTATTCGACCACCCAAAAATTGCATTTCTTCCGTGAAACCTTGTTCTCATATTATCGTGTTTTCCATTTCAGGGCCGACTGGACTACCTTTAACTCCCGAAGAGAAAAGAAAAGCCACGACCGTCTTCATCAACTTATCCCTCGAGTCGATCACATTGCCCATGTGCCTCACATGGAGACGCTGGAACAGCTCAATCAAATCCAGCGATATAAACGACTTCGTTTCCGAACTAATGAAACGGTTGTTCGGATTGTTCATGCCAATTGGGGTGCGGGATTGCACCATAGAATTCCTAGCCTCCTTCACCTTCGAGGAAAGGGTGACCGACGTGAACGCCGAGGCTAGAGTGCGATTCAGATTAGGAAAGCGGTGGTATTCAAGAACTATGGCTTAATTCATGTTCGAATCGGGGTCTATCACGAAGACGAGCTACCTAGCTTCGAAAACACACGGCATTATATGTCGGGCGAGGAGCATCAAGCAAATCCAGCCCATAGGATTTTCCGTCAGGCTTTTTAGGAAACCATTGGCTATGGACCCTGAAGGTACAACCCAAGCACCAGCAAGAGTACCAAGTTGCGAGACCCGCTCCATCGTTACATCCACCGTTGTTTTGCTCAGTCTGTATTCGCCCGAGGCAACTTGAGCGGCATTATCGGTCTGAAGGATTTGGTAGCCCTCTACTGCTTCACCACGGGGACGGTTATCAACCTCCCCCATGTGTTATGTAGCGCCATCCATCACACCGCCAACGCCGACGATAGGAGCCCACTACTCTATGGGGGTCTGATCCACAGCATTTACAACGCCTATGGCGTCCCCATTCCTCGAGACCTTGAGCGCTCCCCAGCCACTCAGTACGCAGATATGGAGTATACCCGAAGGCTCCTCAGGTGTAACACCCTAACCGACAGCGGAATTTACGTCGGGGCGCTAAGATTGTCTAGATGCTTACAACTCTATTAAAGTTGTTATATATTTAACCATGACATTTTCATTCAACAACCAAATATAGTCAAAGATAACATCCAACAAAACATAAAGTTCATACAACTCATAATGGTTCTAATTTTATTTAAAAGGTCTACTAAGTCCCATGCATAATCCTATGGCGTCGATAACAAATCATCAAACAGCAACACCTGCAACATGTAGAAAATAAGGTCAACTACAAGAGTTGGTGAGTAATCACAGGTTTGAATAACTATGTAATTTGAATAAAGTGATTCATGCGTCAAGTGTAAATATCTAAATCATGATCAACATGTATGAGTGATGTGCACCAAACCTAGACAAGTAAGGGAGTAATCACCCGACACCACACGCGAGGTAGGCCAGGTGGGTTGTCAGCCAATAGATCTATCATTGTTGCCACGGATTGATGGTTAATGGTACACATGCGATTAGAGACTAGCAACTAGCGATTAGAGAATACAACAAACAAATCACAAGTATCACATAATCAGAGAGTCACACATAGAGCACATAGAATCGCATCTTTGATTTTTGTAATAAAGCGATTAGAGATTTAAATATCGGTACATGTTGCACCCCAAAACATTAAAATAAAAGAGGGGCTATGAATACTCACCTCACAGGTGAATCGAGATGAAAGACAAGCGATAGCAATGCGAAATCACGTCCGGGGATCACCTTGACGATAGACTGATGCGAATCCCAAAACAAAATAAATTAATAAAATAATTAACAAGGTCCGACTCACAAATCGATGGTGGTTTACCCAAGTGATAACGTACGGTTTCAATTTGGGTCCATTCCTAGTCTAATCGGTGAGGTCAAAGGGGCTTGATTTGCCTAATTTCGTCAAACTTGGTCAAACATAGTCAAACTTGGTTAAACAGAAGTTAATATGGTCAAACATAGTCATACATGATCATATATGAAATTCAAAGTTAAACTAACATCAAACATGGTGAAAATTAGGCTAACCGATAATTCTAGTCATAGAGGTCATAATTATCACATAATCGGGTAACGGGCTTAGATCTGGTCTTAATGACATTTAAAACAGTAAATACATCATACTTTATCATACAAATACTAACTTGGCCAACAAGGAACCTAGATCTAACATGGTTTTCATGGATCTAGTCATAATAGTCACAAAAACTCAATTTTGATGCACAAACGAGGATCTATCTCTAATCATCATATAATTCTTAGATCTAGAAACCTATTATCATAAATTTACAGCCTTGACATAGATCTAATCATGAAAAATATAGATCTAATCATTTTAAGCACAAAAACTGCCATTTTGATTAGCAAATCACAAATCTAGTCTTTATTTTACAAGTAGCACATAGATCTAGTTTAGATCTAACAAAAAGGTACCATCTTGATGACATAATACATGAATATTTTCCTATAAAAGCATTCATGACCAGGTCTAACCATAAACCAACATAAAAATGGAGTTTTGATCCAAACAAACCTAGATCTACAACATATACACATGTATAACCATGGATCTAAGCCAAAAACATCATAAAGTTCCAATCTTGGACTCAAAACTCAATAGATCTAGATGGAGAAGGGTTCTAGATCTTAGATCTAGTCAAATAAGGTTAAAAGATCAGATCTTGGTGAAAAGAGATGAGGAAAACCACTTACTGAAAAACCGACTCGTTCTTCACTTGATTTCACCAAAAATGAGCCTAAAACCTCTAAGATCTTGATCCTCTCTCTCTAGAATTTTTAGGGTTTTTAGGAGGTGAAATATGAAGGCTAGAAGAAGAATAAGAGCTTAAATAGGCGAGTTTTAGGGTAAAATCCCGTAATCACGTTTTTTAAAGGTTCGTGAGTGTCTAGTGTATTGTTTTTGCTCTGATACCTTTGTTCTAGCTCCGATTTGACCCCTGTTTTTTCCTATATTCCTCATTTTAAACCCTCTATCATACTAACCACATTTAATCCACTCAAATTGATATAAAATCTGCCTCAAAACGATTTGCGGTTGATAAAATATCACACAAAATGCATTTTTGGTCGGTTTTACCGTACGTATCACTTTTAAGCAATTCACCTACGATTTGTGACTGATAAAGTGTGTGATGACTTGTGAAATCATATGTAATCATAAGACTCATAAATATGATAAATATGATATACGATACTCAAAAACGTAATCTCCCGATTAAAAACGTAATCGCGCGGGATTTACTAAACTTTCACCGATTTCATTCTAGACCTTGAATTCTCGCATCTCTTCACTTGTAGTTACTTGTGTGCGTAACTAGTATAGCCCACAAGTATCCTACAAGCTTCGATTGCTCAATTTTACAGTTGAACATAATTATCGGTTCATTCGCGTAAAATATGAAATAGAGATAAATCGGGTACCAAATCAATCAGTGAATGTATCAATGAACCCAATACCATGAATAGAGACATAAAACATCATAAAAACATAACTCTTCATTTATTATCGATCACGGGATTGGTTACATGGATTCGGGTCGGATCTGACAAATCGGAAAACCCGAAATGTTACAGTCTCCCTTACTTTTGGAAATTTCGTCCCGAAATTAAGAAACAACACAAGACTAAGCAAACAACTGAGGATATTTAGCTTTCATCTGGTCCTCACGCTCCCAAGTGAACTCCGGTCCACGCTTGGACTCCCAACGAACCTTAACGATCGGAATTTGGCTGCGTTTGAGTTTCTTGATTTTACAGTCCATGATCTCAACGGGTCTCTCAACAAAGTGCAAAGACTCATCAATCCGAATTTCCTCAAGTGGGACTTGAAGATTCTCGTCAGCCAAACATTTGCGAAGGTTCGAAACATGGAATGTAGGGTGGACATTAGCTAACTCAGGGGGAAGATCAAGTACATAGGCCATCTTGCCGACCTTCTCAAGAATTTTGAACGGACCGACAAAACGAGGTGCTAGTTTCCCCTTTTAACCAAATCTAAAGACGCCTTTCCAAGGATATACCTTTAGGAGGACAAGGTCGCCTTTTTCAAACTCCAGGGGTCTACGTCATTTATCAGCATAACTTTTCTGATGACTTCTAGCAGCAAGAAGATGATCACGAATCTGAGATTTTATCAGTCATTTCCTGAATCAATTCAGGACCGGTGATTTGAGATTCACGAACCTCGGACCAACAAATAGGGGAACAACATTTGCGACCATAAAGAGCCTCGAATAGAGCCATTGCAATGCTAGAGTGATAACTGTTATTATAGGAGAACTCGATCAAGGGAAAAAATGAACTCCAGCTTCCACCATAATCAATGACACATGCCCAAAGCATGTCCTCAAGAGTCTGAATGGTGCGCTCAGATTGATCATCGGTCTGAGGATGGTAGGCAGTGCTGAAATCTAGTTGAGTCCCTAAGGAAGCATGGAGGGACTGCCAGAAATGTGACATAAAACGACCATCGTGATCAGAGATAATACCCAAAGGAGTGCCATGGCGACACACAATATCATTAAGGAAGATTTGAGCCAATATCGGGGCTCCATCGGTCTCCATGATCGGGAGGAAATGAGCAGATTTGGTTAATCGGTCAACGATCACCCATATAGTATCACATCCCTTAGAAGTTCATGGAAGTTTTATATTGAAGTCCATTGCGATGTTCTCCCACTTCCACACGGGAATCAAAGGCTGCTCAAGTAGACCGCCAGGTCGCTGGTGCTCGGCCTTGACTTTGGAACAAGTAAGGCACTTCACCACATAAAGCGCTATGTCTTTATTCATTCGGGGCCACCAATAGAGCTTACGTAGATCAAGATACATCTTATCAGATCTAGGGTAAATGGAATAACGACACTTATGCGCCTCGTTCATGATAATCGCCCGAAGACCGTCTCGATCAGGAATCCAGAGACGATCCAAGAAATAAAGAAGACCATCAGACTTGGTCTGAAATTGAAGCTCAGCACCACAAGATAATTCGTTATGTAAATTGCCCTCATCAACAGATGCGCGCTGAGCTACCAGAATACGAGCTTTGAGATTGGTCATATGATGGGAACTCTGGAATAGAACCAACTTGAGATGCTCTTTTCGACTTAAGGCATCGGCCACGACATTCACCTTCCCAGGATGATAATGAATCTCGCAGTCGTAGTTGTTATGGGTCAAATTCCAAGCACCCGGCTGAGAAGCTCAATCACACAGGAATCCGGGAATCCCAAGGATTCTCGACAGGTTATGCTATCCGTTATTTATTCGAATATCTTTACTTACTAATTGCCACGTGATTAATTTCAATTGCAGATAAAACGAGGTCCAACCTTCCTAAGGAATCGGTCAATTAGGGCTGACGTGGCATTAACGAACGTGGACGGAATGGTGAACTTCCTCAAACGGCTAATGGACGTGGTCAAGAGGATCCCTGATTTTTCGGATAATTAGTTTATTTCTATTTGTAACTATAAATGGGACATGATCGAATTAGGAAACACACAACACACGACACTCTGAATATTGTAACACTTAGCCTTCGATCATCATCTCCACCACTGTAATTGAATTCTTATTTTATAAAAGCTTTAGGTAGCAGGCGCTTTAAGCCGGCTCCCGAGGTTTTTACTGGGATTCTCAGAGGCAACTCTCAGGATTCCGGGTTTCCCTCGTACCTCATCGTGTCATTTGCATTACTTTTTGTTTACTTTTGAACCAAACTTCTTGGCACCTCACCCCACATTCTAAGTTTGGAATACGAGATTGCCTTGTGCAATTTTTGACCAAAACAGTTTGGCGCCCACTGTGGGGCAAAACGGTGCAAAACTTCATTTACTCTATCATATTCTACATTTCCAACCGCTACAATGTCTTCCCAGATGAAGACTTCATCAGTATCCGCAGGGTCTTCGGGTTTAAGCAAGATCAACACGATGTCCTCCTCTGAAAATCAACCGAGGAACACTGGAGTGTTCATACCGACAGTTACCACATCACTTCCTCCCATCCCAAGGAGAGATGCGGCGAAACAGAAAGGACCACAAATTCCGGTTTTCTCGGGATCTCAGGGTGAGCGTATTGATCCTGTTATTACTAACCATGATATTTTTGCTTTGATTCAACAGATGAAATCCCAAGCGGAGCAGCAGGAAAGAACCACTAAACAGGTGATAAAGGAGCTTGAAGAGCTTAAGAAATCTAGAAGCTCAGTCGATGAAGAAAACCCTTTATATCCCAGGAATCTTGACTTTGACACATCGGGATCCCTGGCAAAAGATCGTCTCAAGTCAAGGACACCAGCTGCCGCTAATAAAGGCTCCTCGGCAACTTTCACAACGTGTCCTCCAATCGTCAGTTATCAGAAGCAGACATCCGAGATCCCGGAAGGCTATTATCAGGATTCCTCGAAGTCGCGTGATTATGATTTCTGGGAATCCCAACCAATGGGGTACCAGGAGTATTCTGCTTCTCAGCCCCGCCTTAAGGCTAAGGAACCCAAAGGATACCGCTATACTGATCCGTTCATCGTTTCAGACGCCGGTCCTGCAAGACCTTCAGAAGTTCACCAAGGAGATTTCATTCCTATGCAGGATCCTGAAACAACCGAGTTTCCAGTATTCAGAAACTCACGACAAGAGCAAAGTCCCAGAACCAGGGACACATATGCAGGGAGAATTTCTAACTCTAGTTATAATGTGCCTAACACAACTGTTATGCAGGATACATGAATTCCGCCTCAATTTGTCAGGGAACTTCAGAAACTCAAGGAGATGATAGCTAGCGTCCCGGGAATCATCAAGCCTATTCCCGAAGTCCCTCTAGAGAGTCACAGGATATCGAGATTTACGAGGCCCATATGTGACGTGGAGATTCCGAAGCGTTTCCAGACCCCTAGCATGAAATTATACGATGGGACGACGGATCCCGAAGAGCATGTGGCTCACTACAGGGAGAGGATGGAAATCAACCCAATCCCCGCTGATATCAAGGAAGCCTGTCTTTGCAAAGGCTTTGGTTCAACTTTGACAGGACCAGCCATGAAATGGCTACTGAGTATTCCTCACAATACCATAACCTCGTTTTCTCATTTAGTTAATTTATTTAATAATCAGTTTTCTTGCAGCAGAACTTTTGAAAAGCTCACAGGTGATCTTTGTTAGTGCATGAACCTTGTGTGGCCGTTACTGTTCGAATTGTCAAACAGACTGATTTGTCGAAGACATGAACTGAGGTCCGAACTTCAGCCGAACTCTAGGTTCGGAGTTGGCCGAACTTTGATGGCCGAACTCCAAGTTCGGAAGGAGTTCGGACAGAGTTCGGAGGTGCCGAGTTCGGACCTTATGAAGAAGTATAAATAGATTCATCTTTGTATTTCTTTGTAAGTTTCTGTCTTGTATCTGTGTGTTGAGAGGGGAGGTTCTGTCCGACCTCCCCCAGAGCTTAATCGTTGTATACTCCTTCGTTATGTAATCATTCAACATGATTCAATGACAAAACTTCTGTCTCATCCATAGAAACGATCCTTATACGGTTTTTCAGGGGGAGAAAGATTCAACAGAAGCCGTACCAATTTCAGTGATTCCATCAAATCAAGCAGCAACAAGTCTAAACGAATTTGGTGAAATGTTGCAGACGCTTGAAGAAGGGGAAGTTGTTGGTGTTTTGACAGTGGAAGAGTTAAAACGTGTGTTTGAATTAAACGAAGAAGAGCTGAGAAAGACAACTGAGAAAGAACCTGAAAAGTACACTGAATCAGAACCAGAGTCTGATGATGACATTGATTGGATGTTTGAAGAGGAAGTTGAGGTGGAGGATGTTACAGCAGAAGAATATCCTGAAATGTACTCAAATTTCAACAATAGTCAAGATGGTGATGAGTTTGAAGTGTTTCCAAAAGAAAAAGATGCTCAAGCAGAAGAGGTTTTGAAAAAGAAAGAAGCTGAGAAACCCGAAGACCCTGTGGTTAAAGAGGCAAAGGTTCAGAAGCAAAGTCAGATGGTTAATGAGTTTTTGAAGACCTTTCATGCAAATTATGTGCCGCCTCCGAAATCTGTTAAGCAAAGATCTTCTTTCAAGTTTAAGGGTCGGGTATCGGGTGAAATTATTAGCTGGATGTACGCTTCGAGTTTGAGGTGTTATGGAATTAAGCGTGAAAAAGGAGTTCAATACTTCAAACGAGCCAGGGATTTCAGTAGTTTACCAGTCTGGGATGTTCGTGAGCTTACAAGAAAACCCTTTTGTTGCTATGGCGATGATGCGATGGGTATGGATTTTAAGAAGATTCTTGAGAAAGAATGTCGTGATGGTTTTCAGTTTTTGAATCCACAAAGGCCAAAACGACGTAGATCTTCAACAAGAATTCATGCATTGACTGGTAAGAAACTGATAGTTCTGGTGTTCTGAAAGAAGCCTGAGGTTATGAAGAAGATACCAATGATGAAGATGCAACAAGACTTTATCAAAGATCTGAGGTGGTGGTATTATAACGAGAAGACTGGTGAAGCTGTTATTGTTTTGAAGGAAGAAAATCAGGTTGTGAAGATTTATGATCCCATGTGGCTGATTAACTTGTCAAAAGCTGATATTGATGAGTTGTATCACAATCCAATTCTGTATCATCCTGATTTTATGAATCAAGCATTGAAGTTCCAGAGGGTGATCAGAGTTTGTTTTGCGTTCAACATTTATGCTGGAAATAACCATGAGTTGGTTTGGAAAGAGGATGGAGCAGCTACAGATACTCAGGGTTGATGAAGAACGGTCCAGCTGTTGCCAAGGGGGAGTTTGTTGATACCCGAAATGGCAATGAGCTGGATCAAGCGAAGACACAAGTTTTGGATTTTGGTCTGACGGCCGAACTCTGGCCGAACCTTGGCCGAGCCTTGGCCGAACCTGAGGTTCGGACAAGCAGTAGAGTTCGGACGTCTGTAGGTCTATAAATAGGTTTGTGTCTTTGTAATTTAGGAAGTTTTTTGAGAGAATTTTGAGTGAACTGGTCAGTGAGGTTTTCTCTGTAATTCTCTGTACTCTGATTCTCTATTCAATAAAGAGATTGAGTTTATTTACTCGTTTGTGTGTTGATTCATACTTTGATTACGTTTGCATTGATCAATTCATCCAGACCGATCCGTATCCAGGCTCTTTCAAGTGGTATCAGAGCTGTTGGCTCTTTCTATGGTGGAAATCTATTGTTTTTCTTCATTTTGAGACGTTAAACCTTCGGTTAGGGGTGATTAGAAGTGTTTCTGTTTGGTTTTTAATCAATCGAGTCTTCCTGAGTCATGTTTTTACCTAACAGAAGCCTCTAGATGTCAAAATTCGATCAAATTCTGAATCTGGTTCGAGTTCAAAAATTTCCAGTTTGAGTTCGGACAACGTTCGGCCGAAGAACAGATCTGAAAAATAACCGCTCCGAACTCCAGGTTCGGAGGTCCGATGGTCAGGTTCGGAGATGGATCCGAAGGTCAGGTTCGGACTAGGTCCGAAGGTCAGTTTCAGAGAGGGTTCGGAGGATCGGGTTCGGAGGTAGATCGGACAAGGTTCGGACGAGCTCGGATGCATTTTTGATGAAGCACTTTTGTTCAAGAAAAAAAAAATTTCGCGCTGACCTGGCAGCTCGATCCCAGCCAGGGGCTCTACC
>JBCNJP010000010.1:86206441-86264909 GCA_039602395.1 Deinandra increscens subsp. villosa | reverse complement strand
TAAGAGTTCGATCCATCGACATTGGCGCATGTTGAGGTCCCTCTGATTGAAGATATGTTGGAGGCTTTTGTGATCGGTATAAACCACACACTCGGTACCGTAAAGGTAATGTCTCCAAATTTTTAGAGAAAACACAACCGCACCAAGCTCGAGGTCATGCGTCGTGTAGTTCTTTTCGTGCTTCTTAAGCTGCCTTGCTCCGTATGCGATTACTTTTCCCCGTTGCATGAGGACGCAACCAAGGCCTTGATGAGATGTGTCGCAATACACCACAAAGTCATCCGTCCCATCAGGAAGTGTGAGAATGGGAGCCTCACACAACATCTGCTTAAGTGTCTGAAAAGCGTTTTCTTGAGCAGGACCCCACTCGAATGGTTGACTTTTCTGAGTCAAAGCAGTAAGAGGCACAGCAATGCGAGAAAAATTAGCAATGAAGCGCCGATAATAGCCCGCTAACCCGAGAAACGAGCGGACTTCGGTCGGTGAAGTAGGGGTGCACCAACTCTTAACGGCCTCGATCTTAGCAGGATCGACGTGAATGCCCTTATCGTTTATGATATGACCCAGAAATTGAACCTCGTTTAGCCAAAATTCACATTTAGAGAGTTTGGCATAAAGTTGTTCTTTTTTTAAAAGCTCCAACATAAGACGTAGGTGGGTTCCATGCTCTTCCTTAGACTTGGAATAGATCAGAATATCATCGATGAAGATAATCACAAATTTATCAAGATAGGGTTGGCATAAAGCTGTTCTTTTTTTAAAAGCTCCAACATAAGACGTAGGTGGGTTCCATGCTCTTCCTTAGATTTGGAATAGATCTGAATATCATCGATGAATACAATCACAAATTTATCAAGATAGGGTTTGCAAACGCGATTCATGAGGTCCATGAATATAGCAGGAGTGTTTGTCAAACCGAATGGCATCACGGTGAACTCATAGTGGCCATAACGGGTGCGAAAGGCGGTCTTATGAACATCCTCCTCCGCGACCCGAAGCTGATGATAACCAGAACGAAGATCAATCTTAGAAAAACATGAAGCACCCTGAAGCTGGTCGAAAAGATGATCAATACGAGGCAGAGGATAACAATTCTTGATCGTGAGTTTATTGAGCTCACGATAATCAATGCACATGCGAAGAGAGCCATATTTTTTCTTAACAAACAGAATAGCTGCTCCCCAAGGAGATGAACTCGGACGAATGAACCCTTTATCAGAAAGCTCTTGGAGTTGTTTAGCCAACTCTTGCATTTCCGAGGGTGCAAGGCGATAGGGTGACTTCGCAACAGGAGTGGCACCCGGAACAAGATCAATACTGAAGTCCACTTGGCGAATGGGAGGAAGACCCGCTATATCATCGGGAAACACTTCAGGAAAGTCTCGCACGACCGGGATGTCTTCGATTCCCCTTTCTTTGTCTCGAACTTCCATAATGTGTGCCAGGAATGCCGAATAATCCTTGCGTAAGTACTTATGGGCTTTAGTGCATGACATTAACTTAAGCCCATCAGATGGTTTATCGCCATGGATCAACAAAAACTGACCATCTCGGCGAGGAATGCGAATGATTTTATCGAAGCAGACAAGCTCGACACGATTCTTAGATAACCAATCCATAGATGACATCAAAGCTCCCGAGAGGCATAGGAATGAGATCGATAGGAAAGATATGACCTTGAAGTCCAACTTGCAGTCACGAATCACCGAATTAAGATCAATTGGTTTCCCGTCCGCAATTTCAACAGATAGTGGCGAATCAAGCATAATACGGGGAGAAGCAAGTAAAGGCTCAAACTCTAATGATACAAAGCTACAGTCCACACCAAAATCAAACAATATAGATGCATAACAATTATTGATAAGGAACGTACCATTAACCACCTCCTGGTTTGCCTGAGCCTGATTTGCATTGACCAACCAAGTTAGTGTTAGTGGTAATAAATGATAGCGACCAATAAGATAAAAGAAATAGATCGAATCAAACCTGATTTGCATTGATGTTGAAAGCACGAGCAGGGGCACCTCGAGCAGCATTAGCGGCAGGCTGATTAACCATAGCGAGAGCGGGGCATGCATTGCGAAGGTGGGTAGTAGACCCATAGTTGTAGCAAGCCCTAACTTAAACTTGGACATTTGGGGCTTGGGCTAACTTAGGCTGAGTAGGGTATTGGGCCAAAGGTTGGACCATAATAGGTTGAGCTCGGATGGGCTGACGGCAAACATTCATGAGATGCCTAAATCGCCCACAATTGGTGCAGCGCCTACAAGGGTTAGTAGTTGGGTGATGATAGTTGCAAATGTTGCACATCGGGTGAGGGCCAATATAGGGCTTTTTGGCAGGTGGCCCGCCTGGAACCCATTGGGCCACATAGCAGTAGGTGCAGCGGGTGCTGCAGGAGTAGCAGTAACAGCAAAGTTTCGGCCCCCAATATATTTGCAGAATAAACCCCCTGTGCAAATCACCCAATAAACCCCCTAAAACTTTTTTTCTTTTTACACCCTTTCTTTTAGTAACTAAATGGTTATTTCAAAAGGTTTTTCAAAAATAATAAAGTTTTCACTATTTTCTCAAAATCAATAACAAGGCATAAAAGTCTAGAAGGACCTTAGACTTTATACCCGTTGTAAAAAAATGGTCAAAATAAAGGGAAACCCCCTTAGAAGCAAGGAGCTATGTGCCTCTAGAAGATTCTTTTTGAAAATAGTGAAAACTTAAAGCTTCTCGAAAAACCAACAAAATACCGTTTATTTACGCCTTTTACCCCCTTTTTCAAATAAAACCATCATACCCTTACCCCAAGCCTACCCTTTTAAAGACCTCATGATGATCCTATGACTTCTAATGAGATCGGTGGCAGTTTGATTCTATGTCAAGCATATGCTCTCTATTTTGTTTCTACCTTGGTATGAGTGTCCACCCGAAAAATCTCCCAGAAAGAGTGACGAGTGACCACTTGTGAGGCATGTAAGTAAGTAGTTAAATAAATTTCTAAGTAGGCTTGTCAATAATAAAATATTTCAATTAAAGAGGTAGGAAATAAATAAATGGAACAAAAATACGAAAAATGGAGGAGGTCTCAATTTTAAGGCACAAATCTTGGCAAATCACGAAAATGAGTATTTGGGATGTGTCAAAGCCCACGATTATGAAGTTTTGCTTGAGGACAAGCAAACGTTTGAGTGTGGGGATATTTGATGTACGCTAAAATATACATATTTAATAACATAAATATCCTCACATATCGGGACAAAACCTAGTTACTAACATCAAAACAAATCATTTTTGTTTTCTTTTTAGTTTTTCAGGTTTTCTAGAGCCAAAATACGAAAAGGATCATTATCTGGCAGAAAAGCAAAGAAAATGCAAGAGTTTGGAAAATGCTGCTCTAGCACGACCCGTGCCTCATGAAGCACGCCCCGTGACCGACCCAGATTGGCTTCTGATTAGCACGCCGCATGCCTCTGGCCTCCCTGACATGGCACGGCCTGCGCCCTACTTAACACGCCCCGTGCTACTGACACAGAAGAAGACAAAAGTCTGATCGACTGACATGGCACGCCTCGTGCTTGGATGGGCATGCCCCGTGCCAACCTCCGGATTTTGCCTATAAAAGCTTGCCTTCCTCCACTTCACAAATTACTCAATTCTTTCCTCTCCCCCCTCACTTTTAGATTAGTTAACGAGCCACTTGGTTCCTTTGTATCTTCAAGTATGTAAGGTTTGTTGGGTTATATAACTAATTATCTATTCATGAGTACGCAGCGAAAGATTGGTCTATGTAATTAAGTAATTAACCAAATAATAAAAGTGTACCTTTTGCTTGGGGAGGTAACTTTGATTAGGGTTTAAAGTAAAACCCCTATACGATTGCACACACGACACACCGATGTACATATGCTAGTACATGATCATGAACACGAAAGCTCCTTCTTCTTCTTGCGTGGGTCGAACCACACACAAACCGAAAACCCTATTAGGGTTCGGTTTTAACCGAATTAGAGGGGAGAGAAAGAGAGATTTGGAGTGCCAATTATCTCTATAATCTTGTACATCAAAACCTTAAGCTAGAGGTTTCTTTTATAGGCAAGATTAACTTGTTCTCCAAGTTGGGTTTAGGTTTAGGAAAGCCCTAGAAGCGGCCGGCCCTTATAGGGATTTTCCTAACTAATCCCCAACTTTATTTAATTTCAATTCTCTCTTAATTGTTAACTAACGACCGTTAACTAGTAACCATTAGTTTTTAATGACCTTTCGTTAAATAAATTCATGTTCTTTATTAATTAATATATTAATAAATACAAATACATTTGTGTCGAGACGTGTGACCCCATAAGCTTAAATATTTTCCAGACATACGTTTATTAATATGTGATCATATACCTACAGCTCCCACTTGAGCATCTAATAATAAAGGTAATAACATTGATTAGCGTCTAGCAACGCACCAATGCTCCCAGAAATATTGAAGTATAGTTTCTTAAAGTATATTTAAATGGTTTAGGCATTTACTATCCCTTTGTTATAGATACTGTGTTAAATATGAATTATGGATCAAAGTCATTTCATAATTTAACGATTCTGTTTCTCATTCCATAACTAATTAAATATTACCAAATTTAATCGAGAGATATCTGGATTTCATTTGAGCACGGCCATGCAAACATCTTAATGAGTCCCAATGAGGGGCCCAATGGTATCTTTCTTCAACATTTAGCTAAAGAAACAAATCCTATATTGACTACACGTGTACCGTCACATACTTCACTACACTTTCTGAAAATAGCCCGTTTGCACTACCTTATTCAGGATAGTTAGAACTATATCAAGTAAGTGCAATCCATACATGCATGACCTACTTGTATCTCAAGTCTAAGGATAAGTAAAGTAACCATTTTCGAATTTTACTTAATGACGCCGATCCATAAGTGATAATTTGTTAGTGGGGTAGTCTGATATGCATCTTATAAATACCATGTGAGTTTGGTAGGACCATCCTTTATATATTCCATGAATATCAACAATCGCTCAGATTTGTCTTAGTTTAACTATATTCCCATATAGTTAATCGACAATGGACAATTTAGAATATTAATAAATGTTCAGGGATTAAACATGCAAATACAGGACATAATTAATATTAAATGAAATCAAACATATCAAGTATTTTATTTCATTATATAAATAAAAAAAAATTAACATCCCTTATCTAAATACCGAACACTAGATTTACACGAAATAACTAGCTAATTTCATTCCTATGCCCTCGGCATACCTTTCAAGCTTTGGTCTAGATAAAGCTTTTGTAAAAGGATCAGCTAAGTTAACATCTGTGTAAACTTTGAGTAGATTGATCTCCCCTAGTTTAATAAGTTCACGAACATAGTGATATCTTCTAGGGTAATGGCTGACACCTTTCTGAACTCCAGGTTCGTTGGCAATGATTATTGCACCAGTATTATCACAGTACATGTCAATGGGTAAGCTACTTGAAGGGATCACGTCAAGCTCATAAATAAACTTCCTTATCCAGACTGCTTCCATTGCGGCTTCTGAGGTAGCAATGTACTCAGACTATGTTGCAGACATAGAAACTGTGGTTTGCTTCGTTCTTTTCCAATCCACAGCGCCTCCATTTAGAACGAAGACGTACCCTAACTGAGACTTTGAGTCATCTGTATCAGTCTGAATCCAGCATCACAGTATCCGGTTACTTTGAGCTCTAAATCTAGATTTCCTCCATACACTAAGAACAAATCTCTAGTAGCCTGTAGGTACTTAGAATGCTCTTAACAGCAGTCCAATGACTTTCACCTGGATTATGTTGGAATCGGCTAACGATATTTTGCGCGAACGCTACATCAGGTCTAGTGCATCTTACTACATACATTATAGATCCTACAACCGAAGCATAAGGAACTCTTTGCATACGTTTCACCTCATCAGGTGTAGAAGCACCTTATTTGTTTGATAGACCAAGTCCTTCCTACATGGGTACAAGACCACGCTTAGAATTCTCCATCTTGAATTGTTTCAAGATCTTATCAATATAAGCCCTTTGACTTAGTCCAATTAACCGCTTAGTTCTATCTATATAGATCTTGATTCCAAGAACAAATGCTGCTTCACCCAAGTCTTTCATGGGAAAACACTTTCCAAGATGAGATTTTACATCTTGCAACATTGGAATGTGTTTTCCTATAATCAATATGTCATCTACATATAAGACAAGGAAAGTAACATCACTCCCACTAGCTTTGCGATATACACATGGCTCATCGGTATTTTGAATAAAACCAAACCTTTTGATTTCTTCATCAAACCGTATATTCCAACTTCTTGATGCTTGCTTTAGTCCATAAATGGACCTTTGAAGCTTGCATACTTTGTTGGGATGTTTTGGATCAATAAAACCTTCAGGTTGATCTATATAGACTTCTTCATCCAAGTAACCATTTAAGAATGTAGTCTTAACATCCATTTGCCATATCTCAAAATCATAGAACGCAGCTATGGCTAAGAGAATCATAATATCTCAAATGTCAGCAACTGGAGAAAAGGTCTCATCATAGTCAATGCCGAAACGCTTAGTATAACCTTTCGCCACAAGACGAGCTTTATAGGTGTGTACATTTCCATCCATGCCAGTCTTGTTCTTGAAGATTCATTTACTCCCAACGGTTTTAGCATTAGGTGGAAGATCAACCAAGCTCCAGACTTGATTTTCTTTCATGGATTTCATTTCCACATTCGCAGCTTCAAGCCATATGTCAGATTCTTTATCTGATAATGCATCTTTGAAGTTCGGAGGCTCATTGAGATCTCCTAATACGTGTTCCTCAGATTCGACTAGACCTATCCATCTATCCGGAGTACGTATAGTCCTTTCGGACCTTCGAAGTGGTATCGCACTATCATTGACTTGAGGTTCATTACTTTGAACATCCCCCCTAGTTGATAATTGCTAGGAGTTTCAGAAGGTGACACATCTTCTAGTAGTTCTACAATTCTCCCACCGTTCTCTTGACACTACAACAAAAAGGGGTTTTTAGGACCTTTCGTGTGGGTCACTATTAAAATAGTGTCTTAAAAAACTATCTAATAGGACAAATGAGTGTTCAGGGTCCTATTATATTAAATGGAGTTAAATCGGTGTCCTAAAAAACTATGTAATAGGACAGATGAATATTAAGGGTCCTATTATCATATAACTTAATAGGACGCTTAGTATTTGGGGTCCTAATAAAGTACATTACAGGACGTTTAGTAGTTATTGTCTTATTATGTGGTAATGTAATAGGACACTTGATCATTGAGGGTCCTATTATAGCATAACCTTATAGGACACATGGAATTTCAGTCATAAAAGATCAGTGTAATAGGACCCTTATTTGTCGGAGTCATATGGTAACATAACTTAATATGAAACTTGATATTTAATTCATAAAAGTTCAGTGTAATAGGACCTTTATTTGTTAGAGTCGTATTATAACATAACTTAATATGACACTTAGTATTTTAGTCATAATAGATCAGTATAATAGGACCCTTATTTGTTGGAATTGTACTTTAACACAACTTAAATGAAATTTGTTATTTAAGTAATACACTCACTTTTATTGATGGAAATCAAGTTTCACATACGGTTTCACTACTAGTAAGCCTAATGCAACTTTTTAGAAGCAACATTTTTAAATTAGTTGCATTTGACTATAATACAAAATTGTTGTACATAAATGTTGCATTAGAAAATCTAATGCAACAATTTAAAATTAGTTGCATTTGGCTATAATACAAAATTGTTGTACTTTGCATTATATTTTAATATTTCTTTGAGCTAAAATTAACCATTATTTTCAAAATTGTTTCAAATTTACTGATGATTTCCCTCCCACTTTTCACTTATGTCCCGCCGTCCCGCTTTTCTCAAATCTATTATAATCGTGTTTTATTTTTCTCCCCCCAAAATTCATCTAACTCATTCTCTTGAAAAATCATATGAGGCCATGGAAGAAAGCTAGCATTCAAAATTAGAGATCGGCAAAGATAGGAAACTGATGGAAAATATTTAACAATTGGAAAATCAGTAGTGCAGAGATGAAATCTGAAGGTATGGATCGAAACCTAGATTTTTTGTAACTGCATATTCATCAGACAATCTACAATAATTAGGGTGTCACCCTCAGTTTGAGTTCCTAAGTTGGTCGATCATCATTCTAAAATATCATTTTTGGTTCATAGATTACATTCCTGCGATCCCTAATTTGTTGTTACTCTAGTTGGCTTACTTTAGTTGTTTTTAATAAACTATTTTTGTTAATTTTGATGTCGCAAATTAGTTCTTCAAGAATGATAGATCGCTAACGTTTTTATCATAATTAGTCTTCATGGATCTCTTTAGCTAGGTTTTTGATCTTTTATAAAATCAGAATGAAACAAATTGAGTATTTTCACTTATAGATTCTTATATGCTTTAATGTTGAATTGATATTTAGTTTAGAAGCGATTAGGGCATATGCTTATATTTTATCATTCTTATTCAAGTTAGTGGCAGTTAGGGCAAATGACATGTTAAGAAAGCCTTGTAATTCATGACAATCACTCTAGTAGGGGCACCCACTTTTGTTATTAATTGGTTAAGTTTTCATATGGATATTCAACCATCCCCTATTCATTTATGTTTTGTGATTCGAGTCTTATTTGTGAAATGATGCATAAGTGTATTAGCACAGACTAGTATAAACACACATAATTGCACAACATGATGCCATTGCTACGTGCTACTTTTAGCAAATCTTGGCAGATCAACATACGAAGTAATTTTCATACTTTAGAAGCCATTTTGCAATGAAATGTATTTGTTTTAATATAAACATCAATAACTATTGTATTTCCTTATCTAAACTCTAAAGTGGTCATTTTTATTTCTATTGTGTTCTTCATGTATGAATTTCTCTTATGTTCTTTAAATTTTATTCCATTCAACAATTTTTATTTATGTACGAAATTATGTTCTTCAAAGTTCAAGCTTTGATTATGCTATTTAATCTTATGTTGACTGATTGTTTGAATACTCTTAAGTTCTTTATACTTTGAATAGGCTCTTTCCCTTTCAATTTCATTTCAAGTAGAAAGTTTATGATTTGAGCTTTATTTTCTAAAACGATGTGGTTGCTGATGGTACAAGGAGCACATTGGCTTTTGGTGGAACTATTGTTGGGTACTACAATGTTGGGATTCTGCCTTCAAAAATCATATTTACTTATCTAGCTTTTCTACCTTAGGTAATACTATTTTGCTTTTGAATTCTGAAGATTTTAACTTTTATGGACCTTATTAATCGTTTTAATATGCATTTTTAATAGGAGGTGGCAAATCCAAATATTACTATACTGATGCATTAAACAACTATCTTTTAAATATGTATTTGGAGTGAGGGGCTCAATTCTTTCAAGAATGCAGGTAATCCCTTGTTCATCCATTCCAGATATATTGTGTTGAAAAGTTATCACTTGTGTAATAAACTCATACTTTTTAATGAGAGAGGTTTAGTTTAATCCATGACCAATATATATAAGGCAAATTACATATATTCCTCAGTTATTTTGAGAAAAAACTATATATTTTTACAAAACATAAAGAATATTGTTTAAACTAAACGTGATTTGGACAAATATAAATTTAAACAAATAAATACATCTCTCGAAATCTGTTGGTTGATCTTTCTTTTCTTTTAATCGAATCGTGATTTGTTGACGAAACCAATTTATTTGAATGGAGCGTCACTATTATCGGCACACCCAATACATTATAGTATGATCCTTGTTAGAATGTTTGTTTATTTAGTAACTCAGTTATGTGATACAAGGGTTTGCTGCTAACTAAGCATTTCACCTAATTGTTCTTGTTAGTAACTTAAATAATTATTTTGTGATGCTAGCATTTCTTCTTGTTATATTGTGTAATTTCTGTTATGTTCTTTTTATACTATTAGGTTTCTTGTGGAGGGGTTTTTTTACATCTTTTTATAAGGTCTTGTTAGCAGCAACTTTAGTGATCAACTGTAGGACTGCTGAATCAATACATACATACACACATTATTATTGTAAAATGCTCAATGTCGTGTTTGTTTCTGATTTAATTTTTATGCTGAATAGGTATCCAAGCCTCACTTTCTTATAGTTTAACCTCTAAATTAAATTAAATTAATTGAAGCTCATGTGAACAGCAAAATGCGGCCCCCAAGTTAAAACTTTTTGTTCTAAGCAGTTTTGTCAGTCTTGGCTTATGTTTGATGCTTTTTGACTTCTTGTTGTCATCTTACACTTGTAAGAAATTTATTGGGTCATTAAGTTTATGAGTTAGAGCAATCTCAAAAGAAGGGGGGGAGTAGCCTAGCCATTTTCTATCAGTTGCTGAATTTGAGGTATCTTTTTATTTAAATGATTATCAAGCTATGCTATGTTATATGATATTCATTTTAAATCTTGTATGGAGTTGACTGTTATTTACTGCATTACTATAGATGAAATATACATTTTTGACTCAATTATATTTTGTGTTCATTGTTTCAGTGAGGGTGGTTTCTCTAATGCCATAATGACTTTTCCACAAAATTACCCAAACAACCCTTCAACTGTGAGATTTACATCTGAAGTTGGGCATCCCAATGGTTAGTAGGTTTTTTCATGTGCATATGCATTTGCATTTCTTGAGTTACCCTCTTTGAACTTTTATGCTTGCAACGATGCAAGAAAATACAAGGAAAACATACACTATGTTTTGCAAGATTATATAGATTTTGACCATCTCCATTTGGTGTTTCATAGTTTACACTTGGGAAGGTTTGTATATCAATTCTCCATCCTCCTGGTGATGATCCAAATGGCTATGAGCTTGCAAATGAGCGCTGGACCCTATTCATACGGTATTGACTTTGATTGTTATTTTATTTGTTTCGATACTTGAAGGTTTCCTCTGTTGTAGTGTGTTCAAATTTGAAGATTTCTTTTGTTTTACGTACTAGCACAATATTATGTGATCACAAATCAGATTGTGTACAATGCATCATCTTATCATGTTTTTGGTTAAACTTTTTTTGCTCTTTTTTTTAAAGAAATGTTTACATTACTTATGTTTTTTTTTTGGATAAATGTTTGTCAAATCGAAATCTAGGTTGGAGATTAAGTTTTGCTTAAAAGCATTTCAAACTCAGAGACTGTAGCCAGAGGATTGGTAAGTAGTTTAGATCCAAATAAAAAATTGAGGCACAGAGATTGGGCGCAATTGGTGTGAGGTAAATATTCAAGTAGCTGTGAAAAGAGATGAAAATTTGGTTAGACCATATGGGTCATTGGACACAATCCAAGCTGCTATTGGTGCTTCTATAGCATGGCCATGTTCTTTCATTTTGGTATGTCATTATTGTTAAACCTGTAATATATTATTAAGTTTATAACAAACTTTAAGCTTATATATGGATGATTAATTTGTAGGTGGTTTGTGATGAGTGAGAAGGATGCATGATGAGTGAAGACTATATTCTTCTAGTGTCTTTCATTACTTTAAGTTTCATATTAATGTTAGGATCTTGGATAATAATATTATAACTTATTTTTGTTTAATGTTTTTGTTATCTAAATGACTTATTTCAATGATTGTTAAACTTTATTTATTCCATTAGTTGAGGTTCATCTATCGATAAGTTGATGGTATCTTATTTGTTTTTATGAATCATGTTTAATGAGAACAATTTTAAGGATGTTGATAGTGGTCCTTAAAATAGATATGCTCATATGCTTTACAAATGAATAAAACGTCTCATCATCATTTGACATGTTAGGACCCTTTTGTGGTACTAATATAAGGATGATTTACTATTTGATCTATCCACTTGTTAGGAGCTAATATGTGTCATAAAATGTATGTATCTTAAAACCTTATAAAGTGTCCTATTTTGTGGTTTATTAGGACGCTATAACGTGTCCTATTTTGTGGTTTATTAGGACTCTCTAAGTTTATAGGACCCCTTTAGAAAGGACACTTTTATTAGTGGTCCTATTATCTCATGCGTCCTATAAAATAACATTTTAGGACCTTTTTGGGTGTCCTATCAAGCTACTTTTGTTGTAGTGTGAGCTATTAGATTCTTCTCAAAGAAATCAGCATATCGAGCAATTCGAACATTGTTTTCGGTAGAAGTAGTAAACCATCGTTTCCTTAGGGTATCCTACAAAGATGCACTTAGTAGTTCTGGGTTGAAGTTTGTCAGGCGTATCACGCTTCACAAGCGCCTCATATCCCCAGACTCTTAAGTAAGACAAATTAGGGACAATTCCATGCCATAATTCATGTGGTGTCTTGTCAACCTTCTTGGTTGGAACCATATTGAGAATGCGTATAGGAGTCTCTAGAGAAAAATTCCAAAATGAAATTGGGAGAGTCGTAAGGTTCATCATTGATCTCACCATTTCTAGCAAGGTTAGATTCCTCCTCTCGGAAACTCCATTATGCTGTGGAGTGTATGGAGGAGTAGGCTGGTGGACAATTCCATATGCTTTCAGATTATCCTTAAACTCTTGGCTTAAGTATTCTCCATCATGATCCGAACGAAGGATCTTGATGGTCTTTCCGAAAAGGCATTGGGTGAAGCTCAAAAGAAAATATCTGATTTGAATGTTGAAGTGTTGGATCTTAAGAAGTAGTTGAACAATATGAAGAATTCACATTCTTTCACCAATTACATATGCAAAGATGAGAATTTCAAGAAGATTTTTGGAAGCGAAGAGCATAATTAAATTCCACATCCAGTTATTCAGTCTGATGCTCTAGCTGATATTCATGTTTCTGATAGAACTGGAGATTATTCTGAATTTGTTTCTGAGAAGTCTGAGAAGACGAAACCAAATCCTTCAAACAAGAAAGTGGACTCTTTAACATCTGGTGCACCCACATTTGTTAAATTTGTTTATGGTGGAACTGGTGTAGTTGATAAAGAAATTTCTGATGACAAGATGGTAGAGAACGATGAAAAGATGGTACCTCATGAGATATTGGCTGCTGAGTTGGTAAAAGCTAACAACTTGAAGGGTATTAAAGCTAAATCTACTCAAGTTGCTCAAGCTGGATCTTCAAAATCTCAAGTTGAATTGTCAAGATTACCCAGTTACAAACGTTCTGGTTTGGGTAATAACAATCAGAGGTTTGAGAAGAATGTCAAGAAGAACATGCCAAAGAAAGCTACAAAAGAAAAAAAAAGACACCAGTTTAGAACAAATCTATCATGTGGCTCAATTTGTTATTTCTACCATGGAAAACGGATTCGGGAGAAAGCAACAGCAGCAGGATTCATCTAAAAGTTCTCCAAAAGAATTTTCATCGTCTGGATCAAATTCTACTCCTCGAAGTCCTACTTTCAAATGGGTACATGCTAATTTGTTTCAAATATTTGATGATTCTTCTAATTCTTTTGAATCCCATGATAGATGCCCTTCATTTCAGGACAAACCACAATCTCAATGATCCTATCGTTTGTGCTATCAATGTCGCTGAAAGGGACACATGGCACGTGATAATCCTGAAATGGAAAAAAGATTCTTTTCTAACAAATCTACCACTTTAATTGATGAATCAGGTAGAATTTTTACAAAGTCAACACCTTACAAATCAAAATCTAAAACGAAACAATGTTTCAAATTTGATTCTAGTGTTGGTGGATCATCACAGGATGATGATTCAGTAAAAACTGAAAAAGCAAAAATGCAATGGCGGCCTAAAGAGGTCAGCCCAGCTGCAACTGATTTTGTGGAAGACACTGGTCGACCAGAAGCTGTGTGCTTCGGGTCATTTGAACTCTAATCATTTAAATCCAGTGTGCATGTACTTCAAGAAGACCTGTCGGTAATTGTGAAGTTCAAGCTTCCTGCAGTTACTGATAGTGAAGTTTCCTGCGTAACTAAAATTTAATGCTTCATATTTCAACAATGAAAGTTTTTCTGAAAGCTAAAAAAAACTGAAAGGTATCGGTATCGGTTGGTCAATTTTCTTTTTTTTATATTTCGTATGTCGTTTAGGGGGAGAAATTTGAAAAACCAAAAATAGTGTCTTTGTGTTTTTGTTAAAATGAAACATCCAAAAATAGAGTTTTCATTTTAAGGGGGAGATAAACAGAAAAATACAAAAACATTAAAAATCAGAAAATACAAAAACATTGAAAAATGAGAAATTATATCCGACATAATTAGGAAATGATGGTACATTGGCTTACGTGTCTGACTCATGGATAAATTAGATGAAAAAGCCATAAGATCATTGTTTAATGTGCTTCGTAGGCTCGGCATTAAATCAGAAAGTATTCAGATGTGATATACATTAAATATAAATGATTGACCAAGTGGACAACATCTTGAAGCATATCTCAAGATAGAAAGAAAAAGATATGTGAAAAAGAAAAATGAGAAGTCATTGTGTATACATGTGTTCATTTTGCAATGATTTAAACTTGTTTGATTTTCTTTTATTTGTCAAACGATCAGACTTTCTCTGCGTATCGAAAGATCGGCCTGATTGTTGTTCATTTGACGTTCTGCTTTATTTTCTTTGGTGTTTCGTATAACTCATTAGACATTCTCTGCGTGTGTAGGAGTACCGACCTGATTGTTTTTGGGTTATACAATTTCAACTTGTTTTTATTTTCTTATTTTGTTAAATCTGAGGCCTTATTTGCGTATCAAAAGATCGACCTTAAGGTAGACGCTTTAACGTTCTTATTTCTTTTTGCATGGAACACAGTTAACTAGATCATGAATTCAATCACTGTGTGTTAAATCACAAGTGAAATCACAAAGTGTGATATAAAATCATATCTGAGTATGACTGATAGTGTGGGGTACAATGGTCAAAGCAAATCTAAGCAAATCTTATCAATACAATAACATATCCAGATGTGATATACATTAAAATACTAATGCTTGACCAAGTGGACAACATCTTGATACATAGTTCAGTATATATCAAGAAAAGATGTGTGAAAAAGAAAATGAGAAGTCACTATGTATACATGTGTTCATTTTGCAAAGATTTAAACTTGTTGGATTTTCTTTATTTTGTCAAACGATCAGACTTTCTTTGCGTGTCCACAAGACCGGCCTGATTATTGTTCGTTTGACATTATGCTTTATTTTCTTTGGTGTTTTGTATAACTCATCGGACTTTCTCTACGTGTACGGGAGTACCGACCTGATTATTGTTGGGTTATACGATTTCAACTTGTTTTTATTTTCTTATTTTGTTAAATCCGAGGCCTTATCTGCGCATCGAAAGATCGACCTTAAGGTAGACGATTTAACGTTTTTATTTCTTTTTGCATGGAACACAGTTGACCGAATCATTAATACAAGCACTATGTGTTAAATCACAAGTGAAATCAAAAGTGTGATAAGCAGATACATATCTGAGTATGTCTGATAGTGTGGGGTACACTGGTCAAAGCAAATCTAATCAATACAATAACATATCCAGATGTTATGAGTATGATTGTGCCTGAGTTTAAGTTGGACAAATTATACCAGCAATCGACATGACTTATGTGCTGAAGTAATTGAAATTGAAGTGTAGTTCAGCATGTCATGACCAATATGATCCCAAGTCGTGATCATTCTCTCAAAAGACAAAGATAGTGTGCGATTCAATATTTCATTTCTGTATTGCATTTATGTTTCTCATCTGAAAAATCCAAAAAGATTTTAGGTGTGTTTTAGCATAAACTTAGAAAAATCAAAAAGATTTTTGGTGTGTTTTGATTTAAAGTTTTAAAAAGCCAAAAAGATTTTGTTTCTTATTTGTTTTTGAAATATCGATACAAGATACAAAATTATGATTTCAAAATCGATATCTGGGATTCTCGAAGAGAAGTTTTATGCCAAGATTAAATTATTTTTTTATAAAAGAAAAGAAAGCCGCATTTCTGTCTTCTGAAATTGCAGGTTTTGTGTGACAAGAGTCAAGCATGGTGAAAGGGGAGTATGTAATATCTTTCACAAGTGGATCTCGAAGTTCAAAGATTGTTCAAGTTTGATCCAGCCATGCAAGCTCTATTTCTGACAATATTTCAAGTTGAAGATCGGACGCAACAATGCTGAAGATTGAAGACTGAAGTTTAGTTGGATAGATAGATAGATAGCTAGATACACTACACGTTAAGGGGGATTTGTTAGAGCATATTCCTATCCTACGATATGTCCCGTGTATTGTATCTAGATTAGAGCGAGTTTGTGAGTCACATAGTCAACTTATCATTAGGGTCGTATCATATGGTCCGCCGTACAAATTGGTACAGGCGTAAAAACTGGTACGTGGGTTGGTACGCTGCACTTAATGGTAAGTATAAATAGTTCGTGTTAGAGAGAGTTAGCTAGTTTTGTAATTCTCATCGTGTTAACTGTGTGTTCTTAGTGTGTGTCTCTCTCTCTAGAACTTGTAACCTCTAAGTGAATCAATAAAGCAAAGCTTTATTTACTCTCGTTGTTATCGATTTACCGAATCATGCAGTAGTAAGATCCTTTTGAGGTATTTACAGGTTTTGCGTGAGAGATGGCTGAAACAAAATTTAAAAATAAAAGTGATTTTCTTTTTAAATTGTTTTAATGATTTCAATCTAGAAAAATGCATTTTGATCAACTTATGAAATTTTCAAGGTAAAGGGTAATATTTAACAGGTTCGAGAATAAATTTGGACCAACAAATGTGGGTTTTACGTGAGAGATGGCTGAAAAAAAATTTAAAAATAGAAGTGATTGACACAAGGATCAAACCCTCGACCTAAGAATTGCATGTCGAGAGACTAAACAACTAGAATAGACAGACGTTTTATTTTCTTGCCTATCCCTAATCATTTTAACTAGAATAAACTAAGGCTGTGTTTGGCGCGCCATAAGCTAGCTTATAAGCTAGCTTATCAGCTAGCTTATAAGCTAGCTTTTGAAAAGCTAGTTGGAGTAGCTTTTCAACTAGCTATAATAATATTTCCAATTTTACCCTTCCCTAACTTATAAATAAATATCTTTATTTACATTTATGACATGTACTTTTATGTCATTTTATATTTTTAAGCTAGTTTATCAGCTAGTTTTTACCAAACGTTATTTTTTATCAGCTAGCTTATAATTTATCAGCTAGCAGCTAGCTTTTCAGCTAGTGCGCCAAACACAGCCTAAGTATCATGCCATTGTTTTGACATGTAAAGGAATCAGGTAGCTTAAACAACCTAAAACACTCGTGGATGGGATCGAACTCGTGACCTGACGCTTAGAAGAAGATAGGTTGAACCGGGACAAGTTCAGATTTTGGTAATCTATTCGATTTGAAATATTTTTTAATCAACGGTTCACCATGTTCATCTTCTTCACACAAAACCCTAATTGGGTATCCTCCATTACCAAGCAGAAAAACTTATGGACTAGAATAGAAGTTCACGAAATCGACCAGAGGCATAACTCATAACTTATTTCGTGGGTTTGGATCCAAATCTCATGTTTAACCGGGTCGTTCTTCAAAGTTGCGTGCAAGTCGAAACCCGAACGGAAAACTGAGGTGGCAGCGTCGTTTGAGTGTAGTCCTCCTTGGTGATGCTCTTGGTGGCAGTAGACATCCAACGGTGGTTCAGACGAGCGGAAAGAGGTGTGATGGTGGTGAAAACATAAACGACGGGATCGAGTGCTCGGAGATAGATACGTCGCCGGTTTTCTTCTGGGTTCAATGGAGGTTGCGAGAGGGAAATGATTGACTTCGAGTGATTGATGATAACCGATTTGAATGGAATTATCGTGGTCAGGTCGCATGCCGTAAAAGATGAAGGAGGAACTGAATTCGACCGGAAGTAACGAAGCTACGGTTTTGATTTTGATTTCATTAAATCAACTTTAATGAAATGACCAGTTAGACCCTCAAGTTATGCAGATGTTCAATTTACTCCCCTCTATTTAGGTTATATTTATATTAAACCCTCAACTTAATATTTAGTATACAAACTTTATAAAATGTCATTTATCTACAAGTATTCATAAAATATCATATTATAAAAAATTGATAACACGTAGTTAATTCACGAAACAAATAATAATATCACGTAACATGTGATGCCACATAAAATCACGTACGTATAACTCACATAAAATTATAAAACACATAGTTCACAAGAAATCATAAAACGTAGCTCCACAAGAAATAATAACACATAACCTTATTAAGCTTTTGATCATGTTTGTTTATTTAAGGGAAATTGGATTTGAATAATCTCAAGTTTTATCAATTGGTCGATATTAATCTCAAGTAACGAAATGTTTACTATCGAGCCCAACTTTTAACCTATTTTTCTACAACGATTCATGACTAACCGAAAGTTAACGACGTTCGTTTTTTATGAAACATTGGATCTAAATAATCCCAAGTTTCATCAATTGGCCGACAATAATCCTAAGTTTCATCAATTGGCCAATAATAATCTCAAGTTTCATCAAAAACTAACGTCGTTAGCTTTCCGTTTGTCAGGGATCGTTGTAGGAAAATAGGTTAAAAGTTGGGATCGATAGTGAACATTTTGTTACTTAGGATTAATGCCGGCCAATTGATGAAACTTGGGATTATTTAGATCCAATTTCCCTTTATATAAAGGGTTAATTAAATAATTCACCGATGTATAAACTTGTGTGTGAATGCTCGTGTAATGACGGACACATAACAACCCTAATTATGTTTGTGTAATGCAAAGCATCTATATTTGTAATAACGTTTGTAGTAATGTAAGTTCGTTCTAACATATGTTGGTGTTAAACAGGAATCACAATCACCTGAAAAGTTGGTTTGACACACCTATAACTTCTCCTTTAATACTACAAGTGGTCCACCAGGATTACCCTATAACAAGTTATTAAAAGACTCTAAAAGTGATTGAAAAACACAAAAAGCTACTGTAATCCATCGTCAATCCCACCATCTCATCATCTACAACTAGGAGTGTTCAAAACCGGATATCCGAAAATTTGGATATGCGAATTTCGAATATCCGAAAATCCGGATAGTTGATTTATAGTATCCATATCCGAAAATTCGGATACGGATTCGGATATTTAAACGGATATCCGAAATAATTTTGAACCATTTATCAACTTCTTGTTACCATATTTCACACTTCATTTTAACAGAGAAATTCAAAAGTTTAAACCATAATTAGTCCTTTTAAATCAAACATGTGAGGAGAGATTAAGCACATCAATTTTGAGCAAATGATAGTGTTGCTTTTCAAATCAGTACAAAAATTATAAAATCCACTACACAGATGTAGAAAAAAATAGCAAACGATTGAGAGATCAAAGGCTTTTCAAGCATATCAATTAGAAAATGCCAAATGGAAGTTGTTCACCTCTTGCAAACATACATACAAACGCTTGCATTGAGCCATCGGTTTGACTGATTAGGTGGTAACCAACGCAGATACCGGAGTAGCCATCACACTAGTACAAAACTGGGCTATGGTGACACCCAGGCCGTCAGATTCGTGTGACACTTTTTTAGTGTTGTGTGACCGTATGTACGTGTCAAAAATCTGGGTGTGTTACGGTGACGTTTTTAGAGTGTTGTGTCACCATTACTTTGATGATCTGATCCTTTGGTGACACTAAACATATGGTATGTGACAAAGATTAGTCACAGTCTAAAGTAACGTGACCACAAGTCACCATTTGGTCACAACACATCATGTGTGATTATATACTACTTATATGAGACTATAGATAGCAATATGGTCACGTATATTTATTGTCTATGTGACTATATAATGGAGCACATTCAGTGACATAAAAAACATGTAGCTAAATGTAAAACATAGTGACATTAAACGTTTTTTTGTGTGACTGTAGCTTATGTTACTTAGTCACAGTAAATATGTGTGTCACCATATGTTAAAGTTTACGATCACAGTTCCAAATTCCATGTGTCACTAATGATAATTAATGGTCATGAGAATTGTAAACAACATGTGATTAGAAGTAACAAGTTGTCATCTTTCAATTTGTGTGTGTGACAAGTTATATATTATTGTCATGATAAATTAAGAAAAAACATGTGACGAGAAGTAACATATGGTGAATGTTAAATTTATTAGATGAGACTGTTAAGGAACCTTTAGTGTCACCTTTTCAAATCTAGTATGTGACCATTTATATGTGTTAGTCAAGGTAAATATAAAAAACCATGTGACTATTTGCAACATATGGTGATTGTTCTCTTTTTTTATGTGTGAGTATTGTGTTGTTTTAGTGACACACAATTAATTGAAGCATTATACTCTTTAAGTTAATTAGTCACACTAATTATGTGTGCTACCAAATGTTTAAGTTTATGATCAAAGTTCCAATTTCTATGTGTCACTAGTGATAACTAATGGTCATTAAAATTGTAAACAACATGTGAGTAGAGTAAACACATGGTCATCTTTTAATTTGCATGTGTGACAAATTATATGTTATTGTCATGGTCAATGAACAAAACACGTGACTTGATGTAACAAAAAGCCTTCTATAGGTTCTTTAACCTCTTCACAACACGCACATACATAAGTAACATGATAAATGAAAACCAAATTTAACAATACTATGCAAAACCAACCATTCATTAACTGAAATTTAAATAACATAAACCGACAAAATGTTAAATCTCGTTACAAACGTTCAATTTCCGAAAAGTACTTAGCTTAAAGTTTTAGAAACTTTCAACCCATTCCACTTATACACAGCAATGTAAAACAGAGAGTCAGCCAGAGACTCTTGAAACACCACAATGTATCCTTCAAATAGCGGGACATCTTTAACCACTTTTCTCCAACCTCTTTGAAAAAAAAACCTTCCGTATGATTTGGCAAGTTCAACCTCCCACTCACGACCCTCAAAACCAATAATGGTCGCCTTATTCTTCGTCTCTAGAGTTTGAAACCTCTCAGCGAAAAATAAATCCGGCAACAGCTATGAATATATAGAAGTTTGGGTCATTATTGATATTATTGTCAAAAAATAATAACCAAATATATAAGATTCAATTAAAAAAATAGCAGTTGACTAGAGTAAGCTTTTGAAAAAACAACGTAGAACGAGTCTTGACTGCAACACATTTTTTCATCAATGAAATTAAGCTTCAGATAACTGTCATCAACGTTAGTGAAAAACAGAAAAGCTAAATCATTGAGATTGCAAGTTTGAATCACATCTTGTCATCCTTTCGTAAAGCAGAGTGAACCATTAATGCGTTCAAGATTGACGAATATAGATATTTCATCAGGTGGCACAATGTTAACAACTTGAACATCATTGTGGCTAAGGGGACTGATTGGCAGTCTTGCATTCAAATAAATAGGTTGTTAATTTTAACAAGTTTTATGTCAGCATCATTAAGGGGAGTAATTGGCACTTAAGATAAATAAAAAGATTATGGTGTTACAAATGTAATTATAACCATATACGATACATTAATTAAAAAGTTGAAAATACATTGTAAAAATTAAACATACCAGATGCTGATCTTTAGGATTCATTAGATAAGTACAAAAGCAAGTTTCTGATGTTTCGTTGACTGATCTAGAAGAGGAACCTACAACATAAAAGAAATGTTAGGATGATGGTCTACATTTTGGGTTGTTTGTCAATAAAAGTAATCAATACAGATTACTAATTATGAAAACACCCAATGAAATCAAATAAATATATAAAAGTTTAGAGGGCCAATACACATGACTTGATTAATTAACAATTCAGCCCCAATATATTTAATCATCTAATGGAGGTCTTGATTAATTAAGAATTCAGTCCGAATCATCTAATATATTAGATTTGTTATCAACTCTTCAAATATAGATGAGGATAAAAGAAAAACCGATGATTACATTAAATAACATACCTTGATTAGCTATTAGGAAAACGAATTGCTTGTGATTTTGGTTGATATGAAATACGAGATGGGAGGAAGGTGTGTCACTAAATGTGAGGTCGGTCAAATTGAAAAAATTAGGGTATTGATGTTAACGCTAGCCATAAACAGTAAGGGGCTAAGGCCCAACTCAACTTTCTTCGGGCCCTGACTCAATTGGTAAATCTGATGTTCGGGTAAAGAGGATCTAAATCAAGAGTCACGCGGATCATGTGTGGCTTATAACCCGAAACGCTTGTCTCCTACTTTATTTTAATCATATGAAGGTTTTATTGTTGTTATTTTCTTATTTTTTGCATTTGATTATCAATCAATCAATTACTAACTCAAAAAGTTAATTGGGCCATTGTGTTAACTTAAAACTCAATCAAACAATTACTAATTGAAACAAGAGTGGCAATTCATTTAATTCAGTTGTTGTATACAAGGATCAAAATAAAATAATGTAAACATACATTTAACCAAAAGCCACAACCATTAACACAACCTACATTCACTCATTACAACCTACTCTCTCCGAGTATTTCTCCTTCTCGATACGAGCCTTAAGCAGCCTTGTACGAAGCAGATCAATCCTTTGCTGGAGTTCCTTATTGAGGCCATGTATTTCTGACAGTTTATCAAAGAGCGGCTTCGTCTCGGCCATTAGGGTATCACTATCAACAAAGTGACCCATGACCTCCTCGTTCAGGAACACCGTCTTCTGCTAGTAGTAGTATGCAGCGTCTAAATTAACGGCGACAAACGAATCATCAGCAAGCTTGTCCTTCTTGTATTGGCTGCACGCAACCTCTGATGTTGCATAAAAGCTCCAATTAGTAACCTCTGTAAACGAGAAAGCCATGGAATTGATATTGCTATGAAGAAAGTAAAAAATGTGAGATATATTTTTGTAACAAATGGAGGTTTATATAGGAAAAAAAATAAGAGATAAAACTAAATATATTTATTATACTCGGTAACCAAGGTTCAAGGAAATAATCATTACCAATATTTTAGACAAATTTACACGGTTTCAAGTTGAAGGGATTGGTCGATTCAAGAATCTCATAATGACAACCTTTCAACTTCTAAGCCATTTTTTTCTCTCTCCTTATCAACTTGATTATTAAAAAAGATTACTTTTACTTATATAACCCGTCATTTTCGAAGACTTTATCCTTTCCAAACCAGAAAACACACCAGCGGATCTTTTATCAGTCACTATCACCTCCAAAGCAGAAACAAACAACCGGATCCTTTTTTCCATCTTTTCTACCTTTTCAAAATGGATCCCCACAACCCGTTGACTGATGATCAGATTCTGTCACGTGTTGCAAGTCAGACTCTAATTGAAGTTCAAAAAAGTCAAGAGATTACAAGCAATTTAGATCTGAGAGAGGGCGGCTTGACGCAGTGGCTGAACAAAGGTCCCTGTTGAAGCGGACGCTTGACGAATTTGCAAGGGACCCTTTGAAGAAAACAAAAGATTGCTTCAAATATTTGGAGAAGGATGGTGATTATAATCTGGCCATCAACAATGAGTTGGGCCAGATACTCATCGAAATTGAAGACCTGAACAGAAAGAGGGTCAAGTTATTGACAGGCGAACTCGATGTTTTTATTGGTGATCAGGCTTAAGGTTGAATGTAATCTATTATATCTTTTTTTGGGTTTGTTTGCCTTGGTAGTTTTGGAGAAGGATCAGCAGATTTATATATTTGTTGTTTTTTGAATTTGTTTGTATTGAAATTTGTTATGTAAATTGTTTAAGTTTAATGTAAATTATTGTTTTTGGTATTTTTTTGTCACATAGTCAGCCACATATGACACACCCTAAAAGACATAACCAATTAACATCTTAAAATTAATCTAGATGGAATTTATGAGCTATTAGTGTGATTATATAAATATTGGATAACACACATTCAAAAGACATAAGCAAATACATGTCGGGTTATATCAATAATACCGGATCCAGATAAAGATCAGGATGTTTATCAGAAAAGTCGGGTTATAACATTCATACCATATCCGGATAAAGATCCGCGTGTTTATCCGAGAACTCGGGTTATAACATTCGTACCAGATCCGGTTAAATATCCGCGTGTTTATCCGAGAAGACAAGCATCTAACCGGGTTATTTGACTCGTATAAGAAGCACGCGGACCCTTGACTCTTGTCATGACTTGTGTGTCTCGGATATACACGCGGATCTTTATCCGGATCCGGTGTGAATGATATAACCCAACTTGTATTTCCAGACTTATTAAACCGGGTAGATTGCAGCTTCGACACCCGGATTAATCCAAATTTTATATGATATCACACTAAGAAACTGATTAAACGTTTACCTATATGCGAGCCGATGTTATGCTACAGGGTCCACTTGTGCCTGATACGATAAAATGTAAGCATCAGCTAGTGTAAGGAAAAATAGAGCTTAGAAGATTTCCGGCTGAAATGCCAATTTTACTAGTTCCGGCTGAAGTTGAAGTTGAAGCGGAACTTTTACTTCAAGCGGAACAGGCAGTTCAAGCGGAAAGAAGCAGTTTTGTGTTTCAGCGAATATTCCGGGTGAACTCGTTTATCCACAAGATAAAGAGTTCAACCTGACTTTTCCTGAGAAGTCTTTTCAGAAGTCCAATCCTGCAAAAGCTTCTCGTATGCTTCTAAATCTGATTCAAGCCGCTCTCCTAAAGTAGATTGTTGCTGCCAACACGCAAGTCATTCCGATTGTCGATGTTTATTCTTTTGGTAGTTTGTATTTGACTTTTATGTTTACGGTCTAGATTAGATCGCATGAGATCAATGGCTGTCATTGATCTCATCAGCACTATATATAGCATGCAATCTCTTAGTTTATACATGTTCATCACTTGTAATAGTGTAGCTTTGAGTTAATGCAAATAGTGCCGAATATTCGATATATCGCTGTTTTACTATTCTGCAAATCAAGCATTTACATTATACAAGAACTTAATATTGCTTAAGTAAAGTGAAATATAACTTTAATTCCGCAGGGTTATATTTGCAAGTAAAGGGTTTAGTTTTAGTTAATTCATAACTATTTTCGATCCTACAAGTGGTATCAGAGCTTCGGCTCTCACTTTGAAGACTTTCTGTGCTTCAAAGTCGATACTTTACTTGCTTACTTTACAAGTTTCGTTGTTCTATCTTTCTAAAAGTGTTTCAAAATGAGTGATTTCAGTTTAAGTTGCCCAAATGGCTCCTCCAACAAACCACCAATGTTCACTCCTGATGACTTTGGTACCTGGAAACTCAGGATGGAAGGTTTTGTTAGGATTTTGGACCGTCGTATTTGGAAATCTTTCACTGAAGGACCCTACTCACCAATGGTTTCATCTGCTGATGATGCAGAAGTCAAAATACCTAAGCCATTAGATAAATATGTTGAATCTGACTACACTGCTCTTGAATTTGACCATAAGGCATACTGGACTCTACAGGCTGCACTTCCTAATTCCATTTTGAGTGGGTTTAAAGGATATAAAACTGCATTTGACCTGTGGAATGCCTTAAGTGAAATGTATGAAGGAACCAGTGAAGTAAAAGAAAACAAGAAAGATGTCTTAAAACAAAAATATGAAAACTTTACTTTTAAATCTGGTGAAACAATGACAAACCAGTACTTGAGATTTGTCTCATTGCTTGATGAACTCCAAAAGGTGGATGTTAAACTAGAACAAGTAGATGTGAACAGAAAATTCCTACGTTCCCTGCCTTCTGTGTGGACAGTTTACACAGTAAGCATCAGGGAATGCAAGAATTTGAAAAAGATGAGACTCAGTGAACTTCATGGCATACTCAGTGCTTATGAAATGGAACTAGATCTTAAACAAAACTCATCTTCTGAATCAACTCAACTGTTCTCATCTGCACTAGTAACCACTGATTTTAACAGTCAAAGATCATCTAACTCATCATCATACTCCTCACCTATAGTCAGTTTCCCTGAGACACCAAGGTGTCAAGAGAACTTTTCAAACTCTTTTGAAAGCTCTCACAATGCTCATGTAGCAACTGACTCTTATCAAGGCTTCATACCTGAAGATCTTGAATGCATAGGTGCTGATGATTTAGAAGAAATGGATATAATGACCCAACTTGCAATGGTTTCAGTAAGAGCTCAAAGGTTTTACAAAAGGACAGGTAGAACCTACAAGGGAGCAAAAGGTGCTCACATAGGCCTTGACAAAAGCAAAGTCAAATGCTACAACTGTCACCAACTTGGTCACTTTGCAAGAGAATGCTCTCAACCAAGAAGAGAAGGACAGAACCAGAACCATGCTCAAGGGAAAAATCATGGAGGAAACAACTCAAACAACAACAATTCTGGAAGCAACTCAGGTTCACACCCCACCCCACCAAAGCCAACCGGAAGTCTAAACCATCAGAATGTGGTAGCTGCTGTAGCAAATCAAACATCATGTGTTGAATGGGAAGATTTTGCTGCTGAGTTTGAACCTATCAACTACGCTTTAATGGTCAAACAGGACTCCATCACAGATCAGGTAAATTCTATCCCTGAAAAGGTCTTAGAGAATCTATGTAGTCCTGCCTGCATAGAACAAGTGGCAAAATATCGAAATCACAACACCGATTTGATTGATGAAGTTTCAAACTTAAATGAGTTAAAGGAATGTTTTAAGAAAACTGAATCATCATACATTTCAAAAATTGAAAACTTAACCAAAGAGTATGAACAGTTAAAACAAACCAACTCAGTGCTTGAAACACAGCTTGATGACTTGCTGACAAAACTTGAAAAATCAAGAAATGAAACCAAAGATGCTAAGGCTGAGGTTGATGTTCTTGAGATCAAGCTGAAAGATGCTTTGTTTACTTGCGATAAATTTCAAACAGCAAACAAAAAGGCTGAAAAACTGTGGATGGGAGGGATGTATGGTAAAGCTGGTGTTGGCTATAACTCTGTTGAGCCACCAATCGAATACTCACCTGTAATCAAACCAATTGAAGCAGCAATACATAATTTTTATACCCATTTGTCTTTGGTCCGTTACGTATTGCTCAATTATTGCTATATCCGGTTTAGGATGATAACACACAGATAGTTGCATCCGGTAAAGGATGGCAACCCAACGGTAAAGGTATTTCTTTACTTGAGTAATTTTCCGACAAAATATCATATGTTGCACTGAATTGATTTCCTTAAAAAGTCCTTACATTCGGGCCGTTAATATACATAGCGAGGTAATATTGAGTAGTACTACTGGGGATTGACACCCCCGCTCAGCGGTGCACGGGATGCACCCACCGACTGGCGGTCGGACTGAGATCAATGTTAGCCTACCCACCGTGATCTGGATGGACACGGGAAGGCAAGGTTCATAGGTATCCCCTATCAAAAACATTGTCAGCTTCGGTTACGAACAATTCAGGTGTACATAACTATAGGCTAGCTACCTACGATATGGAACTTTACTGGCCTTATGATTATTGATTGTGTTTTACCTTTCTTTATTCATACTTCAGGTCTACATGTGGCGTGTAGACCGCTCTAGTGAACTCACCAGCCTTGGCTGACACTTGATTGTTGTTTTCTTTTCAGGTCGTTAGGAGGATCACGGACAGCACCGGAGGCGGCAGTACTTCCTATGGATACCTTTTGAAAAACCTGGAATTTCAAATATTAAAAATCCATCGTTTTGTAAACCATAACTGTAAACTTTATTTATGCTTCGCTGAACTGTTAAACTTACTGTTTTGGTCTGTAACTTAATTGGCCATTGTAATCAACTGAACCCATGTTATGCTTTTTGAAAAATCGTTTCGATCGTTGACCTAGCATAGCATATTGCCAAGCTAAATCTAATTCAATCAATTGATCATCATCAAGCTCATTAAGATCATCTCTTGTAATTTTGGCATCAGCAACATCTTTAATAATCAATCCAAAAGAAGATGTAATCAAGGCAAAAATCATATTTGCACAATCAGATGTAGAGTCGACATAAAAAAGCACTCTGATTTGATGAATTTGGAATTGTAAAACTACATCCCCGTGAAGAATTATTACCCGAATTTCCAGAACTTCCCGACAAGAAAGCAACATTTGGTGCAGAATTCAAATTCGACTTAGACTTAGCACTCATGCTTGCACTATTCTCACCATGATATAATGCGGGATTCTGCAAAGTAGCAGTTGATTTCTTGGAATTCAACATTTCCATTTCTCGAGCATGAAGTTTTCCAGTAAGCTCGTGGAATGTTAATGCAGAATAATCCTTATCATGAGTAAGAAGTAAAACATAATTTTCCCACTTTTCAGGCAATGCTTCCATAATCTTTTCCTTCAAATCAGCATCAGACTTGTCAATTCCAACAACTTTTAATTCACTAATTAGATGAGAAAATCGAGAAACCAAAGCAGTAATGTTCTCATTGTCATAATGTTGAAAGTTATCAAATTCCTTATTAAGCACTTTCTTCCGACTTTTCTTGTAGTCATCATTACCCTCACATCTTGCTGATAAAGCATCCCATAATTGTTTTGATTTCTTGCACGAGCTGAATTGATGTAACAACTCAGTGGGTAATGCCATGGTAAGATAACCGAATGCCTGTTGTTCAAGTTCATAAGCTTTCCTTTCAGTGTTATCAAAAGTATGAACTTCCTTGAAATCTCCCGCATCAGTCGAATGTTGATAAAGTGTCTTGATTGGATTCCACAAATCGATATCATTCGTACTTATATAAGCCGAAAATCGTTGTTTCCAATTATGATAATCCTTCAACTTCAAAAATTTTGGAACTTTCTGACTTGTTCCGATTTCATTATCAAAGTTCAACATAGTTTGCATAGCACTTTGCATCGCAGAAAACGCGTGACATTCCGACATTGTTGAAAAAAATGTGATTCTGACCGCCGAACTTGCTCCGAACCTAACACTTAACTCCGAACTCTGTCCGAACCTAGAATCAAAGTCCGAACTCTGTCCGAACTGGCTCTGAAACAAAATGAACTGTCCGAACCTCTCAAATACTCCGATCTAGCACCGAACTACCTCCGAACCTTGACCGAACGTAAATGAACTCCGAATTTGATCAAGATAGACCGAACCCTGACCGAGATAGCTCCGAACCCTCACCGAAGATGGACCGAACTTCAAGTTCGGAGCAGTTACTCCGAACCTGATCGAGAGACTCCGAACTTCGAACTCATTTTTCAAAAACGCGCGAAAATGAACGGATTTTGACGAAACTCGATACTGTGAGTCAGAAAAACCAACAGAAAGTGATTTACGAACATATTTGACACCAAATACTCGATAAAATTGATGAAAAACACGAAAACAAACTCGAGAATCACGAAAAACACTTCAAAAATCCTAAAATAGCAACCACAAATCAGTAGAGTGAACCAGATTGCTCTGATACCACTTGAAAATGCGTGAGCATCGGATCGTCTACCCGATCTAGCTAATCGGACATCGAAACGTAATTAACCAATTGTTTTATTGATCAACGAAGAACAATTACAACCAGTAAACACTCAGATACAGACTCAGAGGATACACACTCATAAACACGCACTTAACAGATCGCGCACGCTCAGAACTCACTAATTACAAAGACCAAAGATCTATATATACTAGCTGGTCCGAGCTTCGGCCAAACCTCAGGTTCGGTCAGTCCGAACTTCAGGTTCGGACCTAGTTCGGCCAGACCTGGTTTGACATGATCTTGTACATTGCTTGATACTTCACAAGATGCACATATCAGGTATCAACAGTATTATTAGTGCATATGTGCACCATTTTCATTAGTACTGCACAAATGAGAATTGTCATGCGAAAACATATTGTTTAGGTTAAAAACATTTAAAAAAACTAAAATATTCATAGAACTAAATAATTCTACATATGCACTATAACTATTAATTATAGTGCACATGTGTAGCATAAAATTTAAAAAATTTTAAAACGTTTAATATATTTTCAGAATTAAAGATAACACAATTATAAGATTTATGGTGCAATTTCTCTTTTAAAATATTAACGTATACGACACATATAAAGTGCTTTTTTATCAGTGCACATGTGCACTAATAAAAAACCACGAAAAACTAACAAAATTATAACGTATTTGATGCGATTTTTCTAAAAAAAACATTAACGCATAGTATATATATGAGTTTTATTATTAGTGCACATGTTCACTAATAAAAAAATGACGAGACGTTAAATTTTTTTTAAATTTTTTCCAGAATTAAAGAACTTATAATTCTAAGGTTTTTGGTGCAATTTTTTTTTTTTTAAAATATGATCGTATGAAAAAGTTATGAAGGTTTTAGTATTAGTTTTTAGGTTTTCGCAAAAAGATGTGGTTTTTACATGATCCTTACCATATATATATATATATATATATATATATATATATATATATATATATATATATATATATATAGGTTTAGGGTAAAATACATCCAGCAAAAACGCTACATCCATTGCGGATTGATCTGGGGCGTCCATCAAGATCATCCAACAGCGAGGATCTATGGTGTTTTCCGCCTATGGTGTTTTTTTTTCCCCCGAAAACGCCATAGGCGGAAAACACCATAGATCTTGGCTGTTGGATGATCTTGATGGACGCCCCAGATCAATCCGCAATGGATGTAGTGTTTTTGCTGGATGTAGGATAACTCGACTCTATATATATATATATATATATATATATATATATATGAAAAGATTGGTGGCCATGTGGCATCACCACAACACTCCTTAAAATCATTTTCCCGCTCAAATTCTTCCAATCTAAATAAATCGCGGGTCTTAGATGAATCACGTTTAAAGCGGCGTATAAGGAACAAACCTAAAAACCCTAAATCACGCCTCACTCTCTTTAATCCAATATCTGGCGATTCATCTTCATTCGAGCGATCTGACGATTCATCTTCTTCGCTGTGAATCATCGAAGAACTTTTAATTCATCCATTCTTCATAAACTTTCCCTGGTGGCGATACGATTCGTCTTCAACATGCTTGAATCATCTGGCATCCACCGAAATCAATCGCAAATGGCGATTCCCCTAATATCATCGGCGACTACATCGAAGCAATCATCACCTCCTTCGATTCCATGGTTTTCATTGGATTTCCATAACCGTCGTTCACGCAATCGTCTCCCATCCATCAATTATTAATCGAAATCTTCATCATAGGTACGTTCAATGTTATTTTGTTGGTTGAAATCATCATCTACGGATTTTTTTGAGGCAATCTGTACCAAAACAATGTTACAGACAGGTGGTTTACAGCCATTAAATTGACTTTTGGATACTACGGAGTATAAGATGAAAAACATGTGTTAGCCAGAATTTTTTATCCTTTCCGTTCCCAAATATGTTGACTTATATGGTTCAAATTAATTTTTAGTGTATGCTTTAATATGATGTAGTCCTGATATGCTTTAATATTTAACAACGAATTAATGATTTTTGTGGTACGGTCCATTTAGAGAATCATCATCATTTAAATGTGGTTGCTTCTTGGTGGGGATAATCAGGAATTGGTATTAATGAAAATTTTAGGGTGATAATATATCTGTTTGAAACTTCAACTGTTTAATATAAAGATGACAAATTGTATATATATACAATAGAGAGTTGGACTTATGTTTTCGTGCCATTCGGATCCGGATCCGGATATCTTTGATCCGCACACTACTTCTCTCTTTAAACCCTAAAACATACGTCCTCTCTCTCACTATTGCTCATCGATCGAACAAAAGCTCCGTCTGATCCTCCCTTCACCGCCGCCGTGGAGTCTTCACCTACGTCGTTGTCTTCACCATCGGACCCACCACCATCGTCTTCAAGTCTTCGACCCCGTTGAACCCTAATTTCAACTGTTACGGCGACCATCACGCATCCCATTCTCTCTTCACGGCTTCACGGAGATAGTTTGCGCCAAAATTATGGTATTTCTAATTTTTTCATGAATCTCAACATATTAGGGAACGAAACGATTGTGATGATTGATTTTGTATAGGAATCGGATTTTGCTACTGAATTTTGCATTGCTCCTGCCTTAGATTTGCACACAGTTTAGTAGTTGTGCCTCTATATTTGATCTGTAGTTTTCCTCAAATTTGTTCACAGATTTTCACCAAATTTTTAAAAGATGCTCACGCCTCTGTTAATCTTCCTGCTGGTGTTGGTTTAATTTAGCTATCTTATGCCTCTATTTGTTATCTTTCTCATTCAATTCTCAATGTTTTACATGAGATATGTGATTTGTTAATATATTTTTTAATGTTTCTCTGAATTAGTTCTTTTATGGTTCTACTTATTAGGTATGTTATTAAAAAAATTATGGTTGATTGTAGTCTCTCATATTTGTATCTGAGGCTTATGTTTAGAGTAAATCATTATTCCTATATGTGATGGTTTCAACTGTTACAAATCTGATATGAAACATTTGCTAAAATTTTCTTATGTCTCTATTTATATTAGGTGAAAATTCTTCTTTTATCTTCTATGTCCTAAACTAACCTTTGCATTTATTTTTTACAAGTTTACTATATACATAGGATATTTAACTTTATACAAATGTATCTAATTTATTGACGGTTTGAAATATACAATTGCTTCTTAAATTTTTATTTTGGTTTAGTGTTAAGTTTATAAGACTATGTAATATATTTATATGGGTTCTTTTTGTTTTTTATTTATACGCGAGATTCTTCTTTCGACACGCGGAGGTCCTCTCCGCGCTCTATTGGTTATTTCTTTGAGTCCGTTTTGTACATGATACGGAATCTTCTGCTCCACGGTTCGTATGATTGGAATTAGTATTTGGTTCAATCAATGATGTTCTTAGATTTTGAATTTGGATGACAAATCGGAGTTAACTTTAGAGGAAACAACATTAGAACTATTGAATTGATGGTTAGATGGTTTAGTGTCTACATGACATAGGTATAGACTATAGAATGCACTAATGACCGATTAGATAGTATTAGTTATTTATCCCTATCTCCTCCCTCATTCATCATGTTTCTCATAATTGGAGAGAACATGTTGTGTTGTAATCTAATACAGACAAATTATGCTCAAAGTAGAATTTGCCATATCTGAAGGCACCAAAAAGAGGACATGGAATTTAAGGTGAAAACTCCTTTCCTGTTGGAAGGGATTTGAATGCGTTTTTATTCTTTCACTGTTATGACTTTACCACGCAATCAAGTTTCTTCGCTTATCAATCCGATGTTTAATTTGTATGGACATGATGTTGCTGTACAGAATGTAGTTAGCATTTATTATTAATGAGAAAAAGAAAAAACGTTTGAAGTTAGCTAAAATAAAACGGGTCAAAATATCAATAGGTTCAAGATATAGTAACACTTGGATTAGAAACCAAAATAACATAATCAAAGGTTCACACATATCTTATACTTAGCATAGCAACACATTTTTGTGCCAGAACACAAAAGAGACAATAGATAACTATACAAAGACTTTGCAACAGAATATCCCAAGAATATCATTTGTCTTTTTAGTTTAGTGATCAAAACAGAATAGGTGCAGATATTTTATATGTTATAAGTAAGATAGAAATAGTTATGAAATTGACTATAAGAAATGGAACTTCTAAATAATAACAGATGATCACCACTTTAACCGAGTTTTAACAAATATGTCAGGAGCTAGAATTAAGAATATTTGATACACTATCAGGTCTAGAACAAAACCTCTATCCTTTTGATCTTAATGTTAGAGAAAACACAGCAGTATTCATGATTTAAAGGTCAAAGTTATGGAAATGTTTTGTTCCTATTAGCTGATTACATTATCCCAAAAATCAGATTATATAGTAAAATCATAGACATATTTGTAAGGGCATTATATTGGACTAAACTCAAGTTACCTATGTTTATAGTGTGTAGGTAATCAAGGCAACCTTTGTTTGAATATGTAAGTTCAATCCGTTGTTTGTATTCATACAAATACTGTTCCAATATGTATAGAAAGTAACAAAACTTAATGTAACATGGCCTTTTATTACGTATTCTTTTAGTCCCACCTAATTTTAAAGATTGTTTCACTCTTATATTCTTATTAAGTGAAAAACTGGGTTGCAACTACATCTGTGTTCAAGTGTGATTATTGTTCTATTTTTCTTCAATATTTACTTCTTATTTCACTTGGCTGTACTTTTAGCAAATATTGAATACTATTTTCTTCTATTCAACAATATGAGCTATGTGTTCTCGATATTTATTGTTATGGGCATTACGAATATATTAGATAGTACTGCTACAAATAGACTATTTTCCACTAAATGACTTTTATTTGTTTAACCTGCTAATTGACGGTAGAGTTAGTTACTTTTTACCTATGAAGATGTTATTAACATGATAATTTTCACTAAATGCTTTTCTTTCTATGTTACTTTGCAGTTACAGCAGTCAACAAGACAACAGCAGGCAGCAGCCACTAACATTCCTAGCACACTTTCATTTTCCACATGTTCTTAACCCCGCTGCTTGGAAAACACTGAAGTAAAAATTATAGCCCTTGTGTTTACTTTACAGGTTTTTATTGCTTCATATCATGTACCTACCGAATGTTATGCAAACTATATATTTTATATCTCAGTTTCTGAATTTCTTTTTTTAGAGCATGTCGCCTTAACCCTTCTGTTTTATTACAATACGTTTAACAACCTTATTATTATTGTTGTTGTTCAAAGGATGGTGGGTTAATTGTAATGTGCACCGTTGATCAGAATCATGAGTCAGAGCTGTTAAAAACTCTCTCACAAACTTCATGCTCATCACAGGTAACGGTAATGTATAAACACTTATGTGAATATGCCTCAAAGAACTTTAGATCACCTAACTTTCTTGTGATGTATGTTGAGACTTATGATGCAACTGGTTAGTCTTCTGACTTCTTTTGCTCAATATGTACTTTTTGCTAAGGAGTCCGAAAGATGTTCTTAACTTAATTAGATTGAGTTATGTGGTCTTGACTGATTGCTGTTACAATAGGCGTGGGTTCAGTTTAAACCCATTTAAAAGAATGCTACTATTGTCTTTATTTTACATGTTATGGTCTCAATTTTAGCCCATTTAAAAGAATGCTAGGTTGGTATCCGTTTAATTTACCCTTATACTAATTCGATCGAAATTTAATTTACAATAACCTAATTCCGCAGGTATTATCTCACAACAACTTATTTCCAGTTTTACAAGAATATGGGCAAATTACGCCATTTTCTCACTTTACTAAAAAATATTATTACAGATTTTCAAATCGATTAAAATATCGCAGCAACGCGCGGTTGATTTCTAAGGCTACAGAGGCTGGATTGGAAACCGAATCGAACGATGTCTCCAACGATATGTAGGATTTCTATAACACTGAGTTCGATTGCTTCGCCGCTGCTGTCTTTTGCCTCCACATCGTCGGAGGCAGTCGGGAAGGTTCCTCGCCCAAATCTGTCAAATCGAGGCATTAATGGTGCTCGACCTGCACGATTTTGACTGCTGTAGGCGTTGTTGTATGGGTTTGATGCTTCAACTTTGGGTTTGGCTCGATTTTTTTTTCTTTTTTTGTGTTTTTGGTGGTGTTGGTTCTATGTTTTGGATGTAGTTTCAATCATTAATTGTTGTTTATGCAGTTTCAAGCTCTCTAAGATGTGGAATCACTTTAGTATTCGGCTATTACAACTGATGATCAGCTCAAAACCACACAGCAGTAAACGGTTGTATCATTTACGGCTTATGTTTGAATCTTTATTCTTAATGATTAATAAATTAACATTCTGCTCAAAACCAAATTGTTATAATTATAATTTTGGGATTTTGTAAATTGATGTTCGTTATGATTTAATGTTGTTATGGAATACCCTTTTGATTTGATAATGTGTAGATTGCTCTTCATTTTGGGAGATATATCGTGACCATGATGAGCACTAGAGTGATTTTGGTAACTGGATTCAATTTGTCAGGTTAGCTAATGACCAAAAGTTTTGATTTCTAAAGATTATAATGTTGGTTTAGGATGCTAATTAACTCCTTAAATGTTGAATGAAGGTGAAGCTGGTCAAATGAATGATCTGATTTGGTATATTTGGGCTGGAGGCATTATCATTGGAGTCATGATTGCTTCAAAGATGGTTTTAGATGAAGTTAGTCAGGTTGGTCCTATAAATGTTGTCATAATTAGAAGGTACCCATCCTTCGTTATGCTCCAAATCGATAAAATTCTGATTCTTCAAATTTTAAGCATTACAACCATACAGCAGCAGTAAAGGGTTGTATTAAAAAAGACACCATGATTGTAAACACAAAAGCTACATATGCTCTCAGTAGTCAATCCATTTTCTTCCTTGAAAATAATATGTATTCAAACATTGGATTGTAAATATGCATAAAGGCTAATATTAGGAATTAGGAACCTTATATTCATTGTTGATGTTGCAGATAGCTATTTTGTAGCTTTATGTGAAGCGGATCGACAAGAGGAGGTTTCAATACTTCTAGAAAAATTAAATATAAAGAAAGTTTACTCAAAGGAGAATATGGAATGGATCTTAAAATCATTGGGAAAACTTTGATTGGAGCGCCATGCAAAGAACTTTATATTGGAGCTTAAAACAGAAGGTACTCAAGTCTCATCTTATAAAAGTTGAATTCTGTCCTAATCTCTAGAAGCTGACGTACAAGATTTACTATAAGCATATGACTGTGTCTATAGTGAAGAATGATTTTCTGTCTATTTATTTGGGATTTCTGTGTCCAAATACAGATAACGTAGAGCACGATTTGTCAAACTTGATTTACAGTTATGCAATGAGCATGCCAAAGATATAGGTTAGTACTTTTCATGAACTTATCTTATATTACTTAAAATATAAAATTCAAGAGTCACTAATGTTTTGGATGTTATTTTTTAAAATTGGTTCTTGAAATGACTGTTGTTTGTAAAATATCTACAATAGATCATGGTTGAAGTAAGCATTTTTATTTGTGCAGGTATGTTTTACATCTTCTTAAGAAACCGATATCTTCTTTGTTTTATTAACACATTTGTTATACTTTTTGAGTTACCGCAGCAACGCGCGGTCGATCTCTAGTTTGTTACATTATGCATGAACGTTTAATAAAATGTTGAATTCTTAATCTGAAAATATCCATCTCTTATTTATTTGGGTTCATTTGTTTTTGTAGTTTGCTTGGTTAAAAGGGCCTGGAGATGATTAATTTTGATGGAGGGACGAAAGATGCTGAATTTCAAGCACAAAAAGGGATATAGAGACAAAAGGTGCATTGTAAGTTTTGTCTTTTTTAACCAAAATTTTAATTTTTTTTCTTTTGCTTTATGTATTTATAAGGTGTTTTAATTGTTGAATTACTCTTTTAGTAGTTAAGATGAATGAGCTAGAATGTTGTTATAAAGAGTTCAAATGAGAAACTAGACAAAGATGTCTGCCTTTCTCGGGCAGAAGATCAGGACCATTCCCATGAACAGGTTGTGACGTCAAATACAAATGAAAGGAGTAAATCTGGTGATACAAGATATTTCATGATTTTCATCATAAAAATTTTAAGCCATGAAAATATCCAATTATCAATTAAGAGGGGAATTTGGGCCACCTAAGTGATGAATGAACTGATATTGAAGAAGCTTATCATGTAAGTTTAAAATTTGGCATATATACTAGATTCTTTTTTCATTTCTTAATAACTGATGATTGATAGCAAAATGCATTTCATTCAGCATATCAATTAGTATACATTTGAGAGTAGACGAAAAAAGGGCTATTGAAAGTTCATGGTGTCGTGATGTGGAATCGGTCAAGTTAGTTTTGGGGAGTACTTTATGTGTCAAATACCTGATTTAATTTAGAAGCTGGAATTTGGTTTTGAACATGTTGTTTGGGTTATCATTCTTAAATTCGGTGTTTAGTATATTATAGTCATGTATTTTATTTAATAACATAATACAGAACATGATACTTGATTGCATAGCTTTTGCAGAATTAACTATAGCTCAATAGCGCTCCTCTTAGTCGCAACTTCAATACATTGCATAGCATGGTCTCTCTCTCTCTACCTTTCAAGTTTAAAAAAGTTGGTTAATCTTTCTTTCATTTACCAATAACTATCTGAGTGCTATGCCTAATATTTTTAATTCTGTTTGAGAAAGACATTGGGTGTTGATTAAACTTTCAATTACCAGTGTGGGTCCTTCTCTTCATATTTAAAAAAATTACTAATATACATTATAGATGAGTTGTAGTATACGATTATGTGACAATTTCTTAATGCCGACCTACTAATTTGAACCATATGGATTTCAACTTTAAAGTATAAAAGATTTAGAGGGCTTTATGAATAAGAATTAGAATTTGGACCACTTTCAACGAGCTCAAACCCATTTGACCTGTTTTCTATACGTTCTCCTACTGTATGTGTTGTATATAAAACACCCACTGTTTTTTTTTTTTGTAAAATATTAGTTTACCTAGCCGTAAAGGTGAATTTGTTTGGGCATTTGGCTCAGACTGAACTTTTTTATTGATATAGTTTATGGTTTAAGATTTGTGCTTTTAGAGCATTTGAACTTTTATAGGTTTGTAGAGGAATACAAACATGTTTACTACTTAATTATGTACTTAAGGGTGGCATTTGTGATAAAGAGAAATATACTTTTATCTGTGAGCAATCAATATGTCTATTTATTTCATCAAGTGTAATACATATCTGTAAATAGTTATGGGTCATCACGTGTTAACAGGCATTATTGCAATTTTGATAATCGTTTATTCCAACTTCAAAAATTACAGAAAATTACATAAATATTCATAATTAGAGTAGTTTAACAAATTTCAAAAGCAAAAAAAAAGCTTCAAATTGACGGTATAATTTAACAAGATTCAAGTTAAGAAAAGTAGAACAAATTTTAAAAGCAAAAAAGATTCACATGATTCATTTAGATTGCTAATATGGATTATTTTTCTAATCATTTGTAATTGAGAACGATATTCTATGTTTTTATAACACGAAGGAACTTAGAGAAACCAAGCTCGCTACCCTAATCAGATTTCATAAACATTTTACGTCTTATATCAATTTTTATAATATGTTGCAACGTCTTGCAATAATTTGATATAATTCACTGGCGCAACTAACACACACCAAAATGTCCAAAATGGAAGAACCCTAAGTCAAAATGCTTGATTTTGATTGCATTACCTTGAACCAAGGAATGGAGTTGATTTCGATGGGAGGAACATCACAGTAGATAAGACTCAAACTCACCAATATTAAATAAAGTCGAATTGTTTTGATTTACGAATCTTTTTGTTTATAAGGCATCCCCGTAATACGTGGGTATTATATATATTATTTATTTGTTTAAGAATCTTTAATTCCATTATTGAATTACATTTATTATAATATGTTATTATAAGCATTATTTTTTTTAATATTCGCCCGTGCCATGCACGGGTATCAAAAACTTGGATGACGACGGAAAATTGACAAACAAAACATCAAATGTTATTTATAAGTCTAAATTTTCAAGTTATAACTTTTTTATATTGTCGAAAGTTGGTTTTTTTCTTTAATTCCAATTATCGTATTACATTTAATATAATATTTTAAATTTTGGATTATTTTTTTAAAATCTACCCGTGCGTTGCACGGGTATCAAAAACTAGTATATATATATATATATATATATACGGGAAAGTTATTGTACAAAGGACGTTTTCCGTGTGAAGTGTGCGAAGGGATCTCTGTCGCTCATATGCGGGCTTTTTTTTATCTGACGGCGCTAAAATAAAACACGCTTAATTAATTTATAAAAAGAACGCGGAGTCATTAAAAAGGGTATTAAAGTCTTTTCAACATTAAATGATAACACGCAAACGCAAAAAATATTTACGCATCGAACACAAAACGCAAACCTTTAACCTTTAAACAAATAACGCATACTTGAAATAAAATTCACGCACGCATACACTTTTAAAAACTCACAATAACACAAACCTAACAAAAAATGTCTTACACTTAATAAAAAAAAGCATGTATTCCAATAAATATCGCACACTTACGTTTTATAGATAAAAAATAATGCATATTTGATATGAAAATAACGCATACACTCTAAAAACTCATAAAAACACAAATCTACATGTCTTACACTTAAAAAAACGTATGTTGATATTACAAATAACACAAACACACAAAACATAATCACACTTGTTAAAAAAATCACGCATTATATTTAAAAATCACGCAAGTTGTTCTAAAAATCACACATGCACTCCAGAACTCACAAAATAATGCAAAAACACGAAACATAATCGCACCTGTTAAAAAATCACGCATTATATTTAAAAATCACGCATACACTCCAGAACTCACAAAAAACACCTGATTTCACACTTAATAAAATAACGCATGATGTTCAAATAAAAAAACGCAAACAATATAATTTAAAAGCATATAATAGATTAAAAAGAAAACAGTGCCATATATTAATATTTATAAGAATTTACAAGTGGAGATGATCAAAAAAACATCATAAGAGCATCAAAAAACCCAAAAAAATGGGTGCCTAAATCTTCTTAAATATTTTAGCAGCCTCCACCCTGTCCTTCCCCTTCTTAATGGTGTTGTCGACAACACCACTAAAGAGGGTATGCATCTCCTCCTTCAGCTCTAGCTGCTGAGTAATATACTCAGCAGCAGCCTCTTTCATCGCGGACTTCGGCTCGTCCACAAGCTTTTGGAGCATCCTGATGTGGCCTTGGATGCTGTTGACAGTAAGACCCCTAATCATGGCGAAAGAATTACGCATTATGCGATCATCCTTCGATTCTTTCGCATGCATTTTTTCAACAATTTGCATGACTGCGTTTTTAGACGCAGTGTTAGAGTTAGATGAAGAAGAAGCCATTTTTCTTTTTTTGTTGAAAGGATGAGAAGATTGAATTTAGGTATGAGATATATGGGGGATTTGAGGACTTTGTGGGTCGAGTAAGTAATGTGCATGAAGAAAGACCAAAATATATAAATACAGATCAGAAAAATGGAGGGAAAATAAAACGACGGGTAAAAAAATTACATAATAAAACTCAGAAAATTAAAAAAAATAAAATCGATCCATTTCACTCCCCCAACCGTCCCCATTAATATGGTAAAAAATAAAGATACGGGTGATGCATCTAATACCAGGCGAATCTCATCATCCATCGTTTATAAAACTAGACACTCGATTGCATTTTGAAATCATGCAAACATAGTTCATTAAATTACACATCAAATCACAAAAACACAGACAAGCAAAAAAATGTCTTCATCTTCCTCCAACACCATAGGAGCCAACAACCACAATGCGCTAAAGGAGAAACTAACTCAGAAAATAATGTTGAAGTACAACAAGGAGAAACTGCTGATAGACGTCCTCGAACAAAGTTTCGAAAGCCTCCGAGAAAACACACAAGACAGAGAAGAAATCGCGCAGAAGATAAGCAGTCTGACAAATAATTCACTTCAAGAGATTGTCCATTTGTTCATGCTAGACCAGGACAAAAGGGATATGGAGCAGATGGAAACAATAAACAAAATACTTGAGACTATGAGTGCCTCTCTTGAGTTAAAAAAGTCTCTTTTACAAGCCTATCAGTAGAAATGTATCCCTCCTATTATCAAATAATAATAATAATAATAATAATAATAATAATAATAAGGGGCAATTGGATATTTCTCCCTATAAACTTTACAAATTGCATATATACCCAACCTAAAAATTCAATTACATATATCCCCTCCCTTGTAGATAAATATTGCAAATTTACCCATATAGTTTTTTTATTAAAATTAAATTATAGAATGACTAATTTACCCTTATTTACTCAAATCTTATAAATTGAATATATACCCATCTATTTAAAACCATGTAAATTACATATATGCCCATTTATCTTTTTTGTTGTTTTAGTAATATTTATGTTCATTTTTTTATCACTTCTTTTTTATATTTAGTTTACATTTTCTTATTATTAGCCTGAACAATCATCGAATAGAAAACAAACGTCAAAGTTTAATTTATTACGGTACTAAAATACGTATACAAAAATTTAATTCATTACGGTACCAGCACGTTAGTCCAATATGAAACAAAACATGATAGGGCAGAGCCCCTTGACACCCTAACTCGATCTTTAAAACCAAGATCGAGCAAACAAGAAGATGGACAAGTGTAACATCCAAAATTTTCAAAACGTTAAACTAGATATTATTCACAAAAGACTAGGCCATTTACAAATGCATTAATCCAACGTCCAACCGTTTGTCCTTGGATCCCTCTTTCCTTAAATAATTCATCATCTCTTAGCCCTCTCCGTGTTCAACTCCTGTTCAAGCTCAAATAAGTGAAGCTTCCACTGTTAAAAAGAAAATAATAATCACATTAGCTTAGAATTAGCAAGCAAAAAAGAATAAGCGTGGGGTAATCAAGTTATGAAGTTATTAAAACTTACAGGACAAAAGTTATTCAAAACCATGATTCCTCCACTAGGATCAATAGCAATTATTGCTGCATGACGATTGAGCATCCATAAACATACCCATTACTCCATAATCTTGTAGATTGTTAAGACAATAAAAAATCAATACTAACTTGATAAACTCAATAGATTTAGTTGTTTACTCACCTTTGTTGAACCTCTTTCATCATAATCATTTTAACAAATACCTAGTGTGCGAAAACTCTTAACAATATTGATACCATTCCCTTTGCTTCCTCATAGATTTTCCAGAATTTCGCTCTATTTTATACATATAAATAAAATACTAAATTCTCATACTAAAAGGAAACTTACCAAGACAGTCCGTCCCAATTAAAGAGCAAATTAAAAATGTATGTTGAGTCCTGAGCATTGGATCGCTTGTGTTGGTTCTATTTCAGTTTAACATGAAATCGTAGAAGCAAAGGGAATCAAAAAATCGCACAGTAAAGAAAAGCAATTAAACTGAAAATCACAAGTTAAAGGGAATCACAAAATCAACATACATATCGAAATACATGTTCTGCATATAAAGGGGATAAAGAAAATCAAAGATCAACCAAAATCGTCGACTAGCAAGCTCAAAATCGACGTACCTGTTCTACTTGCTGAAGTCCAGAACCATCAATTGTAGCTTGATCAGGAGGTGGAGACGCGAAAGAGAATCATTGAGCACAAAAGCAAGTCGAAATCGATTATTGATGCCTTGATTCACTTCGATTGCTGCTTGCTATGGGCAAATCGTCCTTGTGGAAGGGGAAGACGATTGTTGCTTGCTGTGTGGAAGACGAATCATCCTTATGGAGGGAGGAGACCAATGTACAGCTTCTACGATGTACAACTTCTTTATTAAAAAACCTAATAACAGTTGGGTAATTATAAAAGGGTATAGTTGTCATTTACATAGAAAAGGGGACATATGCAATTGTTTATTTACCTTGGGTAAATATGAAATTAGATGTGAAAATAGGGGGAAATATGCAATTCTCCCTAATAATAATAATATTTTTTGTATTTCTTGATTTTGTTCTTCATTTATGTTGAAAATAACCAGTAATATATAAAAAATAATTCGAACTTAGAATTACGCAACTACAACTAAATCACGCAAACGATTAAATTATGCGAATATTAAAATAAATCACGCAAACACAAAAAACTCTAGTAAAAAACTAAAACAAACCTACTTAACATTTATCAATGATTCTGCAAAAAAAACAAAATCAACTTTAAAAAATAGACAAGTGTAACAATAATATACATCATTATTACGCACACGATAATTGTGTATAACACCAGCTCAAAATACATGAACATATGTTTGAAAATTTTTAGATTCTATTATAACGCATTTTACTTGTAATTTCTCCCATGTAGTAACTCATAAATTTAAGGTCACAACAAACCACGCAACGACATATAACTAAAAAAAAAAAAAATTAATATTCACCCAAAAATAATTAAAACAAAAAAAACAACAAAATAAAATTATGCAGTTATTAAATAAAAACACAAACAGAAAAACTCTTACAAAAAGAAAAAAAAAACATGAACATAAGTTAAAGAAATTAGTTAATTGACTCTCCTATAATCACGCATGTTGTTTTTATTTTGACGCATGAAGAAACTCGATATAAACACCTTACAACAAATAATGCACCGCCGCATTAAGAAAACGTTGTGACGTAATCTCCGTATATTTTAATTAACAAGTTTTAATTGACAAAATTCCCCCTCCGCGTCCAGAAAGAAAACATCACACGTTGACCTCTCCTTCCTTCGCACGCTTCGCACAGAAAAAAGGCCTTTGTATTTGAACTTTCACCTATATAATTATATATATATATATATATATATATATATATATATATATATATAACTAAACTGCTACGTGTTACACCCCAATGGGTCATACACTACACTCATACCCAAACGGGTCATTTACTGCTATCACACACAAACACGTCATTTTCTGCTAACGTACCCAAACATGTCATTTACTGCTAACATACCCAAACGGGTCATTTACTGCTAGCACACACAAACAAGTCATTTACTGCTAACATACCCAAACGTGTCATTTACTACCATCATATTCAAACAAGCCACTTGCTCTTAACATACCCAAACGGGTCATTTACTGCTAACACACTCAAACAAGTCATTTACTGCTAACTTACCCAAATAGGTCACTTACTGCTAACATACCCAAATAGGTCAATCGTTAAAATCTTTCACTTAACATTCTTCATTTATGCACTCTTAACCCAAACGGGTCACATTACACCTACTCTTACTTTACATACTTGGTCAATTAGATTGATAATCTATGACATAACATTCAAGTATTACCCACCTTAACAATTCAACCATTTCCACCCACTTTCAATTTCTACATCTCTGTTAGGCATTTTCACAAACACTTGGTGTGCATGAAAATGCTTAATCTTTCACATACATAGTTAACATACTAATTTACCACATCTTTTACATACTTGCATCTCAATTCACAATTCTATGTAAAATTAACAACCTTAATCATATAATCAAACATACTTGATTATATGATTAATCAACCAACACCCACCCACTTAGAAACAAACGATTTCCATACTTGGGTTTAACCCATCCTACAACTTCAAGTGAATTCACACGTAGATTAGTCATGCAATTCATAAAACACGTATTATGTGCATATATTTCATACGTACATCGAATTTATTCATCAATTCCACTAATTTGATGACCTCAATCTTAAACAACTTAAGGGAAGGAACTTACTTGACAACTTAAGCATGAATGGGGAAGGAAAATCGCATAAGGCTCATAGAACTCTACTACAACTCGAAATCACCATCCAATTTCATCCAAACTTGCTCAAAAATCTGAATTTGGGTAGAACCCTAGCTCCCCCTTGTTTTCTTCTCCGGTATACGATGTCTCCCAAGAGAAACTTACAGAATTTTGTTTTAATAACATACTTACATATCCCCCTCCCCCCCCCCCCTTCCACTTCAATCCTTTTGTTAAATTTAACACCTACTTTAATTTTCACCAAACACCCTCAAGCTTTCAAGTTTATTTTATTCAGTTACCAAACTATGCAAAACAACTTCACTCCATTAAACATGTCGGATTATTATTAAACCGCTCATACCTGACCCATACCCGCGATGGAATAATATTTTTAAATCAGTTCCAATTTCTGGATGTTACAACATTGTCGGGATGATGGCGCTAGAACGAAGTATCTTGTTTCCCACTGTAAAAGAACTAAAGAAGAAGAAGAGAAAAGAACTAACCTGTGGAAATCGGAGAAGCTCCAGGGTTTCCGAAAGATGTGTGAAGATTATGAAGGAAGAATGAAGCTTTTAAAGCAAAAGATGCCAACGGAAACCTCGCTTGGAATTTGGGCCGGATTAACTTCTCTTTGATCATGATTACATTGGTGATAAGACAAGAAATTCAAATTCTTGACAGCTGGCTCACATGCACCATCCGCCAAAAATTTGGGTGCAATTGTTCGTACCAGATTTCAGGATATCTCGAGCAGCTCGGAGAGGCTCATAAGCACTTCAGTGTAAGGATCCTGAATTTTATTTTCAGCTAACGATTGCTTCCCCTTTGTTTATTTTTTGCATATGACCCTTGATATGACACACGTGCCCTAAAGACTCGGTCAACTATCAGAAGACGTGGACCAAGTGGACTCAAACGGCTAGCTATCAGAAGACTCGGAAGTCGTATCAGAGCAATCCAGGTTGCTCTACTGTTGTGTTTTGATCAAATTCGAAATTCTAGTGAGAGAAAGTTGTGTTTTTGATTATTTTTCATATTTTTTTCTTAATTTCGTGTGTTTCTGGTGTCAAACTTAATTGCAAAACATTCCTAGTGTGTTTTCGTTATCTAATGATGCAAATTACAGTTCAAAATGTCTAAAATCTCAAAATTCAATTGAAAATGTGTTGGTACGCCGGTTAAATGTGGTAGTCCATTGGATGAACTTGTTGGTACGCTGATTGGTACGTTCATTGGTACGCAAGGCAATCTTCAATGTTGGTCCAGAGCAGTTACGCCGTACCATAGTTGGCCCGTTACTGTTCACTGGTACGCTAAGTTTAATTTGGTCCGCCTGATTCATTGGTACGTTGGGTTTGTGGTATGTCTAGATTGGTACACTGAGAATTGTGGTAGGCCAAGTGCTTGGTCCAATCAAATCTATTGGTATGTTGGTCAACGTTTTGGTACGCTGAGAGGGTTATTGGTACGCTGACTGAATAGTAGTGTTCACTAAAACTGACGTAACTTGAGTTCTGTTTTGAGTTATGGAACCCAATACCAGCCAAAACAACCGTCTCGACGAGATCTACACTATTACTTGCCTAATGGCCAGTATCCTCCATTTCGACCCCCAAAATCCATCTCTAAGACCTTCGTTTTTTAGTTTGAAGTTTTTGACGTTTGATTGTTCAACTTCAAAATGAGCGATTCTCAAGCGTTTATAGCTGCTCAGACTTCAATGCAACTCATGATGAGTTATGATAACGAAAATGGAATAACTCAGAAAGTTCCCAAGTTGCTAAGATTAGAAGATTATCATAATTGGAAAAAAAAAGATTTGAATCATACATATTTTCTCAGGATGTTGATTGTTGGATCTCAATTGAAAAGGAGTATGATTATCCAATGCTAAGTGCTAGAAAGCCAAAGATGATAAGTGTTTTTGATGCTGATGAAAGGCAACTTTTTGCTAGAGAGAAGAAAACTTATAGTTTTCTTACAATGGCATTACCTAAAGATTTGATGCATCAGTTTAGGAATTATACAACTTTTAAGGATTGTGGGATGCTATTGCAGAAAGGTGTGAGGGTAATGAGCAATATAAAAAGACTCAAAAGAAAGTTTTAAAGAAAAATTATGAGCATTTTGGGCATTGTGAGAATGAGAAAATGTCAGACTTGATTGCAAGATTTTCACATATAATAAATGAACTTGAAGTTATACAAGTTACAAAGGATAATGATGAATTGAAAGAGAAATTTCTGGAAGCTTTACCTAACAAATGGGAAAATTATGTTATGATGTTAACACATGATCCATGTTATTTAAGCCGGACATTCAATCAATTGACAAGCAAATTACAAGCTCGTGAAATGGAAATGACTGTGAAAAGTCAACACACCCTTCCATTCAGAATCCTGAAATGTACTTTGGTGATAATTCTGCTGCCGTGAATGCTAAAGCTAAGTCAAATTCTAGTTCAATCTTAAATCCTGCTCCAACAGCTTTTCTTGCTAGGAAGTATGAAAATTCTGGTTACTCTTCAGGTTGTAGTTTTACAACTCCTGATAAATCAACAAACAATTAAATTCCTGCTCAAACAATTGAAGATTTAGCTGCATTGATATATGCTTTCATATCTTCTTCTTCTGGATCAATTTTTGGTAAAATTAGTGAATCTGGTTTGTTTGGAGACGACTTAGATCAGTTGGATGATGATAAATTGAATGAGTTAAATTTGGATTGGCAGTTTGCTATGACAGTTGAAAAAGGTAGAAGGTTCATGAAGAAACATGGAAAGAAGTCTTTTATTCTAGGAGGGAAACTTGGATTGGATAAGTCAAATATTAAATGTTTCAAATGTTCCAAATTTGGACATTTTGCTCGTGAATGCAATCAATCATTATCTGAGAAGTTTAATTCAGATTATCATGTTCACAAAGCTACTACATCTAATGGTACAGAAGCAAAAGCTATGGTGTCTTCAATTCATGAAGGTATTAATTGGTCAGACTTTCCGGATGAATCTGCTATTATCTGCACTTCTCAAGAAAATGATGCTAGAATGGAAACTATGTCTGAAACTAATTACACTGGTGATTCACATATAGTGTTGATGGAAAATATGCAAGTTGAATCAAGTGATTCGGATTCTGACGTAAGTGGTATGAGTCTACTTGTGAATTCTGTTCACAAAAGGAAAGAAAAATTCAGGAATTGGTTAAAGAAAAGAAAATTTTGATTATTGAGTTAGAAATTTACAAAAAGAAATGTGAAGATTCTGATGAGGTTGTAAAGACAAATGAGAATTTAACCATAGAAAAGAGTTTGTTGATGGAAGAGTGTGTAGAAATTCTGAAAATATTTTGAAACTATATAATGAAATGCAGAGTTGGTTACCAAGATTTCTACATTGCTCGCTAATAAAGAAGATTTAGTTAAAAATGCTGAAAAATGGGAGAAAGAAGCAAAAAAAGCAAAGTTAAATTTGCTTCAGAAGTCTTATGAGGACGTTCAGAAAGCTTATGATGAAGTTACTGCTAAGCAACATCAAGTGGCTCATTCCAAATTACAAGATAATGTCACAAGCTTGACAAATGAAAACAAGTTGTTGACAAGGAATGTTCACATTTATAAAGAGATAGTGGATAAAGTTACACAAGAAGTGTATGATGCACATGATAATATGAGAAGAGAAAATTCATTGTCAAGTAGAGTTTCAGAGCAGTTAATTGATTCAGACAAAGCTTTGGGTGAAGCACAGAAGAAGATATCGTATTTGAATGTTTAGATTTTAGATCTGAATCGTCAATTTCATAATCTAAAGAACTCGCATTCCTTTACGAGTTATTTGTGCAAAGATGAGAATTTTAAGAAAGTTTTTGGAGGAGAAGAGCATAATCCAATTCCGTATCCAGTTATTCAAACTGATCCTCTGGTTGATGTCAAACCTTCTGATGCAAAACAAGATTATTCTGAATTTGATGCTACAACGTCTACAATGAAGAACAAGAAACATTCCAAGAAATCTACCAGTGGCAAACAAAACTATATTTGTGTCTGAAAGTACCTTGTTGGATGGAGAAGAGATTTCTTTTGGAAGAATATTTAAAAACAATGAGAAACAATTAAATGAAGAAAAAGTTGATGCTGAGTTTGGTACAAGCTAATAACTTAAAGGGTATTAAAGCTACATTTACTCGAGTTGCTCAAGATGGATCTTCTGGTTCTCAAGTGGAATTATCAAGTTACTAGGTTACAAATGTTCAGGTTTGGGTAGTAATAATCAGAAATTTGAGAAGAAAGACAAGAAGAATATGCCAAAGAAGATTCTAAAAGAAAAGCCAGATACCAATCTTGATCAAATTTATCATTTGGCTGAGGTTCTTGTATCCATAATGGAGAAAGGATTCGGGGGTAAACAATAGAAGAAGAATTGTTTTGAAAATTCATCCAGAGCTGGTCAACAGTTCAAAGATTTTTCTTTATGTGGATCAAATTCAACTCCTCGAAGTCCTACTTCAAAATGGGTGCATGCTAACTGTGACACCCGAGAATTCCAAGGTTAACTTCCGTTAGACAATTCCGTTAGTTACGTTATAAGTGTTAACTTAGTAACTAATGCTTAACTAGGCCGAATACGTCCACGTCCTTTGGTTGATCACCGAACCCGTCCATATGTGTTATGTGATTATTTATGTATTGTCATTATGTGCAACGTGATGAAAACGCAAGATTTAGTATTAGGAATAAAATGAAAATTTGCCTTTCTTGGTTGCCAGCGAAACGAACGGGCGAAACTATAGTGTCGCCCGGTAGTCGGTTAAACTATTGGATCTCATGAAATCAGAGACAGTTTCGCCTAGCCAGCGAAACTAGCCTCTGATATATAATGGCATAAAACCCTAGTTGTCTCATTTGTTGCACCATTTCTCTCAAACACACACACTCACTCTCCTGGAATCTGGTCAGCCGAGAAAACCACCAAAGAAACACCATCTCAGCCTCGAGACAACATCTATTTGGATCCTAGATCGAATCGTGAGTCTCAAAAACCTTTATTTATGCTTTTCTATGTGTTTCTCTTAAAAAGCATGCCTAAACCTCTATGGAATCAGTTGATCTGCTAGTATGCTGCTTAGGGATGCTAGATCTGTTATAAAGTTTGTAACTTTACGTGTGAAATCCATCCATAATGAAAATTCATGCTAGATTAGGTCATTTAGGGTTTTAAATGTATTTTGGTGATTTGATGATAAAAATACATGAATAAGGTGTCAAAACTGCTTCTATGATGTTGGTAATTGACTATGCATGCTATATACTGAATTACATGAAGTATGGGGACTGTTAGATTGATTTTTAGGCTGATCCGTAAGTTTTTCGCGACTAGCGAAACTACCATGTTCTCTGGGCGAAACTAACCAGCGAAAGTATGTATATCTCCTTCAGGCGACACTATGCAGCGAAACTGTAGTGTCGCCAGTGAACAAACTTGCCTAGCGAAACAACCATAGACCTTGTCCCTGAACGAAAGTTCAACCAGTTTCGGGCGAAACTAGTCTAGCGAAACTGTGCCATCAGTTTCGGGCGAAACTAGCTAGCGAAACTGTGTCATCGGGTATTGCCTAGCGAAAGTGCTGCCCGTGGCGAAACTGCTGGCGAAACTGCTGGAGAAACTGCTAGCGAAATTATGACCAGAACCCAAACTTGTGCAACTTGCGTGAATGCTATGCTATGACCTACATGATTATGCTATGATGAAACATGCTATGATTTCTGTATTTTGTAAACCATTGTTCATGATCAACCATCGGTGTCGTGTGTCTGTATGTCGAGTCATAGCTCCAACGTGCTATGTTATGGGCCATAGTGACGTTAAGTAAAGATTAGACACCAAACTAATACTTAAGACCTAAACGTGTTCATAGGTCTTCGTTAAGCAAACTTGGATTATATAGCAAGTGTAGCAGTGCAACCCAAGGTGAGTGTCACTAACCCGTTTACCGTGAGCCTGTTTGGGCCACACCGAAAAACTAAACGAAAAACAATGCTGACAACCTCAAGAGTGCTATGCACCTACCGATGAACTTGAAAACTTAGGAGTGCTCGGCACCCACTTGATGAACTGAAGTGTTTTATGGGAACACTTGTGAACTTAAACAAACTATTTCTGAAACAAAAACTGAAAATGTTTTCGGGATTCATGAGAACCCAAAGTAAACCGTTTTTAATATGGCTAGTGTAGGTTAAAGTCAGAACCACATGATATCACATGTTTTCTAAGGATGCCTTATAACTGAAAAAGTCCTCAACTAAATTGTACCATTAATTGTAAAGCGAGGGGATGTTGGGTAGATCTACTGGGGTTTGACAAACTCCGCCCCGTGGCACGGGGAGTGCACGGAGGAACAATATCAGCCTACTTGACCGTGATCCCGAGAGGACACGGGGGAGGCAAAACCGCGAAGACGTAGGTCCGCAACACATATGATGGCTCAGCCACTACAAAATAAGTCAGCTTTGGTACAAACTTCCTTAGTGCATGGAACAACGGATTAGCTACCCGCGATATCGGTTGAGCACTTTAATTTTACAAAACTAGTTCATACCCGATAACGTATGTTACGGACATTTCCTTTATAAATTGAGATATAACAACGAGCATTGCTTTTCACAAATAAATATTATGTTAGTATATCTTGACACGAATTATGATTATGAGACCGGGCCAATGCATGACAAACCCACTGTGAACTCACCAACCGTTAGGTTGACACTTGCGTGGTTTTCACTTTTGCAGATCGCTGAGGAATATCCACCAGAGGTTGGCAAGGCACATGAAGACATTTATTTTAATTCTGTTTAAACTAATTGGGAATTTAAAAACAACGATTTTGTAAAGCACGTGGTTAGTGCTAAGATGTTAATTTCCGCTGCGTATCTTGAGACTTTAATTATGTTATATGTTTGGACTAACTCTGATTCGTTTATTATTTGTAACTAATGGTTGTGGATCCTGGTTTGCTCGCATCCCTCGACGGTATAAAGTCCGTTAGTGGTTACTTGGGGGTGTGACAGTTTGGTATCAGAGCCATAAGTTGCAGAGAACTGGAATCATTTTTGAAAAAAAAAAAAAAAACGATTTGGAAACTGCAACTTGAAAACCTTAGTTACAAACGAACAAACAAATTCCCAAAAACCAAAATAATTACGTGCCAACCTGGGATACTCGCTCTGCTGTGTAAGTAAAAGCTTAGTACGTATGTATATATATATATATATATATATATATATATATATAGATATAATATATATAGACCGTGTCTAGGTAGTCTAACGGAAAACCTTAGGAAAATTTTCACACACGAATACGAAACACGAACGCTAATACGCACACTGCTTGGGGGAAAACGACAATGAAACGATGCTACACGCTACGTCCTGATTTCTACTACGATGACTACGCCGACGGTGACTTTTATGGGAGAGCCGACTTTCGACGATAGCCACTTACGACGTTCTCCGACGACGCCTCGATTTTGCACAAAATTTTTCTGGACTAATAGTGGGATAACGGGAACTGGCTAATATACATATTATGGGATATGTATAGAATATAACTGTGACTGAACGATGGCTACTTTAACTGTCTAGCAAGATGTCTGGAAGAGGACACGGAAGGAGCAACATTAACATGACGCCTGCGCAACTACAAGCTATGATTAATGAGCACGTGCAAGCCGTTGTGGCAGCCGTCCAAGCTGCATACGCCGCACAGGGTAATTATTATGCCGGTTAAGGCACGAAGCAATTGTATTTTGACCTGTTTTAACTTAAAACCCGAACTATTTATGCATCAGGAAACCACCATCACTGCACGTTTAAGTCCTTCATGGATTGTAAGCCAATGACGTTTTCCGGCGAAGAAGGAGCGGTAGGACTCCTCAGGTGGATCGAGAAATCTGAAAAGGTCTTCTCTATGTGCAACTGCCCTGCTGAGAGCAAAGTGAAGTATGCGACTGGTACCTTTGAGGGAGCTGCTCTCTCCTGGTGGAACGCTGAAATTCAGATGGTTGGGGTAAATGCGGCTAATAACATGCAATGGGAAGCATTTAAGGAACTAATTATGGAGGAGTACTGTCCCCGTGACCAAGTGAAGAAGTTAGAGGGCGAATTCTTGAATCTAAGAATGATTGTGTCTGAAGTTGAGCAGTATACTGCACGTTACCATGAGTACGCGGTGCTATGTCCGACAATGGTTGATGCTGAGTTCAAACGCATTGAGCGTTACCTGGAAGGCCTCGCGCCTCAAATCAAAGGGCTGGTGACCGCCAGTAACCCCGCAACCGTGCAGCAAGCCATCCGTTTGGCTCACAAGCTTACTGATCAGGAAGTTGAGAAGGGTACACGTCCTGCAAAAGCCTCAAAGAAGATTGCCTTAAGTGGCAAAAGAAAAGCTGATGATGAAGCTCCTGAAAACTCCATGAACAATCAGAGTGTGGGAAACATCACTGGGAGGTCCTATAACTCCCAAGGTCAAAGCAAAAGGTCTGGGAATAACAGTGGTAACAACCGCCAGGGCGGTAGTGGTCAGAGCAACTACAAGGGTAACCTGCCTTTGTGTAATAAGTGTGGGAAACATCATGCTGGTGTTTGTAGAAAGAATCTGAGCTGTGAAAGGTGTGGAAAGAAAGGCCACGAAGCAAAAGACTGCTGGGCAACTCTACCTGAACAACAAAACCGCCAAAGGCAAAACAACAACAACAACAACAATCATGGCAACAACAACTATGGGAACAACCGCAACGGGCAAGGAAACAATCAGAACAACAATGGTGGAGCCCGTGGCTGTTTTGAATGTGGTGCTCAAGGCCACATTAAGAGAGACTGCCCGCAGTTGAGAAGACAGGGTAATGGTAATCAAGGAAACAACGGTGGGAATGGTAATGGTGGAGGAAATGGCAACGGGAATGGTAACAACGGGAATGGTGGAAATGGCAGAGGAAGAGCTTTTGTCATGGGTCAAGGCGAAGCTCGCAACGATGCCAACGTGATTAACGGTAAATTCATCCTTAATGGTTTCTTTGCTACTGTATTGTTTGATTCTGGTGCTGAAAGAAGTTTTATTTCCACTAAGTTTGCTAGACTAATTAATGCTAAACCGATTGACTTAGAAGCTAAGTATGTGGTAGAGCTAGCAAACGGTAAACTTCATGATACGACTCAGATAGTTAAGGACTGTAAGTTAGAACTAGCTGGCCATACATTAGGAATCGACCTTATGCCTTTCCCGATTGGTAGTTTTGATGTCATAGTAGGAATGGATTGGTTATCTGAAAACCGAGCTGAAATTTTATGCCAAGAAAAAGTGGTTCGTATCCCACTCGAAGACGGTAAAGTGTTAACAGTTCAAGGTGAAAAGGGTGGAACAGTCACCGGTATTATTTCGTTTCTTAAAGCTCAGAAATGCCTTCGCAAGGGACACTTCGCGGTCCTTGCAAACGTCACCGACACGACACTTCCCGAGCGTAGAATCGACGACTACCCGATAGTCCGCGACTTCCAAGATGTATTTCCTGAAGATCTGCCTGGTTTGCCTCCATTTCGACAAGTCGAGTTTGGAATCGATTTAGCTCCTGGAGCCGCTCCGATTGCACGCGCACCTTATCGTTTGGCGGTAAGCGAACTCAACGAACTCTCCGCGCAACTTCAAGAGTTACTCGACAAAGGGTTTATTCGTCCAAGTTCGTCTCCGTGGGGAGCACCGGTATTGTTTGTTAAGAAGAAGGATGGAACATTCCGAATGTGTATTGACTACCGAGAGCTTAACAAGGTTACGATCAAGAATCGGTACCCACTTCCTCGAATCGACGATCTCTTCGACCAACTACAAGGTTCGAGCTACTTCTCAAAGATTGATCTACGGTCTGGATATCACCGACTTCGCGTTCGTGATGAGGATGTCCCCAAGACTGCTTTCAGAACTCGGTATGGTCATTACGAGTTTTAGTTATGCCGTTTGGGCTAACTAATGCACCTGCTGTGTTTATGGATTTGATGAATCGAGTGTGCAAGCCGTACCTCGATCAGTTTGTGATAGTCTTCATTGACGATATTTTGATCTACTCCAAGACAAAGGAAGAACACGAGGAGCACCTACGACTTATCTTGGAATTACTCCGCAAGGAACAGCTTTATGCTAAGTTTTCGAAATGCGATTTTTGGATTCGCGAAGTCCAGTTTCTTGGACACATTGTTAATCAGGATGGAATTCATGTCGACCCAGCTAAAGTGGAAGCTATCAAGAGTTGGCCTACTCCAAGAGCGCCGACCGAAATCCGACAATTTTTTGGACTTGCCGGATATTACCGAAGATTCATCAAGGGTTTCTCGCAATTGGCTCAACCCTTGACGGCTTTAACGCACAAAGGAGTGCAATATAGATGGGGTGAAAAAGAAGAACACGCGTTTCAAACTCTTAAAGATATGTTATGTTCAGCTCCAATTCTCGCGTTACCCGATGGAATTGACGACTTCGTGGTCTATTGTGATGCATCCATTCAAGGACTCGGTTGCGTATTGATGCAACGGGACAAAGTGATTGCCTACGGGTCCAGGCAACTGAAGGATACTGAGAAGAATTATACAACGCATGATTTGGAATTGGGAGCCGTTTTTCATGCACTCAAGATTTGGAGACATTACCTCTACGGAACAAAGTGCACAATATTTACCGACCACAAAAGCTTACAACACATCTTTGAACAGAAGGATCTCAACATGCGACAACGACGGTGGGTCGAGTTACTGAATGACTATGACTTAGCAATTAAGTATCACCCAGGAAAAGCCAATGTTGTGGCTGATGCCTTAAGTCGGAAAGAGTATGAAAAACCTCGACGGGTACGAGCGCTGCAACTTACCATTCTCACGGGATTTCCGGATCGGATCCGCGATGCCCAACAAGAAGCTTTAAAAGAAGAAAACTTCGCAGCCGAAGCACTGCGTGGTGTAGATGGCAACTCCGAAATTAAGTCCGATGGACTCAGATATTACAATGACAGAATTTGGGTTCCTTTACTCGGAAATCTCCGTGAGCTCGTGATGGACGAGGCTCACAAGTCAAGATATTCGGTGCACCCAGGATCGGACAAAATGTATCAGGATTTGAAAAATTTGTATTGGTGGCCGAATATGAAAGCCGACATTGCGCGATATGTGGCTAAGTGCTTAACATGCTCAAGGGTTAAGATCGAGTACCAAAAGCCTTCTGGGCTATTACAGCAACCAAAGATCCCAGAATGGAAATGGGAGGATATCTCCATGGATTTTGTAACGGGATTACCTCATCAATCGAATCGACCAGATGCGATTTGGGTTATTATTGATCGATTAACCAAATCTGCACACTTTATTCCAATAAGAGAAAGTGACAATATGGATAAGTTAACTAAGCTGTACATTGACCGAATTGTGGCACGTCATGGAGTGCCTAAGACCATTATCTCTGACCGAGATCCTCGATTTACTTCCCGATTGTGGCAATCTATGCAAGAAGCACTGGGAACCAGACTGGATATGAGTACAGCCTATCACCCGCAGACCGATGGTCAGACGGAACGAACTATTCAGACTTTAGAAGACATGCTCCGAGCTTGCGTTCTCGACTTCGGTAAAGACTGGGAGGCTCACCTTCCGTTGGTGGAGTTCTCCTACAACAACAGTTATCATTCAAGTATCGGTGCTGCACCTTTTGAAGCTCTGTATGGAAGAAAATGCAGATCGCCCGTGTGTTGGGCTGAAACGGGTGAGAAAGGACTCACTGGACCGGAAATCATTCATGATACAACGGAACGAATTATTCAAATAAGGAAACGGATAGCCGCAGCGCGTGACAGACAAAAGAGCTATGCCGACAAACGCCGTAAACCTTTGAAGTTCGAGGTGGGCGACAAAGTACTATTGAAGGTATCTCCCTGGAAAGGTGTGATACGCTTCGGAAAGCGTGGAAAGTTGAATCCTCGCTATATCGGTCCATTTGAAATTATTAGGGAAGTAGGCCCGGTGGCCTACCGATTAAAACTCCCTGCTGAACTCGATGGAGTTCACAACGTGTTTCACGTTTCTAATCTGAAGAAATGTCTGGCTGAAGACACTGAAATAATTCCTTTGGAGGAATTGGAAATTGACGAACACCTGAGATTTATTGAGCAACCAGTAGAAATCATGGGACGCGAGGAGAAAGCCCTCAAACGTAGCAAGATTCCGATCGTCAAGGTACGATGGAACTCAAGGCGTGGACCTGAATATACATGGGAACGGGAGGATCAAATGAAGAAAAAGTATCCTCACTTGTTCGAGCAAACGTCCACGGAAACTCAAGGTATGATTTAATTTTGGGGACCAAAATTCCTTAACGAGAGGAGGATGTGACAACCCTGAAACTTTTGGTTTCTTTCCCCAGCGATGACTGCAACGACGACAGCTGATGCTGCGAACGCTACAACACAAGAATAATTTTCGGGACGAAAATTCCAATTTCAAGGGGATGATGTGACACCCGAGAATTCCAAGGTTAACTTCCGTTAGACAATTCCGTTAGTTACGTTATAAGTGTTAACTTAGTAACTAATGCTTAACTAGGCCGAATACATCCACATCCTTTGGTTGATCACCGAACCCGTCCATATGTGTTATGTGATTATTTATGTATTGTCATTATGTGCAACGTGATGAAAACGCATGATTTAGTATTAGGAATAAAATGAAAATTTGCCTTTCTTGGTTGCCAGCGAAACTAACGGGCGAAACTATAGTGTCGCCCGGTAGTCGGTTAAACTATTGGATCTCATGAAATCAGAGACAGTTTCGCCTGGCCAGCGAAACTAGCCAGCGAAACTAGCCTCTTATATATAATGGCATAAAACCTTATGTCACACCCCGGTCAACGGAATCGGGTGTGAGCCAGAATGGAATCATAGTCGAAGATACATAGAACACTTCTAATAATTTAAAAAACTTCATAAAACATTAATTCGTTTCATTGCAGCGGAAAGAGTAGTGGAAACATTAATGTCTTACAATTTAAAAACATAAGTCTTAAACGATTATTAAAAGCATAAAACGGTTAAGTTGGATAGTCGGGACTATGACTCCAA